>OX424493.1:1202500-2402500 GCA_949152395.1 Agrochola litura
AAATTAAACTCATGTCTAGTGATCTGATTGGCTGTCAATAATTCAATAAACAAATCACAATAATTGACATGCGTTTGACAACTTCTAAGTTTTTTGTTGATATTCATTCCAGTAACCGGGTGCTCAAGCAGTTATGTTCAATTACGTAAAAAATCGTTACGGCATTTTCAACAGATTTTTTAATGTTAAAAATTTCAAGTTTATTTTTGCAGTTATAGTGGATTTTCTGTATTGCTTTAAAATCTTAACGTCTGGAAAATAATGTTTTGGATAATATTCTACCATAGTAGCAGACGGAACGATATTCTTCAACAAATCTCGCCATTCTCTTATCCCTTGGGCACTAACAGTATCCCTTGTGTTCATTCTGTCAGCGAACACCCAATTACATGAGATTTTGCTGAGCTCCGTTACGCCATATTAAATTTATTCTATGTGTGTTTATAAACATACCTATGAAAACGAGCGGCCAGTACTTAATGAAATAATGTCGGATGATATAGATAGTGTAATCCACTAAGACGCGCCCCACTCCGCTCCGCTCCGGACTAAAGTACAGCTTAACATAACATCACGCCTTGTTTCCCCGAAGGGTTGGGCAGAGGTGTCCCTGTAGCAGGTACACCCACATTTCGCCAGTTATGTTTAAGTCCCATGTAATAGGGGGCGAGCCTATTGCCATCAACCGGGCACAAATCCAGACTCCGAGCTGCTACTGAGAAATTTCAGATAGAAAAACCCAATAACACTTTGCCCGACCCAGGAATCGAACCCAGGACCTCATGCTCAGCAGTAGCGCTTGCGACCACTAGACCAACGAGGCAGTCACAGTAAAAAAGTCAAAGTAAAGTACAGCTTACAGTACAGTAATCGCGGAGTGGGGCGCGTCTTCGTGGATTGCACTATCTGTACAAGGCGCGATAAATGGCGGACCACTTAATAAATAAGAACGGTAGGTTCAGTTAAAAAAAAAACATAAATGTAACGATAGGATCATCTTCATATAATCTATACCAATTTTATTATTTATCTGTTATTGTATGTGTAAAATTTGTACATGGAAGTGTAACTCAAACATAATGTTAATTTAACCGTTTAACCGTTAATTAGTAGTAGTAATAGTAATAAATATGATGAGATATTCAGGAATCGAAGGCTTTCCATCTAAAGCAAAATCTATTCTTAGATTATAGTTGAAGAAAATTATTGTTACAGAATGAATTCTCATCAAATAATTACATTTCTTCAACAATCACTTTACACACAAAACAGTCTGAACTCTAATTAATTTCACAAAAACATTCACACCTCAAAGAATTGTGTGAAATGTAATAAAAATATTAAATTAATTGTTACTCAAATGCTCCAATTAACATCTTAACAATGTGCTTTACCACTGTGACGTCAGTAACGGTAAAATAATCTAGTTAGTTTTTCAAAAATTCAAACTAGTTTTACAGAACAAGCGGAAACCGTTAAATTATGTTTTTTTATGAGTTCGTGTGTATTTAATTTATGGGTGATTGCTGACTTAATAATATTGGATAAGGAATAATTCGCTAGAATTGAAGTAATAAATAACTTTAAATGGAAATAGAAAATAGTTTAAAAGCTTGGAATATCAAACAACAACACATATTATTTTTATTTAATTGCAAGCAAAATCAAATCAAATCATTTAGGTAATTATCCCGTTGATCAATACATTAAATCACAAATAAAATCATTAATTATTTTCCGAAACTCTCCAATCAATCAGACGGAGTGTGTCAAAACAATCAGGTGGCTACCGAACCGTCGAATAAAAATGAACGATTTCATGATGACGTCACGAGGAGGGTGTTCCCAATAAAGTTGTTAGTGATCACCATTAGTGAGAGATTAATTGCAAACGGGACGTGCGCCCGCGCGGCGCACTGTGCAGGACAGTAGCAGTAGGTTAAACCCAAATATTAATAATGTCAAATGATGAAAAATCGCTATATGGTGCACTAAAATATACATTATGAATAATTGCTAAAACTAAGATAATTTAAAAGATTTCGTTAAGTACCTGGTACTTGTTGAAAGACCTCGAGGAGCTCGTGGCTAAATAATAACAGCCGCACGGGTCGACCCATCAGGTTAAGCTACGCTTGCCGGGATTAGTCCGTGGATGGGTGATCATCTTTACATACTGAGACTCCTCCGTGCCTAGGAAAGCACGATAAGCTGGTGGTCCCGGCTGTCATTCGTGGATCTTTGACAGTCGTTACGGTTCGTCAGAAGCCCGAAAGTCTGACAACCAGTCTTACCAAAGGGTTCGTATTACCCAGTTACTGGGTTGTGGAGGTCAGATAGGCAGTCGCTCCATGTAAAATACTGGTATTCAGCTGTATCCGGTTAGACTGTAAGCCGACCCCAACATAGTTAGGAAAAGGCTAGGCAGATTGACTTGTTGAAAGACCTACACTGTCCTCCCATATCTACTATCACTGTTATTTGAAAATATTGTAAAAGCCAATTATTTTTAAAAGAGTAAACGTGGAGGTTCTTGTCGGCTCTTCTCTATAGGAAACAACCATTTGGATCCGTGCACCTAGCCAGCTTCTGACGTTTCATAAGTGCCCATGTAGGTTTATGTGAAATAAAATGTTTTGAATTTTGAATACTGAATATTTAGTTTTAGGTGTAAAAAACCCTTCAAAGGAAAACCTTCCAAGTGTTATTTTTACAAAAAAACTGTTATAACACCTACTACTTTTTTCATTTCAATTTATAATCAATATTTTTGTGCACTATAGACCGAAATTTCATAATTGAATTAGTAATATTGATCGAAGGGTTAAGCACAGGTCTATATCACCCACATTTCGCCAGTTATAGTCATGTTAAAGTCTCATGTAATAGATGGCAAGCCTGTTTAAAATAGGAGCGGTGGTGTCCCTGTGGTAACGGACTTACGAGTTGAATAACGTGAGTTTAGCTTGGGTAAAAAAAATCAATCAAAAATCATTAATACTGCTCTCAAAACGGTGATGGAAAACATCGTGAGGAAACCGGCATATCCTAGAGCCAAAAATTAAGACATGTGATATCCTCCAACCCGCACTGGGCCCGCGTCTCACAGAGAGGAGGCCTGTGTCCCAGCAGTGGGAACATTATGGCTGATTATGCTTATGCTATTTACATAATTATGTTTTAAGTTTTACCACCATTTTTCTTGAGCCCAATTCACGTGACGTCTTTCGCCGCGGGAATAACAAGTCCTTTCAATTTCGGAAACAACATTGTAAACATCAATATGTCTAGGACAATAATAAAACTAGATTTAACTATTAGCTTTCATCATCATCATTTCAGCCGAAAGACGTACACTGCTGGACCTGGCCTTCACAAGGTCATCGGTCCATTTTGTGGGAAGCCTTCCTGTACGCGGTCGCCACTCCAGAACCTTTCGGCCCCATCGGCCATCCGTTCTGCGAGCAATGTGCCCTGCCCATTGCCACTTAAGTTTGGCAATTCTTCGCGCTATGTCGGTCATCTTGGCTCTCCTGCGGATCTCTTCATTTCTGATTCGATCGCGTAGGGAAACTCCAAACATAGCCCTCTCCATTGCCCTTTGGGTGACTGTTAGCCTTCTGATAAGGCCCATTGTGAGCGACCACGTTTCAGTATCATAGGTCATCACTGGCAACACGCACTGGTCAAAGACTTTCGTCTTGAGACATTGTGGTATGTGGGACGAAAAGATATTGCGTATTAGCTTTATTCATTCAAAAAGTCTGTTTGCAACAATATTTAAGTTCCTTGTAGATCTCTGGACAGGAAAGATTTATAGAAAGTGTTTATCGTTTAACACCATAGTGATCGATCGGGACTGTTTTGCGCAAGAGTGTACGGTAGTCAACAGAAACTTTATAAATTAATATACTTATGATATTCAGGAATGTGAAGTAGGCGGTACTTCACATTCCTGAATATCATAAGTATATTAATTTATAAAGTTTCTATTGACTACCGTACACTCTTGCGCAAAACAGTCCCGATCGATCACTATCGGATCTATAGACAGATCATTATTGTGTTAGATCCACAATAAAGATATACTCAGCCCCGATCAAGGATCCAGGCTGTACGTAAATTAAGTTGTATAAGTTTAAGTAGCAGTAACTGTAAGTGGCAGAATGTAGTAGAAGTGGCAGTAAGTGGCAGGAAGTGATTGATGATGTGCGATGTGATAGCGTTTGATGGTTTTAAGATAACTGTCGTTTGAATTAATGTGATGAAGATTCTTTTTTCAACAAAGTAAGTACCTCGCGGCTAAATAACGGCCGCGTGGATACATCAGTTTGTGAGGTTCAGTTACCCTTGCCGCTGTCGGTCTAAGGATGGGTGACCTTTCTGTACAAAATGAGACCTTTCTGATTGTGAGGGAGCATGCCAAACCATTTTTTTCCATTCGGATGGTCTCTTCACCTTTTCATGCTAAGAAGATTTCCGGGAAAGTGACTGAAATGCAAAATATCTCCTTATTATTACCTGCCTTGATATACATTTAATTTTGTGGTGCTGAAATGTTTGGTTTACTAAAATTCTATACTTAACTAGGAATTATTCATGTTTCATAAAATTTTATGCGTTTACACAAACACAAATCTATCACACACAAATACTCAGACTGGAACAAGTATCTGTGGCCACAATTCAGTACGGGAACCGAACCTGTGACCCGTAGCACTGCAACTGAGCATAACTGTGCCATCAAATTATTCATCTCATAAAACTCAAACACAATCATTATTATGTTATAAATGAGTCTCCTACCAACATAATCAAAACAAAGTCAGATCACAAGTCCAAATCAGTCAGCTAAATAATTCAAAGTGTTCAAGTTCTTGCGAAGTTTCACGGACCTGTTCGCAGTAGTTACAATGTCACGGTTGCAAGAAACGAGGTGCGCCGGCGACTGCGAAAGAAAGTTGATGACGCACACGAGCGCACACACTAGTGGGGTTGTGTGTGTGCAATACGGGGGCGGGGCGTGAGTGAGTGTGTGTGCGTGGTGCATTAGATGGATTGATTGAAGAATTTTGTGTCACTACGGTTGGTATATAGGACACTTATTTATAGTCTTCTTAATGTGATAATTGTTGTTTTAATTGTTTTTGGTAAAATTATAATAAAAAAGTGTAAAGAGAATAAACACAATTATTGAATTGTCAATCCAATATAAATAGGAAAGCATTCATCTTTTTCGAATTTGTATCAGAAAATTGTTCATAACTGACTTTTAACATGATAAACTATATCGTTCTTTTAAACCAACGTAGTATACATTATATCCCGGCAAAGAACACTAATTGTTATCATCAATCTGACATAAAAACATTCAGTACGCTTCACTTTCACTTACAAAATTGCTTAGTCATAGCTTATTTTTCAAATCATTAACGTGTACTTGCTTTATGTGTATGTGTGTGTAATTACAACTTCACTTACACACCCACAGTGTGCACACAAGTAAACGTAAACAATGTTGTGTGCACACTCACTCACACATTGGCACTGTGAGTAGGTCACCGTACCACGGCGCGCGTTGATGTCTTTTCTATGGCCAGAGGGAGCAGATTTTATTTATGAATTTTAATTTATTCTATTATGGGAACGATTTATTGAGATTTATTATTATATTATTATAGTTCGAAAGAGAAAATTATGACATATTTTCTCTTATTATTATTCGAATAGTGTAAGGTTGTTATACGAAGAAAAAACATGTAGATAATTTGAATAAAATTGATGCAAATTAATAACTCTAAAAATAGTCTACTTTATTCTAATTTAAAGACACTGCAAATGCTAATACGTTGATGAATTATCACTACAGAATTAAGTTTTAAATTGCCTTAAGGTGCTCACGTTGCTTCTTCTATCGTTGATGAATATAATCCGTTTGGATCCTTATTATTTTAAAATACCACGAGGACTATAAATAACAACCCCTAAATAATCCTTATTTACTGCATAATAATAAGTTGTATTATGCATAAGACAACTGAAAAGTTGTGTTTACAGTAAAAATGCTGGCTATAACAAAACGAAATGCCCAAATCATAGAAAACCGTATTAGCGGGGCGCTGCGAAATGTAAAAGTTGTCAAGTCATGTTAGTAAACAATGAAAAATCACGCGATTTTCAACCTTAGTGCTTAAACCATAAGAGGTTGATGTGCGTTTTCTATTTGCCAAGTAAAAGTTTTGTTATACTTGTAGTCTTGAGAAAATTGTAAAATATCGCCGTTTTTTGCGTTCAAGTAAAGTTTACCGACGGTGTTATTAAAACGCGTTATCACGGCATTTAGCATGACAAACACTTTGTTAGACAAAGCTATTAGCGTGCCAACACTCAAACAGTGACTTAACAGAATCTTAACTAAATTTTTAAAAGAAATTGTAATTGAAATCCCGTTCAAGAAAGGAATTAGCAGTGAGCACTAAGCTTGATGTTTTCAAGATACTGACTTAATGTCCAGTAAGAGATGAAACTATGTATTCAGGAGGTATAGCTCCACTTCTTAAAGTAATACTGCTATAAGAGCTGGTGGTAGGCCCCCAGGTTCCTTCATTACGTTATTTTTAACGGTTCGCCTGAGAACTATAAATTAGACAAGAAATTACGTAAGACAAAGAAATATAAACAATAACATGCATACGTTAAAAAACATTCATGTAAATGAAACTGTCGAAATAAATATTTCAACATGAAAACATTTGGCGCACTTATCTTTTAGTGTTTATCGCAATAAATGTTAAAACAAGATATTTATCTTTTTGACTAATTCGCTCGTTGACTGTTACGCTCAAAGTGTTCAGTTAAAAGTAAAAAGGAACATTTTGTTTGTTATTTAAACTCATTTGTCAGATCGTACGGCGGTTAACGTAATTTTGTTTAAGTTACAAGCGATTAGCGATTTTGTTAAGAATGGTTTAAATCAACTCAGCCTATTGCAGTCCACTGCTGCACATAAGCCTCTCCCAGGCTGTGCCACAACACCCTGTCCTCCACCTTCCACATTCAGTCTATCTCAATGCAAGGTTTAATAAAAATGAAATTGAGATTGATCAATAGAACTTTGAGAAGAACTATTCTCTAAGTGATCAAAATAATTCGTATTAAATTAATATTCTTCGTAGTTTCAATCACTTAATTAACCATATTTTAATTTACCAGCTTTTGTAAAAAACTAGTAAGTCACTAACAATTTAAACCGACTATTTTTACCCGACTGCGAAGCAGGATCGTGTTTTTTATTCATTCGCTTTCCGCTCTCTTTTTGTACCACCAACCACCACCTGCAACTGAGTATCTATAACAATGTAGTACCGAACAGAAAATAATTACAGGCTCATATCTCGGTGAACGACCTGTGACGTAGCCTTTAATAATAGTATCGCCATCAAAAATAATAATACTGACAGTTCCGTTTATAACTTTTTGCTTATTGTTGGAAGTTCAGTGTGTGGTGGTTGCAGAGTTTAAAAATATATATATGGTTTTATGAGGCTTTTATCTTTACCTTAACATGTGTGCAACTATATACAAGGATCTTATGCCGCGTGAGAAAAATCTGAACTAAAGCCGCCATCTTGTTTTTTCAATAAAATTTCACAAATTTTTACCAACAACGCCACCTTGGCAATGCCATTCAAGCGCCATAAGATCCTTGTAAGAAGTAGAACCCTGTATTCGTATGAAAATTACTCGGACCCTCATTTTCTTTTCCACTCTCCAGGAGCTTTTATAATTACAAACTAAATAGTTTGGAAAAAACTTAAACTACAGGTAATCAATCTTTACCATTCATTTACTTTAAATAATTGAGAACAATAAGACAGACATATTTTATTACTGATTTTTATCAATCTTCAGATAACTTTTATTTGAGGAATATTATATTATTGAGAGCTTTTGTAACGAAAATATAAACCGAAACCAAAAAACCGGAACCCACATATTTATTCTACAAACAAAAGTTTTTTGACGATTGAAATGGTAGGTATTAATCAAACTTTCAACTGTTCGAAGATACTTAATTATTTTTCATAAAACAAACAAACATTTTATTTGCCTTATCAAAGGCGAGTAAACTCACGTTCTCACAGCACCTGTCAGGTCTTGTTAGAGAGCATCGCGCTACATATGTCGATGGGAGCTGGCAGGCTGGTAGGTTTGTGGTGTTTGCCCATTGGTAGGTGCCATCAATTGATTCGCCACGCGACGCCATTCTTAGCAGCTGTCAATGTATGGATATGTCTACTTGTTAGGGCATTGTATTTGATGACTATTGGACAAACTATGATGATGAAAGTTTTAGTTCTGTTAAAAATAATCATAAGATTCATGAAACCATTTACAAAACAACGTGAATCCAAACTGATATTATAAACAGGTAAAATTGTTTGTTTGTTTGTAAGAGGGATCTCTCTGGAATTACTATCCGATTACAAAAATTATTTCAAGGAGAGAATGTGCCATAGGATATGTTTTATGGTGTAGTTAACTTCTAAGCTTCAATATCGGTATATCTTGATCAGATCTATCGAGGAAATAAGCCTCTGAAACTCCATTATTACCGCGCTAGAGGGGTGGGTTGATGCCACTTTCATATAACTACATATTATACCCACACATAGTTTAAAACAGTAACATTTCTCAGCCTATTTCCGACCTTCGACACTACAATATCATTCTACCTACAGCAGTGAACCTCAGCCTGATAAACGACTAATAGCTAACCCGTAAAGCTGTCAACATTAGCATAAACAAAGGCTAGTACGATCGGTACATGCCCTCATAATGATGTGTAGTACGGTCAACAACACACCAGTTAACACTTGAACTATGAAATCCGCCCTTATTGCTACGTCATAAAACACTGTCAATGACAAACTATTACGTTGTATGTGCAGTTGAGCGTACCTAGTCGGAGCGAGCGCGTATGTAAACAATGGTTAACTGTACCGCCATCGCCACCTTGACTCGGACAACGAGTCGGCTGCCATGTAAATATTCTCGTGTGATATAGGATGATTGCTTTCTGAGACATTTATTTAGATAATGTTTATAGCTAAGTTTTAGCTTCTTAAAGTCTGTCCAGTGCAGTATCATGAAAAGCCAGAATCATGTTCAGCCAAATTACTTTTGATTTTAGTTACTAACATCATTTACTAATTGCAGTACGTGTATTTTAAACTAGCTGCGCCCCGCGGTTCACCCGCATAAGTCTCGTTCCCGAAAGAATATGGGGATAAAAAGTATCCTATGTCTTAACCTAGGTCATGGTCTACCCATGTGTCAAATTTCATCCAATTGCGTTCAGCCGTTTTAGCGTGTAAGCGTAACAAACAAACTCACTTTCGAATTTTTTATATTAGTTAGGATATCAAACAAACAAATCAGTAGGTACATCTGAATTCAGAATAAGTGCATACAACATTGAACGATGGTGTCTATCTATTCAGTAAAGTAGCTACTGACTTTACAACACAAAACACAACACATTACCAATACCAACTACCAGAAAAAGAAAAACAAACATACCTCTACTATACATTACCAATACTAAATATTACAATACCGTAATATCTTTTATAACAAACAGCTGAGTGATTGGCCAACCGTCGAATTGCACTAGATGTGCAAACTAGCCAACTATTCGAATTAGCTTGTAACCCATTGTAATAACTATGCGGTCTACCGCTAATAATATCACGATAAAAACGGCAAAAAGTTATTTAACTTCAGAGACCTTAATAAGAAAGTTAACAATTTATTATATAAATATTTATATATATTAAGAAAATACATACATTCTTACTATAAAACACAATCGGAATGTCAACTGCTTTCATTCTGACAATTCAACAATATCCATTGCGTTGTTTTTGTTGTTGAGCAAATTAATTCTCGAAAAGCGATGGATTTTGTTGCATTTTCAAAATGAAAGGGAATGTCAATCTAAGTTTGTTACTCAATTAGGGTGCAGGATCTGTTTTGTGACCTGCCTGTATCTGACGGGAGTGTCACTACGTCACAAGTGGTCTAGCGGCTCGCGCATGCGTCATACGCGTCGACACATCAATATATATACATAGTACATATAATATGGATGTACGTAAGCTGCACACTCGCATGTGTGAGTGCAATGCTAGTTATTAAACTTTTTGTGTATAAAGATGAGATGTAGGAACTGGTTATTGAAATATATTTAGTTGTTTAGGTTATTTGAGTTCATATTCTAACTTCTGAGGGGTCTTTGCCCGGTAGTAGGGGCTAGAGAAAAGCCTATCGTTTGTACATATAACATGATAAAAAAGTGATAAGGTTATTTAAAACAGAAAGCAGGTAATATCTATTACATACTAAGCTTTTGTTTAATACATAAAAATCTTGAAAAATAGGACTATAATAGTTTCTAAATTCACAAAAAACAAAA
Source organism: Agrochola litura (assembly GCA_949152395.1). NCBI lineage: Eukaryota > Metazoa > Arthropoda > Insecta > Lepidoptera > Noctuidae > Agrochola > Agrochola litura. The sequence goes on from OX424493.1 coordinate 1,212,978, forward strand.
CTGTTCTCATAGAAGTAATTTTAATTCTATCTTATTATTTCTTGAACCAATTCCATAAAGCACTAAATAACATTTAAACAAGCTATAGTAACCTCTTATCTTACGGACACCATGCAGCTAACCCATTGCCCCTGTGCCTTACATCGCCAGTGGCGCACGCGCACCATAGCCACGCTATAAGGCACTCTTTATCTAGATTGATCCATAAAATCTAAGCTGCAAGATACGCGATTATCTCTAGCATCTAGATCATCGCGATTAAATGATTTATTTTGGCGTGTAACATACGTAGATTGACTTCTGTATTTGACTATTGCAGTGAATTTTTTTCTGTCTTAAGATGATACTAAACATCTTGGATTGTCAAAGGTCATCTACATCATTTTCGATGATTATTGTAGTTTATTTGTAGCCTCATCACTATTTCAAGATCTATGTTGGTGTCCATATGAGCACTAGGGCCATGGGGTCCGAGTGCTCATCGAGTATTCCGGGACATCGTCAAACGGGTGGTCAACTCTTCACGTGACCAGAGGGTTGGCCAATTATTAGGTCAAAGAATTAGCATTGCCATATAACGTGGCAATGCTGCCAGCCTTTTGGGCACCTTTCCCACTGACAGCGATGCGTATGAATTTTTTGATGCCCAATGATTTGTTCCTATTTTTTTTCCTCTGTATATAGTTAGTTGTATTTACTTTAATTAATAATTTTATTAAATAATTTTAAGTCCAAACAAAAATAAAAAAACATTCAGACCAATTTTAAAGTTTTAAAGCGTCTCTGAAAATGTTACATTGCTTTAACATATTATGTAGACCTCTGCAACTAAAATAAACTAAGATAGAAGAATACCAATACTACTAGGCAACTTACTACAAAGTTCAAAGTATAATAAATAGAGTTACAGTCCAATCCAGAGCTTCTGAAGAGCCTCAAAAGTACCACTATAGTCTAAAACAACACTTACATAGAGACTGAACGCCATTTCACTTCACCTTCTTTCCTAACAACACAAACCACTAAACTTTACAATTTCACCAATTTTTCCCCCAAAACACAGTCGTTGAGTCCACCTGTCCTATTCATATTCACGGGAGGATCCTCAAGGCCAGGCGTTCGGTGGTTGACCCGTAACTGTACAGGGCTATCCCGAGCCATACTCAGGACGACGACCTTAGGGCGAGCGGGGGTTTTGTGACCAGCGCGGGATTCGGACAGTCGGGTTGTTACCGAGTTTGATTGTCATGGCAGGTTGGAGTAACGGTATGTTCGTTTTGAGGCATATTAGCGCGGGTTTTTAGATGAGTGTATAGGGTGGTATGTAGGTTTTTGTTTTACGTTTTGATTTAGAGTTTCACAGCCCGTCTCTTTCTTATTTTATTAGAAAGATACCGAAAAATAGCAAAAACCGAAATTAAGTTCAGTTTAAACACAACAGAATCGACATTATTGTAAAAAGAGATTTAAAGATGAATCAGAGTTTACTTGTAGTAGCTCCAGCAACAGCCTTCACTTAGCAAAACAAAATAGAACAAATATGCTTCCGTTCCAAAAAAAAAAAACGTCTTAGCGCATGTCGGACCACGCACAATGATGGATTCCGTAGTTTGGATGAATTTATCCGAAGAACAAACTTAACATTGTAGTTGAAAAACATGTTCTCCCTTACATTCCAACTGCTGTACGCCACAGTATTGGGAGATTTACCATGTTATTTTAAGACCATAGACTTCTTATAGATTTTTCTGTAATCTATAAGTGTAGAACCAATTTCTGTATTTTTTTTTTCAAAATTTTACGCTCAGTAATTGCGGAGATTAATATTATTTTTTGTCCTAAAAAATTGGCTGTGACAGACGGATAGACAGACAGATACACGAGTGATTCCATCGCGCGAGCAACGCGCACGAGCAATCCTATATGAGTTCCGTTTTTTCATTCGGACATACGGAACCCTATAAACATAAATGTCCCTATTTAAATTTAAATACATTCTGGAAAACAAATTGAAATGCTAATCAACCCTTTTACAAGTTAAATTAACATAACGTCTATAGAAACAATGTCATTATTTGTCACTCATTAGCATTTTACTAGTTCACAGAAGCAACATCTCTGAACTCTTGCGTGTTGTTTCTAAGAATATTTTTCACTCGATTTTGTTTTGTTAAACAATATGATTTGTGTGTTAGGGTAAGGCCAAATAACGTATTTTGTTGAAAAGAATTGATTGCATGGTTTTAGCCACTTGGTTTCCAAGATATAATGGCCCGATCAAAATAAAAAAATCAGAATCACAATATTTTATTTCACATATAAAGCTACAAGGGCACTTATGAAACGTCAGAAGATAGGTGCACGGTTCCAATTGGTCGTTTCCTATGGAGAAGAGTCGACAAGAAACTCCACGGTTACTCTTTTAAAAATAATTGGCTTTTACAATATTTTCAAATAACAGTGTTAATAGGTTCTGTCTTCCGAGGGCCTGAAATTTTAAGGATATTCATTACCCAGTAAAAGATGCAACAGGATCCCTCTAAAACTCTCCTAATCAGATTAGTACCTTTACTGCTATCATCAATTATCATTTTTTGAATGTTGCCGTTACTGACAAAATCAAAAATCAAAATCAAAATATTTTATTTCACATAAACCTCCATGGGCACTTATGAAACGTCAGAAGCTAGGTGCACGGTTCCAATTGGTCGTTTCCTATGGAGAAGAGCCGGCAAGAAACTCCACGGTTACTCTTTTAAAAATAATTGGCTTTTACAATACTTTCAAATAACAGTGACATAACAACGTTACATAAGCTGAAGAATCCTTCAGTTTCAGGAGGGTACTACTTGTAAAGGAGTTTTCACAAAATCATGATAAGTATAAAAAGCTATCGATTATAAGCTATTAAATTATTATCATTCGTTGCAGCAATGTCCAACAGTTGAAAAACTTATTGATATCAAACATGGGTACTTTCTATATCTTGTCAGCGAAACATTATGATATTTGTTTACAGTATAGGATATTGCGATACCATTCTCTTTATTGGGCATTTGAACGTAATTTTATAACGTAGAATAAATGTTTTGTAAACGTGCGCTTGCTCAACTAATCGTGGTCGATTGTCGAAATAGAATCGTTTCGTTGTTGTACGATTGATTTTATAAAGTTTTTCAGTTCTGTTGTCATTTTGACACAGTATTCTTTGCAGTCAGTACTTAAACTGATTTCAATATGGATGACGTCGAAGTGTAGAATTTCAATAAGACCTGCCTGTGTTTGTGTCTCTTCTATATCTGTAATCATTGTAACATGAATTGCCTACGTGATTAGTGGTATCTATTTTGGAATAAATAATATTCTTCTTAATTCTGACGATCTATACTAGGGGTACCGGAACTCGCCACTGACGAAAATGGACGTAATCAAACAATGATAACTGAAATCAAGAAAATTACCGATACTTTTTCCAAACTACATCTCAATTCCAATAAATTAAAAAACAATTGATACCAATTACCGTATCGTACTAATAAGGTCAAAACAATAGCACCTACACGCTACGACACGCCACGTGTTCCCACACTGAGCCTCGCTGGGCCACCCAAAATCCACTCAAGCTCGTTGTGGTGCGCGTGCGCATACCACGGTCCACTCCTAAAAAAACCCGTTGGGTCTATAACGGTACCCGCTGCCTTGACAAACGACTAAACAAGTATATTAGGCAATTAGGATGTAGGGATCAAAGCGCCGACTGTACTTGTTAATACTAGGAAACAATTGAGTAAAAGTACAGTTAAAACAATAAATGTTTTGCCTATGCAAATTGGTTAACTTTTTTTTGTAGGAGTATTTGCATTTATGCTTTGAGGTAATTTTATAAACGAGAATGTTTGGGCAAGTATTTTTTCTATTTTGTCCGCTTTATGGTGGTAAGAAAAAAACCGTACTTATAAAATTCATAAAACTTTTAGAGGCCAACGTGAATTCGAATTGAATTGGAATAAAATCTATTGTAACTCAATAATATTCAAAATGCTAGTTCACACTAGAACACAGTCAATAATCTCTTCGATTCCGATCTAACATATTTTAGTACCGATACAGTAATATCTGAAATAAATAAACAGTATCGGTATCGGTACTAAAGCGGTATCGATAATGCGCATGTTCTTATTGTATCTGTTCGCAGGAGATCTTATCGTACTAGAATGGATCGAGTATGGGGCGGTAACAGTAATATACGCGTGGTGTGGACTGAGCCTTAGGTCAACTCGTGATGGTGACTGAAGCTTATTCAATGTTCACATAATATACCTATACATACGACTTATAAAGTTGCAAAGTTTTACGTAAAAATATAAAAAATACTGAAAAACTACACGTCTGGGTTAAATAACTACGGCGGAAAATATACCGTACTATACACATAAAAAATGCACGATATAGCGAAAAATATTTACCGATATAACATAATGCATGTCGGTAAATTGTTAACATAATCGGTAATGTTATCAGTTCAGCATGATATAGTAACTTTCTACGTCGTACTCTTCGAGGCGCTATCGCCTGTCAATAGGCCATCAATAGCCAGCCGCGGGTCTAGCCTTGAGGTAGGTTTAAAAACTGGATTCTCATAAGTAATCATCAAACAGAAACGGACATAGCTCTATTGTCGTGAATCAGCACCGTGAAAATCGAAAACCAGCCCGCTTGCTACCCAAATTCCGACTTTATTACCTCCGGTCAAGGTTGCGTTTTGAATGACCAACTAACGTTGGTTACGACCTGTGTATAATAAAGTGGTGTTTACGCCACTGACATACTTCCGTGTGTGTACCGTTAGGCGGCCCTGTTTCGCTTACACCCGTTTCTTTCACTCTCGTTTATAGCGTATGTTTTGTCTCTGTCTGTGCGCGACAAATTTTCGATGCGGGCGCCTCGTGTAGGTTGGCCTAAAAATTAATTTCGTGATACGATTTTTTTTAAGAATCCGCCTGTCGCGGTGGGGGTAGCCGTTTGTCGGTCAGTGTGTCGCGTGCTTTATGTTAACTTACCATGTCTAAGCTTTAGTGTTTGGAATTCGGCCCGACTTAGGATTTAGGATTAGCATTAAGGCTTTTGGACCATAACTTTGACTTAGCACTGAAAGGTATATGGATAGTTAATGAAATTGGATGGCTATTAATACCATGTTTCGACCTAGATACATAAAAATGCAAACAACATAATTATCTACATATAGTTAATAAGAAAGTCCAACAACAGCCAATTTTTATGAAATGCTAAGCATCTCACTATCACTAAGAGTTCAAGCTCACATTCTATCCTTTCTAGGGTGCCTAGATATCATCAAAATATTTACATTTTAGTTAACATTATAGCTCATTCGGGTAGCGCCTAGTAACAGACTAACAAATGATGCTACATTGAACCTGTTACTAGTGATAATGAGACAGACAAACATACCCATGATGATTCAAAATTGCTAATGCTACTTTTTAAGATTTAGTATAGGTAAAATACATGTCAAATGGAAATGAATGATGAATGCTTCGCACATTAGCACTAGGCACCCGCTGTATTTTTCGTAATATTCTATTTCTTTTTTTTCGGGTGTACGAAATACGAAACTTCAATATTACCTATTATTTTAAACTTGGTAGAGGTACCAATAATACCGAAAAAGTTAAGTTACTCCGCCTTTTTGGGGGCAAAGCTTTTCAATTTCAGCTGAGTTTAAACAATTAATTTAAAACGACAACTAAACTCTGCACCATTACTAACCCTCCCAATAACACCGCTCTTAACTTAATAAGCGATTGATACACTCTACTTTCCTCGACAATGGATTACCCTACTTAAAGGCAGCAGAAAACGTTAGAAAATCCAAAATTTCATACTTTCTTCGCTCCCCGTTGTCAATCATAACCAATATTTTATAAAAGATCGTTTTGATTTACAAAAGCAGACGTGTTTCTACTTTCACTCGGCCGGTCCATCGGAGCGGATAATCTATGGAACTGTGACAATTTCTACGGAATTGGGACAAGAGATGTTAAATTCTTGTATTTTTGTTCGTGTCAGAGTTGGTCACTGAGACCGGTGACACGGCGACGATGGGTGACGAACTTTTTACGCTCTTTTTGGCAAATGGAACTTTGAATTATTTTGGTGTAAATAATGATGATAGATACATGTATTGTAAACATTTCACTGATGCAAAAGCAAATACAGAATAAAATGGTTAACAATAAGAGGAAACCTTTTACAAACCTTTTAACTTCTGCAAACTATTTGTCCCAGACAATTACTGTCGTGGCAGGAAACACCGCTTACTGGCTGTTCCAACTTGCCGTACTGTTGCACACTCCAAGTCACCTATTCCTCGGACAATGGTGCCAATTCCCTTGTTCACAAACTAAAATTCAAAAGTGCCTGTAAATGGTTTAATTGAAATAAATGCTTTGAGTTTGAAAAACTAAATTTAAGTTCAGTGCATCTTTTTCTTTCTACTTCATTAAGAAAAGGACAGAAGATAAATTTTAGTTTAGTCCTGTCAAATTAATCATTGCCTCCATACAAGTTTAGATGTGATTAAAAACTTGCCTACTAAAATTACGTCAATTTACGTCAAGCGCTGATTAATTTGACAGGACTAAACTAAAATTTATCTTCTGTCCTTTTCTTAATGAAATAGAAAGAAAAAGATGCACTGAACTTAAATTTAGTTTATTTTGTGAACAAGGGAATCGGCACCATTAGCCGCTATTAACGCTCTCCTGAACTCAAACACAGATCTTGATATGTTTGCGAATGAATGGAAGATGATACTGTCAGAATGTTTGAATTTTTGTGAAAAGGATGCATGATTGTGTTAAATGAATTATATGTTTAAGTAGTGTAACTGGCTTCGGCCGTTATATTTAAAATAAATAAATAAATAGCGAGCGATCAGATTAGAGGCTTTGAATGAAAATGATGGTGAAGGTAAAGACTATAATAAACTACACAAACCTTGCCTTGTGCAGCTAAAATAGTTTGGTAAACATTAAAAGAATGAAAAGTTTGACAATATTATAAATATTAATAACAACGTAGCGTATGAACAGTAAATATTTGCTGTTAATTAACTGGTTTATAAAATAACGTTAATCTTAGTTGCCCGCGCCGAGTTCCGCCCGACACATCCAAACATCCTGAACCGTCCGCTTCGCTTGCTTGCACACAATTACTGCTATATTTTAAAAAATCCGCATCATGTATGCTCGTATCGTATAATCTTACAAACTACTAAGGGTATTTCTAATGTCTAGGGAATTCAGTGTGTCCGTCACATTGACTGTAAGAAATATATCACAACATTATAATCGTATATGAGTGCTCTGGGGGCCTACCACCAGCTCATAAAGCAGTATTATTTTAATATTACTTCAGTGTGGGAAAGAGATGAAGCTCTACAGGACGTATAGCTTCATCTCTTTCTTCCACTGAAGTAATATTAAAATAATACTGCTTTTGAGCTAGTGGTAGGCCCCCAGATCCCAATAGCTATAATATTGACTCTTTAACAATACTGTCTCTAGATGATTTACTATGTGAACAATGATTAGACTTATAGTTTAACTGCTTTGAGTTTGAGTTTGTTTCATCCTTAATTTTCATTGTCACCTTTCCCGAATGAGAAATCTTGAGCAGACGACATTCTCTGATTGATAGGGGTCTCCTTATTGCATCCCGATTAAAGAAAATACTAAAAAACGACCATCCACCTTATTGAAAGTTTTCTGCTCTTTTATGAATGTTTAGGAGGATATTACCGCATATAAATAGGCATCAAGGGCTATTTTAGCTTTTCGGAGAATTGTTTCGACAGTTCGCCTATAGAATATCACAGTAGGTACAAAATATTACGAAAAATAAAACTCTTAAATACTATTGTTGTCTATTAAAGTCACGTTCAGTATGCAATCGGGTGTCTTGGTAATTCATTTTTTCTGCAGCGGGTTGCGCCAGCGATCGCCACGGCCGGCGCGCGCGCAATCAGCCTTTTATCCACACTACAGTATTTTGCGAAAAACTCAATCAAGGCCGCGTACTTGGCAGCCGAGACAAATCTATATTTTAATAGTATTTTTTCCGTGAAGCTATCGCAACTCATTGCGTGCAGACATTGGTCAACGGTGCGTGTTGCCATAGGTTCGATTTTTTGTCAGTACCGAATTTAACGTTATGAAAATGCTTGAGAATCAAAGGATAGTTTTTTCGTTAGGAAATAGAGCTATTAAGAAATGCCCGAAATAAGCTAAATGGTAAAATTAATTGATTGGAATTTACTTTATTGTGCAGTGACTTTTTACTAAAAGTTCGCTGGCAATGTCCAAATTTTTCACAAAGGTGAATGAACCGCTCCTCTGACATTGAAATGCTCCAGTCATTCGTAGCGATGTAGCAACAGTCTATTAGAGAAAAGTTTTTATTGATATCTTATTCTAAATAATAAACCTGTGAACAAGTTTTTGCTTAGAATTCTCCACCTTTCGGAGGCAATAGAGGACCAGGAGTTGTGTGTACTGGGGCTCTCCCAATATGCAGAAGAGCGCTGTGAAAGGCTGAGTGGATTGATTGATTTTGGAAAATGAGAAGGAATAAACTTCCGGAAAAAGCTTTTGGTTGAAGAAAACCAAATTGTTAGCGGAGTGACTCTCATTGCTTCATCAAAGTCAAAGTCAAATAATTTATTTCATTTAGTCACAAAAAGGCACAACTAAAATTATATTGTGTCTCATTAATGACAGTTGAGCTCATAAAAGGCACTTGTGAACGTCAAAATTTACAAAAAATTAAATTGATTCTAGTCGCCTCTTCCAAAAGGTAGTTTTCGTATGGAGAAGAATGGGCAAGAAACTCCCATCTATTTCATCTTCTTTCAACATTCTGTTGCTGTGTCAGTATATACGAGATTTGTGTTTTGTAAGATTTCGGAGAAAAACAGTGTAAAAAACAGCTTTACCCATTGCATCTTTACCATATCAAACTTTACGGGGGAGTCGATATTCTTCAAAAGAGTAACGGTGGAGTTTCTTACCCATTCTTCTCCATACGAAAACTACCTTTTGAAAGGGGCGACTAGAATCAATTTTATTTTTTGTAAATTTTGACGTTCACAAGTGCCTTTCATGAGCTCAACTGTCATTAATTAGACACAATAGAATTTTGATTGTTTTCGATTTCCAGGAGAGCTTGTGATAGGCAAGGCGTTCTATTTGAAATAAATTATTTGACTTTGACTTCTACTAAACACAAAAAATAAAAAGAAGATTTTCAGTTCTCATCCGTTTATAACCAAACACCACGCAGTCTATAAATCTGTTTGTTTCAGTGCATAATTACCGGTAACTTAATCGCTAACAATGTTAATTAGTAACTCATTTGATTTCGTTAGCGGCACCGTATCGCCGCGAACACGGTCAGGTATCGGGGCTCCGGTAACTGTGCCGGATCGGTGCCGGGCCGGTGCCGGGCTATCTGCGGCCGGTATCAACGTTCGCTTCGTGTTGCAAGTGTTCGTACCTACAGCTTGTTGTTGCTTTTTGGCGGGAAATACCCGTATTTCCCCCCCCATTTCCCGTATTAAATCAATGGTTTCCATTGCGAGACGATACTCGACAAAGTCAAAGAAAATTCGATTTCCAAATCGTGTACGTAGACTTTTCTAAATCTACAAAATGGGGTGCGACCTCCGGCGAATAAGATTTGTACCCCGAAATATAATTTTCAAAAATTCAGGAAAATCCGAGGTAACAATGGACTGTTAATCTGCTGATTATTTGAAAAGTCTCTTTATATGACAACTAAACAGAAAAACATGATGAACCAATTAATTGATAAACACGATGTCAAATTGATTCCTAAATCGGGCTACCTATCTGTCTCCACATTTAATACCGTACGCTCCACTAAGCCTAAAAAGCCTTTTGTTTATATTAAAAACAGAACAAAAATGTCTAGAAATAAAACAGAAGCGACTGTGGGCCGCAGCACTGTTACCTATTGAGGCGTATCGTTCGCGATTACCGCCTGCATCTCTGATTGCGTACTAGTTCATGTACTGGTATTAGGTACACTGTTTGGTCTAAATTATGTTTCTAGAGTCCTTTTTTTTAAAAACAATAAGAATGTGTCGCGACTTTTTTGCCATGTTTTACAAATGGGAGACATTTGGAAACATTATTTTATTTTCTTTAAAACACGTTTTTTTTAATAGTAGTAATAGTCCTGATTGTAAATCCATTGAGAGGATATTTTTTTGGTTACGTAATAACTAATGATCGTTTTCGTTTGTTACAGATAGCGCAGCAGGGTGGCGGCGTCCAAGTATGGCGGCGGAGGGCTGTCATTGGGCTCCGGCGTCGCGGTGAGGCGCGGCATGAAGTGCGCCGGCGTGGCAGGCGCCAGCGGCGACGAGCTATTGCTCGGCAGCTGCTGGCTCGACCCCAAGCACGACAACTCCTCCCCCCCGCCCACCTGCCACGAGCTCCTGGACTCTCTCCTCGCCCCTACCCCACTAGCAGAACTCAAGCCTCTCCCCCCCTTCACCGGCTACACCGGACACCTATCTATCAATGGCATCTCAGGACACCACTATCATGCTATCGCGCAACGCCTTCCAGAAGAAAACAATAACTATCCGACGCAGAGCGGGTACGGCGCCGACCATGACGTCGTGTCCTCATCGACGTGCGCGGCTGACACGGAACCTCCCGACTTAGAGGACGTCAAACCATTCCTCGACGGGCCCGACACCAAGCCCTTCGCGGACACCTCCGCCGCGGACTCCTGCGCCGCGTCCTGCTCGCCGCCCGCCAAACTGTTTGAGGACGGGCACAAGCAGGACATGTACGACATCAGCTCGATAGAGGACATCGCGGCTATCATCGGCTCAGCCATCGCCGACACGACTGTCCCGTCGCAACCTGAAGACCCTGAGAGGAATGACTCCAGAGACAGTTGGATGGACATCGACGCCTGGATCACGGGTGCGTGCACACAACCTGGTGACAAAATTGTACAACAAGATCTTGCGGAGTTCGGTCTGCCAAATTCACCACCTTCAGGACAAAATCACCACTCCAGTCTTGACTACCCCTGCAAAAACCAGGATTTTTCCAAAAGCACTGAGTTTCTTCAGAAAAACTTAGGACAAGCGGGGTCGACATTGCAGTCCTTGTTGACGCATGGTTACATGCCACTACTACAAAATCGGCTGCAGAACGGGCCACCGGTCAAGCAGGAGGCTCCGAGCTCCACAAGTTATGGGATGGATGTGATATCAACGTCGTCTCCGCCCGGGAACGCCGTCTCCACGACTGATGGTGTTGGTGGGTTGTTAAACGGCAGATATGCACCGCATTATGCACTCAGTCTCAAACCTGACGGACTCTGTAGTCCAGACAGGCTTCTTGGCTACCCGCATGCTCACACCACGACTTCGACACCAGCCAGTAAGAGTAAAAGGAGTCGAGCTAAAGCGAAACAAGCAAACAGCGGGAACATGCACGGCAGCTCTCTCTCGTTCCCGTCGGCGACAGCGGCGGAGCTGAGCGGGCTGCTTGGCAAGGAGAAGCCAGTGCACAGGTGCGGGATATGCAATAGGGGTTTTCTGAACAAATCCAACATTAAGGTCCACCTCCGGACTCACACGGGGGAGAAACCTTTCCGCTGCGACGTGTGCGCGAAGGCGTTTCGCCAGAAGGCGCACCTGATCAAGCATCAACAGATCCACAAGCGGATCGGCAGGGACTAGCAGGTGTAGGTTCTAGCTCAAAATGAAGCATTTTGTAGTTTGTAATATAGTGTGTCTGTGACTTTAGTGTCAGTGAGCGGTAACGCAGTGCGCGCTGAATCTCATGTAGGCTATTGTAAATTTATTTCGTCAGGAACGAAGGCGTTGCAACGCTTCAACATAGAACATTGGCTGTCATTGCGAGTAGATGTCGCCAGGCGTTCAACGTCCCCTGTACGTCTTCTAACGTAGTACGTGGTATCACGAGTAATTAATTTAACCCATTAGTATAACATTCCTAAGGACAAGTGCAATGTTAACTAGTTTTAAGTGATTTATATTCTCTGTATTATATTATTAGTTTGTAAGTTCTTGAAGTTTTCCGCTCCGCTTCTTTATGACTGTTTTCTGAACTATCCGTCTCATTAGTGTAGTTATATCTTCTATTATTTCGGTTATGTGTTGACGTCACATCGACTCATGACGTTACGTCATAGGTTGCTCACAAAAAGCGCAACGCTATTAAGACGGACAAAACATGAACGAAATAAATATATTTTTGTAATGAAGAAACATTTTTATTTAATTTTAAATGTGAATGGTTACTCCGATTACCTATTGTTAGTCAGAATTTTTAATTAGTTTTTTTTTTCTTTTAAATGTATAAATAAGTACTTAATTAATTTAAGGAAGAGAAATGACAAAGCTCATGAGGCTAACATGATACTGCCAATTGTAAACCTTTTGTACTTATAAACTTTGTATAAAATACTCCTTTAAAATATATGTGAATAGGGATTTTTAATTATTTGGTTGGCAACATAGTTTATGAGTAAGGCTTAGTTTTCATATCGCTACTGCTAGTTATTTATTTTTCGCGCCATTTCTTGGCTCTTTGAATTAACTTTCTACTTGAAGTAACAAGTATTAATAACATAACATACCTCAGAGTAACACAACAGTCACAAAATGTAAATAACTAAAAATCTTTGCGACTTATGTACATTATAGAAACATCATTATATTTAATTTTCATCGTTTCATTATTATATTTATATGGGGACCAAAACATTTGAATTAAAGAAAAATTTAACTTGCAAAGATTTTTAATGTTATTATCAAAGTAATCATTCATAATTCTGTCACTTGTAACATCACAATCAAATCAAATCATATCTATAAGTATAACAGAACTATTATAATGTCATCACACATTATAAGGGTACCTAATCATTATCCTTTAAATACTTCAGTCATTTAAAAGCTCAAGTTCATAAGCTCATCATCAAACACACTCAATATCATTCATATACTTGCATTTACAATACATTAACTCAAATAAGATCACACACAGTCATTTCACTCCATGATCACAAGATCATCACGATTCATTTTTTTATGGAGCCATACATTATCATCATTGTCATACAGTTATCATACAATCATCGCATTTGATCATCTTCCCCAACACTAGCTATTTGTCGTGTTGAACTATTGCACCAACAGCTAACAGAGTGTTGCACTATTTCCGTCACCACGTTTAAAGGGCGGTCTTGTTTTCGCTTTTTATAATAATTCAAGGCTGTAAGGGAAATTGAATAATTTAAAAGTTCAATAGCCCTTTTGCAATATTCAAACCGTATTGGGTTCAATCGCGAACAAAAAATCTTACGAATATAAATATTAAAAAAGAAACAAAATAATACTTAAATATTTTATTGGTCGAATATAACAGCCAATCAAAACGCGCTGGTCAATTCATTATTCGCGAACGCTAGATGCTCAAGCGCACGCGAACGGAACTCGACGCGTCCGGGAAGCGGACGGATAAAAAATAAAATTCATACTAATAATACCGATCCGTTGTTGCGTAAGATTGCTATTTGTTGGCAGTTTATAATTGATGTTACGGCATTCGGTATTTGGGGCATTTACCTCTTTAAGGCTGCGTGATTCGGACTGAGGAGCACTTAGAGATGATTTGTTTTTCGTGAAACGCCAAATATTACATGCATTTTTTTGTTATTCATGGCATGAGACCACATTGTGTTAAGTGTAACTTTGCCAATTATAGCCTGGTCCTGGTTTTTAAGTTCTGACGCGGAGTTTTAGAAAAACTTATCACTGTTACATTTTGAAATTCCCCTTCCACTCTCTTATAAAATCACAATATCATTGATCACAGAAAAATAGAATTGCAAATCCTTTGGTTAAGAGATCGGATAAATTGTTCAACACTCAATCATAAAACTATCACTTTCATCGATTTCACAATTAGCAATTTTGCAAATCACTCATCTAATTTACTACATGTTGCAAAATGTATTAAAAATCATCATGAAAATTCATTATCATAATCTTCAATACAACTCTCGTATCATTAAAATCATATCACATTAATTATTAAGCATCACTGACTTAAGACTGTGAACTTTGACATAAAGCTACATTTACACTAAACATTCCACCTCCAAACATTTCTATCTCACCCATCTTTCATTTTCTGTGTATTCGATACACATTACTAACATTCCACTAGGTGCCTGCGAGTATCGTAGGATAATCTTTGACTGTTTGAGGCGTTAAAACGCTTGTCGAAGCAGACGAGCGGCTGCTGGTTAGGGAAAAATACACGCTGCGGGGCAAACGCGCGGGCGAAACGCTTTAATCTTTCACGAATTTTTGTCAGAGACGCCTTGATTTCTTTGTGTATTGATTCTCATTTAATGGATCTAGATTACAAAATAAAATGAGCAATTGCATCTATTTTATACAAGCGACTCACTGAAATAAAAAAAATCATAAGCATAATTTTACATTGAAACCAAATAATTATCTAAAGTCATTGCTTACCATGAACAATGACTTAAACATACTTGAAACTGATGAATCATTAAATAAATGGTATCTTTTAGAGAGACATTGAAAAACGAAAGCAAAAATTAAGTGCTTACTTCTTTCCGTTACATTTTATTATTTGCTTTCTCTAATAAAAGAAATATCACTGGAACGCAGCAGCTTTAGCAATTTAGAAATTGCAATTAAATTAATTTGTTGTATGCATATGCAGCTTTTAAAATGCATGCAGCATTACAAATTTTTTAAACTTTTATTTAGAGTTTTTGACCCAGAATTTTTACATAAATCTGTAACAACTTGGTTTCTACTGAATAGCTTTGCAAGAAAACTAAAGTATTCCAGAAATTGTTAAATCAATAAAGCTCAAATGTAATGCTGCAAATATAATAATAAAACTATTCACGGATGTTTCGACCGCAGCGTTTCTCGCGGTGTGTGTAAGTAGAACTTAATAAAAGTACCTTTTTATTAGAATATAAATTGTTAGCGCTAAGTATTTATTTTTCAATTATAATTTTTGTAATTATTAATTAATTGTAAAGCATTACAGTTGACGAAAACAAGTAAATATTATGCGTACTTTTTAAGCGGCGAATGTTATTTTTCAAGAGGTTTTTCCAATAGATGTTTAAGTAAATTTGTAAATTAATGTAAAATAAATGAAGATTTTTTTTGTTAACGATAATTTTTTGTTTGTTTTCTACGTTCCTTCTACTGTGACATTATTTTAAATGGATCTTGGACTTGGTAAATTTCATGTATCTATTTGCTCGGCAAATGATAGAGATTTTCTTAATACATTTAACTACCCAATATAAGAAAATGGTCTCAAATACATCAACAAAGAATCACACGTAAAGAGATAAGAAGCAGCAATTTTCTAAAAATACACGCAGAGACACAACTGGGTCACATTAGACATCTGAGAGCAAACAAAGGTGTGAACACACGAAGTGAAAGATCCGACTAAAAGTTTAGTTCACACAACACACGTAATGTTCCCGTGCGTCTCGGAAGAAAGTCGGATGTGAAAATTGTCATAATGCACACACAAACGACAAATTGCCTTTTTGCGTCAACAAGTGCTCTTGCGCAGGGCACACAAGAGAAAACACACACACACACATAAAAACTCGTGCGAATATAACTCACACGTGCGCGCGAAATGTCAACGTATCGCTGCTGTGTCGCTGTCGCTACACGCACACATAAGCAAAGTACGGTGAGCCAAAAAATAGTTGCGAAATTAAATTAATTAGGTTTTATTATATTGCAACGTAATGAATTTGTTAGTGTCGGTTCTGTAACAAATCGATGTTTTATATAATCGACGTTTGCAAATCTGTATCGGTTGTTAAATTGAGTGTCAAAATTGAAATGACAAAATTTTACGTTGTCTCAATGTAGAGTAGGTATATGACAGCCACAGCTATAAAGTAAAAAAATAAAATATGATGTATCTGTATCATCAGTTTTCATGAAAATGCTAATTCTCGTTTTACTGCGTAATCCAGAATACTATCGTGTACCTAATTTAATGTGTTTAGATAATGCCTTAAGAATATACAAATATTTTATTAATTAAAACACAACATAATTGTTATTAATTCACACCGTTGTTAGTGTTTTATTTTTATTTTCAACTAAAATAGTGCCCAAAAAATATGAAAATTGCAAATCAAATCTTAAAATAAACCCGTTGAAAAAAATTCAAGCCTGAGCTATTATCTTAACATTTATCCATGAAAACTAGGTACTTACCGTAACAATATCTTATTAATCCAGTAACAGGCAATTAAGACACTAAATTATAAAGCTAGTTTGGTAAATTATCTACGTAAAACAATACAGACTTAATTAATAATTCTTATAATTCAACTCGTTTTCTTTTTCGAATTAGCTAATGATTACAGCCAGCAAAAACGAAAGAAAAACGAAAAAAACTTAGCACTACCTAATTTTTCAGAAAAAATAATCATGTCAAACTGAAGACAGGAAATAACAGTCTCTGAGAATATTTTTGGCAAAAATATTAGTTATTCAAGGTTGGCTTTGCTTGCTATCGGTACGCCGCGCGCGCGCCGGAGAGATTCTTTCACCAACCCACTTACATAGCGCGGCTTGATTTCACCGCCGCCGACGCCGCCCGCCGCAAACTGCTACTACGTGCACACACTAAAAATGTGAACTTGACATAATATATTTTATGTATGTTTTATTTATTGCACAGTTTATTTTAGGAATAGAATTTAAAATGTTGGAGGCAGACCGAAGAAAAGATGGATGGATTGTGTGAACAATGATAGGTTAGGAAGGAAGTAGGTACATTCTGAGATAACGGCTAATTGATATGTATCGAAGAAAAGACGTTTTGGGCCGACCCTAAATAAACTGGGGTAAGGGCCTGAAATTAATAATTATTCAATTGTTTATTCAACCAAACACGCTTATAAACATTTATTTCAATTAAACAGGCACTTTTGAATTTTAAAGGAGTCGGTCAGTTAGTCTTTTTTTTATTAATTAAGGAACAAAACAAAATATAAACAGAAAAACCTCAATAGTTTTGTCCGGATGTTGAAAGAGGAGTCAGAATGTTGAAGCTAGTACCTAGCTAGTTTTGACGTGTGTGAAGCCAAATTGACCCTTATTTAATGTCATGTTGAAAACAATAATATATTAAAAGAGCTTTAAATAATAATTTGAAAAGGCTAACAGTGATGTAGTCAGATCAGTCTTTATTGTTACATTTAAGAAGACGCCTCCAACTGCATGAGTTTCCTCTTGTTTCCATTTTTTTTTAAGTTTTTACGCAGTCGGGTTTTTGATTTTTTTAATTTACTCCTTTTTCTCAAAATGTTCCAAGTCCCTACATGCAGTGGTGCTAATACAAATGCGATGCATGCATTGTTTACTCCACGCGACTAGAATGAACATCACGCTACACCCCGCACGAGACGGGCAGAGTGATGACCTCAGCAGTGCAGATCTGTGAGCTGCTTGTCAATACTGATTGATAAACAAAGACGCCTTTGCTACCTGCTACATATTCCAGTTGCGAATTTGCTGAAAATGGAGAGGAAAACTTTGAAAAAAAATACGGGTTGAAGTAACTTGGAACTGATTTACTTTGTGCTGATAAAGTTAGGTTTATTTTAATCATATTTGGAGGTTCGTGGCGAGCCCAATGAGAAAAATGTACTAAGTAAGTAAGAATGTAAAAAAACTAATCATAGCTTGCAAGTCCAGAGCACTACCAGTAGGAACCTGATAGTAGTCTGATTTAGGTTTAAAGATTTAAAAGACACAAAGTGACTTACATGAGAACAATCATTAAAATAAATTATAAATACAAAGTTCGTCACAGACGTCACGGTAACAATTATGATTATGATACACCCATCCAAGGCATTCAGCTTTTAGGAAGGGTGTTACTTGTGATTAAATGTTCAGCTAATTGAGTTTTGAAAACATTGAATGAGTGTAACTTTTTGTAAATAAATGAGGGTATTTTGTTGTATAATTGTGATACTTCAAAAGTTTTTTTTTTTTTTGCCAAATTTAATTTTCATCTTCGATAAAATCAGGAAACTAGCTCGGCGAGTGCTCCGTTATGTTACTTGTCTTACTTTAGTAAACGATATATTTATACTTTTGTTGAGTGCCTTACGAAAGAAAATACATGTACCTATTGTAAATATTATAACTGTCTAATGTTCATTATTTGGTTTCTTCATAAATGATATGGAAAACGGTGAGCCAAAATGTGATACGTTGAGTGTGATCTAAAAATGAGTCATATTTTTTTAATCTAAGAATATCAAAAATCTGCTCAATTCTCAATCTGGCAGCGGAGAAATATGAGAAAGATAGTTTGTATGTTTATGTTAAATATGGGTAGTTAAAAATATTTTTTGTTATTTTGTTTTGTGTAATTGGAGACCTGCTAGCTTCATCTTGGCCGCACTGACTTCTGTTCCATACTGCGAACATTTCACTTACAAGTACCTTTTCTTTGTAAGAAGTTCTACCAAGTCCTTCCAGGTACTAAAGACAAAGAGATTAAGAAAAAGATAAATAGAGAAAAATATCATGTTTTGAGATCGTACACGTTGTATTCCATGTCAAACCTTAGCATTCATTGGATTTTATAACCAACAAACTCTAAGCTATTTAGACTCCGTGCATAAATCTGGAAATTAATTCATAATTCACCATCCAAAACCAAAATCTCAATTTCAAACATTACCAAACGCCCACCCATCCTTTTCCAAGCCGGCCACACCCCCGACGTAAAGCAAATGTGAGCGAAAGGTCAGCGCAACCTTTGCCTTGTAGTGAAATGCTTGCGAATGCGCGCCCGCGCCGCTCCTTGCCCTTCATACTTGAACTTGTGCGCGAGTCGCGACCCGTGCGCGGTGCAAGTTACAAGCGATAAATAGTAATGGTTAATAATATTAACGAAGTGTGGGTTATGGTGACACACAGTGACAAAAGAAAAATTTAGATGTCGAGGATAAGCATTTTCCAAAGTTTTGCTGGAGTAATAACATATGAGTACTGTGCAGAGGTGAGGCTGCCTAACCCTTCGCGGAAAACAGTCGTTATAAATTTATTAATGTCACTAACATCACGTTACTAAGCATCGAGATTACGTTGTAATTCTTTGTCATCTGGGTTATGAAACTGCATAAGTAAATAACCACGATGAAATTTGATTCATTCTCCATCATGATATTACATTGAACTATGACATGAATCGATGGAATGGTGATAGCGATATGTCAAGCTCAGGTATATAACCCTTCAACTGTCATTAACGAGACACAATAGAATTTTAATTGTTATCCGCTTCAATCACACATAAAGTTACTCTTTATCCCATAGGGGTAGGCAGAAAATACAGAATCCCAAGTGCCATCTTTACATGCTTATTAATTCAAACTTAAACTCAACTCAAACAATTTGTTTCAAATAAATCATTTACAGGCACTCTTGAACTGGCAAGGAGTCGGTTTATCAGACAATTGAAGCAAGTTGCCCATTGCAAATGGTTGGCCCAGTCCTACCAAATATAAATATTAAGTTAGAAGGGCTCTATTTACATAATAGAACTGACAATGCAACATATTTAATTTGTCGAGAAATCACATAATTGTTCCATTTTCAGGTGCAGTTTAATAAAGCAGAAAATGTATGAAATAAACTTTTAAAATTGTCGAATTGTCAGATTGTCACCTGTCATCTTTCAGTTTTATTAACTGGGCTTAAGGCAAGGACGTAAAAATTAAAAAAATCGCTCCACTCATGCCTTAAACTGTGTGACCTTTACCCGACGTCACAGAATTTGGGCTGCAATGATTAATGACAGTGATTAAAGCCGCGCACGCGTCTCTGAATACAACTCTGTGCACGATAAACCAGTTAATTTGTGCTTAACCACTCTTGTTTGTAACAGCTTTTTAAGCTTACTTATCGATTGGAAATAAACTATAATTAAGTACCTATTACATTTAAAACTCATTTTGGTGGAATGACATTCTGTTTCCGTGGTTATGTTCTAGATTTTGGACTATTATAAAATATTTATTTTGGTTTAGAATTTGAATGTTTGCATTGACGATTGATGCAAAGTGATAATTGACAACGATAAATTATATATGTAGATTCGAGGTAAATAAGCATTTGGGTATTTTTAATAAAAAAAAAACTAAAATACGATGAAAACTAAACGTATATCACCGGCCATAACTGCTGTCATTTTTGATATTGACTATTTAAGTACTTTACCTAAATTTACTCTCCCATGGAGAACAACAACCAGAAATCTCTATCATTAAGAGTGAAATTAAAAACACAAGAACAGTAAAACTCAAAGCAACCTATTTCCCTCAATTGCCTCAAAAATTGCCAACCGAATTTATTTTGGAGCGTATAATAAATGCGACACGCTCTAAAAGTTATGATATGACTTACTTAGGCACATGATATTTCGTGACAAGCTCTTTTATTCGCTACCCAAGCTTGCGAAGAAAGAATAACTTTTTGAACTCAAAAGCACGATGTCCTCACGACATCGCCATGTCAGGCAGGTCATGGGTTTTTCATATAACTTATATAGCCATTATTATAGATTCAATTTTACTGTAACTTTTCGTTAGGGAAAGCTAAGAAGCGAAAGATGGAATATGTAAAGATGATAGGTCTAAAAAGGGGTGGCTAAGTACCTACTGAGATGATAGTAGTACTATTAGAGAATAAATAATGAGATAAAGGGAAAAAGATAATTTAACTCTTTGTCAGTAGCCAAGTAGAAGGGTCATTAATAACGTCGAACCATTAAAAAAACCTGGACACCTAAAATAAAAATATTATCAACCACCAAAAATTCCCACATGACCTAAAGGCGAACCATAACCTTGACCAGGCGACCTTAAACGTGGTTTCCGGAAGCTGTGCGGGGGGACGGGCCGGCGGCGGCCCGGCACGGCCCGGCCCGTGAAAGTGTGCCGGTGACACCGATCCGCCGGCGCTGCATCCGCGACGCAGCTGAACTATGACGGGGCTTTACTTTGCCTATGGTGGGGTGCTGCTGGTAAGGTAAATGAGATGAAAATAATTAAATTAGGTAAAATAAAAAATAATACGGGTATGGAAAGGGATCCAAAGTGTTGATGCTATAGAATGAATTATTTGTGCCATCCAAAACTCCTAACTTTAATTCATGGATATTGAGGAAATTTGTGAAATTGAGAAAGAAACCATTACCTCTGAGTTTGCTTCGGCATTTATTTCTCATCTAGGAAATACCGACCTCATCTAATTTTAAAATGTAGACCAAAAATTACGTGTTAAAAGGTTTCTTATTGGATTGACTACTCACAAAATAAATATGAAAGATTAGCTGCGCTCCGCGGTTTCACCCGCAAAAGTCTCCATCCCGTGGGAATATTGGAATAGAAAGTATGCTATATCCTAACCCAAGTCATAGTTTACCCATGTGCCAAACATCCAAATCCATTCAGCCATTTTAGCGTGAAAGCAAGCAAATAAACAAACAAACTCACTTTGGCATTTATAATATTAGTTAGGATTATTTATTTTATTTATTTAATAAAGAACACCAACAGTATATACTGCTGATATTGAATCAGTACGGTTATCATCATCAGGGTCTAGCTAACTAATGCATATAATTAATGAAACCAGTACTGTTACGAACAAGTTACCAGTATTACTAATATTACTTAAAGTAATCGTAAAGGAGTAAGTGGACAGCGACCTCATTAACACTGATAATAATCATTGATGGAATCTGCCATCTGGTTTGCCGCCTCGTTGGTTTAGTCTTCGCAAGCGAGACTGTTGAACATGGGTTCCTGGGTCCGATTCCCAGGTGTGACAACGTTGATTCAAACACAATTTCTCAGTAGCAGCCCGGAGTCTGAATGTGTATAATTCACGGTCCAGCTCTCCCTCTCCCTCTCTCAACGTCATGCCTGTGTTCCCCACACTGGTGTGATGTTGAGAGACTTTGAGGGTTAAGTTCACAATGGCTATCGTAAGTTAATGCTGGAATTTTCAAGTGCAGAAATAAGGGAAAGTGGTTATTATTTTAAGAATTACGATTATTTTGTATATACTTCACGAAAGTTTATAAATGTATCTATCTGTTAATGTTGGGACAACAAACAAGTACATGTGCAAATAGATTTAGAAGAAAACAAATCGTTTGTTATAAAACTATCACGAACAGGTTGAAGAGTATCCAAGCTGAAGTTACAGTTACAGGATGTATTAAGTACTTCTGCAGAACCAATCATCGTTTGATTAGATGAATCCTTAGAGTGGAGATGAAGTACTTGTGCAGATTAGCTAAATGCTTTGGCGTAGAAGACTGTCCAAGTACTTCCTGGACTGTGATAGGAATGGCTAAGTGGATCCATCTTATGATCGAAAAAATTGTATTTAAGATTACGCATACAGGAAAGAAGCTTCATAAATATTATGGACACGCTAAATAAACACAGAACCAACTATCAATGCCACCATTTTTCAAAGTCAAAGTCAAACTATGTTTACATACAGCGTGCCTAAAGCATTTTCTTGTATCTCCCACACGGGGAGGGGCGAAGGGAAGAGGGGGGGCGACAAAAGTAAAAGTCAGGCCGTCGAATAACAGTACCCGTGTTCACTCTCGACGCGGCACACTTAGCAGTAGGCATGTTGAGGCAAATCACGTCCGAATAACTCTTTAGTTACTGAACGATGTTACCACCACATACATACATGAGTTTTGCCCGGGTAAAGCATAGAGAGACACGACACGCCTCGATCCTTACATACTCCTTTTGTTTCATCCACGTTCATACATCTTATCATTCATGAGCCCCACGTTATTGATAAAGATTGTCAAGTTATAGCTATCTGTGGATGTATTAAAGAAGATGGCCATTCATCTCCACCTGTATACTTAAATCGTAACCAAGAGTAGTGATTATGGCAATGTTCCCTTCAGATCAGTCTTTGAATCTTTATATACATATACATACATATGTACACACGGCTACACATCAAGCTATACATTTCCAGTATAAGCTGAAATCAGCAGCGAGATCAGCATACACTGGAAATGTATAGCTTGATGTGTAGCCGTGTGTACATATATTACATCAATGCTTAATCCTATTTCTGACCAACCTTTCAGGCACGCTTTGTATTTTTTTGTTACTTACAAAGACTTACATTGTAAAAGCAATAAAAAATAAATGTAAAAAAATATAGGACTGTTACAAAATTAATTGCAACCAATCTTGGTGAAAGAACACTAACTTGGTCGTTACTGACGCGTTTAAAAAGCAACACGTTTATATCGATAAAAAGTTAAAAAATGGGAGTTCCCACGAACCGAACAGCTTAGCAACCAAGTAACCAACATTTTAATTACAACAGATATAACCATTTGTACCACCGACCAATGTAACTGATGATCCATTTCTAAATTCTATTAAATTATTTTGATGATAACATATTACTTTTTTCTTTAGAGGATGGAACTCCTTTACATTTCGTGCACTTGACCTAATGGACCTTGGCTGAAATAACATTTAGATGCCAACTCTTCCATCACTCTAGCTAGAACATGAGGCAATTCCTATCCCACACTGAGTAAATGGAGAAGGGTAACGAGCGAAAACTAAGCAATTGTAAGGTAAAGGACACCGCTAGGTCGAGCAGCAATTTTCTCAGGGTGGCTGGCAGCAGATTGATAAAAAATAGCCGAGAACAATTACGTGCGACGGAGAGGCCTGTGACCAGCAGAAGATGAAGTAGTAAAATACCCTGCTGAAGGCGTCAAGCCTTAAATCAGTAGGTTATTTGTACGAGAAACGTGCACCATCACTTACCTCAACTGGTAAAATATTTGTCAAACACGAGCATTATAAAACATTTAAAAATGAACTAGATTTGGTTTCAATCCAGTTTGACCTAGAAAACTCATTGCAAATAACAATAGCTTTACAAAAAACACCGCTATTTTTACATCAGAACCGAGCTGATATCACTGATGACGATACTGCCCAAAATTATCACCTACATGTTCACATTACGGGCACAACGGTACCCGCAACGGTGATCAACCTTCGCGAACACTCAATATAGACTCATCACTTTTAAGATTTGTTTTAAACTTGTTTTAGAACAATTTGTTGATGAATTTAAAAATTCTTATTTGGTTGTATTTGCTTGCAGTTAAAGTAAGTTATTAGCCTATACTTGTGTGTGATAGTACACAATATGTATATATTATACTAAAAATGTATCTAATCTATTCTATTACTACGTATATATAATAATAAAGCTGAAGAGTTTGTTTGCTTTCTTGTTTGAATGTGCTAATCTCTGAAACTACCAGTCTGAGTTTTTTTTTTGCATTTGATAGCCTAAGTCTTGAGGAAGGTTATAGGCTGTTTAACATCACGCTAGGACCCTCAGAAAGAAAAAAACACAAAGTAACAGCGCGGGCGGGCGACGCGATGCGACGCGGTGGGTCGGACGGGCTCGAGATTTTACGCGGATGAACTCACGGGTAGAAGCTAGTGTAAAAAAATCCCCTACAAGACAGAAAAATAATCGATTATGAGTAAACTAAACATTATAGGTGCAAAACTGCTTATCCTGATATGAGTTCATCTGGCAAAAATTATCCTGGTTGATAAAAGTGGTGATCAAAGCTTTGCAAAGCAGTGGGACAACATTACAGGTTGGTATCATTATTACCCCAAGAGCAGAATACGAATGTAATCTTAATCATAATAAATCATGCAGAAATCATTCGAGCTATCTAATCCGCTACAAATAACTCAGCTACGGGCACAATTTATAACTATGTCACTATAAAGATAGCAATGATTCTACTTACATAGTCGCGGTGTTTAGGCCTGATTGAGCCTACACAATAATGAGACAGCCTGCACTAAGCTCATGATATGCTACACTTAACTTTCCTTTCCACAGAGTAAGAAAATAATGAGACTAGCTCTTATCTATCGGTGTAATGTATACTTAGGTATAATCTAGGAAATATATAGCGAGCAATGAATGGAAATTTTCTTTACATAGAGGAGGAAAAGTTTTCAGAGATATTTAATTAAAAAATGGCTACAGAAAATATATTACGTTTTTAACGTTGACCGAGGATAAGTTTCTTCCTTTATCGCAGCTATGTTTACAGACAGACCACCCTAAATACTACTAAATAACCTGGATCAATTTTCTATAGGTCTTACAAAAATAAAGAAGAGTGAAGATTAGACCATAACAGCCACCAGCCGCAAAAATGGAAAGAATTGAATGAGAAGTTGGTCCAGCACTGGCCACTGCCAGTGGGACACCACGGGTCACTGGCAATGAGACACCACGGGCCACTGCCAGTGCGACACCACGGGTTGGAATGTCAAAACGATTCAGTTATTCTTCAAAGACCATAGAATAACTGCCTCGTTGGTGTAGTGGAGACAGGCTCAACAGCAAAGTGTGAGGAATGACTTCGATTATCGGGGTGGCAGCTATGTTCTCAATAGGCTAGCAGACCATAGTTTGAGTTTGGTTCCAAGTAATGGTAATGGGCTATTACATGGGACTCATCCTAGGTATACCATACACCATCGGAGACCCCTTAGCGCAAATTTCATCAATGAAACTGAACGCGATCAGCATCTCTAAATTGCGTTCAAGAGTGTCAATATTCCACAACAATGATCACTGACAGCTCCTGAACGCCGTTTAAATATGCTATAATGTCACGTATATTAGATTATAGACGATAAGAAATATGTATCTGCCACCAGCTAACTGTAACAGCCGTTATGGTAACACTCATTTCATTACTACATCTTATAATTAAACAAAAACTGCAAATTATATAGCTTATAAATTGTTAGCCCCCGTTCGCCTACTTATAGCTGATCTGTTATTAAGCTGTAATGTCTCCGTCATTCACACAGGCAACTTTCCTGACATACGACATACTCACACACACATGTGAAGGACACGTGCGCTTGAGTTCCTAGATCAGGGGTGGCGAATGTTTATTGTATTGACACCATCAACTTGATTTTGGCTTTTTCGTACTCTGCTTGAAAAGGTCACTATTAGTATAAACTTAACGTAAGAACCAGTAGGTATAGACTTCCAGCCGGACCCAATAACCTATTTTCAGTAAAAGATATATATTAATTATATTTATTAAAGATATATTGATGGTAGACAATATAATTCTATCTATCATTGAATATCGTCCCACAATTCCGTAAGGTCCTTAATCTGACAGATTATTGGAAAGTTTAAATCATAGATAGATAGGTTTTTCTATCTCCAGTAAGCCACAACAGCTGATAGATAGGTTATTGCGATAGTAAGCAAATAAATATTTAGCAGATAGGAGAATGGTTCTGAAATTTTTTGTCGTTATGTTCAGAACTCGATACTTTTATATAAATAACCGATGCCAGTATACGTAAGTATAGATTGATGTACAAATTATATTTTTTATGTGTATATAACCTCCTCACAACGCGTTTGTCCTAGGTTCACCAACCCTGCTAGGTGTATCTACTTGTCTAGTTAACACGTCAAGCTGTATCGACTGCGAATCGCAATGAAACGCTGAATGGCGCACAGATGGCCAAGTCATTGGTATGACAGTGTGTTCGTCCTTTGTCGGCACAGGACGGCACTACCTCTGCTTTAATTACGTTAGAAATTGGGCTGAAATGTACGTTGCGTCCGGTTAGGGAGCTACACACATAGGGCCCGGTGCGAACGATGCAATTTTGTATTGTTATGACTTATGATGTACTAAATCGATGTTAGTTTAGCGTGCTTTCGGCTTAGTATTCATTAACAAGAAATGAAGATTATAAAAAAGTGAAAACCGCCTTCAAAAAGAATATACATAACACATTTAAGATTACGCCTATATATTATGTGTCGGTGTCACCAAAGTTGTACGCAAAGGTGCCTGCATCACCCATATTTCGTCAGTTATGATTAAGTCCCATGTAGTAGGGTGAGTCTATTGCTATCAACTGGGTCCAAACCCTAATGGAAACCTAAAAACCCAATGAACTGGCCGACCTGTGGACCGAACCAAGAATCAAAGAGCGCAGAATAAAAAAAGATAAAATCAATTAACAATAAGCTTATTCATCAACCTATTAATGTCCATGTATGCAGTACAGCCCGGTGGCTACTGTCTGGTATAACACATAACGACTCTTTATATTGAATGTCACCCGACTGTAGGTACTTAATTAGCAGCCACCAGCTATTGAATGAGTGTTCACCAGAGTTGGTGTACTGTTTTGATTAGGATGAAAATAAAAATAATTAGATTTTGGAGATTAAAGGGCCAACCCTGTAATCTCCAAAAGCTAGCCATATATTCTCAAATTACAGTAACAACTGAGAAGTGTGGGTGGGATTGTGTGACGTTTATTTCGTGACCAATTTGCAATAAGATAAGATTATTCTTTATTGACATAATAAGTTACAGAAACTTGTTTGAAGCCTCTGACTCCTGAACTAGGTGTACCTGTATGTCAGGAATCAGCGCCCTCTCCCATTTTAATTGGCTTAGATACTAGTGTCAACATAAACATCCGAAAAACTACTGAGACAAAGCATTTTGTTCTACAGAAATAATTGTATTAAAATCTGTTATTCAATGCCTCAGACCAATAAAAAAGTATGCCTAGATCCTAGACAAACTGACAGACTTATAGCAGCGGTTACCTAGCTGTAAAGCGGAATTAATGGTTATTACTTATTAGGTACCTAATAGTTCCAAAATAGTATAAATCAGAAGATCATCTTTAAACGACTGTCTCAGGATCCTGCAATCTTAGTTAACCATGTGCCGTATTTTAAAGCTCCACACATCAGTCACCTATTTTCTATTTCCCAAAAATCATTATTTTTCAGGTCACAAAATAACCCAATAACCAAACCCCATTGACTTTTTGCTTCGACCAAAGTTTGTGTATGTGTGAGAGTATGCGCGTGCGCCTGTGTGCGTTGGTGCTCGGCAGCGACGTCGGCAGTGGGTCAAGAAACAAGGTCACGCCATTTCTCTCGGCTGGGTGGGGAGGGGGAGGGGGAAGGGCTATGCGTAGGCGCAGATAGACGAGACTCGCAGAATTCGAGCTGGATAAGTAGCTAGGAGTTAAGTGGGGATGTTGGAGTAATGGCGTACGTATTTTGGAGGCTTTGAGGAAATGAGAGGGATAGTTATATCAATGAGGTGAAGAAACAGGACATCATAATATCACGCTTGTATCCCCCCGAAGAGTTAGGCAGAGGTGTAACCTAATAGTACACTCACATTTCGCAACATGTTAAGAAATTATACAAATAATATGACTATAGAACTTTATCTCATTAAGTATTTTATAAAGTATGTAGGTCTTTTCGTGTGAAGAAAGACTGAAAAATGAATTATCTAAACTCTGCTGGCGCCGAAAACACGACGACGAAAAATAGGTAAGTTTAAAACTGAAAAATGCCGTCATGGCTCGGATGCTAAGTGATTAGCTTTTAGGCTACGTGCTCGGTTCTGACTTGTTTAGCACCAGTGTAACTTTTACAATAAGGTAATATAATGTCATTTAAGTAGACTGGTACTGAAATTAAAAAAAAAAAAACTTTCTAGTTTCATATGCACATAACTGACTGCGGTAGTGATGATGAGGTTGACGATGATGCACGCTGGCAACTCAGACTTTTTCAATCACCTCATGGATCACTCCATAACATACCTACAAATTCAAGTCAATAATATTTTTATAAACTAATTGAGATCGGTGTTTCCTATCCGACTACTCTGAGGAAAAAACACCGAAACAAACTCGGAGTTCACAGTCTCTTTTAAAGTCCATAACGTTGGTGGATATCACTGGTCTCTGAATTTATGGTTCTAGGACATGACGATATGCTCCACAGCAAGTTTGTCTTATTCAGTCCAAGCCCAATACCGTAATTGGATCTCCTTAAGTGCAACGCGGAGCTTAGTCAATCTCTGAATGAATCCCGCCCACCTTTGGTCTGAGCATCTCCAAACAAAAATAGTGTAACAATGAATATAATATTGGGGTCAATAGTTTAATTAGGCACACCCACAGGTACATAACTGTTAGAACATTTACATGTCATTATGAATGATAAATATGTATGCGATGTAATTAGCATTAAGCTTAGTGTTATGTTTCACAATTTTATTCGCTGTCTGTCTGTGATTAATCTTCAGGACTTCTATGTTCCTGTTAAAGGTATGCCTACGTTGTAGGGGCTTCCTTCTGACGGTTAATACATGCTACGCCTATCCTAGTCTTCTGCTTGTTACAGCTAATGTCTCTCCAGTATGGCCTATGATCTGATCACATGGTTGGAATTGCAAAATACTGACTTTAACTGAAAACTTGAAGGCTCAAAAGGTTCGACCACAGACCAAAGACCAAGGGAGTTAGGACTTAGGACCATCTATCCCTATAATAAAATAGTAACGAAGTCAAAACAGCACATTGAATATTTTTGAAACAAAGTAATTACTACGGCAGGCGTGAGAATGAGTCTGATGCCGAAAAAAATAGTTTTTTGAATTTTTTACCGTTTATCTGTTTCTCTGGATGTATGTTCCGGGTTGGCGCAAACTTGGTAGAACGGATTTGGATGAAATTTGGCACACAGATTGTTTATAACCTGGATTTAAACATAGGGTACTTTTAATTCTGACAGTATGTTCCCGTGGGATATTTTCTGACATCCACGCGGGCGAAGCCGCGGGCAAAAGCTACAATACAAAATGTCGTAAGGTAACTAAAACTGAAAAAAATCGGCTCTGCAAAAATCCTAGGACTGTTCAAAGGATCGGATTTTTGGAAACATAAAGATTTTCTAACCATTTGAGCTATTTTCAGGATAATTCAGGCTAATTAGACAAAGTACTTACATACCGTACCTACACCAGGTAAATACAACATTATTGTCACAGGTTTAGAAACATAAAACGACAACGACACTCAGCTAATACATTGTTAACTGTAAAGCTATAATACACGAACGAATCGAACTTGAACTGAGATAATAATATAAACCTACTCCAATCAGTATATCTTTACATTTAGACCACCTCCGGATTAACAGATCTGTAATCTTAATGTATTCGATATTAATCGACGATACTTCCTGTGGACTAGGCGTCGGACAACGAGGTGTGATGCTGGGACTAGGCCTTCCCACGACGATGGCAGATTGAGGCGACTATGAGCCGCGGGCTGTAGGTCGGCGGCGAACAGAAGTGAGTGCTTGCTTTATAATTGACAAAGTAAGGCAAGATGTTTTGTGGCGTAGTGCGTAGTTTGTTTCATTCACCACCTACGTTTAAGTTGCGGTTAACTGATTTGTCAAATATTTTTTTACATGTACAGTCATAGCGACACTATGTTCGTCACCTAATGGGCTTATTTGGTCTGCTCATTGGATAATGATACAATGTGCTTTACCGATTTTATATTGCGTCTTAATGTCAATACCGCAGAATGACATTCAGGCATCGCCTTTACGTGCGTCAGTCTTAATTGAAAATGTGAGACAGACTCCGACAATATTTTTTCTATTTACATTTCATAAAACGGCCAGGCCATTGAAAAGGCTTTAAGTTGATGGCAACTCAAATTTGTCAAAGGTGTATGCTATTTCGATCTTTGGTATCAAATAATGAAGTATGAATACTTTTCTATACAAAAGTCTGCTCAGTTCCGTAGATTCAAAAAGTATTATTTGTCCTGACTTGATAAGGGAACGGATTTGAAAAACGACAAAGATATAAGTAAAAGCCTTGACTGTACACTGGTTCATTCTTTCTTCTTAACCGACATTGAGCAACTGACAGGCCCATTTTCTTATTTCCCATAAAGTGTAGGTATATAATAATACGTAGACTACTGCGATATTCCTGAAAACAGTTATGTATTTAGAAATTTATAGCAAGGTACATAAATAACTCGAAAACTAACAAGAATCGCGGAACATACCTACATGGGGTATTTTCGAAAACTCCTGGGCATAAGGAATCAATTTTTATTTTGACGTGACTATGTGGACCATAACCTGTATCATTTACTGGATGAAAATTTTGAGGTCGTCACAAAAATTATTTCGTCTACTGCACAATCAAACGGACTGACTAGGGACGGTGTCAAAAGCAAGAAAATGTAGACTGCAGCTAATTCCAAATCAATTAACCTCGAACAACACAATAACCTAGAATCCTCTGCATCCATACATGTAGTCTTCAATCCCAGATCTTCCGATTGAATAAACATTCCATATAGCCTAGAAAAGGCTCACGCTCACTGGTCAAAGTGTGCCAATTTTAACAGCCAACGACCATTATCCAGATGTGCATAATCTCAGCATGTCCTACCCCCCTCCCCTCCACCCCTTTCACCTGCCCTCTACTCTTCGCAGCCCACTTCCGCGACACACATTCCCAAATCAACCGGATTGGAACCTAGATATTTTGGACAATGTTTTTCAAAGAAAATTATACCGTCTTGCGACGTGTTAAAGTTCCGTTTGCCGCGGCGTTTTCAGTTTAAAGGAAAGTATGACTTGTTATTTTGATTTTAAGGTCGATTAAAGCGTTGAAGACGAATGATCAATGAATTCAAAACGGTACGCGGCTTTTCGACGCGTGAGTTCAAATTCGTATGATTTTTAAACCGATTCATTTGATCTTAGTCATTTGAAATTACACTTTGGTGCCTACTAAATAAGGTAGTGAATGATCTGTCGTATTTTATAGGTTTAGGAGTACGCTCAGCTAGCACATCCGAGGCATCGTGCGACTTTTTTTGAATTGCAATAATAATGTTTATTTTTGGTCGGTCAGCCAGCGCAGGCGCGATGTTTGACACACTTTGCACAACTTTTACTATCTTCTCGAGTGTTACTTGGATATAATTGTTCACAATATTACCGACAGTAGAAATACTACAGAACCACCGGGATAGTGCTATTGGCGTTTGTTCGTGGGAAAGCTGTAGAAAAGCGCGATTGGTCTAAAAACGCGCCCGCTTTTATATTAGTTTTTTTAGACGAAGCTTAGTGCTCATTATACTATGCTAAAAGGTATTACCTACATTCTCAAAATATATTCTGAGGAATAGGGGGAAATTCTAGCTATGCATGAAATAGGTAGTTAACTACCTATCTCAGCTATCTTTTATTGAAAACACTTACCTTGCCAACTACTAAGTAAATCAACCTACTAGTAAAACATTAAGTTTAGTAGTAAGTCACTTGCCAGAGCGCTTGCGTGGGCGGTCCTGTTTAATCACTCAGGAATTACAATAAGAGACAACACCGCCTGTTGAGTACTGGTTCTTTGAGAGGCGTATGAGGAATCTTTTCATGTACGTTTCCTACTCATGTAGAGGGACTGGCATAGTCAGTATTTAGCTGAGTTCCTACTAACAAGCCTGTAATAATCCAACTACAGGATAAGACCCCTAAGTCATAGAGAGACGGAACGAGCGATCTCTCTGAAGATAAACTCCCTGCTTTTTCCCCATCTAGGTAAGCAGACGCGACTTGACATGACACGTCGATTCATTGGATGTTCCACTACGAGCGTACACGGCTACACATCAAGCTATACATTTCCAGTATAAGCTGACCTCGCATTGTACGGAAATCCTAAACAATGCGAGATCAGCAGAAACTTTAAATGTATAGCTTGATGTGTAGCCGTGCGTACCTTCAAACCAATGGTGATCACAACATCTTCAGTCTGCCAAACAAAGTGATCATAGGAAGCTGCAGGAAAACACGTTTGTAGGTGACAGCGCAGGCGTGTTATATCAACGATACTGAATTAAAAATTTACCAAAACTGATTTTTTTTCATTAAAAAATATACTTATTTCTTTTTACGCAATGTTATTTATTTTATTTATACACGCAAAATAACCGCGGGCCGCCGCTGCTCACTGGTGACCGCATTCAAAATGTACATTACCTACCTATTTCGCAAACTACCCTCCGAAATATAAAAATGTTCTTTCAAAAGAAAAGTCGACTTTTCGATGTAGCAATACTATAACAATTTTACTGCCGCGTATTGGCCAGCGTAGGCCAGTCACCGTAAAAAAATTGCACTGGGGGCTTACTATGAACTTTTAGAAAAACATTAAATTTCCAGTCAGGTCAAAAGCAGGCCTGCTTTTGAATGGATAATATTCGTACTATGACGATACTAAAGGTGAACGAATACTGAACGAAGTTGAATGGTAATGATTGTCTATGGCCTGCTGTAATGTCATTGTCTTTTTATTAAGCAACGTTCAAAAACTTAAATTATAATCTATTTTAACTGTACCGGTTTTTTGAAAATAATAGTAACGTTTTTTTTTTTGGGTTTATAATACACGTTTTAACTTAGATTATGTATAACAAGTTACCTAGATACATTATTTAAAAGCAACAAAAAGCTCAATTTCCCGTTCATGACAACTTTGTAACTTTGAAAGATTCAACATGATTTTGAACGTGTGTGAATGAATATGTCATGCAACAATGTGCTAATGGCGTCAATTAAATATTTGTAATTTTACCCTATATTTACTAGGCACATACATTTTAGAGAACACGTTCAGATGCACAACTCCCATAGAAAATATTTTGGACACAGCGATTCGCTTGCGATTGGGAAAGTGATGCTTCACAGTTGTTGTCATTTTTTATTATTGGAATATACCTTTGTATAGATAACTAGTTTCTGCCCGCAACTTCGTTCGCGTGGAAGTCTTAAGATACCACAATATACTACAATAACAGCCTTTATGTAGGCAAAGGCATGCATTAAACAGCTACATACCCTACAGAAACTACCCAATCCAGTTTCTTAAATAAAAAAACGAAAATGCAAAGGCAAATGAAAATACCAGATGTTTTGCAATAAATAATATTATTTATTAGGATTTTTCTTAAATGTTCTTAGATAAGAGCTTGTGCTTGCATAACTGGCTTGCTAGGTAGGTACCTACTCATGTTTTCCATTCTAACAATGTCTGTTCCTTTTAAAATTTGAATGTATGGCTAACTTTGTAAATAAAGAAATGAATGCCTGGATGAGATCATTTTTTAGGGTTCCGTAGTCAACAAGGAACCCTTATAGTTTCGCCATGTCCGTCTGTCTGTCCGCGGTCTAGCTCCAAGACTGTTAGTACCAGAAAGTTGTAATTTGGCATGGGTATACATATTAATCATGCCGACAAAGTGGTAAAATTAAATTATGAAAAAAACATTTTGTTTTAGTGTACCTCCCCTAGGTAGGTACACGTAAATTGGGGATGTTTTTTTTTTCTATCCCTTGTTGTGGGGTATCGTTGAAAAGATCTTTCAAAAACATTGTGAGTGTGTTAAAACCATTTTTGAATTCAGAGATCCGTTTGCGAATATTAACTTTAAAGTGCTAATTTTTGTTATAGTCAAGTGTCCCCCTGCCAGCTAAATGGTTGATTTTAGATATGTGAAAAAATTCACGGCAGTAGCTTATATAACGAATTTAAAAGGAAAACTATCACAGCTGAGTAGGCTTTACAAGTTAACGAGTAATAATCGACCAACTAAGATTTGCGGTTGTAAAAACATGTTCTCCCATACATTCCGTATGAAAGATTTTTTTTCAACTACAAAGTTAAGTTTGTTCTTAGGATAAATTCATCCCAACTACGAAACCCTTCATTGTGCGTGGTTCGACACGCACTTGGCCGGTTTTTTATGTTTTTGCCACGTAATGAACTCAAATGCATTCTTGTTTTGTATTATATTATAAATTTTGGTTGCAAGGTTGTGTTTGTGTGTATTTGAGTACAAAAACAGATTTTTCTTTAAAAATTGTGCCAAGAAGCATGCCTACCCCTTTTACTTTTTATACTCTTTTTGGGACACCCACCTATGTACATCTTACGTCTTTCTTATACTGCAGACATTTCGATTATTTAAATATTTTTCTTAATACTCAGCCGGCAGTGTAAGCTCACACCACAAAGCACCACAGTGCAAAGATCTACAGTCATTGTTAGGACTGCTATTTGATTGTAAATCAGTATCACTGTCTCTATTTTCATCACTAACATTGTAGTTGTTGTAAATAGTGATTTCATTTTTAGTAACGAATAACAGGATTCATCTTCACAATTACTTAAATGAATTGGAATTAAGTTTTATAAATCCTGTTTTCAGCAACGATTTAAAAGTATTTAGTGAAACTGTGACAATGTGGGTTATTATTCCTTGAATTACATGCCCTAATCCTTCCAAAAAAATCATTCTAGACCTTCTAACTTAAAATATAGGCTGCATTATTTTTATAGTTTTTTCTTCAAACAATTGCCACAATTTCTGAAAACTTCTAAGAGCTACGAGTACAAGCCAGTTTCATAAACAGTAACTTCCTTGGAATTGTTATCAATAAATTTCTATTCTTGGAATTTTTGGATAGCTTCTCGCCAAAATATACTCGTATGTCACGGTGGACCGTAATTCTTGTATCTTCTTTGAGAAAGTCCTGGCTCCATTCACACTCGCAGTTTGTCCAGGAAGGTCATTACGTGGGACGTATTTTTCATAGTACATATAACTCACTGATTTGCCATCAGCATAGTGAGCTGGAAAATAACATATAAATTTTTTAAGCAAAAATAAATTTGATATTTTCGCTGTACCTAAATTACGACTACAAAATATGAATTGTATGTTTATCAGAAAAGATAAAACTGCTACTGCAATGGCTTAAAAGATATAAAAAAAATTTGGTTGAAATCTTAGAAAGCCTAACTGATTTGTCAGGGATTAAACTAGGCAACTTTATTATAATATAAAGAGAGAGAGAGAGTGACTAATACTTACAAAATGAGGAACTGTATACCAAAGCACTGGCCGTAGTGTGACTAAAAACTTGGGCACAATTTCTAACCTGAAAAGATAACACAATAACTTTTAAAAAATACCACTATTAGATAATAGAAGCATGAAGAAAAGTATCACCTGCTAAACAGTAATGATTCTTTACAATTATAATTTAAATAAATAACCTACCTTCATTTTCTTTATTTTTTTGGTATGGGTACCTACCATGCTCATCAGTAAGATTATGAAGTAAGTGTGATTCAGCATGTAAGCAGTCCATTTTATACACATTGACAATGTCTGACCATCTTGCTATACTTACTTTTGTTCAAAAAATTATTTCAGATCCCCATAATCAAATGTGGTGGGTCAATAATACAACGCTTATTTGATACCGCCAATGTGGATTGTATCATCTGAAATAGAAAAAATTGTTTGATAAACAAAATAGTTAATAAGTAACATCTTTTATTAAGTACCTAGACTTACATCTTTCTATGATGAGGAAGTGACGTCACTAATGTCTCTTTTTTTATGCGGCTGCAAAGAGGTATTGTTATTAAAAACGAACGACAACAAAAGCATGAGTACAGTATGAGGCCGCTAATGTGGCACATCGAGTTGCGAACATTTTTTACATCACTATGAATTAGATGTGCGAAATTTATACAACATTTTATTAATCCAGCACCCTAATTGCGTAATACAACACAATCACAATTTGTTTTGATTTGAAACAGATTTCTAATCCATTGCTTCATAAGTTGGAAAAAAAATCTGTTCAACAACGTAAATAATGCAATGAATGTTGTTGAAAAGTCAAAAAGTATTTACAAAAAAAAAGGTGAACGGTTTTCGTAAACGTCAACACAACTGGCCTGCTGCAGGCCTGCTATTAGGATGTCATAGTACAAAAAAGCAACACAGTTCAACTTCTGTCCTTCTATAAGAGCTCGTGATTAGCAAGGGGCTAACTGATATTTTGGGATGTTGAAGAGATCAATAGTGTACCTACTAAAAAGTTAAAATTGATTTTAATTTCAGAAGTCGGTGTCTTTGGTTTTGAATTTTCGTTTTTTGCCACCGACTTCTTAAATGAAAGTAATTTTTCACTCTGTAGTGTTTTTTTGAAAGCAGGTTTTTTTTTTGTAAAAAGTTTATATTTTTCACTTTTTAGTTGTGGTAGGCACACAACTTCAAATACAGTGATGCTGGGGCTACATTGTCGCATTATCGCGAACTTTACTTCGTGCGCTCTCTGTTGCTGACGTGTCGCCGCGTCGTCGAGCGGTGTGCGAAAGAGAGCGCACGAAGTAAAGTTCGCGATAACGCGACAAGGTAGCCCAAGTATCACAGGAACTTATCATATCATCCACATACTAAGTGGAAAAAATACATATTATTGAAGTTAACTCAAAAACTACCCAAGCAAAGTTAATAAAAAAAATAGGGTGAGTGGGGGCAAGATCGAACGGTTTTTTGATGAGATGAGCAATGTTGTACCTATTTAAAGTCTTGTAGAACAGTACATATTAGTGTATGCAAAAAAAATCTTTGTAGTGAGTAAAGAGCAAAGAGTGTATTTTTCTATCACATTGATAACATCCTGCTTAATCTGTTCCAAAGCATAAAAAAAATGTTTTTATCACGAAAATGAAACAGGAGGAAGATGAAAGGGTGATGGGGAAAGATCGAAATAGTTTCTAAAATCGTTCAAATGATTATCAGACGTTGTTGGTGTTCACTAGTCTAAAAATTGAAGTGCCCTTAAAACTCTCAACTGTCTGTAGTGTTCGAATACCTTTAGTTAACAAAGATAAAACGATTTAAAAATATATATATATCAATCTTACCCCACCGGGGAACATTGAAAGTAGATCTCAAACTTTCCACATTAATTGCATAAGGTTATACTGACAATAAAACATCAGTATCAATCAAACAAATCCTTTACCCTTTACTTTATCCTACTATCAAGATATTACAAACCATTTCGCATCTTTCTTTGTGTGCGTTACCCAGGCCAGATGTTGTCGAAAATGGTCATTTGAATCTAATAGATAATTAGTTTTGCGGCTTCTGTAATTGTTGCGCACATTTTTAAATTTGTTGCGCTTATAGTTTTTTAATTATTTCACAAAAACATTTCCTGCTGGGGTAACGTTATCCCAGCCAGACCTTTTTCTTTCTAATGGGAATATTAAATAAATACTAGCTACTAAATTAGTTGTCTAGATGAAGTAAATGTTGTGCCTTATTTTGTATTTGTTCTTTCATCGGTTGCGAAGTTATTCGAGATTTTGCTGGGGTAACGTTTTTGGTTTTGCTAGATCTTTGAAACGGTTAAGCTGATTCTTATCATATTTTGTACATGACTTCTTAGGAATAAGTTTAAATTTGTTCTGTAATAAAAAACCCAAAATAATGCATAGTTTAAAGGTTATTTCATTAAATAGAAAAACACTTCAATTGGTTCCAGCACTCTCAATAAGAGGTCTAAAGACTTACTTTAAACGTTATTTTAAAGCTTGTGAATGCCTTCAAATGTATGTGAAGTTTCATAAGTATCCTGTAAGTATTTAACAAGTTATGATGATATTCAGTTCTTCACGAGCACGGTCTTGATGCGC
Source organism: Agrochola litura (assembly GCA_949152395.1). Classification (NCBI taxonomy): domain Eukaryota; kingdom Metazoa; phylum Arthropoda; class Insecta; order Lepidoptera; family Noctuidae; genus Agrochola; species Agrochola litura. The sequence continues at coordinate 1,251,728 of OX424493.1, forward strand.
GCGGTGTTATTTGGCCACTGGATTGGATATATGAACTGAATGTTATGTCAATTATTAGTTGTTTAGTTCAGTTGTATATCAGTAAAATTTCAGCGTAGTACATTGGATAATTAATGAGATAATACGATTAAAGTCATTAGGAAGTGAATGACCGAGGTAACCCGACCAAGTTTAGGTGGTTACGAAAAAGCGAAATCGCAGAACATTATGGTATCTTCTAAAATATGTAGGATAGTGTTACAAATTTAGTACAGACATGTACACAAGTTTAAAAAAAAAATACATGTTTATTAAAGAATTTTTATTAACAGGTAAAATAATCATTTCAACTGAACTTTTAAAGTATTAATAAACTTATACTTAAAAACAATCACCGATTAAAATAACAGATAGTAATTTTGATATTTTCTATTACTTTTTATTTAAATTATAGATTTCAGTATACACAGTACACAGTTACAGTTTTTATTTTATCATTACACATATTGGAATGTGTAATGATCACAGACAATAAATTATATATAATGACTTTTTTCAGTTAACTCTAAACTTACGTATGTCTACTAATACCTACTTATATCAATTAAAATCACAGATCAAAGGTAATATTAAATGATATCACAATGTAGTAAAATGCTCACAGTTAGTCCTACTGTTTTGTTGTCTCATTTCAAATATCACATTTTTTTCTCCTAAGTTATTTATTTATTTAAGTTACACATAAACTATTTAAAAATCACAGATCAAAAATAATAAAATTAAGTAATATTAAACTGCAGTCAAATAATTAAGTAAGTTTTACTTTTAACTAATTACAATCTCAAAAAGTCAACGTGTAAAGGTACATTCTAAAACTTTGTTGGTTTTTGTATAAAAAATCACAGATCATTTTGTAAAATGAGTATCCAAATACGTAATTAACTTTGTGAAACAAAAGTTGTCATATATTATTATGTATTTAACAGTGTACGCGTCTGTACCGAAATTGTAAGGTGTATTATACTAAACATTTCAAAAGATAGCATAATGTTCTGCGATTTCGCTTTTTCGTAACCACCTAAACTTGGTCGGGTTACCTCGGTCATTCACTTCCTAATGACTTTAATCGTATTATCTCATTAATTATCCAATTTACTACGCTGAAATTTTACTGATATACAACTGAACTAAACAACTAATAATTGACATAACATTCAGTTCATATATCCAATCCAGTGGCCAAATAACACCGCGCGCATCAAGACCGTGCTCGTGAAGAACTGAATATCATCATAACTTGTTAAATACTTACAGGATACTTATGAAACTTCACATACATTTGAAGGCATTTACAAGCTTTAAAATAACGTTTAAAGTAAGTCTTTAGACCTCTTATTGAGAGTGCTGGAACCAATTGAAGTGGTTTTCTATTTAATGAAATAACCTTTAAACTATGCATTATTTTGGTTTTTTTTTGCAGAACAAATTTAAACTAATTCCTAAGAAGTCATGTACAAAATATGATAAGAATCCGCTTAACCGTTTCCAAAATCTAGCAAAACCAAAAATGTTACCCCAGCAAAATCTCGAATAACTTCGCAACCGATGAAAGAACTAATACAAAATAAGGCACAACATTTACTTCATCTAGACAACTAATTTTATAGCTAGTATTTATTTAAATATTCCCATTAGAAAGAAAAAGGTCTGGCTGGGATAACGTTACCCCAGCAGGAAATGTTTTTGTGAAATAATTAAAAAAACTATAAGCGCAACAAATTTAAAAATGTGCGCAACAATTACAGAAACCGCAAAACTAATTATCTATTAGATTCAAATGACCATTTTCGACAACATCTGGCCTGGGTAACGCACACTCTTTCTTTCATCTTAGTCTTTTAAATGTTCATCTTCATTCAAACACTCGTACCTACACGGGTTAAGATTAAAAACTTGCGTAAAAGTCAATGTGCAGACATTTGCATTTTTCACACAAACCACTCACTGAGGTGTGTGTCTGTGATTGAGGTGTGCGACGTAACAAAAAAGCGGTCTTAACAATATTGCCATCACTGCTAAAACTGCACAGAATCTGGCGCTATGGACGACTTTCTGTGTTACCCCGTTTTTCATCTTGCCCCCCCCACTCACCTTATGGGACTACCTCTGAAGTATGTCCCATCAAAATCAATTCATAATTGGCGGAGTAATCGCGGAACAAACATACAAAAAAAAACCTATTGGAAGTCGGTTAAAAACGACCGTCGGTTGCAGCTTCGGAAGACCTGTGCCAACGCCGTGGTACCTCGAAATTTTTTAAATTATTTCTATTTTTGACTTATAACTTCTAAAAGACGTGCATCCTACGGAGAAAGTCCCCAATAAATTAACTCAGTACAGTTTGAGCGCAGTCGTTGCTCTGTAGATCCAATTCAAACATTGGCCCTTTCTCCAAAAAGTTCAAAATAGTAGTTATAGCCGTCTTCCGGGCAGGATGTCACTCATTGTATGAGGAAAGTCACGACAGATGGATTTGTAAAGTAGGTAATTTTTAAGCTTAAGTTTAAGCAAAAGCAGAACCCTGTAGTACCAATAGTAGGTACCTTTGTTATTTGGAAAAAACGAAAAATTAAGACAAATTTAAAAATGTATAGAATGACTTTCCGTAGGATAATGTCTCTCCTGAAATGTCACAGCTGGCGGATCGAACGGCCACACCTGTGGCTGTGGGCCACACCAACAGGAAACAAGTATCAAGGATTCAAGTTAGGTAACAATAAATGCAGGCGAGAATTAAATTAAAAATAATGTTTTATGTCTGATTTATTTTATTATTTATCCCCAAAAGACACCTCCACCAATAAATGTTTAACAATATAAATCTTCTTGTAAAAATAATCAACAAAATAAAATTTTAGATTTGGTAGGTACTTATATCGCGAAAATATAAGTCTATGACAAATTAGCGTCAACTTATTTGAAGATTCAAAATGAATGAATGTTTTTTTTTTTTTTTTAATAATTGTTGACATGCGGATACGAATCATATTTATTTGCAAATACCGATAAATCAATTATCAAAATTAGGCCTCGATTAATAAGTTGAATAATTTATTCAAAAATTATGAACAACTTATACGTATCGTTAAAATTCAAAATTCCACAGAGTTACGAACAAAATTGGGTTATACTAAGTAAGATAAGAAATAGCAGTTTTTGAATGTATAATTTGGACAATTTACTAAATTAGTTGGTACTTGCAAAAAATATCTTCATTATTATTACGGACTTTTTTAACAGAGCAGTCAAATTCGATCTACTTTTGTCATAACTGTAAATGAATTTTAATTGCTACTAAAACTGGTAATTTATACGAAGTTTATTATACGAAATCTAGACCGATTCAGGTTTCAAAAACTCAAGATAACGGCCTAAGCAGTTTCGAATCAGTTCAGTGTTACAAATCCAAACTTAATTATCATTTTATTATCAATACATTAGCATTGATTAAGGAAAATGTAAGTATTTTAAGTAATTCATTTTGTTGTTAAGAAGCTGATTAAGTTCAATTTAATTAGGTACCTACTCTTTAAATATCCGCATGTAGGTATGACAACACATGGAGATTTTAATCGTTGATAAAAACACTTCAAATTGTAATTCAGCTGATAAAATTTAAAAAGTTGGCAAATCTATTTTTCATAGTTTATGCTGCGTGAAACAGTTTTGTCATACTTAAAAGTTCGATTTGTTTAATTCGTTTTCACAATAATCAATAACATTAGGTATAATAATCAGCCGTTGGCACACTGGTACGTACAAAATCATCCAATAAACATGGTATACGTAAAGTATCATCAAATAAACATTAGAATACTAACCAACATTATTTATATATCCTTAACTCTAAAACATATTGATACCCGTATTTAACAACAGGATTTAAATACCAGTCAACTTACTACAAACAACAATGATAATGATAATGTATCAGTCAACATCCATAATACTACTTATTTGATAATAAAACGAAACAAAAAAATAAATCTTCATAATTTCCCGCTTAATTGAGTACAGCGCCATCTATACGCAAATTAATCAACTACTATAAACTTAAAATGGAACGTTTTAATAACGGTGGTAAAATAAAATTTAATTTATTTTTGTTATTAAAGCGTCGATAAATATAATTTTTGTTCAAGAGCTGCCCATAAAGGGTCAAGCGGCAATGTGGGAGCGTAAGCATTGTACACGTTCGTGTCAGAGATGACAGATGGCGTTGTTTCTGCTAGGGCCGCGTAGTGCGCGCTCGCGGACACAGAGGGCGGCAGCGACGCGGGCCGGCGACGACCCGATGCCATGAGGACACTGCGCATCATGGCCGTGGACTTTAGACGTTCTGAAAAGAAAATTTAAGTAATTAAAATGATTGAATCCTACTATCCTACTTCCTACTAATATTATAAATTCAAAAGTTTGTGAGGATGGATGGCTGGGTGTTTGTTACTCTTTCACGCAAAAACTACCGAACAGTTTTGGATGAAATTTGGAACACATTTAGTTTATAACCTGAATTAACACATAGAATACTTTTTATCCCGATATATCCACGAAATCAAGACTTATGCTAGTGAAACCGCGGGACGCTGCTAGTTATGTGATCAAAACCGAAATCTCAACATAGTGATGATGTTCAATAGGTGAAGCCAATAGCAATAATCTTTTCAATCATTTTATGAAAATCTCAATAAAATTGATCACTAGGATTAAGATTTGACTTGCTGCTGTTATTTTAAGGTCGCTGCCTACTGAACGGCGTTAGGACGTGGACGGGGCGAATACCTACTGATCGTGGGATCTAAGAAAACACGTACGGGTGTTTAAAATGTATACGCACCGCGACAGTGACGCGAAACTAATGTGCTAGTGTGGAGGACTGAAAGGATGGTATGGACTGCGACCGCAGCGACTGTGTACCTATATACAGCAGAACTATATAGTTCTGCTGTGTATACAAACGGGACGTGGCGCGTAAAGGGTGGCGTGATAATCATCGTCACCGACTATACGTACAATGTCGCCCATCGGCATGTGCCCGGCCGCATTTTTCTGAATGTTCATGAAAAATTATCGAAAAATAACTTTAAAAGGGAGGGTCTATCTTGACTTTTTTTTCTTGAAATTAATAAAGATTTATCTTTTATGATTTTATGAACTTACACTTTTTTTTTTAAATATGTTTTCACCTCCGTTTTTTTTTGTATAGTTGACGATTTTTTATAAAATGGTAGTTAATCCAATAAAATAACTCATAAGCTTATAGAAATAATAAACAGAACCCAGATCGAGCCAATAACATCGGAGAAATGGCAATCGCCACTCAAAACATAAAAAATTGAATAACATATATCAAAGTTATTTTTCGATCATTTTTCATGAATATTCAGAAAAATACGGGCGGTCACATGCTGATGGGCGACATTGTATTTTACCCGTGGTTTGGGTACCAGTTCATGCACCCATAACGTAGGTATGTACTAGTAATGTGCCGGATATCCGTATCCGTATCCGTATCCGCGGATATCCGAAAAGAAGAAAAAAGATCTGTATCCGTATCCGTATCCGTTACTTTTTGGCGGATCTTGAACGGGTCTTTTATATTAATATATTTCAATACGTATATGAAATTTTAAAGATATGTGGCAATGAAATACTGCTAACATAAAAGAAAATTAGTAAAAAATTAATAATTATCATATTTATCATAATTCAAGCAGAGTAAGTACCAGTAAATTAAGTAATAAGGTAGTAATTAAACTATCTTTCTATTGAGATCAAACCTCTAATATTTGTGCTATACTAATTGAAATAATTATGTGAGTTAATACATCAATGAAAACTATGTTGTTTTCAAGAACTTAAAAAAAATTACGTCATAATTACTTAATATTGAGTAATGGTAAATTATATTTCAAAAAGAGTAACTTGGCAGCTTTGTCCCCCAAAAGTCAGTTACGATGAGGATCATAAATAATTCCTGCTGAACCTGAAGAAAGTTGAGATCCGTATCCGTATCCATATTTGCGGATCTAGACCCTAATGATCCGTATCCGTATCCGCGGATCACATTTTTTAACGATCCGGCACATCACTAGTATGTACGTAACTTTCGTATAGGTACATGTCACCGTATGACTGAACTTCGTCAGATAATAATCTATCGGTAATATTTCCGTTAGATTATAAACTGTCGAAAAATTGTGAACAGCAACAAACCATTTACAATTTAATGTATTACTTTTCGTTAGTTTATACTCTATCCATGGGAAACCGACAAATTGTGAACTGATATTATACTAAATAGCCTGCCTAGCCTAGCTGCGAGCAACTTGGAAGTAGCGCTCTCCGGCCGTTGCCGCGGCACCGTTCGCGCACGGTTGGTCACAGTTCTAACCTAACTGAACCCATTTCACCAAGTTCTCAACAGTTCATAATCTAACGGAAATAATACCGATAAATTATTCTCGCAATCTTATGGTGACATAATTTTTATGATACTTACGATGATTCCAAAAATTGTCGCCATGTTTCGTCCGGTACCCTAATTCCGTAATGCAACACAATCAGAATCTGTTTCGATTTGAAACAGATTGCTAATCCATTGCTTCATAAATCGGAAAAAAAAATCTGCTGAACAACGTAAATAACACAATGAATGTTGTTGAATTGTCAAAATGAAACAAATTAGGCAAAATTGTTTACAAAAATACGCAATTAGGGTATTGGTTAAAACACTTGACGTTTGCAGCGACTTTTAGTTAGCCAATTCGACATTCAAATTACAGCATGAAATGACATAAGTAAGGTATGTTGTCCGTTAATAAGTCTTGGGCTAGAAATTGGGTTTTACCCGGCACAGCGCGGCCGGATATTACACAGAGCGCAGGGCCCGCTTGACTCAAAGATCTGACAACCAGTCTTGCCAAGGTGTATCGTGTTACCCAGTAATTGGGATGTGGAGGTCAGATAGGCAGTCGTTCCCTTAAAATACTGGTATTCAGCTGCATCAGTTAGACTGGAAGTTGACCCCAATATATAACATAATTGAGAAAAGGCTGTCCTTGTACCGTCGGCGGTGCTGAGCGGGCAGTACTTGCTGGTGTGCGCCGCGTCCCCCCGCGCGCCGCACCGCTTGCACACGAAGGCGCGCGTCACGTCACGGGGCATGTTACGTACCGTCGGCGGTGCTGAGCGGGCAGTACTTGCTGGTGTGCGCCGCGTCCCCCCGCGCGCCGCACCGCTTGCACACGAAGGCGCGCGTCACGTCACGGGGCATGTTACGTACCGTCGGCGGTGCTGAGCGGGCAGTACTTGCTGGTGTGCGCCGCGTCCCCCCGCGCGCCGCACCGCTTGCACACGAAGGCGCGCGTCACGTCACGGGGCATGTTACGTACCGTCGGCGGTGCTGAGCGGGCAGTACTTGCTGGTGTGCGCCGCGTCCCCCCGCGCGCCGCACCGCTTGCACACGAAGGCGCGCGTCACGTCACGGGGCATGTTACGTACCGTCGGCGGTGCTGAGCGGGCAGTACTTGCTGGTGTGCGCCGCGTCCCCCCGCGCGCCGCACCGCTTGCACACGAAGGCGCGCGTCACGTCACGGGGCATGTTACGTACCGTCGGCGGTGCTGAGCGGGCAGTACTTGCTGGTGTGCGCCGCGTCCCCCCGCGCGCCGCACTGCTTGCACACGAAGGCGCGCGTCACGTCACGGGGCATGTTACGTACCGTCGGCGGTGCTGAGCGGGCAGTACTTGCTGGTGTGCGCCGCGTCCCCCCGCGCGCCGCACCGCTTGCACACGAAGGCGCGCGTCACGTCACGGGGCATGTTACGTACCGTCGGCGGTGCTGAGCGGGCAGTACTTGCTGGTGTGCGCCGCGTCCCCCCGCGCGCCGCACCGCTTGCACACGAAGGCGCGCGTCACGTCACGGGGCATGTTACGTACCGTCGGCGGTGCTGAGCGGGCAGTACTTGCTGGTGTGCGCCGCGTCCCCCCGCGCGCCGCACCGCTTGCACACGAAGGCGCGCGTCACGTCACGGGGCATGTTACGTACCGTCGGCGGTGCTGAGCGGGCAGTACTTGCTGGTGTGCGCCGCGTCCCCCCGCGCGCCGCACCGCTTGCACACGAAGGCGCGCGTCACGTCACGGGGCATGTTACGTACCGTCGGCGGTGCTGAGCGGGCAGTACTTGCTGGTGTGCGCCGCGTCCCCCCGCGCGCCGCACCGCTTGCACACGAAGGCGCGCGTCACGTCACGGGGCATGTTACGTACCGTCGGCGGTGCTGAGCGGGCAGTACTTGCTGGTGTGCGCCGCGTCCCCCCGCGCGCCGCACCGCTTGCACACGAAGGCGCGCGTCACGTCACGGGGCATGTTACGTACCGTCGGCGGTGCTGAGCGGGCAGTACTTGCTGGTGTGCGCCGCGTCCCCCCGCGCGCCGCACCGCTTGCACACGAAGGCGCGCGTCACGTCACGGGGCATGTTACGTACCGTCGGCGGTGCTGAGCGGGCAGTACTTGCTGGTGTGCGCCGCGTCCCCCCGCGCGCCGCACCGCTTGCACACGAAGGCGCGCGTCACGTCACGGGGCATGTTACGTACCGTCGGCGGTGCTGAGCGGGCAGTACTTGCTGGTGTGCGCCGCGTCCCCCCGCGCGCCGCACCGCTTGCACACGAAGGCGCGCGTCACGTCACGGGGCATGTTACGTACCGTCGGCGGTGCTGAGCGGGCAGTACTTGCTGGTGTGCGCCGCGTCCCCCCGCGCGCCGCACCGCTTGCACACGAAGGCGCGCGTCACGTCACGGGGCATGTTACGTACCGTCGGCGGTGCTGAGCGGGCAGTACTTGCTGGTGTGCGCCGCGTCCCCCCGCGCGCCGCACCGCTTGCACACGAAGGCGCGCGTCACGTCACGGGGCATGTTACGTACCGTCGGCGGTGCTGAGCGGGCAGTACTTGCTGGTGTGCGCCGCGTCCCCCCGCGCGCCGCACCGCTTGCACACGAAGGCGCGCGTCACGTCACGGGGCATGTTACGTACCGTCGGCGGTGCTGAGCGGGCAGTACTTGCTGGTGTGCGCCGCGTCCCCCCGCGCGCCGCACCGCTTGCACACGAAGGCGCGCGTCACGTCACGGGGCATGTTACGTACCGTCGGCGGTGCTGAGCGGGCAGTACTTGCTGGTGTGCGCCGCGTCCCCCCGCGCGCCGCACCGCTTGCACACGAAGGCGCGCGTCACGTCACGGGGCATGTTACGTACCGTCGGCGGTGCTGAGCGGGCAGTACTTGCTGGTGTGCGCCGCGTCCCCCCGCGCGCCGCACCGCTTGCACACGAAGGCGCGCAGCACGGGGCATGTTACGTACCGTCGGCGGTGCTGAGCGGGCAGTACTTGCTGGTGTGCGCCGCGTCCCCCCGCGCGCCGCACCGCTTGCACACGAAGGCGCGCGTCACGTCACGGGGCATGTTACGTACCGTCGGCGGTGCTGAGCGGGCAGTACTTGCTGGTGTGCGCCGCGTCCCCCCGCGCGCCGCACCGCTTGCACACGAAGGCGCGCGTCACGTCACGGGGCATGTTACGTACCGTCGGCGGTGCTGAGCGGGCAGTACTTGCTGGTGTGCGCCGCGTCCCCCCGCGCGCCGCACCGCTTGCACACGAAGGCGCGCGTCACGTCACGGGGCATGTTACGTACCGTCGGCGGTGCTGAGCGGGCAGTACTTGCTGGTGTGCGCCGCGTCCCCCCGCGCGCCGCACCGCTTGCACACGAAGGCGCGCAGCACGGGGCATGTTACGTACCGTCGGCGGTGCTGAGCGGGCAGTACTTGCTGGTGTGCGCCGCGTCCCCCCGCGCGCCGCACCGCTTGCACACGAAGGCGCGCGTCACGTCACGGGGCATGTTACGTACCGTCGGCGGTGCTGAGCGGGCAGTACTTGCTGGTGTGCGCCGCGTCCCCCCGCGCGCCGCACCGCTTGCACACGAAGGCGCGCGTCACGTCACGGGGCATGTTACGTACCGTCGGCGGTGCTGAGCGGGCAGTACTTGCTGGTGTGCGCCGCGTCCCCCCGCGCGCCGCACCGCTTGCACACGAAGGCGCGCGTCACGTCACGGGGCATGTTACGTACCGTCGGCGGTGCTGAGCGGGCAGTACTTGCTGGTGTGCGCCGCGTCCCCCCGCGCGCCGCACCGCTTGCACACGAAGGCGCGCGTCACGTCACGGGGCATGTTACGTACCGTCGGCGGTGCTGAGCGGGCAGTACTTGCTGGTGTGCGCCGCGTCCCCCCGCGCGCCGCACCGCTTGCACACGAAGGCGCGCGTCACGTCACGGGGCATGTTACGTACCGTCGGCGGTGCTGAGCGGGCAGTACTTGCTGGTGTGCGCCGCGTCCCCCCGCGCGCCGCACCGCTTGCACACGAAGGCGCGCGTCACGTCACGGGGCATGTTACGTACCGTCGGCGGTGCTGAGCGGGCAGTACTTGCTGGTGTGCGCCGCGTCCCCCCGCGCGCCGCACCGCTTGCACACGAAGGCGCGCGTCACGTCACGGGGCATGTTACGTACCGTCGGCGGTGCTGAGCGGGCAGTACTTGCTGGTGTGCGCCGCGTCCCCCCGCGCGCCGCACCGCTTGCACACGAAGGCGCGCGTCACGTCACGGGGCATGTTACGTACCGTCGGCGGTGCTGAGCGGGCAGTACTTGCTGGTGTGCGCCGCGTCCCCCCGCGCGCCGCACCGCTTGCACACGAAGGCGCGCGTCACGTCACGGGGCATGTTACGTACCGTCGGCGGTGCTGAGCGGGCAGTACTTGCTGGTGTGCGCCGCGTCCCCCCGCGCGCCGCACCGCTTGCACACGAAGGCGCGCGTCACGTCACGGGGCATGTTACGTACCGTCGGCGGTGCTGAGCGGGCAGTACTTGCTGGTGTGCGCCGCGTCCCCCCGCGCGCCGCACCGCTTGCACACGAAGGCGCGCGTCACGTCACGGGGCATGTTACGTACCGTCGGCGGTGCTGAGCGGGCAGTACTTGCTGGTGTGCGCCGCGTCCCCCCGCGCGCCGCACCGCTTGCACACGAAGGCGCGCGTCACGTCACGGGGCATGTTACGTACCGTCGGCGGTGCTGAGCGGGCAGTACTTGCTGGTGTGCGCCGCGTCCCCCCGCGCGCCGCACCGCTTGCACACGAAGGCGCGCGTCACGTCACGGGGCATGTTACGTACCGTCGGCGGTGCTGAGCGGGCAGTACTTGCTGGTGTGCGCCGCGTCCCCCCGCGCGCCGCACCGCTTGCACACGAAGGCGCGCAGCACGGGGCACGTCACGCGCCCGCCCGCGTCCTTCAGCGCGTGCGCGCGGTAGTACGACTCGCGCTCGCCGTTGTTCTTGCAGAAGCGGCACTCCTGAGAACGTAACCGTTGCTTACAAAGTTTTTTGACAAACAAAAACACCCTATATGCCACCATATCAGATGACACATTTTGCCACCATTCTGATTTGGCATCAAATTCGTTATGTACGAGTACAATATATAAGAGCATAATATGAACACCACAATACCCATCCTATACCTAAAAAGCAAAAAAGTCGGGAAGTTAAAGAACAATTAGAATTAATGACGGTTGAATCAGTATCAGAGAGTACAGAAGAAATTACTGATAATAGTGATGATGATGATGAATATGAACATCATTCTGAAGAGTAACCACGGAGTACAATTGATAAAAATTACTCAACTAACACAAATAAGAGTAAAAAAAAAAAGAAACATAACGCATATAAAGACGTTACGTACAGACAAAATAAGACTGGTGGTATTTTAAAAATGTTTTCTCAAAAGGAACTTTTGAGATTGTTAAATGAGGCCGTAGCTGAAGCAGCTCAAAATACTAAAATCAAGCAATATTCACAAGAAGTTCTTGATCATCGACAGGTGAGAATATTCATGCAAGAGTCATAGGCGAGAGGTGAGACTCGAAAGGCAATCTTTGACATTGGTTCTTCCCTGTCTTGAAACATCATCCTAAACTTGTCACATACTTGCGTCTTTATGTTTCACGTAGCAATTCAGAATCATTGAAAAATCAAGTTTGTCAAATACACATGTGACGGAAGGAAATACACTGGAAGTTGATTCCTGCGACTTTGACGATATTGTAAACCAAACGCGCTTTCGGACGGTCCTGGTTCACAATCCAATCACTGACCTGGATAAAAAAACTATTAGAGAATAATACTCACGCTAGCGACTCTCTTGGGGCGTTTCTGCAGGTGCCCTCTGGCCTGATTGAGGTCGTTCAGCAGAGATAACAGCACGGTATCGGGTAGAGATGCCAGCACGCGCGCCTGCTCCACAGACAAGGACGCCGAGGCCTCGCGACCCGCGCTCGTATCTATGAACATTTACAAAACTATTATGTTACTATACTAAAAGGCCACCCCGTGCACAAGCGTGTTTTTTGGCTTCGTAAATTCCTGTGCGCTCACCGCACCGTCCGTAGGAACGTGTGGTTATGTGGGGCTCGCACCCACTAAAGCTCCGCAATCTATGCCAACATCCGCTTTTATGTTTTATGGAGAAATACTCCTACCTACTACGACTTTTGCGACTTTTTCAACAGTAGCCCTGCACGCCTTTGCCTTTGGCGATGTGGAAACACTACCTACATTTCAACAAACCATGCAATGCGGACAGCATGAACCCCGATTCACCGCCCGCTGGTTAATACTAGGTGCCTAACAAACCACAAACCCTAACAACTCTAGACAACAATAAAGGAGATGAGAATTAAGAGACACGTGTCGAATATCAGTTTGAGTTGCGTGTTGCGTTTTATTGTTCGCACCTTCCGGTAGGTACTCATGTAGAAAGTAATGTGCATGTTAGTGCGGGCGGGCAGCGCAAATTCGTTTCATCCAAGTTTGAATGAAACTAATTTTTGGCGGAAGAAATAGCAAAACATTTGTTTGTCATGGATTTCATGGAAGTAACGCCTAATTCCATAACTTATGACATTATACAGACAACAAACAATAATTTAATTATTCATTTATTGAAACGAAACTACAAAGAATTTCCTTTTATGAAAATACGTAGTATTTGGGAAATTAAATGAAAATCTGAGTCTTTATTTTAATAGGGCTTTTAAAGTTAGTGTTACTCTGCATCATCTCACTGCTGGGCAAAGGCCCCATGACTTCCAGCTCTTTCGATCCAGGGCTAATGTGGACCATTGGTCGTTTGTTTTGTCCAGCTCGTCCCGCCATCTTCTACGGGGTTTGCCGTGACGCTTTCTGGCCGTGTCAGGGCTACACATTGGTGGTTATTTTGGCCCACAGTTTATACCTAAGTATATAGTTTTTATACTTTTATCATAAAAAATCTAGTGGTAGCAAGCGTTACTGCTGAGCATGAGATCCTGGGTTCTGCAAAGTGTTATTGGGTTTTTCTATGAGGAATTTCGCTCAGTAGCTACCTACCCGGGAAATTCCCGCCGGAATTTATGTTATGACATTTACCTTCAACAGCCTCAACGGGAGTGGAGGTGGTAAACTCCTGCGGGTTGAACTCGTGCGCGGAGGCCGAGGGCAGCCAGTCGGAGCGCGGGCGCGGCAGGCGCGGCGCGGGCGAGCGCTCGGGCGCCGGCCACGACGACTGGCGGCAGTACGCGCTCGCCGGGCCCATGCCTGACAGGCCATCTGAAACAGGAACATTTAGAAACATGTTACTTATGACATCATCATTCTGTTACTCTAATCCTTTTGTGGCGAACCAACTAATTATCTATGGTTACCACTGATAGATATAACTTGTCAACTCTAGTTGGTCTAGGGCAGTTAGTTTATAGTTCAAGGAAAACCAGAAGATTTTGAATCCCAATGTGAAACTTCGGCTACCTCAATATTATTACTAGACTCCATGTATCGTGTAACTAACAAGTTTGTTATCCTGTGTTTGTGTATAGACAACTGTTCCGCTGTCGCTTGGACACTGTGTTATGTGATACAAATACACATCTATTACAACTGGATCGAGTTTCATTGAAATAAATAGTACCCTAATTGCGTAATGCAACACAATCACAATTTGTTTCGACTCGAAACAGATTGCTAATCCATTGCTTCATAAGTTGGAAAAAAAATGCTCAACAACGTAATTGCTTTATTTACGTTGTTGAGCATTTTTTTTCCAACTTGAATGTTGTTAAACTGTCAAAATGAAACAAATTAGGCAAAATTGTTTACGAAAATAGCGCGATGACGCGCATAAATTTTTATTTGAGGTCAGCGGAACGCAACTGTCTTTTTGTTCCATATCTCTATTAGCTATCTAATAGAGATATGGAAGAAAAAGACAGTCGCGTCATCTCGGTAGTCACTCCCTTTCTAGCCATATCATCGTCCACACAGTCACCACATCGTTTTTTTGGTCTTCCCCTACTCTCATAGCCATCCACATTCATACTCTAAACACTGTGTGAATAATATTGGTTCTCTCTCTAAAAACAACCGCCTTCCAAAAAAAACACTACAAAGTGAAAAATTACTTTAATTTCGGAAGTTGGTGGCTTCGGTTTTGAATTTTCGTTTTTTGCCACCGACTTCCGAAATTAAAGTTTTTTTTTTACTTTGTAGTGTTTTTTTGGAAGTCGGTTGTTTTTTTTTTTGCTCTGTTTATTTGTGGTACCTACCCCACACAAATTCGAATACCACTACCTGCTATGTAAATGACAGTGACAGGACCTTATCATGTCATCCACATACTAAGTGGGAAAAAATACGTATTATTGAAGCTAACTCAAAAAATACCCAAGCAAAGTGAATTATTAAAATTTATATGGACCTCTGAAGTAAAACCTACCAAACAAAAAATGAATCATCAAAATCAATTCATTATTGGGCGGAGTAATCGCGTAACAAACATACAAAAAAAAAACAATCGGACTCCGGGAGTGCCGACAGAAGTGAAAACTTGAAAAAACATCGGCACCGTGGTAATCAACGCGTTGATGTCTTTTACTACATGCATCGAGGTAATCAATGCATTTTAATGGTCAAAAGCTGGTGTCGTAACAGTGTCGCGAAATCAATGGTGTAGTCCATCTCAAAAATGCCCAACGCACCTTAAGAAGTTTTCACTTAAAAATACAGTCGCATTGAGAACCTCCTCCTTTTTGAAGTCGGTTAAAAATAAATACGTTTCTATCCCTACCAACCTGCGCGGTTGCTCCAGATCCTGTCCTCGATGGGAGAGTAGGGCGAGTCCAAGCCGTTCATCTGGAAGTCCCTGCTAAGGTCCTCCAGGGTACACTTCCCCGTGACCACTGTGGAAACACATGGAAACATGAGCGAAGTAGCCTGGAAGCTTCTCTATCAGACGACAGGCCTACTGTAATGTTCGAATACTGAACACATAACTAGTCGATGACCGATTTTTTGTCAAGTTACCTGCCACTTGAAGGTAGGTACAGAAAGACGTTTAAGAAGGTTTTGAAGAAGTTAGAGTCTACACTTTTTAGGGTTCCAAAGAGCAAAAGCCAAACCCTTATAATTTCGTTATGTCATTGTCAGTCTGTCCGTCCGTCCGTCCAAATGTCACACAGCCGTTTTACTCGGAGACTATAAATCGATGAAAATTTAAAAGTGCATTCTTTAGCGGTGTAGATACAGAATATACATACATTATATTCTGTACACCGCTAAAGAACGCACATTACATAGGCGTGTGGGGTCTGGGGTATTGTTAGATCCCATCGTTAGATTTTCAAAGAGACTTTGCTATTTATCAAGAATTTTTGACTTATTGGATATTCTGAGTTAAACCGCAGAAATACTTTGTTTTTCATAGTTTTTTCGATAAATACCTACTATGAAATACAAAGTTATTATCGCGTCCAATAAAATCATGTGCATGTATAAATATTCATTCCGTTGACGGAACCCTTCACTGTGCATGTTTTGCCTGGCCAGTTTTTTTTTCACAAAGTTCAAAATTGATCATTGACACAAAGCGTAGATTCAGATTCAGATTTATTTTGCCAACAATGTAGGTACAGGTATAAGATGGTACATCACTAAGTTTTTCCGCTACAACAACTACCCAACAACCAACTACCCCACTTGCCTAATTAATATCCAAGGCATAAAGTGTCAGATACTTACGATCTTGGTAGCTGAGCGACTTCTGTTCGACGGGCCTGCCGTCCATACTGCACTGAGTCTGGTAAGAGGACCAAGTATCCTGAGGCGACCATGATGGAGGCTGCAACAGAATTAAAAAGTACAATAAAAATATAAAAAGTAATTTGAGATGACTGATGATTTCATTTGAGATATTATGTCGTGATGGCTCAGTGATTAAGGCCTCGCCACTCATGCACGAGATTGTGGGTTGAAATCCGGACAAGTACCAACCAATGTGACATTTAGTTTATGTTGGACATTACAGATGTCGGTGAAGGAAAAACCTCCTTTTAGTTAATATAAGCCTGAAATCCGCCTGAACCGTATATTTTAATGTAGGTAATAGTTAATAATCAATGAGATATGCCGCACGCCTGTTCTTATTTTAATTCTATGAATGTTAATATCTGAACTTTTCGGGGGGGAGGGGGGGGGGGGGTTGAACCCCCAAAACCCTCCTCCTGGCTACGCCCGTGCAAATACGTAAGTCTATGCGTGGTCCCTTGAAGCTCTAAAAAAAATCAAGCTTCTAAGTCAAAACAATAAAAAACCGGTCAAGAGCGAGTCGGACTCGCGCACCGAGGGTTCCGTACTATTTTAAATTTTCATCGGCGAGGCCTTTATTTGACAGAGAATTTTAACACTGCACGTGCACATTGCCGTGTTGAATATTGCAGTTTTAGGTCAGTGCAATCTCTTGACCGATAGTGGAACTAATGTATTAAGTTTATGATTTCTGAAAAAGTGTGCTATTTAAAGACATCGTTTTATTTTTCCTGTAATCTTGACATAAACTTCTATTACATAGAATAATTTTAGATTTTTCTCTTTGCAAACTTCGGAGATAAGGGGGGCGGGGAACGGTATTTTTTAAACATTTTTCATCAAAAGTCGAAAACTATGTGGCCTAAAAAAATGTTTGTGAATGTGCAAATAGCGCTCTTTCATGTGATATCACACATGCCCTAGTAGTCCCACTTCGAATTTTTAAGACCCCCGTTCAGTCCCTGTTGCAAAAAAATTATAAATATTTTTACTTCTTTTTTTAATTGTAAAATAGTTGGGTAAACGTCATCTAAAACTACTCCAAATTTCAAGTTGATGGCATTAGTAGTTCTTGAGTTATCCAGCTGTAACAGACAGACGGATAAACAGACTGAGTCGCACGCACCATAAGGGTTCCTTTTTACCATTTTGGTACGGAACCCTAAATACGGCCATTATAAAGAAAAAAATATTATTCTTTATTTCAATAATAAATAATATATATCACACTATATATCCTACTTCCTACTATTTGATCGCCCGTCACTTACGAGTCGTGGTCAAATGTTCGATCTAGGCAACCATCTATTTCAATAGAACTACGAGTATTTACAGGCACTTTTGAATTGTCAAGGAGTCGGTTAGTTAGTCGGAAAGTTGAAGCTAGTTGCCCATTCCAAAACGTAGAATTTTCTGTAGAGGTGAAGAACGGACAAGAAACTTTGAAGTATCCTTGGAGATACTCTTTTAAATCAAGCTATTAAAATCCTGGGTACATTAACCTTCTTGATACTTGTGAGAACAATGTCAAAGAAAAACAATATAAAACAATTCAAAATATAAGATTAAAGATAAGACCTGGCAGTTAAGAGATCACTATTCAGAAGAGGTGCTAAGTGCGCCTAAACAAGTTTTCTATTCTAAAACGTAGATCTCTATAGAGAAGAACTTGCAAGAAACTCCAAGGACATTCTTTTAAATCAAGAATTATTATTCTATTATCCAGCTCAACCATTTATAAAAATAAGTGACGCATTAATATTATCAATAAAACTGTCAAGTGTGGTATTCAAGTGCCAGTCACGCTTAGTCTATAGTTCCATCAGATCGAGAGTCAAATACAAAAAAGTTTGTTTTCGAGCTTTCCTTTTCTGTTAGGTGTATATCAGTGCACATTAAAACTTATAAATAAGAATATTATTTCCTCCGCAGGCAAATAAATGTTTAATCTCTATGGCATTTCCAAATAAAAATACAATGTTTTTATAATGAAACAGCAGAATTTAGACTTTGCCTGATACATATGCAACCAACAGTTTTGTATTGGCGTCATTTTGATAACTGATAACTGCAGTAAAATGTGAAGTATTTATAGTTCCGACTTCGACCTTGAATGCAATCAATATTTCAGTAGTCACTTGTCATTGAATGACCTAGAATATTTGTTATCACCATAACAGGATATTAGTATCCTGCCGAGCCGATGAGCTAAACTTATTTTTAGGGTTCTGTAGCAGTCATCTGATAGTTACAGTTCTGAAAACGTCTTTACATAATTAAAAAAACACAAAATCGTGAGATAATGCTTTCCATTTATTTATTTATTTAGTACATGGAAGACTTACAGCTAATAAAAACAGACAAAAAAGGAGACCATAGTCACCAGAGAGTCAGTTACAAATCCTCACATATAGACATTCATTAATAATATTTTATGTTGTGAGTAAAAAAACAAAAAACACATCGCTTTAATTAGAGAAGTTCATTTTCATCTTGCGCGCACCATAGCTGAATGGCTCATTTCGTGATTACAATTTTATTGCATTTTTTTCCAAAAATCTGTTTACGTGTAAAAAATTACATTCTATGTGCTCTAAAGGATGATTTCCACCAAACAGCTCGCATCGCATCGGATCGGAATTGATTTTATAATCTTTAAACGATACACATAAAAAAATGCTAGGCAAATAAAAAAATTATAACATAAAAAAATGCTGTTAATTGTTATTTAGTAACAACTAATAGCATTTTTTTTATGTGGTATGCCAAAATTCACTTGAAACGAACTGCAGTTTACTAGAGGGAGAAACGAACAGTCCAATTCAGTTTCGCAATTATATTAGAAGCGGTTTACGCGCGGTTTATTATACGGTTTACCAATGACAGCTTTCGTTACTTTAACATCAGCAAACTTTCGTTGTGTTTGATCTGTCCAGGCAAAAAATCTTTTGCCTAATTTATGTGATATTCTTAACTTCATGTTTGCAGCTGGGTGATGCTTTATAGGAGGGTCTTTCACTTCTCGCTGATAAATGTCCCCTAATGTATATGGAACTTCTGGTTTATCGTCATCTTCATAATATCTTTCTCTTACAGCTTTCCTTTTCTTACAGCTTTTATATGTGTAATCAAAATCTAATCTCGTATTATCATTTCCTGGATTTAGAAGATTCAAATCAAGTTTTTGTCTCTTATTTTCAATAGGCTCTTTAGTAGCATCAAGTTGGCGCTTTACAGATGTGTTTTCATTTTGCGGTTGCATATTATTATCATCTAAATCTTCATTTAGCTTATCGCCTTGAGTATCTGTATCTTGCTTATTCTCGAGTATTTGTTCGTTCGTGAAATCGACACTATGGTTGACATTTGACGCACTAGGATTTGTCCTTTTTTCTTCAAATATATCACCACTAGGACCCTGTTTTTCAGATATGTCAGGTTCATGCTCAGTCATAACTGACTTAGTATCGTCTATATGGTCACTTTTTGCAATAAAAACATTACGACTAGGGTGGTCCTCTTTAAGGATATCATTAAAAGCAAACTGACAATCAGCACATAGGACATCATAAGACAAACTGACATTCAACTTCTGAAGCTCTCGTTTAAGTATGATAAAATCAAACCTGTTTTCGTTATGGGAGACGAGACATACGGGTTCTTGTTGTTGGTTTATGAAATTATTGATCACCTTGTAAGTATTCAAATCAAACCCTGTTGAACTTAAGTCCAGTGTCACCTTGGGTTGCAGTTCTTCTGTGATTCCCTGTTCAAAATATTCACTGCTGGGTATAGCTACCAGGCTTACTTTTGTAAGAGTATCTGGGTCACCGTACACACACCCGAAATCCATAAACACAAACGTTTGTATCGGCTCCATTTTAAAACTGATAGCTACAGTCTAATTTACAGGAGTATTTATATTTATTTTCACACTGCGTTACATTTTGATAACTTAACTTTGAATTGACGTCAAACAGGATATTTTTAGCATGTATTGTAATGTGCCGATTGTGGTATAGTAGGTTCACTTACATAAGTGGACGAGTGTCACACAGAGAACAGTCTAGTCTAAACGCAAATATGGTTCGAATCCAAATGCGAATACCAATCCATACAGTGATTGTCAATCTACGCGATAATCGCGATATCGCACTTTTTTGAAAACCCGAAAATATATTACAGCGCCTAAACTAAAAAACGTATAAGCTCTCTGAAAACTGTGTTCGGTTCGTCTTGACGCTTATAATATACATACAAGGTTTCAATAGTGCACATGCATGCGTTATTGAATAAAATTGCTAAAAGTGAAGACGAGGGGGTCATAACTTTGACGGCAAAATACTAGAAACCGGCTCAGCCCAAGACGTGTAGGTGGTATTATACTTTATTGTACAGAATATAATGTCCTCTTCTAGTAGGCTTTATCTTGGCAGACTTAATTTTCACTGGTACAAGGTAGCAAGAGTTGGTGTCGGTGGAAAATCTCATCAATGTCTTACTGCATGTATCTTCTATCGGTAGCTTTCTGTGGAGGCCACGATTTCTTCGAACCGTGGCCCCCGGTAACAGGGCAACCGAAGGAACACGGGTGGGTTTTAGTCAGTAAGAGTCTGACACGCCCTCCCGCTCTACCCAGAGCGAGAGAAGTTATTTGATAATTTCCGACCCAAAAAAAAAAAAAAAGCTACCGATAGAAGATACATGCAGTAAGACATTGATGAGATTTTCCACCGACACCAACTCTTGCTACCTTGTACCAGTGAAAATTAAGTCTGCCAAGATAAAGCCTACTAGAAGAGGACATTATATTCTGTACAATAAAGTATAATATGATATTTGCCATGTTGCCGGGAGGCCACGATATCCCTATCGGCCCATATTCGCAGCCCCGGCAGGTGTTTGGCTGGCCCCCTGGACTGTCACCTAAGTAAATAGCCTGCTAAAATTCAGTGAAAGTGTAGTGAAAAACAAAGTGAAAAAGTTAATAACGTCAAAAGGTTAAACATTAACACCCTAGTAGTAATTGTGATTGTATCTGTGGGCATAAGTACATACTCAGGTTATAAGCATTTTAAGTGTTTTTTAAATTAATGTAGTCTCTATCGAAATAATCGAAGTAACGATAAGCACTCCAGTGGTAATCATTCCTCCGATAATTTCGAACTTGGGGGGTAAGAGTTATATAAAGTACATTTCAAAGGTATTAGGTACTTTGACTTTTGTTTATATCAGGTGCGCTGCGGAGGGTCGCTCTCATACTCAAGTGTCACCGCCGCCACAGCGACAAATTTAATTCAATATGACATTGATTTATATTATTAAGTTTGTTTAGTCTACAGATTGTGTAGGCTATAAGTCAAATTTCACCAAGCAATAAGTGCACTATTAGGATTAAGAATATTGTATTTTAAACTTTAGTCTGAAATAAGCCATCGTCTAAGCAAGACTCCTCGTTTGCTTTAAAATAACCTCCGGCAACGCTCCCGAAACTTAACTACCTTCAGTACCTACAGCTTACAAACATAATAACTGTTGGTAACGTCAAAAATACTTAGCTAACAAATACTTACCTGTATCTGTATTGAGAAGTTCGTCAACATTACTAAATAAAATGATGAAATATCGCTCTGTACCTAATGCACTAAAATATTGATGAATTGCAACAGTAATTAACATCTGCTTAAGAGTACCTACCTATCACGAAACATTAAGGGGACTGCCTCGTTGGTCTAGTGGTCGCAAGCGCTACTGCTGAGCATGAGGTCCTGCAAAGTGTTATTGGGTTTTTATATCTGGAATTTCTCAGTAGCAGCCCTGAGTCGAGATTTGTGCCCGGTTGTTGGCAATAGGCTCGCCCCCTATTACATGGGATTTAAACATAACTGGCGAAATGTGGGTGTACCTACTACAGGTACACTTCTGCCCAACCCTTCGGGGAAACAAGGCGTGATGTTATGTTATGTGTGTTAAGGGGCCGTGCACGAAATCGACTGATTTTGATAAATTTTGTTCATTTGTTGTGAGAAAGGGAAAAAGAATTTACACAAAACTATTTGTGATTGGAAAAGTCGAGTTCTTTGTTTTGCATGTGGCTAAAAGGGATTTTTTCAAATAAATTAAGTAGGTATTCATGGAAAATCACTAATATTCGCAACAAGTTTTCCGAAAAATGACGCGAGACTGACTTGATCATTTTGTTACAAGAAACTACTTTTGGTGTTGTGCTCTGTAGCCACGCCACCGTATTTTTTTTTATTATGATATAACCCATTTTTATGTACGGCTGACGGTCATGACGTACATGCATTGTTTGTAAATGTACGACTTTTAATTTAAAAGAAAAAAGTAAATTAATGTGGCGTTGCTGCGGAAAATTCTCTGTAGCCACGCCACCTGTAATCAACATTTGTAGATACAATTTCAACAATTTCTCTGAAGTTATATAATGTACGAACGCTGTGTATTATGTACACGTGATAAGTATGAAAAAATATGTTAATTCTAAAGTTTAATTCTAAACTCACAAATTGTCCCTTTTAGGTATATGTAATCTGTGGTGTAGGTATTAAACTAATTTATTTTAGCGATTACTTCGGATTGACAGGAAAATTAAAATAAAACTAAACAGATTTCATAAATAGAAGTTATTTATTATAAATCCGTGTTATAACAATGGTTACAAAATATTTTACCTTTATAATAATTACCTGGAAAAGCCTGGATCCTGGCCTTGGGGGCTCTCCGGCCTCGACTAAGGGCTCCTAAGAGAGGGGCTAGTTCCCACTTCGTTGGAAGACAGGGAAACTGGTCCTCATCAGGAAGCCAGGACGCCCAGCGGACTCTCCGTCCGCCTATCGGCCAATTGTGCTGTTTGACGAGGTGGACAAGCTCTTTGAAAAAGTCATTGCAGACCGCCTCGTCGGGCAGCTAGTGCGGGTGGGGTCGGATCTGGCGGAGACTCAGTTCGGTTTCCGTAGAGATACATTTAAAGCTAATTAAAAAAAAAAAATGAATTTGTCCGAAATTATATAATTTGTACATACTTTTCCATTTGATAATTTCCCAGCCAAAAAAAAAAGTGGGAACGAAGTGGGAACTAGCCCCTCGCTAGTTCCCACTTCGTTGGAAGACAGGGAACAGTTTCCCTCATCAGGAAGCCGGGACGACCAGCGGACTCTCCGTCCGCCTATCGGCCCATTGTGCTGTTCGACGAGGTGGGCAAGCTCTTTGAAAGGTCATTGCAGAAGGTTTCTATCGGGCAGCTGGTACGGGTAGGGTCGGATCTGGCGGAGAGCCAGTTCGGTTTCCGCAGGGGGCGCTCTGCGGTGGACGCCATCATGCGCGTGCGGGCCCTCACGACGGGGGATGCTGTGGCCCGGGGTGGGGTCGTCTTGGCGGTGCCTCTAGACATCGCCCTGGAGTTGCATCAGGGAGGCACTCCTGTATCACCGGATGTCGACCTACTTCTGTCGTGTGGTCGAGGCTTATCTGACGGACAGGGCCGTCATCTACTCCGGTCACCAGGGAGAGTGGAACCGGCAAGAGATGTCGTGGGGCCGCATCTGTGGGACATCGGATACTACTGGGTGCTGCGCGCCGACCTCAGCGTCGTTTGTTATACTGACGACACGTTCGTCCTGGCGCAGGGGAAGTCGTATCAGGCGGCGGCCGACTTAGCGACAATCGTCAACAGGATCCGGCAGTTGGGACTCGAGGTGGCCCAGCACAAGTCCGAGGCCATGGGTTTTCATGATCCTCGGAATGCGCCATCGTCAGGTTCCCAGGTGATAACGGGAGGGGTTCACATCGGTGTCGAGTCAACGATGAAGTATCTGGGATCTGGAATTTTGTCGAACATTTACGACGTTTGGCTCCCAGACTGGAGCGGGCCGGGGCTGCCTTGAAGCGGCTCCTGCCCAATCTAGGGGATCCAAACGCCTCCTGCCGGAGGCTCTACGTGGGGGTCGTGCGGTCCATGGCCCTTTACGGGGCACCGGTGTGGGCGCATTCTTTGAGGCTGCGGCCAGCCCGCTGGTTGAACGCGTTCTAGAGGGTCATGGCCATCCGGGTAGCCCGAGGATACCGCACGGTCTCTTGCGAGGCGGCGAGCCTACTTGCCGGATTACCACCATGGGATCTGGAGGCAAAAGGTCCTCGCGCACATCTGAGAGTGGCGCGAGGGGGCGAAACGTCGGGGCTTAACTCCGCTGCCGCGAGAAATCACGGCACAGCGGGCAGAGCTCCGGCGGGATCTCGTGGCATCATGGAGAGTGCGATTTTTGCAACCCAGCACTGGGCACGCCACAATTACGGCGATAAGAGGAGTGGCTAGAGAGGCGCCACGGCGTCGTCACCTTCCGCCTAACGCAGGTCCTCACCGGACACGGCTGTTTCGGGAGGTTCCTGTTCAGGATAAGGCGGGAGGAAACGCCAGGCTGTCACCATTGTGTGGATCGCCCGGAGGACACGGTGGAGCATACGGTGGAGGTCTGCCCGGCTTGGGCGGAGCATTGCTGTGTCCTCGTGGAGGCGATCGACGGCGGTGATCTCTCGCGTCCGGCCCTGATTCAGGCCATGGTACGGAGCGAAAGGAAATGGGAGCCCGTCACCTCCTTCTGCGAAGCAGTAAAGCTCGCGAAGAAGGAGGCGGAACGCGTGAGGGAGAGGCAATATTGGCGTCCTCACGCCCCTAACCGCCGCAGGAGGAGACGCCCTGGGCGTCGGGAATCGCAGGCCGATATCCGGCCACCGTAAGCGCGGGCTTGTGGACGGTGAGCAATGGGTAGCTCGCCGTCCGATAAGGACTAAGCTCAGGTCGACGGCGCGTTGTATTCCACGCGTGCATCAAAGAGATGTCAGCAGAATTGACGGGGTCCGCTAGAGTTATTTCATAATTTCCCACCCAAAAAAAAAAAGGGAAAAAGCCCTTTTTGTTTTGGCTGGGAAATGATCAAATGGAAAAGTATGTACAAATTATTTAATTTCGGACAAATTCATTTTTTTTTTTAATTAGCTTTAAATGTATCTCTACGGAAACCGAACTGAGTCTCCGCCAGATCCGACCCCACCCGCACTAGCTGCCCGACGAGGCGGTCTGCAATGACTTTTTCAAAGAGCTTGTCCACCTCGTCAAACAGCACAATTGGCCGATAGGCGGACCGAGAGTCCGCTGGGCGTCCTGGCTTTCTGATGAGGACCAGTTTCCCTGTCTTCCAACGAAGTGGGAACTAGCCCCTCTCTTAGGAGCCCTTAGTCGAGGCCGGAGAGCCTCCAAGGTAAGGATCCAGGCTTTTCCAGGTAATTATTATAAAGGTAAAATATTTTGTAACCGTTGTTATAACACGGATTTATAATAAATAACTTCCATTTATGAAATCTGTTTAGTTTTATTTTAATTTTCCTGTCAATCCGAAGTAATCGCTAAAATATATTAGTTTAATACTTACACTAAAAGGGACAATTTGTGAGTTTAGAATTAAACTTTAGAATTAACATATTTTTTCATACTTATCACGTGTACATAATACACAGCGTTCGTACATTATATAACTTCAGAGAAATTGCTGAAATTGTATCTACAAATGTTGATTACAGGTGGCGTGGCTACAAAGGATTTTCCGCAGCAACGCCACATTAATTTACTTTTTTCTTTTAAATTAAAAGTCGTACATTCACAAACAATGCATGTACGTCATGACCGTCAGCCGTACATAAAAATGGGTTATATCATAATAAAAAAAAATACGGTGGCGTGGCTACAGAGCACAACACAACTTCCATACAAAATATGGGTAGCAGAAAAATAATGTTGAAATAGTAGATTGTTATACGAGGGGCTAAAATAACCCATTGTAACGAGGTAGTTTTACTCCCGAGCTTTAGCGAGGGAGTAAATAGAAACCGAGTTATAATGGGTTTTAGCGCAGTGTGTTACACTCTACTTTTCACTACGATTGCGAGAAAATAAAATAATCCAATACAATATTAATTTACCTTTATAAAATTCAAATCTGTAAATGCGACTATCGCCATTTTGATGACAGTCGAGGTCGACGCTAAAAACATAAAAATTGGGGATTTCGAACATCCAAACTCCACCACAGGGGCAGTGAATACTACATCATTTAATTATTTGACGAGTTCATCCATTGTTCAAGTTAAATAAGTGGTGGTAATTAAGTTTTTGATATCAAAAGTCGAAGTTTCGCGCCAATCGTGCGAGTTTACATTTTAACTTTTCACAAATATCACACATACACATGTAGATACGATTTAAAATGTGAGAAATATTATTAAAAATATTATACACAACTAGAAAATGCCCAGATCTTAACGTAATATACGAACACAGGTCCAATAACACGTAATATTCATTACCACTAGTCAATTTGTGTTAAAAATCGCCAACCATTTTTTTTTTATTGTAATGATGTGCGAAAACGATTATGCCAAACGATTTTTTTTTTCAATTTTGATCGACTCTGTTAATTAATATGTCGAATAACAGAAATCGAAAAATCAAATAAAATTGTTTTTAGCATTAAATTAGAGACATTTTTTAAAGATTTCGCGCCAATGCCTTTTTTATTTCTTCTGTAGCCGCAACGCAATGCTCGCATTCTACCGAAGAGATAGCCGCATTTAGTTCCATTTTCAAAAATAAAATGTTCTTTTTTTTGTGAACAAGTAATAAGTCGAGTCCATACTCATGATTATTCTACAAAAGAATAAAGACTTTTTCACTCCTCTTGCTCAAAAAGGCCGTCATTGTAGAGTACCAGAGTGGGGAAAAAATAGCATTTCTTGCTCTAGGGGAAAAAGTAATTTCTTTTTAATTTTTGTCTATTCCAACGAGCCTTGAAAAACTAAAAAGTCTTTATTCTTATGTAGAATAATCATGATTATGAACTCGACTGGTTCACAAAAAAAAGAACATTTTATTTTTGAAAATGGAACTAAATGCGGCTATCTCTTCGGTAGAATGCGTGCATTGCGTTGCGGCTACAGAAGAAAAAAGGCATTGGCGCGAAATCTTTAGAATTTTTCTCTAATTACGAATTGAATTGGTGATCGTAATATAATTTACAACAGTGAAAATGTCATCATCTAGTGAGAATATCTTCACAGAGGACTGGAATTAAGTTGCCGGAAAAACATCTCGTTAAATATCCAGAATTGTACAAATTGTACATTTAAATAAAATAAACTATTTAATATTGTATTGGATTATTTTATTTTCTCGCAATCGTAGTGAAAAAAGTAGAGTGTAACACACGGCGCTAAAACCCATTATAACTCGGTTTCTATTTACTCCCTCGCTAAAGCTCGGGAGTAAAACTTCCTCGTTACAATGGGTTATTTTAGCCCCTCGTATAACAATCTACTATTTCACTCCTATTGCTCAAAAAGGCCGTCATTATAGAGTACCAGAGCGGGGAAAAAATTGCATTTCTTGCTCTAGGGGAAAAAGTATTTTTTTTTTAATTTTTGTCTTTTCCAACGAGCCTTGAAAAACTAAAAAGTCTTTATTCTTTTGTAGAATAATCATGAGTATGGACTCGACTTATTACTTGTTCACAAAAAAAGAAGAACATTTTATTTTTGAAAATGGAACTAAATGCGGCTGGCTATCTCTTCGGTAGAATCATAGAGGAAAGTAATATACAGGGCGTCCCAAAATTATGGGACATGAAGGGAAAGTACCTTAAATATCGTAGATAGGGTATTTTGCTGAAAGAAGACTTTATGTTATTTTTAAAAGTTAGTAATTCTGCATTCAAAGATCTTCTAAAAATTACTTGCCTCAAAAAACAGCATTAATTAGACCTATTTTTAAATGAGGTGTACGTAGTGATTACGCAAACTATAGGTCAATAGCCATATTGTCGGTTATAAATAAAATCGTAGAAAAGTTTATTGTAAATCAGGTCAGTAAATGTTTTCTTGGATTGATACGAATGGACCGATTAGATGGCCGGCCAGATCTCCGGACCTTACACCATTAGATTTCTTCTTTTGGGGATACGTGAAAGATATGCTATACAAAAAACGATACGAGAACGGGCGAGTTACAAACAGAATTGTGCCATATCATATCGAGTATTCACCATAAAATGATAAGAAAATCAACAGGCAGCCGACTCATTAAAAGATTGGCGATTTGCGTAAGACAAGAGGGATCACATTTTGAGCATTTAATTAATTAATTTACAAAAAAAATACCCACTTAATTGACTACGGCAGTTTCATGTATGTTTTTAATTTGATTAAAATGATTAATTTCACGCTGTTCCTTTCTTTTAAAATACTATGTTACTTAAGAAGAGTTATTATTTTTTGGAAATTCTTTCGATTGGCATCATAAAAGTAGGGGTGTTTTTTTTTTAACATTTAAGTCGGTTCGATTCCCAGACGAGGCAAGTAATTTATAGAAAATCTTTGAATGTAGAATTACTAACTTTTAAAAATAACAAAGTCTTCTTTCAGCAAAATACCCTATCTACGATATTTAAGGTACTTTCCCTTCATGTCCCATAATTTTGGGACACACCACCACCACCACCTGTCTAGTTTATGTAGATAAAGATTTAAATGTAATTGAAAGTAAATAAATATCGTCAAATGGGCTCACGACAATGGCATCATAATCAACAAATAAAACCAAATGTTTACGATCTCCTTATCTTAAAAAGATCGAGTGTCCGCCGCGCATAGCCGAGTGTCTGCACAGTGATAGACTGACGTTGTGTGAGTGTGCAAACATTGGGGTGGTGGAAGAATACAGGGACTTGGGTTTATAGTCATAGACAAAAGCTTCTCATGGAAAACACACATTATGCACTTATGTGACAAACTCAGGTACGTGCTTGTGAAATTTCACCACCTTAGTTTTGTGCTGGATAGGGCAACTTTGTACAAGGTCTACTATGCACTGGTGGACTCACTGCTTTCTTATGGACTGGCTTGCTATGGTAACACATTTAAAACATATTCGATAAAATAAAAAATTACAAATCAGATTTATGAAAATACTAGTAGATAAAAACACAAAAAACTATTGTAGGAGTAGTGATTACGAAAACTTATTTTTGGAATGTAAAATTCTACCGGTTCATGAGAGGGTAGTGTTATCAGTAGCTTTAGAACAGTACCTATTGTAGTGATAAATTTAAAAACAATATTGTACGCACAAGATCTCAAAGGAACAATAATATGAAAAGATTTGTAGTGCCCACTTGTAATAACTATTATGGTCGAAGAGGTAGACGTTATATAGTTCCAAGTATTTTTAATAACCTTCCAGTCGATGTAGGTAGACAGTTCTATCACAAAAACCTCTTTTAAAATAAAATACATAAGTATCTCTTAAATGTGTTTTGAGCCTAAAATGTATAAGTGAATATTTGAAAAAACAAAAATATGTGTTAAAAAAAACCGGCCAAGTGCGTGTCGGACCACGCACAATGAAGGGTTCCGTAGTTGGGATGAATTTATCCCAAAAACAAACTTAACTTTGTAGTTGAAAAATATGTTTTCCCATACCGAATGTATGGGAAAACATGTTTTTGCAACTGCAAAGATAAGTTGGTCGATTATTACTCGTTAACTTGTAAAGCCTACTTAGCTGTGATAGTTTTCCTTTTAATTTCATTATTTATAAACTACTGCTGCGATTTTTTTCACACATCCAAAATCAACCTTTTAGCCGGCAGGGGGGACACACACACACTTAACTAACAAAAATTAGCACTTTAAAGCTTAATATTTCGCAAACGGATCCCTGAATCCAAAAATGGTTTTTTCCACACTCTTAATGTTTTTGAAGGACCTTTCCAATGATACCCCACACAAAGGGACAGAAAAAAAAATAACATCACCTACACTTTACGAGTAGAGGTACCAAAAAAAATTTTTTTTTCTTAATTTTATTTTACCACTTTGTCGGCGTAATTAATATAAACACCCTTACCAAATTACAGCTTTCTAGTACTAAGGTTCTCGGAGCTAGACCGCGGACAGACAGACAGACGGACATGACGAAACTATAAGGGTTCCTTAAAGGTTCCTACGGAACCCTAAAAACAAGTATTGCTGCGAATAAACACTTTTTCATTTTTATTTTCATTTTCATATTTTCGATAGCGCAAAAGTGATGCAACTCACAGAGCATGTAATATGCAACTTTTAATGCTGGAGCTACATTGGTGCCGATTCTCTTGTACACCGAACTAAACTATCACTAAAATTCCTTACTTTGGACTATGAGAATCTCAAAGCTATTCTGCAAAATAAATTCTCTAAACTTAAAAATAATTTTGACACATCTAAATCGAATTTGACAATCGCAACTCCACACGTGATACCTAACCACGTGAATCTTTTTAGAGCCGGAGGCGCGCAGGGGGTGCAGCCTCGACGTGTTTTATATGGATTTTTTTACTTTTTGTATGAAAAATAAGAAAAAATATTACCTACATGTGGTGTTAGGGGTTTAAGGGTGTTATAAATGGTGTCGAAATTTTCATTATTTTTGCGATTGGACACACCATTTTCGAGATATAAGCAAAAGAAAAAAAAATATTCAGTACTGTTTTTGCATCTGAAGTCGAGGTGTTGGTGTGAATTTAAAAGTTCATGACAACCAATTTTTAACCGACTTCCAAAAGGAGGAGGTTCTCAATTCGTCTGTAAGTTTTTTTTTTTGTATGTTCTTTACGCGATTACTCCGCCAATTATGAATAGATTTTGATGATTCTTTTTTTGTTTGGTAGATCATACTTCAGAGGTGGTCCCATATAAATTGTATTAACTTTGCTTGGGTAGTTTTTGAGTTAGCTTCAATTATACGTATTTTTTCCCACTTAGTATGTAGATGATATGATAACTTCTTGTCACTGTTATTTACATAGCAGGTAGTGGTATTCGAATTTGTGTGGGGTAGGTACCACAACTAAAAAGTGAAAAATAAAAACTTTTTACAAAAAAAAAAAACAACCGACTTCAAAAAAAAAAACACTACAAAGCTGCAAAGTGAAAAATAACATTAATTGCATTTAGTTAATTTTTTTTTTGTAAAAAGTTTTTATATTCCACACGTTTTTAGTCGCGATTAAAAATAGTCAGATTTAGTTAGAAAATCTAAATTTTAGGTGAAAAACGTCAAATTCGGAATAGCAAAATTGCCATTTTCACTAAACTAATATCTCAGTACCATCTTAGTGCTGCCAAACTAAAATATAGTTAAGTTGTGTCATTTTAGTCTATTTCAGAATGGGAAATCGTCGTTTGACAGGATTAAACTAAATTTTGGTGATTTTTAGTCTAGTTTAGAGGCATTTGTGATGCTGGGGCCACGTTAGGGTCCATCATCGTGATAATTAACGGCGTTTCCCGTTGGTGTGGCCCGAGCATGACAAGAGAATCGACACCATTGTCGCGTTATCGCGAACTAAACTTCGTGCGCTCTCTCTCGCACACCGCTTGACGTCTCGCTGAGGCTCTTGTCCGGGCTAATTTGACTGCGTCCGGCTTTTGTTAGGCTTTTTATTCTCTTTAATAGGCCAGCAATGGACGAAACAAAGAAACAGGTTAAAATCGGAAACTATTGCAATTGTGGAATTTAATTTAAGACTTGTAACTTGCAAAATGGTTTTGTGATAAATTATTAAGGAGGTTGAGCTTTTAAAGCAGGTTGCTACCAAAGAAAAATATGCAAATGAAAATGATAATATCGAATAAAACTTAAAAAAAAAATGTGTTTTATATAAACTTTTAGTCAAAAATTCTTTTTTTTTTGGCGTCCGTCCAGCCGTAGGACCCAGATGTCCGGCTTTTTTAGCAGTTAAGTCCGGTTTTCTGATTTTTAGAGATGGCAACGCTATGTACAAAGGCGGACTTAATGCCTGAGGCATTTTCTACCAGTCAACCTTAGGGTGATGCAGGACAAAACATGGCAGGTGCAACATAGTTGAAAGATAACTTGAAAAAAGACTTAACAAAAAAAAAAAAAAAAACAGCCGATTTCCATAAAAAACACAAGTTATTTTTCACTTTGTAGTGTTTTTTTGGAAGTCAGTTGTTTTTTTTTTTGTAAAAAGTTTTTATTTTTCGCTTTTTAGTTGTTTACTTGGAAGTCGATTAAAAAAAGAATCATCGAAATCGGTTGGCGTGATATTGAATTCTCCATTTGTCGCGCACATACTTAATGCATATTTAAGACTTATATGGTTTTCTCATGGATGCCATTGTCAGAACTGGATCAAATTGAAATGGGACCACACGGGAAGTACCAGCTTTCAAATAAAAAAAGAATTATCAAAATCGGTTCAGCTAGTCGAAAGTTAGTAGTAAAGGTAACAAACATAAAAAAATAAAATACGGTCGAATTGAGAACCTCCTGCTTTTTTGAAGTCGGTTAAAAACAACCGAGTGGAGTGGTAGTGGCGGTGGTTTACAACCGTGTAGATGGTGGTTTACGACCAGGATTTCAAACAGCTCTGCCTGTCGCCAACCAAGGTCACCTCTGTCGGCAGCCGTGTAGCAGGCACTTAATACTGGGGCTATACTTCGCGCGGTCTCTGTAGCGAGACGTCGAGCGGTGTGCGAAAGAGAGCGCGCGAAGTTTAGTTCGCGATAACGCGACAGTGTAGCCCCAGCATAACGCTTAAACGCTTGCGTTAACGCGCGATAAACACGCGCCTGTCCCTACAGGCGCGTGGCAAAGGCTGGTGGTGGTGGAAAGGCTTAAATCTACGATAACTTTTTATGACATGGCGCAGGTGCAACTTGGGTACCGACCCAACCTTGTATAAACAGTAATTACTCATATTAACACACCACACTATTATCACATTCATCACCTAAACATAAAAAATTGCATCGCCAGAAAAATATCTAGAATAACGAACAAAAATAATATTTTCTTCTACCCACAAAATTATAATGTCAACAATGCAATTTATACAGCTACGCCACACGAAAATAATAAAATAAATGAATAAATCACACATTTTAAAATCAGAACCATCCAGAATTTGCGAAAGAAAACAAGTCCGTACTTGTTCCTGCTTTAGTAACGAAAACCTAGTGTTTGTTTTGCAAAATCTCATGTTAATTTCCAAAAAATACATAAAAAACTTACAGAATTAGATGAACTAGTACCACTGCCATAATCACTGTACTGACCGAAGCTCATTGTTCCAATTTTTCGTAATTTTGAAAAATAGAACGTGTTCCTTCCGAGACAACTAGAGCGGGAATCATAGAACATGTGGTCACAGAGTGCTGGGGCCCTACCATGAACATTTAAAATACTTGCCAAATGCAGGACAGGTCAACTTGGCAAGTTAACCTGACAGGTTTTCTATTTGTACCTTGAGCATTTCCGTCTGACCTGCAAAGTATCAACTTCAGACCTGCTACGTTATCGTTGACCGGTACGCCATATTATAAACAAACGTTCGGAAATACTTTTTCGCAACATTACCGGTTTTACGGTTTTAAAGAACGAGATAAAATTAATTTAATAACAGTTTATAGTGATCAATAGAATTCTAAAAAAGCTTTGTTTCGTAGCAAAAAATCTTATTTAACACGATTAAGATGTTGGAGACCCTTTTAGATGCTTAAGAAAGGTATAAGTACCTACTTGAAAAACTTACCAAAGTTATTGCTATTTTCGAACGACGATATCTAAGTGGTAAGAATCAAATATATTGTAAACACCACAAATGTTTACGAGATCATTCTGAACATTGGAGATTCAAGTGGGTTCCTTTTTTGTAAGTTTCTTTTTAACAGAAGAAACTGTTTCTGTAAATAAAACAGAAAAACAAAGCACACATTTGTATCGTGTCCGTTGTTGAGAGTGGTAAGAAAGTGCAGTTATTTGGTGATAATGACTTAAGTTTCCTATGAACGATTGAAAACAGTGTGGAATTTTATAAATAATCACAAGGACATTGCAATGGGCTACAATAAAAATGCTCAAACTCGAGAAATGTCCCGCAGATTGTGGACGGAGGTGACGGAACATTTGAATTCCATTGTTGGTGGTGCTATCAAAGATTTTAAACACTGGGCAGCTGTAAGTTGGTTTTATATTAAGACTACGAATATTCGAATTTCCCTTCGGGGAAACAAGGCGTGATGTTATGTTAATATTATATTTGCCTAAAACATCTATTAAAAATTAATGTAAATATTGGTTTTTATTTTCTTCTATTCTCGTATTGTGTTCTTGATTTGTATTTCTTTTACATCGAATTACTAGTACCATTTCTATAATATATGTACCAGTTTATTGAACATAAAACTTTCCTTTGGATTTTAGCGATTTGTTTCACACTGTTTTTATCACCATCTTCCTCAAGAAACTCAATTATTTTCATCTTCGTCACACATCCAAAATAAACGACAAAGAGATTGTTTGTTTTGTTATCTATAATTTTAAAGACCGCCTAAATAGTTTTATTTAAACAAATTAACTTGTAATTATGTTTTTTGTTTTAAATGAAAGAAAACAGTTCAATAAAAGTTAGTTTTTCACACCTGCTTAATATGACTGCAGGGCAGTTCAGTTTTCAAGGTTATATACGTCAAAAAGGACGTGATGGTATAGCTTATCGCAGGTCAGACTAGTGAAATGCTGTCACGTGACCACTGACCGGCTTTAGTCACGTGATCGCTGGCTCGCCTGTTATTTGACGTGTTCATGGTCCAAAATAGCCCGACAGTTCACTTTCCGTCGGAAATTAACCTGCTATAAGAGTGCATGGTAGGCCCCCAGGTGGTGTTATGGTTTGTAACTTTGTTTTTCAACCTGCAATAATTTGAAACGCTATTTAGCGACATCTATGGATATTATTATTAACTAGCGGAAGAATTGTTCACCTCCGTTTTAAAACCACACAAAAACATAGATGGCGCACGTTTTAACTGCAGGAATAGTATTTATTTTATTACGGGAAAACAAGCAGTTACACCAATATATATAAACAGGTAGTGAGAAAAAAAGGGTTATCATGTCGGTAGCTCACGACGTTATCCACATCATAAATAATAGGTACATAACTACACACACATACATCACACACATGATCACACATCACATCATTAGTTCATTACATTAGCACACGAGTGAAACGAGAAAAGGCAAAATCTAAAGAAAAACTATTTTTTTTTAAACATTAAACAATAACATATTGAAAGAGGTTACAAGTCGATAATAGTTTTAATTATGCTACAAGTGCGGAAAGTAGGTGATTTCCACGGAGTACAGAAAGAAGGTGATTTCCAAAGAGTGTATCTCGACACGAGTCAGAAATCATTTTACACACGTCGTTATATTATCTGTGCGCACGTGTAGGTATCATATAACATTTTACTAAGCATTGTGCGAGGAAATAAAAAAAACGAGCGTACCTTACAGTAGAGCTAGCGCACACGGGCAACTTTTGTCCCCGCAACTAATTTGTCTCTCACATCAAGTCTATGAAAGTGTTAGTATGAAAGTGCACGCATGTAGCGACACGATACGACAGTCGGGAGATTTTTTTGTCCACGGGTTTGGAGACAGGCCGGCGACGCAACTGTCGCCCCGCCTATTGGTTGCAATGTAATTGCGCGCACGGCGACAAAAAGTAGCCGGCCTGTCAGTTGCAGCTTGCAGCCCCCGTTGACAGAGCGCGTCTCATCACCGAACGTATTTATTCGCGTACGCTATTCTACACAAAACAGAGAAATAATGTAGATTTTGGAAGAAGATAAAGATATTAATAGACTGATTGAAGAAGTGAAAATTGTGCACTGCAATTCATCAAAACTTCCGATATTCATTCTAAAATAGGTAACGAAAACGTATTTTTTTTAAATGCTCTGTTTTCTAAACATTGTACTTATGAAATTTTCCTAATGTCTGTCACTCCATAATAGGTGCACCCAATATTGCCTTTTTCGCTGTCGTATTCGGTTTCTTAGAACAAGCACCCAGATCACAACCGTCTCTTCGAAATCCATGTTGATGAATGCCGCAAAATTTTACGAATAAGTTGCGTTGCTGTCATTCCCGTGTGCGCATCGTCCAAATTTCGGCTCGGAGACAGCGATAGACAAACAAGTTGCTGAGAAACAAGTTGCTCGTGGGCGCCCACCCTAAAGTATAAAATATGATGTGTAACATTTGACATCTTGGCTGACGTACATAAATAATAAAAACACAAACAATATTCTTCATCATCATGACTTTGACCATCGTCATCGCCACTGATGCCATAGGATGCCATCGTCATCGCCACTGATGCCATAGGATGCCATCGTCATCGCCACTGACGCCATCGACATCATCATCATCATCATTTAATTTGCAAAACTTTTTCAAACTGCGTCGGGCTAACGCATACGTCGGAGCTAAAATAAAAAAACTTTTGAAAGGAAAAAAAAAAGCACTGGTCAAAAAAGTGACACTTTCCGCCGTTTGGCTGCTTGGAAAGCGCTCTTCGAGCACATGCATTGTAAACGTAGTTTCTAGGCATTCTTTTGACGGTAATTTCCTCTATTTCATTTTTTACCGATTGCAGCGCAGGCCGAAGCCCAAGTAGAGGGTAATGTTCACAGAGTACTTTTTATGTAATGTTTTTGTCTGATTGCATCAAAAAAATCTACGTACAGTACCGACCAAAAGTCCATGAGCAATCTCACAAAGCAATAGACTGACGCTTCGGTTTGACTTACGACCTTCTTCTATAAGTTGTTACAATACTGTAGACACGCACATTACACACACACACTCACTTTCTCTGCAACCAATGACTAGTTCAATAATCATCATTCGTTTTTAGTTTCATTCGTCTTGTTCACATAAATATTAAAGTTTAGCAGGTAGACCACAAAAAACTAAGTAAATTATTTCGATTTCTGTGGGGTAGATGCAGATTGTTACGAGTATTTAATTAATAGAACTTTTTTGGTTCGTGGATAATATTGGTGACGAGTATTTAGCGCAGTGTTGTGGTTATTATTATCAAAAAGCAGGCATAAAATATATTGAAGAGATCAGATCAGATCAGAGAATATTATTGCGCTGCGTAAAAGTGAAGTGAATATCTAATGAAACCGGACTAA
This sequence comes from Agrochola litura, assembly GCA_949152395.1. Lineage (NCBI taxonomy): Eukaryota > Metazoa > Arthropoda > Insecta > Lepidoptera > Noctuidae > Agrochola > Agrochola litura. The sequence continues at coordinate 1,289,092 of OX424493.1, forward strand.
GTGTGAGTGTTATCATTTAAATATTTCATATTTTACTAAACATAAATCTTAATCAAGGGTATTGTTGATAGAACAGAGGTATTGTTGAGACAGAAGATGCCTTTAAAGTTTTAAATTCATTGTGAGGTTTAATTCGATTAGTGAATAATAAATAATAAGGTATTATGTGTAATAAAAACAATGTTTTTCTTTGTTCTAGAGAAATACTGTGAGGGTTAAGAGATATGAGGAAGGGGCTTATTATCGAGTAGCAGCGACGTCAAATGGTGAATGAAACAAATGGTTTCATACCAACGAGATATTTTGCTGAATTATTAAAAACACGTCATTATGAACCGTTCGCCGTGCACTCTGAAGGCTTGCATCACTGAAGACCAGCTAGAAAACCGTTTTTGACCTTAAAATATTGACCGTACCAACTTAATAAACAACAGATTCGTTATTGCATGAATTTATGGTAACGAATTTTTTAAGCACGTTTCAATAGGGTGTTTGTCGTATTTGTTGCAGATATACCGAAATTGTTTAATATTATTTTAGTAATAGTATTATTTTAGGATTAAAATTTGAGGTTTAGTTTCAATCTTCTTTTCGTAAAGAAAATGAATACTTAAGCTTTAACCTCAATAACAACCAATATTTACTAAAGTCAAATAAAATGTAAAATAATTAATACAAATAAAATATAAACAAACTGCCCATATTTAACCTTAAAATTACCTATTCTGTAAGTAGTTTTTTACATTTTAAGTAGTCTAATATTCTTATTTATTACTTAATTACTTCGACCATGATCAAAGCTTAATATTTATGGTGAAAAAATCCATTAAAAATTTAAAATATTTCATAATTTAAATATGTCAAAATAATACAAACTGCTTCTAGTTTCTTGACATCTATTTCACATCTTATTCAGCTGAAGTAATGATAAATAATTGTAGCAGTGTGTTAACTTATGTAAAATAAATATAACGAATAAACATATTTTTTTAATTTTGTTATCATATATCACGCATTTTTTATTCTAAAACCTTTATTGCAATAACAACATAAAAAAGCAGCAATATTTAAAAAAATATTATTATCGAAAACAAAAATAATAATATTTGCAAAAAACCGCACTGTGTTTTACGAGATTAGAACCTGAGGCAGTTTGAATTCCATACCAACGCTTAACGCTTTCTGCTATCTGCACTTGTTAAGTTACTATCGAATTTTAGCAATGCCATTAACTGGTCAAGTTCACGCGCATAGTGCGTGTGTGCTAGCATGTTTAAAGCGACGGAAATATATTGTTGTTTCGTGTAGAACAAAACTGCGTTATCTGTGGTGTGTGTATCGTGTTGCTTACACATACAAATGTACGAGCTATACCGCGTGTTCACAGCAATATGACTCTTAGCGTGCTCATGCACTTTTGAGCGCTTACTGTACAAGTTTATTTATATATATGGCAAGCAGAACCTATAAGTCATGCCAGTGCCAGCAAAGCAAAACATTATTAAACTAGCCCTATATACTGTAAACACACATTTATTTCTGATCTATCGCGCTCCGACCTCTAAGTTATAAGCCCTGCCTAGTTTGGGGGTCAATCCGGTACATTGTGATGTACAAACTACGAACTGAATACATGTAAGCTTACTGTCGTCACATCCACTTACCACCTTAAATTGTTTGCCAATGTTTCTGTAAGTTGAAATAAAACAAAATAATTTTGCACATAGCTTTTATTACAGCCTCGATTAGTACAATGACATAGGATCTCCATAGAATACTGATTGCGTGTGAGGTACTAAGCACCTTAGTTACCTACATTACATTATTGTCCGACTGTTTAGGAAAATTGGAGTTTGCGCCTGTTTTAACCCACCCAACATGATCAATTAGATATTTCGAAATGTAATTTAATTGGATTGGAATTTTGTTAGTAGGACTGGCGTCGACAGGCCTATCGCTTGAGATTCAGACATTTTCTTCTTTAACTCCAATTTCCGACATTCAGTGTGTTCAAAGTGCGAAAATTGCACTCATGATAGTTATATTGATTAAATTAACAAAGTTCCATTACAGCTATCTTGTTTGAATATCATTATGTAAAGCTTAACTAGTACTACTATAATTATTCGTGAGTGCAATTTCCGTTGAAAAGGGATCTAATTTGCCGCTAAATGTTGACATTACCTATTACCGACTAAAATGTAAACGATTTTTATAAAAGCGCCGTTTGTGTCGAGTTAGCAAGTAAGGTCAAGTTTGAGCAGCGAGTGAGGGGTGCGCGACGATTAGTTGGCGTCGATGAAGTATTCCTGAGCGGCCTTGGTGTCGGGCTTGATGGTCTTGGAGCCGGGCTTCCAGTTGGCCGGACACACCTCGCCGTACTTGTCGGTGTACTGGAAGGCTTGCACCAGCCGGAGCGTCTCCTCCACCGAGCTGGGGACGACATGGCGGATATGAAACAATGGGTTATGTCTTTGTATCGTGAAAATAAAACGGCTTCAACAATATATGTAACAAAAATAAATAAGAGTCGAATTTTTTTTTTCGAGAGAATTGAACCACAGGTCCATAATTTGAAATTGACAGCGGTTTTATGACGTGCGGTTGACCGTACAGGTGCATTGATAGAGTTTTACGTGTATGTTACATATTGATACGCACTCAAAACGATATGCGATCAGAATTCATAATAATACAGTATGTTTCCTTAAGGGGGGGCCCTTCCCGATCCGTCTATCGTCAACGCGAGCATGGTCGAAAAGCTTGTTGTTTCATCCAGCGCAAGTGAGAACCGCTAACAAGCAAGTGAGAACGCGATAACATTGTACGAAAAATAACTGGTTTCAGGAAATACGTGTTTTTGAATACGCCTTACAAGTTTGTAAAATATTTTTTTGTAATTTAGAATCTCCATTACATGGGCGAGGTTTCTATAAAGATGTTTTCTTTACTTTTACAATTATGAACGGTCAAAGTTAGGTAAAATTTGTGCAAAAAAGCAGATTTTTGGAGGCTTATATTGAATTTGTTTCGCCAAATATTTTATTTTTTGATTTCATAGAAACCTAGATATAGTGCACAAGATACCCATTAGTTTAAAAGAATTAAAGAAAGATGTGTTACAACGCCATAATCACGTACGAGCGTTTGTATGAAAAGTATGACGGGTTGGCCGTTCTTAATAACATTCCATCACATTAATTTATGTACCTACGTATAATCGTGGCATATAATGAAGGTCGTTAGATTACCACGTGCATGGGAACCCACAGCTGACACGCACATGGACACTACACGACATTATCATAAGCTATTTGCCATTTTCAAAGTTTCTCAGGGGACTTATTCGCAGTCCAGATTATTATTATTAGTCTAGATTCTAGGCTATGGAACGTGTTTTTCATTGCGAGTACTCCATATACGACTATCGAGTACGTCGTTACGTTATAACGCGATTCTTTATATATTTGATTGTACTTTTAAGTAGCCATTTCGAATAATTTATTTTCTTTAGGGAATATTGTTTTAGGGGCTGAGGACGTGTTAATTATTCAGTAGGGCTATTTTTTGTAATAAAGAGCTGGCGAATTATGGTGACAACTGACAATGCATTGCAGAACTTAAAAATAACCCTTTCAGACTACAAACTTACAATTTTCATATAATTATGGTCTCACCTTCCCAAACAATTTTTATATTTAAACATGATTTTAAATATCATAACTAGTGAAATGAGGGTTTCCTACACCTTTGCCTACCACCCACCCCTCAGGTGTGATGTTAATGTTATCTTATCTATTGAGAAGCGAATATTACGCAAATAGCCTTTGAATATTTGAAGATATAATCAAATAAACATAAAATTCTCATTATAGGAATAAATTGCGTATTGTGTAAATACTTTAAAACAATAGGCAAATACGTCACAATCTGAATTCTATACGGTTCCTATACAGAATCTTCGAGTGCCGATAAGCTATCATTCAATAAAAAATGTTTAATACTTTATAGTGCACATTTATTACTGTTACGGCTAAAGGTTACCAGTTACGCAAACAGCTGATTTTACACTTTATAGCTGTGTGGATTATTGTTTTAATTGAGTTATTTTGCAGGGAAAATTGAATTATAATAAAACTATTTAGTATATTATTCGCAGTTTTGTTATTTATCAATGGTGAACAATACTGTCCGGCTGTTTTATCAATCTGCAACTTGGCCTTGGGCATAGGAATCTACTCTCTAGCAAGAAAACTAGAAACTTTTTTTAGGGTTTATTCGTATTTCCTTTGATTTCGCTTTTCAGCACGCGTAGAATGACCGCAATAGAAACGGGTTTTGTTGACGGAAGAATAGACAAAATTACAGATAAATTTTGTCTATTTTTCCGTCGACAACCCGTTTCTATGGTTGTCATGCTACGCGTGCTGGATGACTATGATTATTTTGTATTTTTTTTTTAATTTCTGACTTGTATCTACATTTGTAACTTAATGATGTGACTTGTAAGAATCCTTTACAAATAAACTACTATGACTAACTTCTTTCTGAGGTAAGTCTACTTTGCTTAGACTATTTTAAGCTATCTGACTATTAACAAACCTACGATTATGCCCTAGCGCTAGAAATATACGAACATCTTTTATGGACCGTGTTTCTGTTTAATAAAGTGCTCAGTGGCCTTACCGTCCCACAGGCAGGTCGTTGACGGTGATCTGTCGCAGGTTCTGCTTGTCGTCGATGACGAACAGGCCGCGGAAGGGGATGCCTGTCTCCTCGTTGAGTACGCCGTAGTCGCGCGCGATGCGGTGCGACTTGTCGCTCAGTAGCGGGATGTTCATGGGGCCCAGGCCGCCTGGAACACGATGGGACGATGTTATTTTATGTGAACATTTTCATTTTTCTGGTTCATTGTTTTTGCAGAATTATAACGATGAAGTTTTTAAATATAGTCATTTGGGTTTAATGGACAGATACAACCTTTAAACTTAAGGGGATCGGCTAGTGAAGCCCACGAAATTCATTTTGCTGGGTACTGCACAAGCTTACACTTCTACAACATACAGAATAGTTTAGTATAGGTGTGATCTCAATAACGCTGCCGCTTGCAGCGTTGTTCGGAATCATACCTTAATGCTTAACTAAGTATACAAAAACATTTCAGAGTTCAAAGACTAATAATTTCAGGTGCCACAGATGAACTGGTGACACCTTACATACACGATAGTGTATCAGTCAGGTGCGTGGATAGGGCGTGCTAATGGCAAGTAATAATTGTACTAGAAATCATGATTAGACATTTTTTCATTTAAACACAATAACATGCTATGTGATAGGTTTTATAAATCTTATCTTGGATAAGACTTCATTTGTTCACTAATACTCAGGTGTACTTTGCTCACATTCCGTACCAAGTACTTACAGAGGCCCTAGTGTGAGTTTCTTTTAACCATCTCGATTTTACACTTCGACCGCGGCCAGCGCTCCGATTGGCCCTTCACTAGTGAAGGCCAGTGAAGGGCCAATCGGAACGCCGAAAACAGTCGATGCGTAAAACCGAGATGATTAAAAGAAACTCACACTAGGGCCTCAGATCACCTTTTTGACAATAAGCCCAACCCTTTGCGAAAGATTCAGGACAAATGTGTCTTGATAGGAATCAACGTGGATGGCAGCGCTGCTTATTATTAAGGACGATGTCCAAAGCATGGATAATTCTATGTTTCACAACGTTCATTTAGATCTATCACATTACAATGTCCAATTAAAATAGCAATCGATATCTAAACACGATAAACTTCAAGGAGTCTGGCCACGCTATGTCTGCATAAGTAAAAACTAAGCACGATGCAAAAATTAAAAGACAAAATATCAAAATCATTAGATCTACTTACAACCCCGAAACTGACATAACTGACTGATGTAAAAGTATACCATATAAAAAACATTTTGGACTTAGCGTGGCCAGACTACACTGCGCCTGCGCCACCTGTTGACCGCAAAAAAAGTAAGTAAGGAAAATTCATTTTTTTGGTTTACATTTTTAGATATCGATGCCCATCACGTCTGTGGTGTTTAATTAATTCGACCTTGTATAGGTCGACAATATATGTACGAACCCTGTTTGCGCGGCGTGTTGATCCAGGCGAGATGCGTGAAGTGCGAGTCGGTGGAGGCGCCGATGATCTCGGCGCCGATCTTGCGGAAGTCGTCCGCGCGCTCCGAGAACGCGATGATCTCGGTGGGACACACGAACGTGCTGCGGACAATACATTACACTCTCAAATATCGAACAGGTGACAATCGGTACATTATGATGGTCAGTAAGAGAGTAGGAGTTTAACCTAATAGCCATGAAAGGATCTTTTGGCGCGTGGCCAGAATAGGAACTAACGGCGCCATCTTGTTTTTTCAATACAATTTCTGTGACAATTTCACGAATGTTTACAAACAACGCCCCCCGTCAATGTCACCCAAGCGCCAAAAGATCCTTGCAGCATTTTATCTATAAACTTGTCTTGGTGCTTTTTTGTTTGATTTATTCATGCCATTCATTTGTCTGGACAAAATTCATGGTTTCAACACATTAAGGTTGATTTTTTCACAGCAACTTTTTTTCTAGTGTCGATTCATAACAGGAATGTAGGTATGAAAACCCAGTAGGTACTTATTCCCAGCCCTTTATGAATGCATACTTGCTGCTACTATAAGGTTTAAATAGGTATTGTCTACATCGAAAACGAATGAAAAAGAACTGTCGTCAGGGTGACCATGAATATTCAGTAAATTGCCAACAACACTCCATTACATAATTTAAACCCACTATCTTATCGGTTTGAGGTTTGTTATATCAATACAGGGTCAGCGATCTCGAAAATTAAATTATAAGCGAGCAAATAGATAAAACATTTTCAATTTGCTGTTAAAACGATACTTTGAGGCCGAAGTAATTTAGATAGCGTTTACGACCAACAATTGAAATAAACTAGGTAGGTAAATAAAGTTCTAATTATTGATTTGATTAAATTGTTTATTTTACACATTTTGTTGCCTAAATTAAATGATTCTGATGAAAATACTGCAACATCAGTAATGACTGACTTGCCGAGACTAAAGCTAATGTCCCAAAGAAGAAGCATTATACTGTCAGATATTACCTCAATATTATAGGCTTTAAAAATTTCGCACCGGAATGCGCAAGACTTTATGACTCAGCGCTATGGAACAATTTTAGTAAGACAGGCGAGTGCAACAGTGACGTGTCTATTCAAAGATCACAAACATCTCGCGAACAGTTATTAAACTGAGATTGTTTACTGATTCATGATCAATCACGAGTATTTGGTGTGTAATCCCAACAGCTGATTTTGCGAATCGACAAAGTGCTCGGATGCAATCTCTTTTTAAATGATGTTTTTACAAATACATGAAGCATATAAAAAAAATACCATAACCTGGGTATAAAAGACTTAATACCTGCCTATGCATATGTATTATCAAAATAAAAATCTGTGATTCTTAAATTTAACGATGAAATCCGCCTTGTCAATGAAATATAATAAAAAATAACGCAGGGATTTTTTTTTAACACGTCGACGTCATTTCTCACCTGGCGCCTTCCTAAAAAACCCTAATCCTTGGACAGATGAAACCTACAGCGATAACAACAATAACTACTAAGCAATACACAAGCTACAGACCGAGATACAGTGAACAAGTTAAGCGACAACATAAACCGACCCCTCAGAACAAACACAATCCTCTCCCTCTTTGTAACTAATCCCTCTCCCTTTACCCAGTTCCTCTCTCTTGGCTAGTCTCAGTCGTTCCCTGGTCTGTGTTAGGACCTTCCTGGGTAGTCCGCTGACACGAACATACTGCCTTCTGTATAATGTGCAGGAAAGATGGAGACGGAGAGGACACCGCTTTCGAGACCTCTTCCTTCACGGCTTCTTTGATGTGGGCCTTCCTGAACATATTCCTTGTCCTTACTTAATAATATAACGCTATATTTGTCTTCGTACAATCAGGAAAGCATAACATTAGGTTTGACAGAGGTTTTGTAAAGGCTTGACACCGTGAGCTTAAAGTTAAAGACAGAATACATACATCTTTACTCAATGAAACGATACTGCGTACAATGCATATAAATGTACAGTAGCGACTGTTGTGGAAGAACCCTAAGAATTAAGAGACTATGACGCGTCGCAACCATGAAAATAAACATTCACACAACAAAGTTATGTTAAAGTCCCATGTAATAAGGGGGAGCCTGTACCATCAACCGGGTGCAAATCCAGACTCCGGGCTGCTACTGAGAAATTTCTAATGGAAAAACCCAATAACACTTTAACCTAACCTGGGAATCGAGCAATCAAGTCGAAATTAAAAAGTTCATATAAATAGAACAGTCTAACTCTAACGCATATCCGTGAGCAGCGTATTACATTCATTGGATTCGATTGCAATTAGGGTTATCCAAGAAACGTGTATATGACGTTTTATGGATAACGTTCCTGATGTTTGACGAATATGACGTGATGTTGAACGAGAACTAAGAAAAACTAGTTGGATGCTATTTGAACAATTTTACTAAATTCCTGAGCGACTTTCATCCCAAAATAGTCAACATGATGTATGTCTTACAAAAAGATCAACATTTTGATAAAACTGATCTAAGTTGAGAGACTAATCTATAAATCTGACATGCCGTTTACTCCCAGAAGTTGACAACCCTGACCTCAGTGGGTTACGTATTGAATAACATGATTGTGTGGTAATGAATGCGGCCGGTTTTATGCGGATGTAGTGCGGCCGGTTCAAAGAACCGAATGTTCAATACTTTAATAGTAATCAAGCTAGACGTAACAGTATGAAGGTTGTAGAACATTTCTGTATCATCGGGCCGGAATCGGAATATTTTATTATTGATGGAAGGCCGGCCGCAAAACATTACACCTTGTTGTTTGAGTGTAGGTACTTCTTTTGGTAATGTGCCTAATATAATTGATTAGCACAGTGTATCAGGATGAGACAGCATATTCTAAAGTTACGACATATTTTTATGGAGACAATCATGTTTCGACTATTGTGTTGTGTTGACTTTTATAAGTCTCTAAACATAAAATAGAACGCCTCGTAAAGAGCTAGCTGTGCTGGTGACTGCTACTACACAATGGTTGCGTTGACACCGCACATAAAAGCATTAAGATTACTCACCAAAGATAAGAGCTGTAAAGATGAAAACTCATAAGACGATACGATAGAAATGTTTCAGTTTAAATTTATTATAGCATTCAAGTGTACTCATTCCGTATCTGTCAACGCTTCACACCTCATCTTCTGTAAGCATGTGTATTACCTAGTTCTGTTTTTACAAGTCTTAAAGACAGTAAACTTGGTAGATCATGAACTTGACTTTGTCGAAAACTTATTTTAATCGTATCCGATAATCGGGACCCATACTAATCATAATCAATAATAATAACATTTTGAAGCTCAGCGCGCACTAGTCAGGCAATTAGTATGAAGATAATAATATTTGAGACGTAAACGATAATAACGATCTTCTTGCAGACTGTCTCTAGTGCGCGCTGGCCAAAGACTGTACAATAATCTTTTGACGCATGGCCAAGATGGGATCTAACGCTGCCATCTTGTTTTTTCAATACATATATATCACAAAACAGTTTCAAAAATGATTACCAACGGCGCCACCCTGTCATCGTCATGCAAGATCCTTGTAGCACTCTACCTAACCTAATAGTTAATGAAAATGGCTATGAAACAGCGTCTGTACTCACAAGTCAAGAGGATAGAAGAACAGCACTACATATTTGCCCTTGTAGTCGGAGAGAGCGATGTCCTTGAACTCGCCGTTGACGACAGCGGTGGTCTTGAACTGGGGAGCCGGCTTAGTCAGCTGAAGAGGCATCTTGTTGAAACTGGAATTGACATTAAAACCTTATTAGTTCCACGATAAGGTTGGTATTCAATTGTAGATGTATTATTTCGTAGACTTTTTTGTTCAGTGATGATGTTAGAAATATTTAAAACTGGTGGGTAACTAATTCGAATTTCGAACTAAGTGCTTTAGTTTAGGATGGTATGGAAGACTTAGATCATTTATCGTATATATAGGCTAAAATAGGCTTGCGTGAGCTAAATATGGTGATGATTAATGTTAAAATATTATGATGGTCATAACTAGAGCAACAAATTACTAAGAGAAAAACGAATATTATGTTTTTAATAGTTATAAGTAGGTACTTATTCCATTATTTTAATTCATCAAAGCATTATAGCTATCACCGAATCACTTATCTTTTAGAAGTACCTAGCAATATTACACGTACAAGATTACAGTCGTTATCATATCCGTATTGAGTCCCTATTTATTTCAAAGAAGTGATTATATTCACTTTCTGATACTGGGTAGGTACATAATTATATTTCGCGATGTCTTGAATTAAATGTTGTATAAGCGGGTAGTTTACTTTGAATCATAAAGCTGTCTTATTTGGTGTTTAAATTTAAAGTTATTCTAAGGACAGAACATGGAAAAGTTACCGAATATTATGCAATGTAAGTGGTCTATCACGAGTTCACGACGTGTGCAGGTACCGTTATTCATATGGCCATCACGTTTGAATGTAACAAGCAAGATCATAGAACTTGATGGAACACGGTTGTGCGCTTGCGCAGTTAGATGTCTCACAGTAGATTTATAATGAAAATGTTTCGTCTAAATGAAAAAAGAAAGTAGGTAGGTATTTCAAAACTGTTTAAAAAATCCGGAGAAGTGACATGAAATATCCTGAAAAACAATGCAATAGGTACATAGGTAGATTACGTGTTGTGCTTCTCAATTTTTGAACACCGATGTTTAATATATAAAATCGCTAAAATAATGAGTTTCTGGAAGGATTTGGGGCAGGCAGAAAAAACCTATTGTTTCTGTAAAAATATCGACCTACATAGGTACCTACTTTATAAATACTTTTGAATAATCGAATAAAGTACCAGTAGGTTCCTCAATTAATTTAGAACCTATATTCAAATAAATATGATACCACACAAAATCTTGTATTAAATATCCACGGCACAAAATCACAGAAATATTTTTGAATGAATGAAAAGTAATTTAAGAACTCACTTCCGAGACGTCTTATCGAGGGGAACACTTACGGTCAACTGAATTATGAACTTCAGAAGTTCTGAACAATACTCACACGAGTCACACGCACAGAACGATAAGATTAATGAGATCAAGAGGCGCTTGGAAATGTCAATAGAAACACTTACATGGGCTTAATTTGTAAAAGGATATTAGTTATTTCGTTAAAGAGCGACAAGCATCTTGATAGATCTGATAATTTTCTGTCGAGAAGATAAGTGTGATGGATATCAAGAAGGGATGTTTAAAACCTTGCTTGGTATTGAAAACTCAGTTATTGAGAATAGAACCTTCGCCATTATCGACTATACAGATAATAAATTATGGTCATCTAACTTCCCAGGTAGATCAGTGACATTGCCAATAATATGATGAAAGCAGCACAGGTGCGTTATTCCACGTCCTTGAAAAACTATGCAATAGTCTAGCTAGGTGAAATATAGTTCATATACTATTAAAACATTCTCATAAAAAAACCCTTTTACAAAAGTAATAACTTAGAGAAAATTACATCATTAAGAAACGACAATGTTAGTTGTATGCAAATTAGTTATATTATTTATTATCCATGGAGTCAAAGTCAAAAGTCAAAGTCAAATCATTTATTTCAAATAGGTATGGCACTTTTGAACGTCAAAATTTACAAAATATTAAAATTGATTCTAGTCGCCCCTTCCAAAAGGTAGTTTTCGTATGGAGAAGAATGGGCAAGAAACTCCACCGTTACTCTTTTAACACCGTTTTTCTTTTGTTTTACAATTGTTTGTATATGCACGTACATTAGTTAAATAATATTACCTATAGGTATGTGAAGACGATGCACCTAGAATAAAATTACTATACCACAATAGGTAAAAAGAATTAAAAATGAAGCAACGACAGATAATTTAATATGTGATAGATACATGGTGCTCACATATTTACAAACATTGTAAAAATAGACGATTTTCCTAAAATTTTGTAATTAATAAGTGTGTGAGAAAGTAATCACAGAATGTAAAATCAATGTCATAAAACACAAAATAATCAATTTTACAATTAAATTAGCAACCAGTTTGATTTTGTCTTGATTCTAAATTGTCCTATAGAGCAGGACCAGCATGTTTCCAAGCACTCTTATCTTGGATATAATCCTCTAATTTGTAATATGCTTGTTTACAAAGTGTACTTTTGATATGAGTTTTAAATTTTCTTTCATTTAATTGCAATATGTCACAAGGTATTTTGTTGTAACATTTAACACAGTACCCCATAAAAGATGTATGTACTTTAGATAATCTGAAAAATGGTTGATCTAGTTTATCTTTATTTCTAGTATTAAAATTATGTCTATCACTAATTTTTTTAAAGAGATGTGGATTTTTACGTAGATTATAAATGGCTCTGACAGCTAGCAGGAGATAACTGTTGTTTAAATATCACCGTGGTTCAAAACAAGCCGAGAATCTTCCATGGTGCACAGTTACACAACTAAGTTATCTACCTACAGTTCTGTAAGAAAATAATTAACTCGCTGAGTTATCGTTAGAATTTATGGTAGGTCTGTGCGTATGCATATTTTAAATCAGATTAATACAAAATGAAAATTTTAAATGAATGACGTCAGACTCCGAAATGATTGAGAATAGTCTGGCAATACGATCATGGAATATTCCAAATGATTGATATAGACAAGACCAACAGTTATTATCGACCATATTGCATGCTAAAAACTCAACGACACAATCAACTAAGACTGAAAACTTTCAACTTTAGAATCCCGATTGGCTGATGGGGTAACTAATGCACCGAAGCCTGCTGCCTACAATTTAGATTGTATAAGTACCTTGTGGCATAAAACAAATAGTAAAACAGCGAAGACGACGGCAATTGACGGGATACCTAAAATTATAATATTAAACAGACCGTACTTAAAAAAAAACCATTAAATATGCAAAAAAACTATGGTTATCGACCGTGCTATGGCGGCCAAGGCATAGATATTCTGCGATCAATAAAATTATAGTTCTGTTTCGATATCCACCGCGCTACGAATTAATGAATTTAAAACAACAGACTCTAAAAACGTCAGAATAATTTCATGCCATTACAAGCTTTATAAATCCTTTATATGAACCGAAACAGTCGCGTTATAAATAGATAGAATCTTGAATTTTATTCTAGTTGCAATTCAAGGTTGTTCAATGTCCAATGTTGCAAATTCTTATGATAGGTAACTCGACAAAGACAATCCTAAATGGAGTATTATTAAGTGGCCTAGCTGAATACGTCAGCAAAGCTAACTCAAGTGGCTTCTAAGCTCGAGGTCTTACGGAGGACAGACGATCAGTCTGAAACTGCTAGCTGCAAGTATCTAAATCTTAAGACAACTTTCTACAGGAAATCAAGCTAACTACTAAAACTCGGCCTCCGATATGAAGGAACCTACAAACTGAACTACAATTTCTTTATAAGCAAAACTAACCCATAAGTTTCAGCGATGTATCGCTGCAAATACCGAGGCACCCATTCGTGGACACTGTCGTGAATGTCGCTAGTTGCTCTCCACAGTCCAACTAGCAGGCGTCCGTTTCCATTTTGCAAATATGCACCGAGTATTCCACATGTGAACATGTTTTTAAGAATGACTTCCAAGTTGCTGAGCCTGGGAAGCAGGACAACTGTCCGTTATGAAGGTTTCTCATGGCTTAATGAGAGAAAGTTTAGATAATGTGGGAAGCTGGGAACTTACTGAGCTTTGTTCTGAAAAAGGTTATGGTAGTCCTGTGGCATTGTTTTAAAAACAAGTTATTTTTTTCGATGTGGCAGTTTTCAACTAGAAAATTTAATTATGTACTAGTATAAACCTTTTTTTTTACTCAGAACTTCTTGCTTTCCAAACTAAATAATAACAAAGATCTTATCAGAAGCTAGAGGTCACTTCAGATTTGAGACTGAAAATCGCCAGACTTCTGCGGTAAAAAAGTTTCACACTGTTTATCAGTGCGAAACTGCACTCTGAGATGATAGATAATGCTAAGCTGTTTATGAACGTTTATCTTGAAGATGATAAGGACAATACGAGGGTGATACAGTTGAAGTAAATAACTCAAGTGTTTACTACACGCTAGGACGCTAATATTTACCAGCTTTTCACATTTGATAGCTCGGAGGAAGAATAAAATCCGTTTTCGTAGAATTTATGTTAGGGAAATTGTTTCTTAGTCATTAGGGTATCTTCTAAACTAACCACAAGCAATATTATGTTATTAGATTGAACTAAACCACTTTAAACATGATTGAAACCAGCAAATTCAATAACTATTAGCTAAGTAAGTACTATCATTATCTTTACTATAGACACTTTAAAATTACACGTTTTACTAAAAGATCGTAAATGCAACTTATTGTCAGGAAAGATAAAGAAAATACGATATGACGTCACTGAGAAACGATTAGTATTGGATGGAATGTTCTGAAATTGTCATTATCGTTGAAACCAATTTGTCTAGACAATTAGTGACAAGATAAGTTTAATGATAGATACGATTTAATCGCCATAGTTTACTTATCGTATAGCCTTGACTTCGATTCGTAGTGGCCGATAGCAGCAGGAAGGATAATGTCCAATAATAAATTCAATTTCCAAAGTAGTACCCAAGTCTAATCTTTACTTGTTAAGGAAACAGACGATGACGCCAAATCTCAGTAGGTTTTCTGAATCTCCCAGCAATAGTAGAAACCCACCACACGATTGGGTCATGGATGACCCTCACAAGATTCCTAGTAAAATACAAAATAGATGCTTCGCGGATTTCCTACATCCAGCACCTTTTGTCACACAAGAACTGGAATAGGTATCTTTTCAGCCAAAAACAAACATTAAGTATCAAAAATCCAACAGAAAAAAATTACTATGGCACTTGTCACCTCGAATGTGAACAATTCATAATAATGATATCTAATTTATGCCAATGACACGGCGACGACGTCATGATGAGTAGAGACAGGTCTGTGCAAGAAAACAGAACATCAAGACAAGGATGATGAAATTATCAGAAATACCTAGTGTTGTGTGTACCTAATATGAAAAAAGTTTTCTATTTTTAACCGACATCAATTCGGATGTTTTTAACCGACTTCCAAAAGGAGGAGGTTCTCAATTCGTCAGTATGTTCTTTTTTTTGTATGTTTGTTACGCGATTACTCCGCCAATTATGAATAGATTTTGATGATTCTTTTTTTGTTTGGTAGATCATACTTCAGAGGTGGTCCCATATAAATTTTATTAACTTTCCTTGGGTAGTTTTTGAGTTAGCTTCAATTATACGTATTTTTTTCCCACTTAGTATGTAGATGATATGATAACTTCTTGTCACTGTTATTTACATAGCAGGTAGTGGTATTCGAATTTCTGTGGGGTAGGTACCACAACTAAAAAGTGAAAAATAAAAACTTTTTACAAAAAAAAAAACAACCGACTTCAAAAAAAAAAACACTACAAAGTGAAAAATAACTTTAATTTCGGAAGTCGGTGACAAAGAACGAAAATTCAAAACCAAAGACACCGACTTCCGAAATTAAAGTTATTTTTCACTTTGTAGTGTTTTTTTTTGAAGTCGGTTGTTTTTTTTTTTTTGAAGTGAAAACTTCTTCAGGCGCGTTGGGCATTTTTGAGATGGGAAAAAACAATTGAACTTGCGACACTGTTACCGTTACCGACACCTCATAAAAGTATTTCCTGCACAGTAAAATTGTTAATTTTACTACTTAAAAGAAATACTTTTCACTTCTGTCGGCACTCCCGGAGTGCCACTGTTTTTTTATGTGTGTTCGGGCATAACTCAGTCATATATAGACTTTCATTTTTGGTTTGAAAGGGAATGATCTCGAGGTGGTCCCATATAAATTTTATTAACTTTGCTTGAGTATCTTAGAAAGTATTATGTATGTTCGCAAAAACTTAGGACTTTTCAAAATAAGAAGCGATTTCCATAATATAAATACACGTAGTCGACATGAAATTGTGATACCCAAATTTAGATTAACTAAAACAAGCAAGTCATTTCTTATAAACAGTATCCGCTTTTATAACAAGTTGCCAAAGTCTGTGACAGAACTTAGCGATGGGAAGTTCAAAACCCACATCAAACGTGTCCTTATCAAGAATTCATATTATAAAATTAAAGACTACGTTGAAGACAAGGAAATTTGGCAATAATTCCTTCTGCACATGTGGCTTCCCTGGTACCTCATTAACGGCATAAATAAGTAAGAGTCTATTAACTGCTCCCAAATTACCATGTTTATTTAAATCTTTATTTTTATTTATTTTTACATTCGCCCTTGACATATTTACTATTCTATTATTTGACATTATATACTTTTTTTTTTTTTGTGGCTTTTGTGGACATGATAATTATTCAGATTGATTACAGTTGTAGTAGCAATCATATAATTGCGTTTTATTTAAAATAGGTTTTTTATTTTTTTTAATTAATTAATTTTTTTGTATAGATTCTTTTCTACATATTTTGTGAATGTGAGAACGCTGTAGGCTTAGTGGATTGTAGACCTGTTGACCATTTTCTATTTGTTAAGTACTTGGTACTTATTGAAAGACCTACACTGTCCTCCCATACCTAGAAACACTGTTATTTGAAAGTATTGTATTGGGTTTTTCTATCTGAAATTTCTCAGTAGCAGCTCGGAGTCTGGATTTGTGCCCGGTTGATGGCAATAGGCTCGCCCCCTATTACATGGGACTTAAACATAACTGGCGAAATGTGGGTGTACCTGCTACAGGGACACCTCTGCCCAACCCTTCGGGGAAACAAGGCGTGATGTTATGTTATGTGTTATTGTAAAAGCCAATTATTTTTAAAAGAGTAACCATGGAGTTTCTTGCCGGCTCTTCTCCATAGGAAACGACCAATTGGAACCGTGCACCTAGCTTCTGACGTTTCATAAGTGCCCATGTAGGTTTATGTGAAATAAAATATTTTGATTTTGATTGATTTTGAGTACTTTTTGAGTGAGCTTCAAAAATACATATTTTTCCCACTTAGTCTTTAAGGACGATGTTATAATAACTTCCTGTCACTGTTATTTACATAGCAGGTAGTGCTATTCGAATTTGTGTGGGACTATGGGGTAAGTATCACAACTAAAAAGTTAAAAATAAAAATATTTTTACAAAAAAAAAAAAAAAATACAACAGGATTTTTTTGTAAGTCGGTTTGTTAGGTCAATTTTGTTTTTTTTTATAATTAAGCAGTAAGTACCTACACAAGTGGTATGTATTTAACGAGTTTAAATGATAAATACAATTATGGATGTGCTGAACCATTGAAGAGACGAAGTGCAAACCTCTACCTTTTTTAATGTTGGTTAAAAATGCAAATCACTGAAAAATAAAGTGGTCAAATCGTCAAAAGTTTGAATTGGAAATTTGATAAGAGTATTGACTAGAAAGAAACAAATTGATACCGATAGGATAGGTAATGATTTCAATTAATAATTAAGTTGATATATACTTACAGTATTGATTATAAAAGTGTGAGTGACATAAATGAATTATGTCTCTTCCAAATTCTTACCTAATGATTGAGGACCAAATGAGAATACAAATCCAATCATGTTTGTATACTCATTTAGTACTAAATCAATACATACATTTTATCTGGTGATGGTAAGATTGTAGGTAATGATTATATCCTCTTTTTCACATAGTGGGTATGCTACAAATTACGAAAAAAAAAAAAATTTAAGTTACCCGCTTATCTACCTGTTTTGCTCGGGCCACACCAACGGGAAACGCTGTTAATTACCACGATGATGGACCTTAACCCGTCGGAATAAAGTCTATCATCGCGATAATTAACGGCGTTTCCCGTTGGTGTGGCCCCAGCATTTCCAACTAAGTGTTTTTTCTTCTATCGAAAATATAAAATAGCTAAAGCTAACCAACTAGTTTATCTTGGCGATTCAGAATAATTATAATTTGAATAGCTTTTCAAACTAAAAAAACTGTCTGCATATTATGTGGGTTTAAATTATTTAAGAAAGAGCTTGGAATAATCTAGAAGTTTTGACAGTTTCCATACAAAAATGCCAGACCTCAATTTTATTCCATGTATAAAAGTTGTCTGATGGTGTTGAAATCAGCCCTTTGTTAAATATTTAAGGTCAGCAGAGAGTTTGAATTTTTTTTATCAAGAGAACACCTCAACTCATTTTGGTTTTCGTTTCTAAACAATAGTATAAAATGAACTAACTACAAGCTTTATTAGAATATCAGGCATTGTACATTTTTCACATTTTGCTCGACAATACCTCATGTAATAGATTTAATGTACTATAATCTCAAACTAAAAGGTATTCTAATTCAAAACTACTACAATTACAATTCAACTCAATCTAATAGGTATTCCTACTCAATGTTATTTTTTTACTATATCATATACAAGCACCTCATAGAGAAAGGCCTCATCATGGGCAGTAGGTGTTCAGGCTTGTGAAGGTCGATGTTATTGCCCTCATCGCCTCTGCAGTAACACTTGTGTTCCATGGACATGTTGGCAGCTGACACTTGTCAATTTCCAAGTCTAGATACAAATTAATTTTGTAAAAATCTTCAACAGTAAAATTGTTTGTCGAAGGGGTTTTTCTGTCAATAATAATCATGAGATGACCGTTATCAATATTGTGTGGTTTAAGTGTTCTATCAACAGTTGTAGCAGTTTTACGATTCATTGGATTGGTTCCTATGGCAACAATGAAGCATAGAAGTAAAATCTGTTCTCCATACATACAAAATTAAGTTTTATTGTAGTCCATATAAAGATAAAAATCAATTTAAAAGTTTTAAATTGTATATGAATCATGGGTCAGTCATGCAGTTTCATCATCTGAATGTTACACAATATTTATCAAGTATTTTCCAATACAATTTAAAATGGAAATGAACAGATGATTGTATTCATATCATGCAAAATATTTCCATGCAGCAAGACAACGGATTATACACACCAACACCTTTCAAAAACATACTTTACTCGCATAAAACACTTGAATAAACTTACCACCTACCTATACCATAATTATGAAATTTGCACTTATAAATTGAGAATCTTATAAAGTAGCTACAATAGGATATTTTTTTCCTTTACCTATCAGGAGATTCGAACAACATGCCAGACCTGTCACCTTTTAAAATCCCCAAGTTCCACGAAACATTAAGATTCCAAATGCAATAAAATAAATTATTATTTATTTATATTTCCTGCAGCAACAGGAAGGTTATAAAGTATGGATAATAGAACTGTTGTAACTTTTTATTTCGTGGAAAAATTACCTCTCGCCTATCATCTTTTTCGCTACATTCCCTGAGACTTCGTCTTCAGACTCACAGCGAAGCCTTTTCCTAACGCTTCCGTCTTGCATGACCTTTGATTTGAAAAATTATATTACATTAAATTTATACAAAACGGTCACCGCATGACCGCTCATATCTTTACCCTCCATGCGTAAATGTTATTGTTTTTCTTGTTACTTGCTAGTATATTAAAGCCAGCCTCATTAAAAATAACTATAATAATTAAACAGTGATTCGTGTTCGAGGCATCATCAGCGGTTTGCAAGCGTGTCATAACCACAAGTAATTCCGTTTTTTTACTTCCCAGTCGAGTCTTACCATTCACTAACACTAGACCTCTAGACAATAGGACATCAATTTCGCAAACAATACCTCGTGTTTTTATCTATTGAGAACAGAATATATGCTACATGGTAGCTTGAAATTAATGTTTGTAAGTAAAATAAATCTAAATAAAGTCCACTTACTTGATAAAATGTGACGAATAAAATAGACGAACAAACAACACACTCGCTCAGCGGTCCGTAGAAAATAATTAAATAAATGAAATGACAGATGGCAGCCGGCGCGCCGGCGGAAGGAAAAGATGGCGCGCGCCAGCCGGTTTTAACTTGCCAGTATTTAATATTACGAACAACGTTATTCAGCACAATAAAAAAAAATATTATCTAATACAATTATTATAAGATAATTAATTAAAAACAGATTTTTAATTCTGAGTAAAGATTTGAAAAAAAAGTTGTAAGTCAATATCGCCATCTCGTGCTCGTGTGCCTCTACTACCTATTAATCAGTTTGAAATAAGACTAAAAGATGGCGCTGTTCACAGCAAATTATTGTAGAAAATCTGGTTATACCAAACGAAATATCCATTTATCTAGATAATATAAATAATTACCTGCATGCTGTAGGCGCTGAAACGCCTGTCGTCAGATGCTGTATTAGCTGTTGTGGGCTTGAGCCTACTAGACTTTTGATGCCCAGTATTACCTACCTCTTATCTTATCTGTGCCTCGGGTTAACCGACTATGAGTGGTATCGCTAGAAGTAGGTTGTACCTACCTACTTATTTCTAGATTGAAAAGGGTGTATTCTTGAAATTGGCAACGTCTCAAATAGCTGCCAAATATTTCACCGTTTTTATTAAATAATCAATATTAGGTACTAAATGAAATTATGAAATATCGCTGTGTTGTAGGTACCTACTGAAGTAGGTATTGATTATGATTATGAATAATTCTGTACCTTCAGAGAAAAGTGATGTAACTGGAAAAACATGATTTTGAGAAAATTAATGTTAAAGTTAAAAAAAAATCTGACTCTTTGTCTACTTCACTAAAATGAGTACTGGTTACTGACATTGGTAAACAATATCTTAGAGCACGATTTAGTGTAAGAAGAAACAGATTAATTTGTATAGCTTTTTATAATTTAAAAAGAAATCCAGTTGTATCACATAACACAACATGTTTTATGTGTAAATTAATTTAAAATTACTTGAACCATTTTACACATTATTTATTGGTTGGCCGTTTTACCAAAAATATTACGCACGCGGACGTCAAAAGATTCGTTCCACGTTATAGACTGTGAAGGCCATTGTGCTTGTGAGAAAATGAAAAGTATAGTAGGGCATGTATTTCGGGTCCCGTCGGGAGGAGGCTATAAATCTGCACCTAATGTGACCACTTGACCGCTAACTGATTTGGAGCAGAACGCTTTATTACCCTGCCCTATATTATTTTGAACTCCATTGTTCCTTGTGAAAAAAATACCTACCTAAAAATAAAAATTGGGGTATTGAGGAAAACGTGTCTTTATTAGCTTAATTAACCTGGTCGATCCATCAGGTTATGCTACGCTTGCTGGGGTAGGTCCGTGGATGGGTAACCATCTTTACATACCGAGGCTCCTCCGTGCCTCGGAAAGCACGTTAAGCCTTTGGTGCCGGCTGTAATTTGTAAAAAAAATACTTCCGAAACCTTTAAAGTAAAAAAAAATACTTGCATCCAACATGGGAAAAGGTTAGGTAGATTGATTTTGTGTCTTTTTATCTTTATGGGTTTAGTTAGTTATTTAGCAGGCTGGTGGGAGTGGTTTAGTCCCATCTCGGCTCCCATGAATTTATTTACCTATCATGCCCACGAAAAATTCCCATCTCGGCAACCTGGCTTAAACCATTGTTAGGTACACATCGAAAAATGGAAACACAGTATCTTTGTAGTGAGCAAAATCAACCTGATAATAATTTTCAAAAGTTACTGTTTATTAAATAGGTTTAATTTTAAAATACTCATCTCACTCACGCGTGCATGCCTACCGCGATAAGTCTGATGACCAAAACACTAGTAGGTATACAAATATTTATTTGTTTTACAATATGTATTAGGAACTGAAAAACATTCATTTCAAAACGCCATGCTCATGCATTAAGATTTGCCAAGTGACTGCCGAGATAATGGATTCTCTAATAAGAGCGATTCAAGGGTGAAAGTCCCATAGAAATATTTTTTACTTTGTCCACAATACAATAGTATTTTAAAATTAAACTTATTTTATAAACAGTTACTTTTGTTAAATATATTTTGATTTAATAAATAGTTAATCAAGTTGATTTACCCACTACAAAGATACTGTGTTTCCATTTTTCGATGTGTAGCTAACAATAGTTTATGACAGGGTGCCGAGATGGGAATTTTTCGTGGACATGATAAATAAATTCATGGGTGCCGAGATGGGAAGGTGTCGAGATGGGACTAAACCGTAGGAGTAATCACGGTCGGTATGACCAGCACCCTAATTGCGTAATACAACACAATCACAATTTGTTTCGATTTGAAACAGATTTCTAATCCATTGCTTCATAAGTTGGAAAAAAAATCTGTTCAACAACGTAAATAACGCAATGAATGTTGTTGAAATGTCAAAATGAAACAAATTTCGCGAAATTGTTTACGAAAATGAGTTACGCAATTAGGGTACAGATCTTTTTAGGGTTCCGTAGCCAAATGGCAAAAAAACCCTTATGGATTCGTCATGTCTGTCTGTTTGTCCGTCCGTATGTCACAGCCACTTTTTTCCGAAACTATAAGAGCTATGCTGTTGAAACTTGGTAAGTAGATGTATTCTGTGAACCGCATTAAGATTTTCACACAAAAATAGAAAAAAAAAAAAATTGGGGGTTCCCTATGCTTAGAACAGAAACTTAAATTTTTTTTTTTCATCAAACTTGATGAACGATGTACATTGGTTTGAACGAGATCTAGCAAGTAGTTTTTTTTTAATACGTCATAAATCGTAAACCGCAATTTACCTTTCATTCAGTGTTACTTGCTGCTACGGAACCCTTCATGGGCGAGTCCAACTCGCACTTGGCCGTTTTTTTTTCTGTTCAGTCAAAAAAAATAATAAAGCGTAGCCTTAGTAGGTACAACTTAGCTCAAGGCTTCAGCATCAGGTACTTAATGAAGGCCACACACGTTACGATACCTATACTTGCGCAAAATTGGACTTGCACAAGTATACTGTCACAGACCAAATAAAATGGTCTAAGATTAACGTGTGTGGGATGAATTACCTAGCACTAAGTAGTATCCGAGCCATTCGGTGTCACACAGACTTGTGCAAGCCTATAGAAACTTGTCAACTTATCGTTACGTGTGTGGCCTGCATATAACTCTTTTAAAGCTATTTGATTGGTTTAAACTTTTATAATAATGGTTGAGTGACTTGAGTGAGTCTTGACTTCTTGAGTTAGGTCAATACTCAATAGTTTATTAGCATTCCACAAAATGTATCAAGGTTATCATACATTAGACAATTAGTATTATGAAGATAAGTAACCTACCTATTTATTTACTGAAATGTTGTAGATATTTCAGGTAATTCTGGATTTACCGGCATTTTTTCTTTTGAAAATTGAAACTGAGCCAAAAAGTTTGCGTTACTTAGTTCTTATTACAGAAGGAGGCAATGAGCTTAGACAATATTTATAGTTTAAAGGTGGGTTCCTTACTTCCTTGGCAAGCGGAGGGAGTCTGTTTCACTGGTTCACACACCGTGACAAGTGTGTTTGTTCCGGATGTTAGTATTTATGGTTGTTGCCTCCATTGTTTCAGATATAGCTCGGAGAAATTCCTGGGTTTCGGAGCCAGTAAGTAATATTTATTTAGTTGTAAATTGTTATGATTATGACATTATTTCCATTGTTTGGTTATCTTTGTCTGGCTATAGGTAATTATTTAAATAACTATAATACTTAATGAGTTTGTGAATTAGAACTAATGAATGATGGCAATAAAACTCTGTTTTAATAGCTTCCTTGAAAAATATCTAGGTAAGTAGTGAATATAGCTTGTACTTAAAAGATGGATTCGCACAGGTGGCCCGCGAAATTCAATTTTTTTTACGTTTTTTGCAATTTGCAGGTCAGATTGTTTGTATCTTGTTCAATAATCCAATGATTATTTATAGTTCTGTAAATACACATATTTGTTTTGGTCGTGAATCGTGGACGTGGACGTTAATACGATTGTCAGCCTCCTGTTTGAAGTATTCTTTCGCCTCCAATGATTGCATTGTCTATGATATCGACGCCGCTTCCGATACTTAACAGCTTGTAATTCCGTGCGTCATCTTTATCTTCAAGAACATCATGGAATTAATAATCGATCTATTGTATCTCTGGAAGGCCCACTTGCACGTTTAGTAGGATTCATTAAATAAATGTAGAGTTTATTAACTCGGAGTTAAATAATTAACATGTTTGCACCACTAAAAAGTAGCACCGGTACCCTAATTGCGTAATACAACACAATCTGTTTCGGTATGAAACAGATTGCTAATCCATTGCTTCATAATTTGGAAAAAAAATCTGCTCAACGACGTAAATAACGCAATGAATGTTGTTGAACTATCAAAATGAAACAAATTAGTCATAATTGTTTACGAAAATAAGTTTCGCAATTAGGGTACCGATCCAAATTTGAAATTCGACGTCATGGACGATCTCTGTTGGCGCTCGAATACCTATCGTTGACTGGGGGGCGCTGTTAGTAAACATTTGTGAAATTGTTTATGAAATGTATTGAAAAAACATAGGTAGGTATAGTACATACTAATTCCATGGAAAACACAAGATGGCGGCTTTAGTTCCGATTTTGGCCACGCTCCAAAAAAACCTACTAGCGCTATTAAAGTCAGGCTATAAACTTTTTAAATACGTCCATATTTGAAGACCACCACATTACCATACTTGATACCACTTGATATCACTTTTTAACAAAATTATCAATACCCTGGCGTTGCAGTAGGTACATTGCATTCTATCCATCACATCCCGAATCCCGAATGTTCGCAGGTCCTGCGGGTGGGTAGGTCCTACGAGAGGCGCTCGATCTTGTTAACATTGACACGCAATTATGTCCAATCTAACTGTCTTGTTCACCTGCACTTGCACTTACCGCCTCACATTATAGGCTTCATATAAGTAGCTGTGTTTATTGTTGAGGGATTAGTTGATTGCCCTTACTTAGAGTAGGTAATTGCGTTAACTGATAATTTAGTATTACTAACTTCGTCACATTACAAATACATATTTCGTTTGCATATTATTCAAAGCCGCAGCCAAAGTCAAATCATTTATTTCAAATACTTAGGGGCTTTGAACGTAGAAATTAACAAGAAAATAGAAAATAGATTCTTGTAGCTCCCTCTAAAAGATAGTTTCGTATGGAGAAGAATAGGCAAGAAAAACCACCGTAACTCTTTTAAAATCATACTTATTACTAAGTGAAGACGTTGCACCTAGAATAAAATTACAATAGGTACTTACTATCAAAATGAAGTAATGACAGATAAATTGATTAAGTGAAGATATCGACATAGTGCTCACATATTTACAAACATTGTAAAAGTAGACGATTTTCCTAAAATGTTAACAAGTAATAAGTCAGTGTGTAAATTAAAGTATTCATAAAACACAAAACAGCAACCTTATTGCTAGGACCATAAAGACTAATGTGATGCAAAATCAGAGGTAGGTAGGTACCAAATAACCTAATTATCAAGTTAAGAACTTTTACTTTTCCCAAAACTCGTAAAGGCTTGTCCAGACCAGCGCGACACGCGACGCGACACAAAGGCACCGCTCGTCGTGACGAGCGGTGCCTTTGTGTCGCGTCGCGTGTCGCGCATTTTTGAAATAGCCTAACTCTTTCCGAGAATCATCTTTATAATATAAGCACAGTACGTACATACCCATACAAATAGAACAAAGTTTCATTAAACCTGCCTACCTATCTACACGCATAGATACAACTGAATGGTAGATGGATCCGATCGGTTTGAGTCTGAACGAGTGGACTTTTCAACGATTTGCTTCCACTGCGCCGCGTCGCTGCGGCAGCCGCTCACGCCGCCGCTGCGCCGCTGCGGCCACCGAGTCACGAGTCACGCCGTTGCCTCGTAGTCGTAGTCGTAGATTTGTCGTAGGCCATCGTCGTTGAAGCCGTGAAAGCTTCACACAGCACGAATCGTTCCGATGACCTTACATGGTTCAGATCACACAGATTTGTAGGTAGAACTGATAGCCTTTAGTCGCAAAATTCATCTAAAATTATTTACTCCACAAGTCTTGCGTCCGATTAAACTGGGACCTGATAAATGAAATTTGCAATAGAAATCGTCCCTCGTCTCCACTCGCTGGCCGCTAACAAACATTTCAAGCAATAAAGCAGAGAATAAACGGTTGCCTTCCGCTGAGACGTGCGACCACGTCACAAAATAGATAGGTACAGAAGGCTGGCTTCATACAACGAGCGAAAACAGGCGCACACACATAGACGCGTAGAGTTTTACAAGGATCTTTTGCGTGACCAAAATTGGAACTAACGCCGCCATCTTGTCTTTAGGATTCCGTTCCTCAAAAGGAAAAAACCCTTAGGAGCCATATAGGATCACTTCGTTGCCTGTCTGTCTGTCAAGACCCTTTTTCACAGGCGTGTGTACCTATTAAGTTGGAATTAAGAAGCAAGGTCTCACAGCAAAGGTAAAGGTCGTTAATTTGTAGTTTTATCGCCTATGTCATAAAACGACAGGTGGTGAGAATATTTTTTCCTCAAACAAAACTTACGCAAAACAAAATACGTGATTATCTTTTAAACGGTAAACACGGTAAACACAGACACGACGATTAGAGAGAACTTTTTCGAAACAAAGTTCTGAACACGTAGGTAATGTCAGTGCAGATACGTCAGTTTGTGAGATACGATACGACAGTTAGCGGGGAAGGCGACGAATATGGGAGCCAAGCTAACCTTCTTTATCCTACGTGTTGTGCGGCCGCGGCCCGCACCCTGCGATTATTTTGTTTCCGGTCTGGGCGCATGCTCCGCGGCTGCTGCTACTACTTATGAGTTTTTTAAACGATTTACTGTTAAAACTTC
This sequence comes from Agrochola litura, assembly GCA_949152395.1. Lineage (NCBI taxonomy): Eukaryota > Metazoa > Arthropoda > Insecta > Lepidoptera > Noctuidae > Agrochola > Agrochola litura. The sequence goes on from OX424493.1 coordinate 1,316,069, forward strand.
CTAATTTTAATTGTTTTTATATCAATGGCATATTTTTTTAATATCTGAGTAACTATTGTGGTGAAAAGTTATTTAGGTTACCACCTAGTACCCGACTGCGCCACAGCTAAATTTGGAATAAACTAAACTCGCTACCGGATTCTGTACCTACTTAACTAATATTGGTAATTGTTGCAGGCAGTCCAACATCGGCACTGTGTCAGAGCTCGTATTCCAAAAATACAATATGTAACGTCTTCCCACCAAAGTACAGGTACAATAATCAATGTACCACATTTTGTTCTCCACCCAATAAATCTTTCAAGAGCTCACTTCTTATCCATAATACATGGCGGTATCGCTCTCTGAGTTTATCCAATGTATCGCTTATTCGCCTCATCCGGCCAATGTTGATAGATAACTGGTTTTATGTATTATTTATTGTTATTTTCATTTGTCGGTGCGGTGATATCGATCAAGTGTTTCTTAAAGAGTTGTGAGTTTGTGAGCTGTGCCTGTGAGTGAAGCTCCATCTCAGTTGATAAGGATCTTTATTGACGACTTGTTTTCGGTTATTGAAAGAATTTGGTGACTGCACGTGAAAAAATACTTAATTGTGGTGTGATGATGTACACAACATGTTAATTTAAGCATACGCAGATACGTAACAGTACCAGCATTTACAATATTACAACCTCAGTAGCCACAGAGTACTCGATTTTATGCACAACAGTGCGTCGTCACTGCTTGTCCTACTCAACATGTCGCAGCAATCTATAGTTAGTACTAATTAATCTTTTTTATTTTTTTTGGGTGGGAAATTATCAAATAACTTCTCCCGCTCTGGCTGGAGCGGGAGGGCGTGTTAGACTCTTACTGACTAAAACCCACCCGTGTTCCTTCGGTTGCCCTGTTGCCGGGGGCCACGATGTCCCTATCGGTTTTCTTCGAACCCCCGGCAGGCATTGGCCCTAACGGACCCCGTCAATTCTGCTGACATCTCTTTGAGGCGCGCGTGGAACACAACGCGCCGTCGACCCGGGCTTGGTCCTTATCGGACGGCGAGCTACCCATTGCTAACCGTCCGCAAGCCCGCGCCTACGGTGGCCGGAAATCGGCTCGCGATTCCCGCCCCGGGCGTCTCCTCCTGCGACTAATTAATCATCTAAGAATAGGCTAAATACGGTATTCACTGTATGAAGTTACTGAGTGCCTAAGTACACACGGCGGCGCGGCGCGCGGCGGCATGGCAAATGAACCGGTGGGTGGGTCGCTTGATTTGTGCCGCATGATGGATAGTTGCTGCAATTTACAGTCCCCTTGTAGTTACTGAACTGTGACTGTTGAATGTAGACAACTCAGATTGTTTGTGGCTGATAGAAGCAAAAAGGAGCATTTGGGGCCTAGCCTAAAATTAAAACATTTTTAAGGAGAATAATAAATAATCCATTGCTTGTGCTTATTTGTATTAAATATTGTCTGGTCGATCGTAAAAAACGGAATATTGATGAATTGACAAAATAAAAGGGATTGTGAATGTGGCACGTTACGTAATTAGATAGCACTCTGCAGGTTCTACAGTATAGGTATACAAATATTTTAGAGACCAACCCATCTTCGAACGGTAAAGCATCTGCCTATGTCAGCATCATTCCAATAATGCAAAAAAAAAAATGTGATAGATCCCATAAATTCGAATATTATTTTAAACATATAGGTATCTCAAAAATATCACGTGTGTAAAGTCATAAGTCATTTATTCATTTGTTTAACATAGGTGTACAATAGTAATTGTATGTAAAGATAAAGAGTTCGCTATGTTATACCAGAGGGCGTACAAATGTTTGTATTTGAGTAATTATTGAAATAAATAAGCCTGAACAATAAAAAAGAAAAGAATTATAAAAAATCACACATTTCATAATACAAATTAATTAATAATAAATAGCAATAGAAATCAATGTCAATATAAAAAAAAAAATGAAAAATGTAAATGTCAATACAGTGCATGACAACACACATACTGAAAACAAATAATAAGGCTATGTTATTAAACAATACTAAAGTTAATATACAAAAACTGAAGTCAATAATACTAATAAACTAACTAACTAACTTTCGCTAGTTAATTTAAAATTAAACCATTAATATTAAATTATTAACCCTGTACGCTGGCTTATTCAAGTATCCACCACACCAAGTTTAAATCAACGAGAGAGCGCTAAAGCCAGTCTCTTTAGCTACATAAACGACTAGCCTGCCAGCTAGGCTAAATACTGGAGCTCGGTCCTCGGAGCTCGGAGGCTCCCATAATTTGCAGGCATTAGTCAGCCTTGACAAATTCAGTGGCATAATATAACGCATGTAGCTGAAACGCTACGTGCACTAACATAAATTCATTTCGATGACACTGCTCTGCGGCGATTCGAATTGAGAATTGCAGAAGGGACAATTGTTTGACATTTAATGACGACTTAAAATATATTAAAATATATTTTGGTACACTGCTTTAATGATCTTTTGGTGTTGGAATGGGAATACAAACTGAAAGCTCGTCATAGGTGGCAGCACTGTTCCCCGTCCACAAACCGCCATTGTTTTGCTTATGTTTACTTTTGTGTTCAACAGAAAATTAAACGAAAACTAGAAATGGATTAACAATATCCTTCAAAATCATTTAGATTGTGATTGATAGTGTGTTACGCAATTAGGGTGCCGTTTGGAGTTGAAAACCAACTCGTGGATGGTCTTCCAAACTGAAAAATTTTAGAGATGTTAATTCTAGCACTGATGTAATATGATAATAATTGATAATAGAAACACACACATACCTTTACTATAATTAACATAATATCACACCACAAGTGCCTTGTAATGAAAACAGACTTTGCTATCTCGGGAGCATCACCTGTATACAAATTTCTCCCATAAAAGTCTTCAGGTTTAAAAAGGATGAATTATACAAGTATATACCTACTTACCGTAAAAATGACAATTAATTGAGAAAATAAAAGTATTTAATTACTTAAGATCTTGAAATCCCTTTTATTGAACATATTTGGATCGTGGCTTGTAAAATTGGACCATTGAGCATACTACTCTGTTATCCGTCCTATTCCTTACCTACTCTGTGCCTGCACCTAACTAGTAGAAAGGACAGAAGTGAACAACATATAAATTATGTGCGGGGAACTATTAAACTCTGCCGCCGTATTCCATTACCGGGAGAGGTCAGCTCATGACCTGCTTGGGGTGCTGTTAATTTATATAATACTGTTACTTATGCTGTGGCTTTTATAATGTCGGAAGGCCGTGAGTGGAAGTGTTACTTTTTACCTGACTACAGCAAAGCCAAAAGGAAGGGTTATGATTTTAGCAGTCTATGTATGTGTGTATGTTTGTATTTACGTGTGTTCCACCGTAGCGCCTAAACTAATGAACCAATTTTGATGAATGAGGTATCAATAGATTCGTAATAATGGTTCAGGTGACATAGGTTATATAAATTTTAATATGTTGGACTTAACACGTAAATTTGTGACCTCGAAAAAAAATTATATTGAAATAATCATGACATGTTTGGCACAGGTATAAAAATGGTCAAGGTACAGCCGTCGTCCGTCGGACGGTATGTCCGAGATGCGGGCGGAGGTCGCAAAGTTGACTGCCGCCATGGAGCTTCTCCGAAAGGAGAACGAGAAGCTCCGAGCGGACCTGGCTGGGCTGCGAGCAGCCGGCCCCCGGGAGGTGCCGCAGGGAGGGGAGCGGCATGGGCAGGGGCCCGCGCCCCTGCCCGTACCTGCAGAGGACCGGGTTCTGGCCCTGGTGCGGCAGGAGATGGCTGCCCTGCGGAGCAGGTTCTCCGCCCTAGAGGCCATCGTCCTGCGCCCCCCACTGGCGGCGAGCCAGCCGGCCTTGGACCAGCGGAGGGCGGCGTCATATTCCGCCGCTGCATCTACCGCGGCCAAGTCAGGCCAAGGCAGGCAGGGGCAGGCCAAAGGCGTGGCGGCTGCGAAAGCGGCGAAGACCCCGGCCCTGACGGCGAGGGCTCCGGCCCCGACGGCGAGGGCTCCGGCCCAGGCGGCGGCGAAACGGCCGCCTCCGCCTCCTAAATCTTCTCCTCCGGCCGATGCCGGATGGCAAGTAGCCGGGGAGAAGAAGAAGGCCGGTAAGACGGCAAGGGCGGCCAAAAGGAAGGCGAGGCGGCAGCGGCGCAAGGAGCGAACCGTCGCGGCTAGGCTTCGCGCCCCGAAGTCCGCAGCTGTGGTGGTCACACTGCAGCCAGAAGCGGAGAAAAGGGGCGTGTCTTACCAAGACGTGTTCGCCAAGGTGGATAAGGTTATGAACCTGGAGGAGATCGGCGCCGCCAGGGGCATAAAAATTAAGATCACGGCAACTGGGGCCCGGATGCTGGAGGTCCCCGGTGCGGCCAGTGGCCCGGCCGCTGACGCTCTGGCTGAAAAGCTCAGGGCGTCCCTAAATGCGGACGAGGCCCGAGTCTCCAGGCCCACCAAGTGCGCTGACCTACGCATCCAGGGCCTGGACGACTCCGTGACGGAGGCAAAGGTGGTGGCCGCCGTCGCTAAGGCTGGAGGGTGCTCTGTCGAGCAGATCAAGGCAGGCACCATCCATCCTGACCACACCGGGATGCAAGCCATTAGGGTGAGCTGCCCCGTGACGGCGGCCAAAAAGATAGCCGGGGAGGGCCAAAGGCTTTTGGTGGGCTGGGTCTCAGCGCAGGTCAAACTGCTGGAGCCCAGACCTCTGAGGTGCTTCCGTTGCCAGCTGGGCCACCACGTGGGGGCAAAATGCACCTCGGAGGTGGACCGCAGCGACCTATGCTTCCGCTGTGGTCAGCCCGGTCACAAGGCCGGCTCGTGTAACGCCACGCCGCACTGTGTCGTATGTGCGGCGGCTGGCAAGCCGGCCGATCACCGGGCAGGGAGCAGGGCCTGCGCTCCACCCGCCGAGGCCAGAGGCAGGGGCAAGCACTCCGCCACCACCGCCATCACCGCCGCAGCCGCCGCCACTTCCACCGGGGCCACTGCCTTGTCCACCGTCGTCGTCGCCGCCGCCGTTGCCGCTACAGCAGGGCCCTCACAGGGGGCTCGGGGGAGGAGGGGGCTGACATGGAATGCCAGTAACGGCCCCATTACGCCTCCTCCAGGCGAACATCAACCACTGCGCCGCCGCTCAGGATCTGTTGCTCCAGAGCATGGCGCAGTGGTCGATTAACATCGCCGTGGTCGCTGAGCCGTACTTTGTCCCGCCCAGGGATGACTGGGTGGAGGACCTGAGCGGCTCAGTGACCCTCATTTCGTCGGAGCTGTACGAGGCGTACAGAGCGGCGAAGACCGCCCTCCAAGCGGAGATCCTACAGGCCAGGGCACTGGCCCGAGAGGAGATGCTGGAGACTCTGAACAGAGACCCGTGGGGACGCCCATACAAGATGGTGCGGGAGAAACTCCGCCCATGGGCTCCCCCGCTGACGCAGAGTATCCGGCCCCAGCTTGTGGGGGACGTGGTGAGCGCTCTGTTCCCTTCTAGAGGGGATCATACCCCTCCGCCCATGGCTTCGCCTACTGCGGTGCCCGATGCGGACCACACCGACGACGACGATGCTCCAGAGGTGACTGAGGTAGAAATGAGAGTGGCGGTACGCAAAATGAGTGCGAAGAATACCGCCCCAGGACCCGACGGCATACCTGGAAAAGCCTGGGTCCTGGCCATGGGGGCTCTCGGGCCTCGACTAAGGGGACTCCTAAGCGCATGTATGGAGAGGGGCCAGTTCCCACTTTGTTGGAAGACGGGGAAACTGGTCCTCATCAAGAAGCCGGGGCGCCCAGCGGACTCTCCGTCCGCTTATCGGCCCATTGTGCTGCTCGATGAGGTGGGCAAGCTCTTTGAAAGAGTCACTGCGGACCGCCCTGTCGGGCAACTGGTGCGAGTGGGGCCGGATCTGGCGGAGAGCCAGTTCGGCTTCCGCAGGGGGCGCTCTACGGTGGACGCCATCATGCGCGTGCGGGCCCTCACGACGGGGGATGCTGTGGCCCGGGGTGGGGTCATCTTGGCGGTGTCTCTAGACATCGCCAATGCCTTCAACACCCTACCCTTGAGTTGCATCAGGGAGGCACTCCGGTATCACCGGATGCCGACCTACCTCTGTCGTGTGGTCGAGGCCTATCTGACGGACAGGGCCGTCATCTACCCCGGTCACCAAGGAGAGTGGAACCGGCAAGAGATGTCGTGCGGTGTCCCACAGGGTTCGGTCCTGGGGCCGCATCTGTGGGACATCGGATACGACTGGGTGCTGCGCGCCGACCTCCCTAGCGGTGTCAGCGTCGTTTGTTACGCTGACGACACGCTAGTCCTGGCGCAGGGGAGGTCGTACCAGGCGGCGGCCGATTTAGCGACACGCGGGGTTGCGACAATCGTTGACAGGATCCGGCAGCTGGGACTCGAGGTGGCCCTGCACAAGTCCGAGGCCATGGGTTTTCATGGTCCTCGGAATGCGCCACCGTCGGGTTCCCAGGTAATGGCGGGAGGGGTTCACATCGGTGTCGAGTCGACGATGAAGTATCTGGGACTCGTCCTCGACAGCCGGTGGAATTTCGTCGAACACTTCCGACGTTTGGCTCCCAGACTGGACCGGGCCGGGGCTGCCTTGAAGCGGCTCCTGCCTAATCTGGGAGGTCCAAACGCCTCCTGCCGGAGGCTCTATGCGGGGATCGTGCGGTCCATGGCCCTTTACGGGGCACCGGTGTGGGCACGTTCATTGAGGCTGCGGCCAGCCCGCCGGTTGAACGCGTCCCAGAGGGTCATGGCCATCCGGCTGGCCCGAGGATACCGCACGGGCTCCTGCGAGGCGGCGAGCCTCCTTGCCGGATTACCGCCATGGGATCTGGAGGCAAAGGTCCTCGCGCACATCTGGGAGTGGCGCGAGGAGGCGAAACGCCGGGGCTTAACTCCGATGCCGCAAGAAATCGCGGCACAGCGGACAGAGCTCCGGCGGGATCTCATGGCGTCATGGAGAGTGCGATTGTCGCAACCCCGCGCTGGGCACGCCACAATTGCGGCGATAAGACCCCTCTTTGAGGAGTGGCTTGAGAGACGCCACGGCGTCCTCACCTTCCGCCTGACGCAGGTCCTCACCGGACACGGCTGCTTCGGGAGGTTCCTGTTTAGGATAAGGCGGGAGGAAACACCCGGGTGTCACCATTGTGTGGATCGGCCTGAGGACACGGTGGAGCATACGGTGGAGGTCTGCCCGGCTTGGGCGGAGCAACGCCGTGTCCTCGTAGAGGCGATCGGCGGCGGTGATCTCTCGCGTCCGGCCTTGGTTCAGGCCATGGTACGGAGCGAGAGGAAATGGCAGGCCGTCACCTCCTTCTGCGAAGCGGTAATGCTCGCGAAGGAGGAGGCGGAACGCGTGAGGGAAAGGCAAATTTCGCGCCCTCACGCCCCTAACCGCCGCAGGAGGAGACGCCCGGGGCGGGAATCGCGAGCCGATTTCCGGCCACCGTAGGCGCGGGCTTGCGGACGGTGAGCAATGGGTAGCTCGCCGTCCGGTAAGGACCAAGCCCGGGTCGACGGCGCGTTGTGTTCCACGCGCACCTCAAAGAGATGTCAGCAGAATTGACGGGGCCCGCTAGGGCCAATGCCTGCCGGGGGTTCGAAGAAAACCGATAGGGAAATCGTGGCCCCCGGCAACAGGGCAACCGAAGGAACACGGGTGGGTTTTAGTCAGTAAGAGTCTGACACGCCCTCCCGCTCCACCCAGAGCGGGAGAAGTTATTTGATAATTTCCCACCCAAAAAAAAAAAAAAAAAAAAGGTACAGCCGTCGTCGCATGCTATTATAATTTTGGTAGTGTTCCTGGCATGGTATACGCCATGCGACTACGGCTTTATCTTGAACATTTTTGTACCTGTCTTGATTTCTGTCTGAAATATTTTCTTGTTTCGTACTTTTTAGATCACTTTTATTTTTCCGTAGTCGGGTTACAGTTTTTAAACTTATCTTTTTGTTATTTGAGTAGGCATGTACAAAATGTCTGTAACTTCGTTACCTATTGAGTACTGTAATTATTTACATGAAATATTTGTAAAATAAAAAATAATAGATAGGTGCAAAGTTGCAAATATAATTACTAATATAACATCACGCCTGTAATCTCTAAAGGGGATAGCTGTGGTGTATTAGGTTGAAGAATATTGAAGATACGTACAGTATTAAATAAACTAGGCATAAAAAGAAAAAGCATATAGGGCATATATTAAATAATCCATCTACACACTGACCCCGAAAAAAGTGCCCAAAAGCTATTTATACCTAGCAGTATTCCCATTATCAATAGCAATGCTGTCTGCTGAATTTAGATTCAGCAGACAGCATTTGTAATTGCGTTAGGCACGCCACAATTGCGGCGATAAGACCCCTCTTTGAGGAGTGGCTTGAGAGGCGCCACGGCGTCCTCACCTTTCGCCTGATGCTGGTCCTCACCGGACACGGCTGCTTCGGGAGGTTCCTGTTCTGAATAAGGCGGGAAGAAACGCCCGGGTGTCACCATTGTGTGGATTGCCCAGAGGACACGGTGGAGCATACGGTGGACGTCTGCCCGGCTTAGGCGGAGCATTGCCGTGTCCTCGTGGAGGCGATTGGCGACGGTGATCTCTTGCGTCCGGCTCTGATTCGGGCCATCATACGGAGCGAGAGGAAATGGCAGGCTGTCACCTCCTTCTGCGAAGCGGTATTGCTCGCAAAAGAGGAGGCGGAACGCGTGCGGGAGAGGCAAATTTCGCGCCCTCACGCCCCTTACCGCCGCAGTAGGAGACTCTACTATGGGGACTCTGCACCATCAATTTCAATGGTAAAGAAGTGGTTCACTGAATTTCGTGGAGGCCGTATAAGCACGGAAGATGCCGAACGTTCTGGAGGCCCGCCCAGTTGAGGTCTCTGCACCCGAAACAATTGAAGAAATTCACGATATAGTGTTGGCCGATCGGAGATTGAAAGTGAGAGAGACTGTGGAAGCTATAGTCATCTCACATGGCTCAGTGGTTACAATTTTGAATGATCACTTGGGTATGAGAAAGCTTTCCGCAAGATGGGTGCCGCGTTTGCTCAAAATCGACCACAAACGCAATCGTGTGACAACTTCGCAGGAATGTTTGGCACTCAAAGTCAAATAATTTATTTCAAATAGGCCCATGTATAACACTTTTGAAAGTCAAAATTTACAAAATAATAGAATTGATTCTAGTCGCCCCTTCCAAAAGGTAGTTTTCATATGGAGAAGAATGGGCAAGAAACTCCACCGTTACTCTTTTAAAATGTTTTACAATAGTTTGTATAGGTACATTCGTTAAATAATTATATGTGAAGACGATGCACCTAGAATAAAATTAATATACCACAATACCTAGGTAAAAAGAATTAAAAATGAAGCAACAGATAGACAGATAATTTAATTATGTGATAGATACATGGTGCTCACATATTTACAAACATTGTAAAAGTAGACGATTTTCCTAAAATTTTATAATTAATAAGTCAATGTGTGAGGAAGTAATTACAGAATGTAAAATCAATGTCGTATAACAAAAAATAATAAATTTTTCAATAAAATTAACAACCAATTTGATTTTGTCTTGATTCTAAATTGTCCTATGGAGCAGGATCAGCATGTTTCCAAGCACTCTTATCTTGGATATAATCCTCTAATTTGTAATATGCTTGTTTACAAAGTGTACTTTTAATTTGAGTTTTAAATTTTCTATCATTTCATTGTATTGTTCAACCCTGTTTTGTAACCGTGGACGAAACATGGATTCACTACAATACACCAGAGACCAAACAGCAGTCAAAACAGTGGGTTTCTCGGGGTGAATCGGTGCCAAAGAAGGCCAAGGTGGGTTTGTCAGCCAATAAAGTCATGGCGACCGATTTTTGGGATGCCTGTTGTATAATCCACATTGACTACAAAACAATCAATGGCGAATATTATGCCAACTTATCGGGCCGAATTAATGAGCATTTGAAAAAAAATCGACCGCATTTGGCCAAGAAAAAGTTCTTTTCCACCAGGACAATGCAAGAGCTGCACACATGTGCAGTTTCCATGGCAAAAACCCATGAATTGGGCTACGAATTGCTCCCTCATCCGCTTTATTCACCGGATTAGCTCCGAGTGACTATTTCTTGTTCCTAAACCTGAAGAAATGACTTAGCGGAAAGAGATTTGACTCCAAAGATGAAATCGTTTCACAAAGAAATAAATATTTTAATGACCTCGGCAAATCTTATTTTTTGGAAGGGAAAAACGTTGGACAAAGTGTATGGAGCTCAAAGGCCAAATCCAAAAACCTGCGTTTCATTCAAAAAGTCAGGGAGTTATTGACTCGCTCTGGTACCTAATTATTTTTCCATATAAACAGCAAGGTAAGCATGAACGAACCAACAAATTTCATGAAGAATTATGGGTCGGACTAATTATGTTTGCCTTATTATCTAATTAGTGGCCCGACTCACCTTTTTGCATCAGGTAAATGTGAAACACGGACGCTTTATAAATAAATTATTATCGGATGTATGAATTTGATGTACCTACCATCCTACACAGATAGGGTTACCTACCATCCGTCCGGATTTGTCTGGACATGTCCGGCTTTTTGGCTCCCCGTCCAGACTATGTCCGGCCTTCTCATTTGTCCGGACTTTTCAATTCAAGGCGATTTTCTTTAAAAAAGATAATAAATAAAATAACTGAAAAAAATAAGATTATAAAGTTAAATATCCGGACTTTTTTGAAAATGTCAGTCAGGCTTTTTGTCCGGACTTTTCAAATTTCGAAATGGTAACCCTTTACACAAAGAACAGAAATAACAGTTTTTGATACATTTTTGTGACCAAAAAAACCACGGTTTTGGTTTTATGGTCGGTTGCACTGCATGCAAAGTGCGAAACGGAAAATTGCTGGACATGTTCCACTGCTCCTGCCAGGCCAGGAACACTCAATATTCAGTCTTGGAAGGGACAATAGGTCGTAACCCTGATAGGGTCGGGTAAAAAGGACCTCTGGTGAACTTCTACAAAATAATATGCACAACATTTTTGTCTATTTCAAGGGAAAAGTTAAGAGGACATTATACAGAAGGTAAAGTACACTATTATTAACCCAATAATTGTAGGCAGTTATGTCTTTGAGTCGTCGATTCATGTTGAAACTAATAGGTAGTGATGATTCTATGGTTGCTGTATCATTGATAATTGTTTGGCTGCTTGATTGTTATAGTGGTCACAAACGTTACTACTGAGCATGAAGTCCCGGATTCGATTCCCAGGTCAGGCAGTGTTAAGGCTCGTGCAGACTGGCGCAACTTGTTGCGTGACATGACACCGGCAATTGTTCTACTGTGAAGTTTTCTTAGAAATTGTTTTATGAGAGTCACGTCGTCCGTCGCGCTGTCGCGTCGCGCCTGTTTGCCGGAGCCTTTATTGGGTTTTCCATCAGAGATTTCTCAGTAACAGCCCCGAGTCTGGATTTGTGCTCATTGCTTTAGGTGCGCCCCTATTACTCGCTATAGGCTCGCATTAGAAATACGAAGACCTCTTCTGGTAAAGACGATCGACGGTCTTTAAGAGCGGCCAACCCGTCATACTTTTCATACAAACGCTCGTACGTGATTATGGCGTCGTAACACATCTTTCTTTGAAAATTTTAAACTAATAGGTATCTTGTGCACGATTTCTAGGTTTCTATGAAACCAAAAAATTTAAATGTCGAGAAATAAATTCAGTACAAGTCTCCGAAAATCTTTGCACAATTTTTACCTGAACTTTGGCCGTTCATAATATACTCATAAATTGTAAAAGTAAAGAAAAAATCTGCATAGGAACCTTTCACATGTAATGAAGATTCTAAATGACAAACATTTATTTAGCAAACTAGTAAAGCTTACTCAAAAACACGTATTTCCTGAAACAAGTTTTATGAAATTTCCTTACACTATTTTTCGTACAATGTTATCGCGTTCTCACTTGCTTGTTAGCAGTTCTCACTTGCGCTAGATGAAACAACATGCTTTTTGACCATGCTTGCGTTGACGATAGACGGATCGGGAAGGGCCCTCTTAGGTATATTTATTCTTCAGAACGCATAAGTACCTACCTACTGCTGTTGGTGTACCAATTAATATCCTTAAATAAATAAGCGTAAGCCAAGTTGTATAAATAATTAAGTACTGTAATTTATTGTCTTTTAATAATACTGCACCCAGGTGAAATACAGTTTGTACATGTTTTATGAATCTGTACCAACCATCAGGTATTCAATATTTTGCTCGTCGCACAAAACCCCAGTATTTCTATCACGTAAACTTTTTAATACTTTGCCTAGAGGTTCGCAAATGAAGTGTCGCGCGGGATCTGCCGCGATAAGTCCAATTTAGCTACGTCACGTACGCCACGCCGCACCGCCATGCGTACTCGTGTACCGCAGAGTAGCGAACAAATGGAGTGTCAATGCACGGACTTAATGTAATTTTTATATCATTGTTATAAAGTACTAGCTGACCCGACAGACGTTGTTCTGTCCAAATTTCAATAATTCGTACAATATTCCCATGGAAAATTCACTTTCAGTTTCCCGAATTCTCCAATTTTTCCGGCAACTTTTAAAATTTATTACGAACATTTTAAACAAAAATTTGCCAAATCGGTCCAACCGTTCTGAAGCGTATCTGATGCGTTTACCAACGAACAATATTTCATTTTGATTATATAAATAGATTTTATTGATTGCCGTTGTATAAAACTCACGACATTATTCTAATTTACACTTTATTACAATGAAATAAGAGTTACATTGCAATGACTTAATAATGTGGTCGCTTAAAAAAAAACTTCAATATGCTTCTTTACATTTATCTACAGATACAAGTCAAGAAGACATTGAAGAGTAAAAATGAAGAAATTTTCTTTATTAAATTATCTTGGCTATAAAAGATTTGCAATGGACAGGTAATGTGTCTATGGTCAAGATTCGTAGTAGACCACTCTTTGACTTTATTTTGCCAAGTAAAGTAAGCATCGCATACGAATCATAGTTCCACGAAAATAAATAAATTTTACAAGCCATAGATAAACGCAGCAAGACACAGTGGGTGGACCGTTCTGGCTCACCTCTCAATCACTTTATGAAATTAAATTATCGTTGACACTCCATTTTGATAAGCATTCCATGGTTGACACTGGTGTCAGCTTTGCACCCAGACTTTGTTTTTATGGCAGCTTGCGGCTTGAAATTCTGTTGAAGTTTGACATTCTGAAGTCAGATGAAGGGGTTTGGACTTTTGGAGGTAAAGAGCTGGTATTCGCTTTGATGAAGGGGTCACGTGTTGATAATGTGCTTAATACCTTGGCACTCGGGCTGAATCTGGGACTAAAGGGGGGCCACTGGTCTTGGGGGGGCCCCCAAATCCCAATTAAAGGCCCAAACAAAGCTAAAATATGTTCGTAAGTAATAGGCAGTTTGTAGTTGGTAGTTTGTAGTTTCTATGAACATAGGGTTCTAAAATTGTTGAGTTTTAAAATTTCAAGATCGCTTCGCTCGCTCTTGTATAATAGGTACTTCTCAAACTATTATGTATATCTCGGCGGGGGCCCCCATTTATATTTGCTGCCCCGGGCCCCCATCAGGCTTAGTCCGCTATTGTACCTTAGCACTTACTTACTCTTCTAATACATGTAAATAAATACCAAGGAATTATCTTAGCCTTGGCATTTCTTTATTAATTAATTAATATTTAACCTTTTCCCAACTATGTTGAGGTCGGCTTCTAGTCTAACCGGAGAGTGCCAGTATTTTACATGGAGCGGCCTGTCTGATTTAACAGAAATATTCAATTAGCAACTTTTACATACATACATAAACTCACGCCTTCTTCCCATGGGGGTAGGCAGAAACTACAGAACACCACCTGCTACGATCCTTACATAAACGAGCAACTTTTACATAGTTGACAACCTACTGTTTGGTTACTGTCTTTTCAAAATTCAGAATAATTATATGTATGTACCATCGAAGAAACCTATAACTAAGCAATTTGAATACAAAATCCCGTGCACACGACCCTTTTTTTCGTAGGTAACCGTTACTATAGTGGCCGAGCGCTGCAAGCAGAAATAGTCCTTACGGTGTATAGGTATGGGTTTCTTCGTACCTACACCTTCTTTTTCTTTTTCGTGTGGTTAGTGACTAACCTGGTGTCAGAGTTTTTATGCCACCCATGGGCCTCTGACTTGGTTTCACATGCTCTCGAGAAATATCTCTCAGGTCTACACAATGTCACACACAATGGTCTTCACAATGTTGGCCTTCAACGTTTTTAAAGCAAGTGATAATTATACAATACGCACTTAAATACGCACTAATTATGAATCCGAAAAGTCAGAGTTGCGTGCCCTGGGTTCGAACTCGAGACCCATGACTTGACAGTCTGACGGTCACACCACTAGGCTATCACTGCTGTCGGTGCTGTGTTCCTTCTGATAATTATATAACACCAAAGTCAAAGTATTTTATTTCACATAAACCTACATGGGCACCTATGAAACGAAATTAATTTAAATAAAAAGCGACTCTTGCTACTACACAATTTCTGTGGTACACTACACTTTTAGTTCAACCAAGAGTAGAAGTTTATTTTTGAATTATAATGAGGAAATCAATGGGATTCACGTAATCAATCTTTACAAAAAACGTAGCTAGGTTCAGTACTTATCTTAGCTACTGAAGTAAAAATTAACTTATTCCTGAAAAAAAAAACAAATTTCTTCAGTTAGGTATTCAGTCTTAACATCTGGCTACCTACTTAAATAAGTGAAGTAATTAAGATATTAGACGCGAGCTCTTCGACACAGTTTTAACGAAAGCAAAAAAAAAATCTAAACGACTAGAAACCTATAAGCTTGCAAGGTAAAGGCTAGCTAGGTCTAGGCAGGCTAAACAATTTCGCAAAGAATCCAGCCGAGATCCATCCTTGGTTAAAGTTTGGAATTTTGCAAACTTTCTTCATATGCCTTTCACAGCCGCTGCGCAGTTTTCTGAAAGAACAAGATGTTAGAGGCAGCGATTAGAGTACTTAAAAAAATACAAAATGAGCTTAATAAACGTAATGATG
Source organism: Agrochola litura (assembly GCA_949152395.1). Lineage (NCBI taxonomy): Eukaryota > Metazoa > Arthropoda > Insecta > Lepidoptera > Noctuidae > Agrochola > Agrochola litura. The sequence continues at coordinate 1,331,230 of OX424493.1, forward strand.
TTATCACTATCTACTGTTGTTCGTGTTATAACTATCGTAATAATCTTCAAATCTTTATACCTGCCGACCCTTATCGCCTAAAAAGATAATAACCAAAAGTCGTGTCATATTAAGTAGGTACAAAATAACTTAGAATTGAATATTGCGGTAAAGATAAAAATAAGTTGAAATCTGAGAATACTAGCAGTGGAGCAAAGCTGTCAATGAGTGAGTGCGATTTTAAAGAAAGCAGTAAAACTATGTTTTTAGGGTTCCGTAGTAAACAAGGATCCCTTATAGTTTCGTCATGCCCGTCTGTCTGTCTGTCCGCGGTCTAGCTCCGAGACCCTTAGTACTAGAAAACTGTAATTTGGCATAGGTATACATATTAATTATGCCGACAAATTGGTAAAACAAAATTATGAAAAACATTTTTTTTAGGGTAGCTCCCATACACGTAAAGTGGTGATGTTTTTTTTTATCCCATGATGTGGTGTATCTTTGGAAAGGTCCTTAAAAAACATTGTGAGTTACGGAAAACCATTTTTGGATTCAGAGATCCGTTTGCGAAATATTAAGCTTAAAAGTGCTAATTTTTGTTAGAGTCAAGTGTCCCCCCCCCCCCTGCCAGCTAAATGGTTGGTTTTGGATATGTGAAAAAAATCACAGTAGTAGTTTATATAACGAAATTAAAAGGAAAACTATCACAGCTAAGTAGGCTTTACAAGTTAACGAGTAATAATCGACCAACTTAACTTTGCAGTTGCAAAAAACATGTTTTCCCATACATTTCGTATGGGAGAACATGTTTATCAACTACAAAGTTGAGTTTGTTTTTGGGATAAATTCATCCCAACTACGGAACCCTTCATTGTGCGTGGTCCGACACGTACTTAGCTGTTTTTTTTTGTTTTTTTTTCAGGGTTGATTCAAAAGTTGAACTTGTTCATAATGATGAATACTATGACCCTTTTTTAGGTTTAAGATAAACAAAAACTTACACTACACGCTACTACACACTACCTACTTAGGTACACTTACTTGAAAATAGTAGATGTACCTAGATGGTCACGTTGTATGGTCACGTTGAGAAGATGAATGAAGGCCGACTAACAAAAGGTATTTACAGATGTGAGTGGAAACTTCTGGAGGAGATGCCCTAGAAGGAAATATATTGACCTTATTGGTGATGTTCCTCAGAAAGGTCATGTGCGTAGTACTTGCAACCGGCGTGCGTATATGACCAGATGTATGAACGTCAACGAGGCAAAAGGATTAAGTATGCAAGGATAGTGCGTGGATAGATGCGTACTAGGTGGCGTTCTGTATTTTCTAGCCTTTTAAACCTATCTTATACTATTAAACGAGCAATATTTGTATATATATTTGTAACTAGCTGCGCCCCGCGGTTCCACCCGCAGAAGTCTCGATCCCGTGGGAATATCGGGATAAAAAGTATCCTATGTGTTAATCCAGGCTATAAACTATCTGTTAACCAAATTTCATCCAAATCCGTTCTGCCGTTTGAGCGTGAAGAAGAGACAAACATACACACACGCTCACAAACTTTCGCCTTTATAATATTAGTGTGATCACGTTCTCGAAAACGGCTCTAACGATTTCTATGAAAGTTGCAATATAGGGGTTTACGGGGGCGAAAAATCGATCTAGCTAGGTCTCATATCTGGAAAAATTCGTTTTCTCTGTATTTTCACCCGAGCACAGCTCAGTCGCCCAAATATTAGAACAAGATGGCTACCTTAGAATAATGACATGGCGGCGGCGGCATGGAATTAGTAAGTGGCTCCTATCATGGTAGCATGGAATTAGTATGAACTTTCCTATACTATTAAATGAGTATTCTCTATTTTCACCAGAGCAGAGCCTGGTCGCCCAGGTACTGTATGTTATGCATGTAAAACCTTACATTGTTCCTCTAAACTAAAATCGCTAGTTCGCACAAGCTTGCGCCACAGCCGAAGTATTATATTGTAGTTTTGTGCACAATACGGCTCGGCTGTAATAATTTGCGCTTACTTAGATCTCGCCAGATATTTTGTCACAATGACGGAATAAGTACGTACCTTCCTACAAATGAAAGTTCTATGTAGGTACCTAGTTTACTAAGGGCGAATTTCACCAATAAAACAGCTTTCAAGTGCTGTCAGTGTAAATATTCCACAACAATTATGACACTGACAGCTCTTGAATGTGGTTTAGATGTTTAGATGATTGTGCTGAACGCGTTCATTTTCATTGGTGAAATTCGCCCTAAGGCGTTCAGTGTAGACTCCAATATAGACGTCACATCACAGCCCTGAGAATTGTATTTCACTGTTAACTGGACGTGAAAAAAAAAAACTTATATGGTTTATTACTTATTATTAACAAGTGATTGGAGTCTCCTTTAAAGCAAATAAGCCTGTGTTAGGAGACTCCGCTCTTCCTTAACTTAAATAAGTATTATTGAGAATTGTGTTTCAATGATAACTTGACTAGGCAGACATTGGCAACCCTGACTAGCTCTAACACTTCACAATGGTGTGCTGATTATGAATGGAAGTGAATGTTCGGTGTGGCAAAAGAAGCATGGAACAAAGTAAAATAAATGCTGTGGAGAAAAAACACTGCCCTGTACCTATCTATGACAGACAGTAGGTCGAGTAATTCGAGTTATTAACGGACAGTTGTTTAGTAAAGAGAAATTATGGAGTTGTAAGCCAAGTCAGCGCGTAAGGTTGTATGCTTAACTGTACAACCTTAGTTTTTGTTTACCCCAATCCTTTTTATTTTTTTGTTTATACTCCTCATTATGAACAGCTTTAAAGTGGGATATCGCAAAAAAAAATCAACTGCCCCATGAGTTTTGTAAATTTTTGTAAGCACCAAATGTGAGTAGCAGATTTCTTTTTTCACAATTTCAGGATTGGTCCCATACTGAAGGTGCAGGAAGATACTGAAGTGTGTTTGAGTATCTAGAAATGCCACTGACCCACTATACCACAGTACGTGCGACAGTCAATCTCTCACCGTGAAAACTTTGGAATATTGAGTAAGTTTGGTAACGTCTAGCTGATGTATTCCCAAGAAATAGGCGTGACAATAGTAAATTATGTCAATTGCCGTGTCAAACTACTTTGGTGCGCAGAAATGTCTACTGTATGGCTCCTATAAAATTATTTACAATAATTACCAAGTGGTTGGAAAGACTTGACAACAGTGTTGTTTAAGAGTAGACTACGTAATTTTTTAAAGGATAAGGCGTACTACAGTGTGACTGAGTTTTTAGCAGAGAATTTTTATTTATTTTATTTTTATTGCTGAAATGTTGGTCCTATAAGGTAAGATTCTAATAATTATTCTATATTGATATTTTTACTTAAAAATAAAATAATTATTTATTATTTTAGACGAGAATGTGACTAAATACCTATTTGTTTATGTGCCGTCTTAATTTATTGACATTTTATTATTATTAGTACTCGTAACTATTAGTGTTTGGCATAAAATTGTGACATGTACCTTGACTTTATATTTTTATTTTCATTTTGTTAATGTTACATTTGATTATCTATTTACCTAAACAATTTTGTATGCCTTCTGGCGGGACGTAGTATGGACCGATATTTATTTGTAACATCTGTATAATTTTTTACCCTATGTTCACAAAATTAATAAATAAAACGAAATGAGCTGTCATTCCACCTGATGTTAGGGAGACTCTTTGACAGCTCAATTCACCTGAGATTAAGAAATTTTCACAAAATAGGCCTCGTTCATGGCCTCGAGACACGCGTGCACGTCGACTGTTTCCGTCCGCCGCGCGTCGCTTCGCAAGTCACGTCGCTGTTTCTCGTTGCACAACTACTGTCATTTGTTTTTTTCGCAGTTGCGGTCACTGTCGCAAGACGCGTGTCGCTTGAGCGTGTAGCTCATGGCCACAGGGTTAGACCGGCAGGTCAGTAAATCTAAGTGAACTTATGAAGCGTATTAAACCCGTTTCTTGGTGTTTTGCGATAACCTGTTGGATGCACAGGGATATTTACTGTCTTTGAGCGTTAGACCAATTAAATGATTCGACCCAGTGGCTTCGTTGTGGTCAAGTTAGGGATATTGGGTGTAAGTGAGATGTGTGGCTAGGTTTTGTTTGATCCAGATATGATTTTGAAGTAAAGCGTTGCCGTATTTAGTTGATTCTTATTATAGAGTGTGACTTGTTGTTAAGTATAAGCTTAACATGTACAAAAATACAAGTCTCGCAACGCAGTTCTTCTATCGCAAAACGTTGTGAGATCTAAAGTATAACCAAGTTGGTTAATTTATTCAGTATAGATCTATGGGAGCATCTATTCAACAACTTTTTCATAAATTGTTACCTAATTAGTTAACTAACAACATTTTATACCTAGTGACCGAATCAATATTAGACATCTTTATGTCTTTAATAAATATAATGACTTGAACATTGACTTGTGCGGTTGACAGTACCTTTTAAAATATCCGTGTCAAAGAATTCAGTAAAACTAGCAAATTCAAACACTGTAATTTGTATATAACACGTTACGAATACGAAATAAAACAAGTTGTTCCATTTTGTATGCACTATAAGCAAGCCATCAGGTCGGCTATCCCAAGTTTTGCTTTGGTTCCGTCGCTGTTCTAACTCGATCTAACTTAGGTCATCATGATCGTAACTTACCTGTGCAAGTTATTACTTGCGCACTTTCATGTAGCCGACATGTTGGAGTATATTGTACTTACTAACAGTTATTTGAAAAGCTTCTGACAGTGCGAGTGTGGATGCGTTTGCAGTTCAAAGGTGTGTCAAACTATTTAAAACTTAACACATTGTGTTATTTTAGCCCTCTTTGAAAAAGAGGGATGTTACTGAATTATATAGAAAGTGAAAAAAAGTAAAAAAAAAAATTGCGTTTCTCCAAGGGCTTCCTGAAACACCCCCAAGTATTTTGAGAGATCATTTATAGTTTAGGTTATTTATATTTTTTACATTTATATTTTTTGGGAAATTCTCACTTGACTTACGCAGGTACTTCCTTGCATCTGATAAGCTGAAATTTGGCACACGTATATTACTTGTCAAGAGAAATCCAACGGGGCCAAACGTTAGGGTTTTGTGTTTAGTTGAGGAGTTCCTATGGCGACCTTCCATCTGCATCATCAGACCAGCTCCATGGCACCACATTTTCACTTTCCATTTTCACCAAAGTTGAATACGTATACCAAACAGCTTAATTGGATAATATAAAGAGCATAAAAAAGGGATTTTCTCAAAATGCTTGGAAATTTGAGTATTATTTTGACAATTGAATAACACCTTGTTTCCCCGAAGGGTTGGGCAGATGTGTCCCTGTAGCAGGTACACCCGCATTTCACCAGTTATGTTTAAGTCCCATGTAATAAATAGAGGGCGAGCCTATTGCCATCAACCGGGCACAAATCCAGACTCCGAGCTGCTACTGAGAAATTTTAGATAGAAAAACCCAATAAAACTTTGCCCGACCCGGGAATCGAACCCAGGACCTCATGCTCAGCAGTAGCACTTGCGACCACTAGACCAACGAGGCAATAAATCGAAAAGGGTGTATAAATGCGAGTAGGTGGCCGGCAATGTTACTACGAAAGTCCATACTGTTGTGTATAGTGACCGAATAAATCACTATGAAAACTCATATTAATGCGAGAAAATTCAAACTAAGTAAATTAATTATAAATTCCAGAATCAATGACGAACAACAATAATTTTACACGCGCCAATATGTTCCTTTGTTTCTTCTTTACTTTAAACAGCTCTATTTGTAAGCCAAATTGAAATATGCTTTGGAAAGCTGCGGGTTCGTGGAAGTTTTTAAAATTACTTTAGTGTCATTGCCGGGGTGGCAATGACACTGTCAAGTCTTTAGGGTTCCGTACCTCATAAGAATAAAACGGAACCCTTATAGGATCACTTGTGTGTCTGTCTGTCTGTCCGCCTGTCACAGCCAATTTGCCCCGAATCGAATGGAATGGTTAAGTTGAAATTCATATGTATTTCTGTGACCCAAACACGGACGCATAACGTAAATAAATGAGTTTTGAATATGGGTCACTTTTGAAGAACAAATTTAAAAAAAATGCCACCCTTTGACATATCAAATGAAAGGGCTTGTTGGTAGGATCTCAAGTATATATTTTTTATAGTTTTATATTAATTACATTTAAAGATATTTAAGAAAACAGATGAAAATTAACCATTACCCCCCCTATCACCGAAACCAAAGAGCCTAAAATTAAAAAAAAAAATACAGAGAATGATTCTTTACCCATAGATTACAGGAAAACCTATAAGAAGTCCATGGTTTTAAAATAACATGGTAAATCACCCAATATTGTGCGTACAAACTTACATTTGCAGTTGGAATGTATGGGAAGACATAGTTTTTCGACTAACGTTAAGTTTGTATTTGGGATAAATTCATCCCAACTAAGTAACCCTTCATTGTGCGTGGTCCGACACGCACTTGGCCGGTTTTTTTCAGTATGGGTTACTGTACATACAGAATGTTACCGATCAATTTCTTAACTGCATAATAATAAAAATTTATTTGTGACCTCCACAACAGACAATCATTTCAGGCTTGTTTTCTTGTAAAGATGGACGGCGGGATTTCATGATACAAGTTGTCGAGACGACGCCTAACAGCGGCCAATGAATCTCATTGAATCCCCTCACTTTGAAGTTTTTCTAATAATGCGCGAAGGATCGCCCGCTTAGTTTTTGCTTCGAAACGAGTAGTGGCAAAGTTTTCAAGTATACTTGGCTAGTTTTTATTGTGGGCACTTGGGAGCAGGCTACGTAGAAGAATTTATTGTTTGTTTGGCAGCGGGGTCTGAAGCCGCGTCATGTTTGGATTTGATCGAAATTGGTGAGTTTCGATCACAGTTCTGCTCCTCAGTCGTTCTTTGTATAACTTGTACTTACCACTTAAAATTTCTTGGAAGTCAACTATAGCAAAGGTCAGTACTTAAAACAATTCTGTATCCGTAAGACACCAGCAGCCTAATTTTTACGATTCAACAATTTGTCTTGTATCGCACATCAGTGGTAGGACTACGAAATTCACCCTTACTGGTACGACAGAAAGGCGTAGTCAATGAAAAATTGGCGTGCTCATAGGTACAGACTTTTACAGACTGGTGAAATGGTGAGGTGACTGGTAAAGAGTGGATGTGGAAGGCGGAGGGCACGGTGTTGTGGAAGCTTGCGGGAGTGGCCTATGTCCAGCAGTGGAGTATGATAAACTGAGTGATTAGTTGATTGAACGGATGTGGAAAGGCTTCTGTTGATTTGTTGATTGACGTGAAGCTTTGGAGGCAAACCATAACCGGTTGTCTGTATTCGTTGTCGTTGTTTTTATTCATAAGCAATATGTATATGGGTAACTCGCCGTCCGATAAGGACCAAGCCCGGGTCGACGGCGCGTTGTATTCCTCGCGCGCCTCAAAGAAATGTCAGCAGAATTGACGGGGTCCGCTAGGGCCGATGCCTGCCGGGGCTGCGAAGAAGTACGAAAGGGAGATGTGGCCCCCGGCAACATGGCAAACGAAGGAACATGGGTAGGTTTTGGTCAGTAAGAGTCTAACATGTCCTCCTGCTCCGCCTAGAGCGGGAGAAGTTATTTGACAATTTCCCACCAAAAAAAAGACAAAAAAAAAGGGGGTGACATTACTTTTGAATTTGAAGTTGAACAATAATAATTTAATTATTCGGTAGACCACGGCCATCATCATCCTACCCTTATACTAAGTAGTCGGCACAGCACGAATTTTTCGTCCATATTTACATCTCAAATAAAAGTTAACACTTCTTTCCTAACCTTATCATCTTTTCTTAAAAACACGTTCATACTTTCTTGTCTTACTTCATTAATCCAGTAGTTAGTCGTACACATTCAGGAGGTACACCTACACGTACTTATAGATTTATTTATCACCACAGCCGCGCTGTCACGCTCTGCATAGACACGCAATGTGCAACAAGCTTGTCAATATGTTTTCGCGCGAGTTAATACGCCTATATTCCGCGTGCTTGGCATGCACGCTTTTGTGACGACAGTTAGCGACAAACGTAACTGTATACTGCTCGCTCTGAAACTGTTTTACTGCTCGCTCTGAAACTGGTGTGACTGTTTTTTTTCTGTTGTAGCAATGAAACACCACTATGTAACTTGGATTCAGCATATTGTGTAACTTTAGTTTTTTAAATCCAAATTAACCATTAATTTTGTAAACCAAATTAATTATCTATCTAACAAAAAACATCTTATTGCACAAGCTGGTAGCAGTGGTAGCCGCTAAAATCCTGATTAATTAATTATTTATAATTATGTTTACACCTTCTATAGCATGACCTTTTCCCGCATCGGCACGAGAAAGACGAGAAGATTATTTCTCCTTCCAATGTTACCTCTAGGCCAATATATGTATGTTTTTCCCTACCTAACCATTAGTGGTTGTTTCCAAGAACACATTACCTCTATTGCTAAAGTAGTAAATATATTCCACCGCGAAGGTTGCGCGGCGTGTTGTGAACACATGACGTGACAGCGGCGACGTGACGTGTTGATTATTATTAATGTCGTGACGTGTGACGTCATACGACTCCCCTGTTACAACGCACACGTTTTAGGGTGAGCACAGACGATGGGACTGGTATTACTCAAGATTTGCTTATTTTATTTGCAAAAATTGTGAGCATATACCTAGTTATAAATACCAGGACTGTCTCGTTGGTCTAGTAGTCATAAGCGTGCAACTGAGCAGCGGTTCTAGGTATTTCGGTGGGAACATGCGAGAAGAATAATACCACCTATAAGTTCTCATTGCACTAATTTTGGTGAATTATAAAGAACCGTCAGTACCGACCGCGACGGCCAGCACACCCGTGGTACTTCGCCTGGCTACTAAACTGCCTAGTATTATAAATATAATGCGTGAAGGTGTAAAAAAGAATCTTCACGAAGCCGTTATTTACGTATTCTGTACATCGAATTAAGTAACTTTCTGCAACAGTGGAGTTTGGAAGGGGCGACTAGATTCAATAATTTTTTTGTAAATTTTGACGTTCAAAAGTGCCTGTTTGTGCCTAATTGAAATAAATTATTTGACTTTTTTTGACTTTTGCAAAAATAATTGCTGGGAAACGACTTTTATTTTTGGTATGTAAATTATTCGCTGTTTACGGTAGCAGGTATGCAATGTATCGCACGCACAACATTGTGTTTATGGGTGCTCGCAACGGTACAGGGTTCGTGTTAAGTTTTATTTAAAAAAAACGTCAAAAAAGTTGGAACTTTGACCTTCAATATCTCCGTAACCAGAAGGTTCCCTGGTATGGTGCAGTACAATATTTTCCAGTAACTCCAGTACAGTGATAATAATAACGGGAAGAACGAATGACTCTCGGCTTCGTTAAGGGTATTTTTACACTCATTGTTCCCGCGAGTATGCTACGTCTGAAAGCGCCCTTAGTTACATTACTAAAATTACGCAGCTCATAGTTGGCACACGTTAGAAGGGTTTATAATATTAAATGGAATGTTTTATTGAACACGACGTCCCAATTTCAGCCGCTTTTGTACTTTAGTTTAGTTCGTCTTTCCCATATGTAAAATTACTTATAATGATTGAAATTATAACAACATAATTATGTTAAACAAAGTGATTTCGAATTCATTAATATTCCGGTGGTGTAGGATATTTATAGGTACCTAATCCTTACATGATACCTATAAAGGGCAAAGGTTAACGTCTCTAAAGGTGGTTTTTTACCGGTGAGGCGAAGCGTGGATGGGATGGGCGAGAATTGAAATCACGCTTACCCTTTTACACCGAAAGATGTCCAGCGCTATACCGCGCCGTCTCGCGATGGCCAGCGCTGCCTCGCGCGGGCTCGCGATGTCACGCGCCAGCTCTCGCTATCACGCGCCGCCCGGCCAGCCGTGTCTGGTGCGCCGGCCAGCCGACAATATAATATGCTGCGATATCACGCGATGGTCGGAGCGAGCCGGCGCGTGCCAGCGTGTGCCAGCGCGAGACATCGCGAGTCAGCAGTTGACGGAGAGAGACCGTGCGGGTCTTCGATGGCCGGTGCGAGATTTGTATATCCATTGTACAATGTAAATAAATACTCTATTCTTACAGCAATAAAGTTCAATATTGTATTAATATTTCAATTCTCGCCTCACACATCCTCGCGCATCTAGACCTTTTACACCAATGATATTATAAACTGTCATTGTTTTACACCAAAGATGGGTAATGGGTAGGGCGTGGATAGAAATTTTGCCATACAAATTTCAATTCTCGCCCATCCCATCCGCGCCTCGCCTCGCCTGTGTTAAACCACCTTAAGACCTGATTTAAAGAAGAAAATCATTATTATCGAGTAAGCCCTTACTGAGAGATTTTTTTTACAAAAAAACTATAAATTTTGACAAAAACTGTACTGTAACTTTGAATTACCGAATCATTACCAACATTTTTCCAGCTGGATAGAATTAGAATTCGAATAAAAATGTATCTATTTGTAAGAATTTAGTTTTACATAATATTTTTTTTCAGTTCTATAAATTCTACCACAAAATAATGGTGTTCAAATATTCAATTGTCTTCAATTAAATTCAACTTATATTAAGATTTGTGATTTATAATAAGTCCAATATTAATAAGTATTATTATAATTAGGTAAGCGTTAAAAACGTCAATAGAATATGAAGAACAGATAGAAATGGGTGTTCTTTGAATGTACTTACTACTGTGAAATAAAGGCGTTGTCGATGACAAATTGTTACCATAGACGCGCGGTTGACTGTACCTCTGTACCTACTACCTAAAACAAAATAACAATGTCACCAATGTACCTACAACTAGTGTACCTACCTACATAAATATAACTACAAATATTAATGGAGAGGACGCTCTGGAAGATAATATAGTGACCTTATTGGTGATGTTCTTCAGAAACGTTAGCTGTGTACACGCGGCAACATATGAAGCTATACATTTCCAGTTTAAGCTGATCTCGCATTGTATAAGATTTCCGTACAATGCGAGGTCAGCTACTGGACATGTACCTATAGCTTGCTGTGTAGCCGTGTGTACCTACTCGCAACCGGCGGGCTTGTATGACCGTCATCATCATCATCATTTCAGCCGAAAGACGTCCACTGCTGGACATAGGCCTCCCTCAAGCACCTCCACTTCGACCGATTCTGTGCTTTCCGCATCCAGCTGATTCCTGCGGCCTTCACAAGGTCATCGGTCCATCTTGTGGGAGGCCTTTCAACGCTACGTCTTCGGGTACGCGGTCGCCACTCCAGAACCTTTCGGCCCCAGCGGCCATCCGTTCTGCGAGCAATGTGCCCTGCCCATTGGCAATTCTTTGGGCTATGTCGGTTACCTTGGTTCTCCTGCGGATCTCTTCATTTCTGATTCGATCACGTAGGGAAACTCCAAGCATCGTAATGGAAGTATGATGAATTGAAACAAAAGGATTAGGTATGTAAGGATCGTAGCAGGTGGTGTTCTGTAGTTTCTGCGGACCCCCATGGGAAGAAGGCGTGAGTTTAAGTATGTATCCATGCCAAAATATTCATTGCAACAATGTTAACAGTCAATGATAATTGTAGAAACACAGTTAAGTAATTTCGTTCACCGCACAAAAAAAGGGAAGCTTCAATTGATTCTATCAATCGGGACGGGTAATTAAGTTCTTTAATTGAATGTCATTGTGCGGCGCGGCAGGGTTGGTTCAGGACAATGTACGAGCTTGGGATCCAATTTCCCAAGTGTGTACTGTACGTGCAGGCGTGAAGCGTCGCGGGTGATAAATATTTACCTTTTTTTCGTAGAAAGAATTGACTATACATGGTTATCCTGCACTCTTTAGTAGAACCCCAATAGCGTAACCCACCTTCAATCACAATTCGAAGGTACCTAATTGCTAATCCATTGCTTCATGTTTGAAAAAATCGTCTGCCCGACAACGTAAATGACGCCATGAATGTTATTGAATGAAATATAATAATAATATGTTTATTTGACATAAAAAGTACACAGATATAGATTGACACTTAATTACACGTGGAAATAGCTTAATACAAAATATTGAACAATGACCCCCATGCTAGGAAAAACCTGTGTTACAGGGGTCATCCATTCGTCCATTATGGATGTTATAAAAGTTACACACAATTTAGTAATGTGCACTTATGTACAGACGCCAGCACATCAAGCTACTACTGTCACATTTATTTAATAGATTTTCAACTTTATCGCTGAAGAATAAGGTTCAAAGTTGATTGGGAAAATTTGACAGTTTTGGGTAGCTTGATGTGCTGGCGTCTGTACAAAAAAAAAAAGTATTGCTATTGTAAGTGTGTTACGCTATTAAACCGCTGGCGCTGGTAAGAATTAGACAAAAAGCGAAGTGTCATAAGTATCATTTTACCGGTACTTACCCATCTATTATGATAGTAAGTATATATGTAAGCTGGCGATTTAGGGCGAATTTCGCCAATGAAACAGAATACGATCAGCACATCTAAACCGCATTCAAGAGCCGTCAGTGTCAATATTCCTCAGCAATGGTGGCACTCACAGCTCTTGATGCGCTTATGCCATTGCATTAAAAAAATGTAGGTAGTTCCACAATTTTCCATTCATTCAATCATTCTACATAATCGCGTTCAGTTTCCGTGGTGAAATTCTGTCTTAGTGGGGAGTGGTCCTACCTGTTACGCTGAACAACTTTGCTATGAATTTCCTAGGAAAAATAAACTTTCAATCATCCAATAATATCATGGTACTCCGTTGTACCCTCCGCACAAATGTATTGATGCGTTCGCTTTTCAATAGTTGTATTGTGTTTGATCTATGATACGAATCCAAATTACTTGCCAGCATCGATTGCTATTGTTTGCAAGTCAATTTCGATGCTGAGCTTTATGAGCTTTTTGTTCGTTTGGTATTAACAATGGTGGGCTTGGTAGGAGCTTATTGAGAGGTAGGACCACAGAGTAACGGACAGAGGGTAAGCTTCATACAACCGCGCTATGATAGGTACACTACTACAAGCATGATGCGCGTGTGTGCGTGCAACTGGCGGCTTCGTCGCGTACGAAGAGAAACCGGTTCATACCGGCTCAGTCAGTTGCATCGCTCAGGGATACGCGTGCGCGTCGCACCCGCACGTCGTGTTTGTTTACGTTTCACGTTTTGAAATGAGTAAAACAATAGTGTTTTAAACTGTGTATGATTCAATTAAAAGGCACAACAAATTATTGAAAAACAAAAACTATTTTAAAAATGAGTAAATAATTTGTAATAAAAATGGGTATGATATCATAACTTAAGTAACCATAAAAAAAAAAATGTGTATGTAATTTATAAAACAAATATTATGGTTACAAATAAAAAGTTAATTATCATTTTGTTTATTTAATTTTATCCTCCTGAGCCAACCAGAACTCAGAGTATTTTAAAAGCTTACCTTCTGTTCCATTTCTTTACTCATGTGGTAGGAGGACCTGATATTTTTATCATGAAATTCGCTGCGTGTAGCCAGTTCCGCTAAAGTTGCAAAACATTTTTACCTGATTGCGGCGAAGTCGAACAGAGCGCAATGTTTTATTTAATCACCGCAACGTTTTCAAGCTAGAACTTAAACGTTCCTGAATCCAGGACAGACACATACCGTACGTAGTTAGAATACAGACTATTATTATTTAGGTACTACAATAATATATTGTGAGTAACTTCAATTGGTTTCAAAATAAATCAAAACCATGATATTTGAATTTGTAAGTACTTTACATTATGTACAGTAGGTCGCATGTCAGTAGTAATAAGATCAGTAAGTATGAACTGGCCTCTGATTCCATTGAAACTACGTACTACGAGGTCAAAGGTTTAACCTGACTGTATTCAACGCTCATTGCATTTAGGAGACGATCATTTCAGTTCTTCTTTGGTTTTAAGATAGGTAGGTACTTGTTTATTTCCTCAAAGAACAACAATACTACGATTGTGAAATATTGTGTTTGTAAAATTGTTTTCTTCACAATAAATAGCTTTATCAGCAAAGAATACCATGCAGCGTTCGGCTCCGTCAAACAATAATCATCTTGGAGAACATAATCAAAGATCCCTAACCGGGGATTAAACACTTCAGAGGCATTAAAGTTTTAACTTGTCTATACAGGAGGCCATCCGATGTCCGTCGTTTATTTTGACGCTAATTTGCAACGACAAGCTTATAAATGTACTTCTGGAAACCCTTAATTTGGAGAGGGCAAATGGGAAATTTCTTTGGCAATTTTGTCGTTTATGTTTGAAGCGAGCCAGTGCGACTACGACCCGTTGAGATAGGCTTGCGGCGGATCTGTGCGGATTACTGGAGGATATGTTATCCGTTTTCTTAGAAAGGGTCATTCAATGTAACCTCTAGACTGTGATGCATGGATGGGCCCACGGGCCAGTTCAGTTAAAGCACAATGTACTAAGCACCGTTTACAAATATTTTATTTACCAAACGTGGACATATCAGTACTGCTTATGAGCCGTTGTTTATCCGGATGCTATATTTAAATAAAATGCATCTATAATCATTAGGGCAGACACACATGAAAGCGTTGTGAAGTCGCGTCGTTATAATCGGCAACGTCACCCGAAGAGTTTTAAAAAAATGCCCGAAAGTTTTGCGCTCGGTAGTGCTTCTGTGTGTGTCGGCATTTATTTATTACCCCTTAGCCCGTAACCCCTAGTCGGTACCTGTTTAAAGCGCTGGCCATACTGAGGCAAATCTCGCCTAATACGTGGCAAGCGACCGCTGTGTCCATTGTTTTAATATTTAAGAAGTCATACGACTAGTCGCGGTAGTTTGAACTAAACCAAGTACAAGGTACAATAAGCGCCAGCGAATTTCGTCCCGCATCCCGCACGGGATTGGCCTCAATTTGGCAAGAGCTATTCGAAAAAAAAATCTCCATAGCGCAACTAATACGTTAGAGGACCGCAACAAACTCCTATCAGCTGTCAAACTCAAAATAGCAAAGGCAAAATAAACGTTTAGCAAAGCTACTCGTTAAACGTTAAAGCCGAGAGCAGACCAGCGCGCCGCTCGCAAACATCGCGTTTGTTTCGTTGGCATAATTAACAATTAGGTAATTCAAGCTCAAAGTGGGCTGTATTGTAGTTGTCGCGAGCATGCCTGTGCCTAGCTCAGCCGAGGACACATTGTTCTACGTGATTTCCTACGGGGAACTTATTGCTTGTGTTGCATATAATTTTAAAGTTATGTGATGACTTGATGAGGTAAAGCATTGTGATGAGCGAATCGATTGGGGAAGTTTTGAATGCGAACAAAAATGTTATGTTAGGTAGGTATTCCTGTGCATTTTTTGTTGTTTTTTTTAAATTTACTGCCTCGTTGATCATAGTCGAACATTGGGCCGTATTTCATTCGATTGATTCGAGCAAAGTGTTATTGGAGTTTACCCAGAAGATTACTGCCCAGTTCCTGGCAATAGGCTCGCTGTCTTGAAACTTCATAACTTATTTATTTAATACTATAAACACATACATGTGCATAGGCGGACTTAATGCCATAGGTATTTTCTACAAGTCAACCTTAACCACAATAACTGGCAAAATAAAGGAGTACCTACTCAACTCTGCGTAGGAAAATAAAAGTGATAAATTCAGGTCTAAAGTCAGGTCGGAAAAGGTGTTGTTGGGTTTTTCCATCAGTATTTTTTCAGTAGCAGCCCGGAGTCTGGGTTTGGGCTCGGTTGATGGCATAAGGCTCGCCCCCTATTACTTACATGGTATGCTGCATGCTTAAACATAAAGTGGCGAAATGTGCGTGTAAGGTAGGTACGAAAAAATTCAGAAAAAAAGTTTTTATGCAGTTTTGAAGTTGAAATACTGGCCATTATTTCGGTACCATTGTTCCAAATTTAAATTCACGAATTTGAAAATGTGAAGAAAATCGGAGTTTGGTCGTTCTTCAAGAAGCAAGCTTTGATGAGGTATTCCACTCGGAGCACTGTTTTCAACAGCACTTGACCGAACCGCACTTGAGCACTTCCACTAACCGCACTGAAACAACATTTTGATAAGTAAGTCAAGTTATTTCATTATTTGTTTTGTTTTGCTTAAAAAGAGTATCAAAATTGTTTTTCCTTATTTTTTTATCCATGCTGACGTTCAAAGTATGGATACTGCACCTGAAGTAGCCGCGCAAGCTGAAGCATTTCTTCAGTCTGTGCTTGGTCAGCAAAACATAAGTGCACAAGTTCATGTTAGCCGTTCTGCCGTCCAAAGAATTTACCATCGATACCTGGAGACTGGCGGCTTCGAGCGCCGTCCAGGAGGACCACGAAACCGACTCACTACAGCACGACTTAGATCAGTTTATTGCATTTATATTTGATCTACATCATCTAATATTGAAATCTTGTAATATTTAAATTTTGTATCAAATTACTAGCACTGTCAATTTTTCTGCTGCGCGGTGACGACGGACGGCGCCGGCGTATTAGGGTGCGACCAAGTTTAACACTTGGTCGTACCCAAAAATGCCATTCCTTTCTTGAATGCGCTGCGGCGCTTATTATTATAAATGCTACTGAAGCTTGCATTTGCATCTTTTTTTTTCACTTCATCTTCTTCATACATCTCGAAAGCGACTGCACAAGGCGTGTCGCGAGGCTCTTATAATGAGGACGCGTTGGAAAAAGACAAAAGCCTCGCGAGGCCTCGGGGCACCAAAAGGCCGCGTGGCTCGCAATGGGGACGCTACTTTATGTTTGCCGACCGAAGCAAATCAATCGGAATATTACGAAAGACAATAGACTTATTGTTTTTATATACCAAACTACCAACGGGCTGAACTAGAATAAAGGTTAATTTGATCAGCTAACCCTTCGCCACGGGGCGGTTATGCAATTAACGGAAACTTGGTTTTCCTCCGAATATCGTGAAGATTGTTTTGGATTACTGGCACAAATAATTTGGACAAATAGGGATGAGACTATAAGTTTTTTTTTGAGGTATTTTGTTAGTAATAACAATAATATCTACTATGTTCGTTTTATGATTGATACGACACATACTGTTATTGCCCAACAATGAAAACGTTGTGTACTTGTTATGTAAATAAGTAGACGAACGATTCCCTTGATGGATTTATTGCTATTGAATATAGGTAATTACACAATTATTACACTTAAATGCTATGTTAGAGAAATGCACAGCTAAACAATATTGATGTGCTTAAATGACTGTGACATACATAAAGTTCACTCATCCGCCATAGAAAAGGGAGGATCCTCTGACCAGACGGGTGTTGTGTCTGGCGAGTAACTGCCCGACGGTTGAAGTCGAAATTTTGTATAATGTCGATCGCGCGGTAAACTCTAATTGCGCGATGATTTGTGTGATGTCATGTCTATGATGCGTAGTTCGTATGTGGTGGTGTAACCGCTACATCACTCCCCTCCGGAGACCGGAGGACGATAGTGGACTGAATCTTGCGATGCTTCACAGTGCCAGCTGGTTCCAGTGAGTCGGAACCGGGTGCCGCATAGTTCGCGGTGGGTCAGATTTTTCAGTGGTGATTGCGGTGATTGTGGTAATTGTGGTGATTCCCCAGTGAGTCGGGGTGATTGAGGTGATTGCATTGATTCCCCAGTGAGTCGGGGTGATTGAGGTGATTGCGTTGATTCCCCAGTGCGTCGGGGTGATGAGGCTGAGGGTGATGACCAAGAATGCGCTTTTCGCTGCATGCTGGTGGTCACGATAATCATTGAAGCCGTGGGTGCTGACTGTGTGACTTGCCTCACGAAAGCTTGCGGGAGTGATGATGATGATGACGTCACGCCAAAGTATTTGTACGAAGGCTTCGTTGACGTTCATAGTCGGGGTCACCAATTTAGTGGTACGAGGAATAGGGTGTAAAGTTCACTCATCCACTAAATTGGTGAATACAAACTACCACAAAGATCGATGTACAGCGTAGCTCGTTCATATACTACTGTTAACACTTATCACATAGCAATAATACAATACAGCAATGATGCAAGTAATCAATATTCGTGCATTATTTGCACGTTACGGCGCCTGCAATTGGAATATAACAGGCTATCTTACCTATATCATTATGAACTGAAGGGCTCGAGGTTAAATAACATCCGCAGGCATCGATGGATCTGGTAGGATAAGCTGCGCTCGCCGCGGTCAGTCCATGGATGGGTGACCGTATCGATCGATATTCAAGTAAAACCGTCGACTTGATTTCACTCCGGTAGTGACGGCGAGGGATGCCAATCCATCCGTTTGAACTAAGAGAGTGAGGGAATAAAAAGTGCTCCTATGTTTGCGCACTCACTTGTGCAACATAATATCTCCTGCGTAGGTTCTTGGCTAGTCTCCTTTGAGTAGAGATTGACCGCCGTGGACGAAATTTCGGCTTCGTCCATACTCATCCCCAGTACGAACTCGCCCGGTTCGTATATATCTAACTACATGTATAGCTAGAGGGCGCAAAACTACTGATGGTAAGAAAAGTGCTATAGTTTCCGCCAGATAAGAAAAAAATAAAAGTCACCGATCCGACTTGTACCAAAAAGACCACAAAACTTCATTAGACATCGCTCGTCATTCAAAACTATCGCTAATACTGTTACGGTCGAGTTTCATAATACCAAACACTTATCCCAACGAAATAAGTAAGAAATATGTAAATTTGAGGAATAATTGTCGTATTTTTTTTTACTTTCAAAAATACTTAATCAAACAATGAAATTATGTATTGCCATTGTTTATGCATTTCAAAAATAATTGTCGTTGTGTATTTTTCTTTTTCGAGGTTACTTAATTTTTTAACTTATATTTCATTATAAGAACATGTCATAATTGGATTTATTTATTTAGCTTTAACTTATATTCATAGAAGTATACAATTAATTAAAATAACCGAATTTTAAAGTCCTTACCAAAAAATTAGATTTTTTGGGTTATGCCCTCATACTCGGCACTAAGTGTGTCGTCGGAGCGAGTCAGGGGCGCATTACCTGTCCGCCATTTTGTTATTATGCCTTCGTCTCGAGCGTCATTCCAAATCTGGTTTGCGCGTGGGATTGACTGAACGTACTCCATATTCGGAAAGATTTCAAGCATTTGTTATTATTTTGTTACTGTTAATTGTTTTGTTAGTTTGTTACTGTTTTGTTTTGTTAGTTTGATACTGTTTTGTTTTATTTTTGTTATTATTTATTGTTTATGAGTGAAGAAGTGAGAATGGATCCACCAACAACACAAAAAAAGCGACGACAGAGAATCGTTGAACCTCAAGCAGGTTGGTTAAATTATTTGAATACCTACCTATGAAAAAACAGAATAATGACTGTTATTTGAAAGTATTGTAAAAGCCAATTATTTTTAAAAGAGTAACCGTGGAGTTTCTTGCCGGCTCTTCTCCATAGGAAACGACCAATTGGAACCGTGCACCTCGCTTCTGACGTTTCATAAGTGCCCGTGTAGGTTTATGTGAAATAAAATATTTTGAATTGAATTGAGTTTCATAAAAAGTTGGGCCCAAAATGGAAAGTGATAGAGTGACTGTCGTGTGTTCTTATTATTAAAAAATATTTAATACAAAACTATGTTCCTATGCCTGTGTGCCTATTTGACATAAATGATTTAACTTCGAATTTGGTTTAAGAGTTTCATTGAGTACTAGTAAGTACCTTCCAAAATAAATATGACTGAATATGGTTTTGGCCAAAAGGTTTGTAACTCATGTCCAGTGAACGCGTCAAGGACGCCCCTTACCGCGATACGTTTGTTTTGGTCATGTTAGCGACACTTCCTTTACATTTTTTTCGTATCGTTTTGAAATATTGGAATACATTGGTAGACAGGTGTTAACGACTTTTATATTTTTCTTAACTGGCGGAAACTATAGTATGATTTTATTTATTTTATATTTATATAATACGCGGTATAAAACTATTAGTGCTTTTCAACATCTATAAAATAGAATCAACATTAATAAACAACACAGTTCTTATAATGCTCGTTTCTGGCTCGTAACTGGGGATGAGTATGGACGAAGCCGAAATTCCGTCGCATATTACGTATCCAGCTATTAACGATTTTAAATCCTGACACAAATCGTTGAAGCTAGCAAATGTTCAGGACTGGCATACACTGCTGCCCACAGCCTTCTGTCAGTGCAAATAAATGGAAATTAATGGTCGCACCCTGACCTCAGCGCCCCCGACACCCTCGTCAGTTTACATAAGGCAATTGACTAATAACCCTGTATTGTGGGTATTGCTCCATATATTTGTATATACGTAATTATACACATGTAAGGCTGACGTAGGTCGGTGAAAGATTAAAAAACAAAATAATTAAAAATGTATGAAACAAGACTGAACAAAAATAATAAATGGCTAAAAAGTCGTAAACAAACCTTGTATTCTTAAAAAAACTCAGCATTTATTTAAATTAAACCATTGTAAATGGTTTAATTGGCGTTCTGTAGTTTCTGCCTATCCCCATGGGAAGAAGGCATGAGTTTATGTATGTATGTATATAATTCAAAAATCTTTGAAGAAAAACGAGGTTATAAAATGAACCTTGATCTCGATGCTCAAATGAAAAACACATTCGAATTTTGGATTCAAACATTCAAATAATCAAATTAATGTTCAATTTGGAAGTGGCACTACTTGTTGGCATCCAAAAGTACGTGTTCTGATTCATTTGTTAACATTTTCATTCGATATTTTTAGAACAGACTAGGTATTTTTACAGCAAATAAAATTCTTGTTATTTCCTTTCTGATTTCTCTCAATTTTGTACCCATCTCATTCACATTAGGAACGCTCCTACATACTGATTACATGTCTCCATCTACATCAAGGGATTATCAACCTCACCCGCGCCGGCAGCCAGTAAGCAGATTTCCCGGAGACAGCGCTAAAAGTGCATCCCCGAAGCATCTTATTTTCTGCGCTGGTAACTTTTAATCACACGGTAAGTTGGATAAATCCAGCTATTGCCGGGCTAAGTGCGTTCTGCTGACAGTTTAAGAATTATCCTTTACTTTGTTTTTTCTTCAGTTTTTTATAAATTAGCTCTTTTATATCAGTTATAAAATCCAAATTGTAATGGGAACAAATCTTCCTTGAGTACGTCATTTAATTAATTAAAGCACGATTCCCTAGGCGGTTAGACCTACTGTCACTGCTGACTGGCATGAATTCTTGTTTTTTGTCTCTATGATTTGTTCACAGTAAGGTCAGCTGCAAGTTAGCAGTAAACTACGACAAACGCCCTTAGGTACTGTTACAAAATAATGGTGCTGTCGAAGTAGAATTTTACCATGGACATTGGACAAGCGGTTGACGGTACACTGCTGCAAAATTTAAGTGTTTATTTTTGTCTCCGGATTTATGCAGCATGCTCTAATATTCCCCGATCCGATCCCAATCAACATCCAATTACACGAAAATGCACTCAAAATCAAGGAACCATTACAGAACAAAAGTTAAACAATAACTACTTCTGAGTACCGAGTGCACTCTATCATTACAGTGAATTGAAGTCGTATGATTGCGGCGTAAGGCTCCAATTGTGGTGCAAGCAGGACTGTAGTCGACAATAAACAGCGGGGCTACTTCCGGCGGCCGATTACCGTTTCCGGCCGAACGTCGACCTCGCCGGATGTTGGTATGAAATACTTTTTATGTGAGTTTACAGTTGAGTTGGACACGAGGACGAAGTTACAATGAGGACGGGAATGGTACAGTTATGTGATTTTCATCTTCGTTTCGTTTATAGAGTTATATACTAAAATAAGTTTAAAAGAAATGTCAAAACATGCTGCCTGAGAACTGGAAGATTGAATATTTTTGCATTCATATAAATTATTTTATTTCTGAAAGTTTATACAAATACTTTTACACGTCAATAGTAGGTAAGTACCTACAATAATATATGAATACAGTACACCCTCATTCGCCAGTTATGTTACCTACAATAATAGGTAGTTATTGCAGCTCTTTTCTACCGTCATCGTCATCGTCCCAACGGCTTTTGTCTAAATGTATAGAATATTCTTAATAGTTGGTTCACAGGTTTTATGAACAAAGTCTTTGTTCCTCAGATTCACGAGTAACATCTATCTCATGTCACAATGTCCAACCAGTTCAACCCTAGATCGGTGACGTAGATAAGGTTCTACTAATTACAGTTTACTGTTCCTATGATAAGTTTAGCCTTAATTGGCCGCTACATATTGCCCCAAATATAAATTATGTTACCGGTAAAAATAATTGTTAAGATGTACCTACGTAAAGCAAGGTACATTAGTTTGGGATCACGATAGGGTGTTTCTTTAAGTAGGTAAACGCGGTAAAATTAGTGTAAATTGGATAGGTTAATAATTAGTTATTTGTTCAGTTGTTATGAGCATGGCGTATTATTGAATAATAATGTAACTTTCAATTGATTTTTATATTTATATATAAATACCTCTCATTATTTAATATCCGACCTTGTGAAGGCCGCAGGAATCCGCTGGATGCGGGAAGCACAGAATCGATCAAAGTGGCGGTGCTTGGGGGAGGCCTATGTCCAGCAGTGGACGTCTTTCGGCTGAAATAATGATGATGAATGAGATATAAATCTTATATCATCATATAATGTTCCCACTGCTGGGACACAGGCCTCCTCTCTGTGAGAGGGAGTGGGCCGTAATCCACCACGCGGGCCCAGTGCGGGTTGGTAGATGTCACACATCTTCGAATTTTCGGTTCTAGGACATGCCGGTTTCCTCACGATATTCTCCTTCAACGTTTTGAGAACAGTGGTGATGAAATAATTTGCAGTGGTGCAGTGGTGGCCCAGTGGTAACGGCCGTGACTTACGAGTTGTACGTCGTAGGTTCGTACCCAGACAGGCGCTTTACTTTGTGTAAATCTTACATACAATAAACAATCTAACACTAAATTAAATGACTAACTAAATCACTATAAAATTCAATAGATCGTTTTACTTATTTGATACGAATGCTAGGATACAAAATATTACTAATTACATATTAATAAATTAGCTTTTGGTCGTTAAATTAAACTAAATAAATAAAAATAAATAATTATTAAGTACTAGTTTCGGTTTCACTTTTAGTCATTCCACAAGTTCTGTATTACAGTAACGTGTCTTTATTATCTTTTGAAAACAAGGCTTTATTTTGTGGTACTTACCTAACAATGTTGTGTAAGAGCTGCATCAATATTGTTGATGTTAAAAAAACACCTTCAAACTTAATATTTACATTTCAATGGGCAACGTATTAAACGTTCAACGTAACCCCAATATAAACGGTCTTAAGAACACTCGACAAGACATTTCTATTGCGGATCCAATAAAGTCAGATAACTGCCACAGAGAAGTTAATAATGGAGTGCTAATTTAATAAGAATGCGCGAACGAAGATACAAAAGTACACACATTCAAGGTATGATTCCGAACAACGCTGTCACAGGACAATGTCGATAATAGTTTGACAGTGAAAATTGCTCTGCGCTGCGCTCCGCCATATGTGCGCTGGCTTTTAGTCGTTTGTTGCCATAATTCACATTTTACAACGTCACGTTACAGCCTCATGATAGATGAACTTTGAAGAAATAAGCGCCTGATAAGATTCTCTTAATTTGCATTCCAATATTGTTTGCGTGCATCGATCGAACAGGCTACACTAAGCATTTCAAGAAATACAATTTACTTATTCTGTTGTCAGATTGAGTCTAGAATTTGTTTAGTCTTACAATCAGAGTTTCATAAATCGAGAGAAAGCGAAGTGCGCCAAGCAATAAACCTCAACAAGGCGATAAGGCGACAAGCGTCGAGATTCAGAAACTTATGAACACTCCAGTAGCTAACTTATCCGTGGCAGATACTTAGGCAAAACAAATTGAGGCACAAGAGGGCAACAATTGGCGCAAACAGAACGCTCAGGTGGAAGAAAGGGAAAAAATTCAATTCCAATACAACAGCAGAGCTAAATAGGAAACTCATAAACCGCTTACGTTGTGTACAGAAATTTTATTACGAACCTTATTTGTTTGGGAGTGGTCTGTGTGGTGGTACAACAGCGATGAATGAAGAAAATCTTTTAAAATGTTCAAGTTGTTACAGATGTAGTATCAATTTAAAAATATATAAATTGCTAATTGTTTTACTTTAAGTATCGGCACGAATTATGTACGAATGGCTTTATGGAAATGCTGGGGTGAAAACCTATTTGCCTGCCAGCAAAGTTTAATTCGTTATACCTATTTATCTTCTTCTTTTTGTGTGGTTATTGACTAACCTAGAGTCAGAGTTTTAAAGCCGCCCAAGGGGTTCTGACGTGGCTTCACATGCCGTTGAGAAATATTAACGCGGTTATCTTAAAAAATACAATAGACGTGGATATATTTAGTAACTTGTTCCGCTTAGCTATTTCTAAAGAGCCATAAAAAACTCCTGAAAGAAATCGACACGTGTTTCACCTCTCAACGAGGCATCCTCAGGATGACGATGGACTTGTTGCGAACTCGAACACGGCGTGTTGCCACACCAAGCGCTGAGTGCAGACTGAGCCTTATCGCCCGTGAAACCCACTTATATAGTGTCGCCGTTATCAGTGCGACCGTTATTAGTGCGATAAGGGGCGAACAATCGCAGCAAAGGTGACCTAGGCATACTCGTATTTAATTCGTTCAACAGTGTAATGTTTCCGGTATTATTTTTGACAATTTCTAAACTCTCTAATACTGACATTCTGAAACCTTTATCACATGTGTGTAAAATTTCGAAAGTGTTATTATTATTTAACGAATGACCTGTATCTATTAAATGTTGTGCAAAATGGGATTTTTCTGGATAATTATTCCTGTACGCTGCAATATGTTCCTTATATCTTGTCTGAAAATTACGACCAGTTTGACCTATGTAAATACCATTACAATCATCGCAATGTAACTTGTATACACCTGATTTTTTGTGGTTTTCTAATCGATCTTTTCCGTTACAAATCTGTCTTAGTGAATTATTTGTTTTAAAAGCTACCCTTAATCCATTTCGAAACAAAGTTTTTGAAACCCTATCACTAATTGACCCTAAGTATGTCAAACTTCCTAAATATTCATGTGGTCTTTCTGGAGGCAGTGGATACAAAAGTGAACGAACTATGTTGCGACGTTTCGTTTGAATCAAATCATCAACCATTCTCTTATTGTATCCGTTACTTTCAGCTATATGATAAATAATGTTAAGTTCTCTGTCATAATTATCTCGTGAAAGTGGTACTGTCATTAATCTATGAGTGAAACTATGATAAGCTGCTAATTTATGTTGAATCGGATGACAAGATGACGCAGGAATCGTAACATCTGTACAAGTTGGTTTTCTATAAATCTGAAAATCGTGTTTATTGTTTTTTCTTGTAATAGTTAAATCTAAAAAGTTAAGGGATCCGTCAATTTCTAATTCTAATTTAAACTTTATTTTAGGGTGTAAACTATTGATTTTATTAACAAAAACATCAATTTGACGCAATGTACCGGTCCAACACATAATTATGTCGTCAACATAACGGTAATAATATAAAATTTGAGGCTGTCCTACAATGTATTTATTTTCAAAATGGTCCATGAATATATCTGCCATAAGGGGGCTGAGTGGAGAACCCATGGCTAAACCTTCTTTTTGTTTGTAATATTGGTTTTTGAACCTAAAATAATTCTGTTCCATACAAATCTTGGTCAAAGATAATAATTCATTAACCTCACCAGGATGGATTCGCCGTTTCTCAAAAAGATCTTCTAGTATTTGTAAACACTCCTCATATGGAACGTTTGTGAATAAACTTTCTACATCTAATGATAATAATTTTGCACTAGTCGGTAAATCAATATCCTTAACTTTCTCTATT
The DNA here is from genome assembly GCA_949152395.1 of Agrochola litura. Lineage (NCBI taxonomy): Eukaryota > Metazoa > Arthropoda > Insecta > Lepidoptera > Noctuidae > Agrochola > Agrochola litura. Next base: position 1,357,259 of record OX424493.1, read on the forward strand.
AACTGTAAACTATTTTTAAGACTAAACTTTGGTTTATAATTCGATCTCGACTTCAATAAACAGTTCAAATGTTTTGACAAATTATATGCTGGTGCACCGATATAAGAAACCACTGGCCTTATTGGGATATTATCCTTATGAATTTTAGGCAAGCCGTATAGCATAGGAGACCTTGGGTTCATTGGTACAATATATTTTAACGGTTTCTGATCGACGTAAGAAATGTTTTTAGTAATGTTTTTTAATTGTGAAGTAAATACTTTAGTGGGGTCCGAACTTAGTTGTTGAAAATCGCTGCCCTGTATTACGTCATTTACCTTTTGGTCGTAAATGTTTCTGTCTAAGATAACTATTGTGTTTCCTTTATCGGCCTTAGTAACAACTATACTGTTTTGATCAATCTTGTTCTTCAAAGTTCTATAAATACGTAGGTCTGATGATAAAGTCATTGAATTTGATGAGTTAAGAGACTGTTTAATATGAACAGATAAACACCTACGTATTTATAGAACTTTGAAGAACAAGATTGATCAAAACAGTATAGTTGTTACTAAGGCCGATAAAGGAAACACAATAGTTATCTTAGACAGAAACATTTACGACCAAAAGGTAAATGACGTAATACAGGGCAGCGATTTTCAACAACTAAGTTCGGACCCCACTAAAGTATTTACTTCACAATTAAAAAACATTACTAAAAACATTTCTTACGTCGATCAGAAACCGTTAAAATATATTGTACCAATGAACCCAAGGTCTCCTATGCTATACGGCTTGCCTAAAATTCATAAGGATAATATCCCAATAAGGCCAGTGGTTTCTTATATCGGTGCACCAGCATATAATTTGTCAAAACATTTGAACTGTTTATTGAAGTCGAGATCGAATTATAAACCAAAGTTTAGTCTTAAAAATAGTTTACAGTTAATAGAGAAAGTTAAGGATATTGATTTACCGACTAGTGCAAAATTATTATCATTAGATGTAGAAAGTTTATTCACAAACGTTCCATATGAGGAGTGTTTACAAATACTAGAAGATCTCTTTGAGAAACGGCGAATCCATCCTGGTGAGGTTAATGAATTATTATCTTTGACCAAGATTTGTATGGAACAGAATTATTTTAGGTTCAAAAACCAATATTACAAACAAAAAGAAGGTTTAGCCATGGGTTCTCCACTCAGCCCCCTTATGGCAGATATATTCATGGACCATTTTGAAAATAAATACATTGTAGGACAGCCTCAAATTTTATATTATTACCGTTATGTTGACGACATAATTATGTGTTGGACCGGTACATTGCGTCAAATTGATGTTTTTGTTAATAAAATCAATAGTTTACACCCTAAAATAAAGTTTAAATTAGAATTAGAAATTGACGGATCCCTTAACTTTTTAGATTTAACTATTACAAGAAAAAACAATAAACACGATTTTCAGATTTATAGAAAACCAACTTGTACAGATGTTACGATTCCTGCGTCATCTTGTCATCCGATTCAACATAAATTAGCAGCTTATCATAGTTTCACTCATAGATTAATGACAGTACCACTTTCACGAGATAATTATGACAGAGAACTTAACATTATTTATCATATAGCTGAAAGTAACGGATACAATAAGAGAATGGTTGATGATTTGATTCAAACGAAACGTCGCAACATAGTTCGTTCACTTTTGTATCCACTGCCTCCAGAAAGACCACATGAATATTTAGGAAGTTTGACATACTTAGGGTCAATTAGTGATAGGGTTTCAAAAACTTTGTTTCGAAATGGATTAAGGGTAGCTTTTAAAACAAATAATTCACTAAGACAGATTTGTAACGGAAAAGATCGATTAGAAAACCACAAAAAATCAGGTGTATACAAGTTACATTGCGATGATTGTAATGGTATTTACATAGGTCAAACTGGTCGTAATTTTCAGACAAGATATAAGGAACATATTGCAGCGTACAGGAATAATTATCCAGAAAAATCCCATTTTGCACAACATTTAATAGATACAGGTCATTCGTTAAATAATAATAACACTTTCGAAATTTTACACACATGTGATAAAGGTTTCAGAATGTCAGTATTAGAGAGTTTAGAAATTGTCAAAAATAATACCGGAAACATTACACTGTTGAACGAATTAAATACGAGTATGCCTAGGTCACCTTTGCTGCGATTGTTCGCCCCTTATCGCACTAATAACGGTCGCACTGATAACGGCGACACTATATAAGTGGGTTTCACGGGCGATAAGGCTCAGTCTGCACTCAGCGCTTGGTGTGGCAACACGCCGTGTTCGAGTTCGCAACAAGTCCATCGTCATCCTGAGGATGCCTCGTTGAGAGGTGAAACACGTGTCGATTTCTTTCAGGAGTTTTTTATGGCTCTTTAGAAATAGCTAAGCGGAACAAGTTACTAAATATATCCACGTCTATTGTATTTTATAATGGATTTCCGCAAGGTCACGCCTGAATCAATTAATTATCGCGGTTATCTTCTAAGATAGCCTATTGTTAGCATCAGGTGAACTGTGAATGCCAATGATGAAATTCCGCTTTCATCTTTATCTTATACCATCTCAACCAATCGTCGATGTCGTCTGGTAGAAGGCTACTATTTTTGTTTAAAATTTCATTTTGCATTAACCTCCGGGTCGCAAAAAGCCCAATTTAAACATTAAATATTCGCCAAATCTTTTACCTGAATTACAATTCGTTTACATTGACGACGTCCTTTTGAAATGGCTTATTTTGAAATATTTTTGGTACCGATTCTTTAATCGATATTCAATTGAGTAGCTTTAGTAGAGATAGAATTTATTATGGACTGATGACCGTTTCGTTGAATAGATTAGGTATTCCTTTTGTTACGACATTTTTGTTGAATTTACGTTTTAATTGAAGTTTACTTAGGGTTTTCATATTTTTGGTTTCTTAAGATTTTTTCGTTTTGTTCTCTATTGCAGAACTTTTTCTAAAATTGTATGTGTCATTTAAAAGGCCAAGTACTGTGCTGTAATTCGTATATCTCTTAGTTTATTCTGCCAATTTTCCGAGCACATTAAGTACAGCTGACACAAACCAACACGAGAGGGATAAGCCTTGAAATACGAAAAATAAGCCCACTCCCCAAAACGTCAACATAATCGTACACATTAGTTCACATTAACTGGACATATAAAAACGAGCAACCACGTACACTGGAGTGCAGATGAAACCACCAAAAGCGTTGTAAAAGCCACAATAAAGTTGGTGCTTTACGTGCGTGACTATAAACTAGATAGTCCATTAAATTTGCATCGGACAGCTTCATACATTTTTGTCGCGCGCACTGTAAAAAAGTACGTGAGCGTAAGTGCAATAAAATGATACCAGTTTAATTGGGGATGTCATTGTATGTAAAATGTTGCTGAGGTAATTGTTGCTTAAATACGTCTAAAGCTCACTTTATTACTTTTTTTAATAAACTGCACAGATTGCGTAAAACTTACAACCTACATCTTCCGTACACAGAAGCACTGTTCTTAAAGTAGACCACTAATAAGTGCCTACATCATATTGTTACCTCCAAACTTTATACAAATTATCTGAACCAACTCCGTAATTGACTTCAACGGTAGCTAATTTAGTTAATCAGCCTTTTAGAGGAAACTTTTACAGAATGCACCACTTGTGGGCTTGTGCGGGGAGGGGAAGGGGGATGGGTAATTGGTCGTTTGCTCCGCAGACACTCATTGACTTATGCGGACAAGTTCGGAGATTGTTTGAAAATATCTGTTCCTTATTCCTCATTTGATGAATATGTAGTCGAGAGAAAAAAGGGTTGCTATTTCAAAACTGAACTGCAAGTATTTAACTTACAAAGTAAGTAGTTTCCAGGGCTGCATTTCTTTGTTCGTGTAACGAAAGTGACTTTGAAATTGTTTTAAATTTCATCAATGGTGACATAATTTATTATCTAAAATCTAAATGGCCTACTAGTTCATGAACTGGTTCCAAGGATCTATAAAACATTGACATTACACGAGTATTTATTTTAAGAAAAAGGTAAGACTACAATCAGTATTTGGAAGCAACACCTGTCTTCGCCTGCCAACAGATTGATAGACATTGATTTATGTATCCTTTCTCCAAAAATAGAGCACGCGGCTTTGCCATCTCGCTGTAGATCCTTTGACGACTATGCAAAAAAAAAAAAGAAAAATACTTTAGTGAATTCTATTGTTCATAAGACTTGGGAAATTAAACGTAACCACATTTTTATCACACGCAAAATCTTAACAAGAAATGACGACGTCTAACAAAACACTTGACTCGTATACCTCTTACCTTATTACCCTAATTCAGACTCACCAATAAAATGGCTTCTCTGAATGCTCGACAAATAACATCGCGTATCAAAAGGAATATCGTCCAAATATAGTGGCGAATGGTCGTAAACTAAGTTTTATCTTCGTGTGTCTTCGGCTAATGTCGGAGATAAATCTGGAACGACAAAAGACCAGCTTCGGGATGAGTATGTCACGTAATTTACTTTTATGGTGTCGTCAGGGTTGCGATATGATGGGCATTTAGGGGATTTTCGGGTAGTTTGCGTCGGTATGGAGAGACTTACCGTCAACGGTCGGGTGAGCGACAGTAAGCTCGCGTCTGTATGAACTTACTTAAGCCCGTCGATTGTCTGGATCGACTTCCTAACTGGCAGATTTTAGATAGGCAGATACAAACATAACCATTTATTTAGTGCACACAAAATAAATAGCACAACACACAAAAGCACAATTAAATGATAATAAATTACATTAACGTAAAGAAACAACAAGGTGCAAGGAAAGAAAAAAAAAATTGTGGCACTCCGGGAGTGCCGAAAGAAGTTACAACTTGAACAAGATCGCCTTGGTGGAAGAAAAATACTTGCATAGAACATTGACCCGTAATGTAATATAAATAAAGACCACAATCGCGTTTACAAAAATTAGGTGTCGGTAACGGTGTCGCGAGTTCAATTGTTTTTTCCCATCTCAAAAATGCCCAACGCGCCTAAAGAAGTTTTCATTTCAAAAACAGAGATCTTGGGGTAATTAAGACTGATGTATTTTAGTTTATTTATTTACCATTGAATATGAACTGACAGGGGATTAGATGTACCTAATAGTAAATGAAAAGAAGTAAGAATAAGGAGACAATTGCAGCTACTCATCATTAGAGAAGTTTTTTGATTCATAGTATCTTTCAATGCACAAGTTGAGCCCATTTATCTATCTGTTATCTTGCCAATCAATCATTTACTTCAATGCTTTAAGGTCCTGGCGACCAAAAAAAATCTCACCGTGAAAGCTAACTTGAAGTGAGCTCGAAGTCAATAGTGTCAATCCCCTAACAGCAGCTGGAATGACAGCTCACTTCACCTTAGTTATCACGGTGAGATTATCACGTTAGTTTTCACGAAGAGATCGGCAGTACCTACTTACCTTTGCTCAGCAGTGATTTCGTTTTATTTTTTGAAGCGTCTTGTTTAGCAATAGACAATTACCATGAAAAACAAGCACTTTCATTCCCAACCCTGCCTGTGTTTACTAATCATCATTGAAAATAACCTAATCTGAATTCTGGAAACGCATTGCAAATAAGCGAATCAACAATTTCATCAGATTACATGACATTCAACCAGGATTACCAGTTTCGAACCCTTAAATGCACGTTTCTATGCATCGCCCGTACCCATAGACACTTAACAATATAACCCCATGAGCTATAACATTTTAGGGCGAATATTAACCAAATTGGATGAGTCGGTAGTCGACGATGCGCGACTTTCTACAGAGAGAATTTGGCGAAGGATTTAAACTCAAAGTTTTTTTTTATAGAAACATCTGCTAGCGGAATCAAAGAGCATTATTAGTTTGTTTGTGAATGGTATGTTAATTTTATCACTATTCTGAGACGATACTTTTTCTGGGTGCCCCAAAATCCCCAGCAGGTGGAATGACAGCTCACTTCACCTAAGTTTTCACGGTGAGATTTTTACAGAATAGTACAACTAACTACTTTGACAACAGCTATTCTGTAAAAATCTCACCGTGAAAACTTAAAAATTATCCTTATAAACAATCATTTAAGTTGAACTTCACACTACTTTGAGAACAGTGTGTCCTGAAGGTATTGTCCGAGCGGTGGGATCTCCCCCTGTTACAGAGGTGGATGCAGCTTCATAGTAGCGCGTCCCCTTGTATTATGTAATTTATTTTGTTTTCGTTTTGGATGTCTTTTGTTTGTATTTATTACAATTTTATATTATATTTCGATTGACATTTGTATGTATTTTAAATTTATTTGAAAATGACATGCATGTATTTTTATTTTATTTTATTTGAATGTTTGAGTATTATTTTATTGTGTGTGATTTTTATATCAATTTTATGTTTTAATTTAATTTATGTAATATTTTTTTTAAATAATTTTTTTATGGACTTTGTCTGAAAATAAATGAAATTTTTACTAATTTTTTTACGAATTTGACATTTCTCGGGACCCAGGGATCCCGGACCTTTGATACGAAGGGCCGAAGCCAACTCGCAGAGGCCCCTTCGACGTTTTTAATGAAATGAGGTACCAACCGACGATTATCCCTGTTCGCACTATGCAAGTGCAGCCAAGGACAACCCCCGGTTGGTGTAGGACTATTGTAAGATATGGAAACAAAGATATCGGACTATGGGTTTGGGTTGCTAAAGTGGACTGGTCACCTGGAACTATGGAAGGACTATGGCCCCTGCCTGATCTATGTTTTATGTGCACACGGATAAAATAGCAGGGTGACTTGCACACTCAATAATGGGCCCCCGAAAACGGTCGCTAGCACATAGTGTCGTAGCAACAAGGGGGCAACACGTCCTGAGGTGCTTATGAGGAGTGGAGAGGTATTCCACGGCTATCAGGACAATCCCGGAAGCACGGTCAAGATCCCTACCAGCATCTTACCGGAATACTTCCTTCCTCCGAGCACGTCTGCTCTTGCGAATCTCCACTCAAGCCGGCCAATAAAGGCAAGAATGAGGTGGGAGGGAGCTCTGTTCCTCGTCAGTGTTCACTCCAGCCGGCCAATAAAGGCAAGCCAGAGGTGAGGAACAAGACTTCTCCCGGGAGATAGGGTCCGTGGGATCGCTTCTGTCCAACAGCTCGCCACATGCTGCCCTGCGGGTTTTTGTATCTCTCTTGGTCTAACTCCTCATTCCAGACCTGTTCCAGAAAAGTAATCTCTACTGGCTCAGGCCTAGAGTTCGGAGCACACAAGGCCTACCACGACGTCAACGTAGAGATACGGCGGTGGGGTTATTATTATTAAATGATTGTTTATTAAAAGGATAATTTCTTCCTAGATGCTTTTACCTTTAATTTTGCAGGTATTTTGATTGTTTTTTTATATTTTATTTACGTTTGGTTAAGTAGTTCTCTAGTGATCTCCTGTGCTAGTCCTAAAGAAAAAGTATTTACTTTTTCTTTCTTTCTATTTATAATCGATCTCATACTATAGCTTACAACCACTTTTCCAGCATAACTATTAGCTCTGAGCGATGTATTGGAAATAGGCATACACTTCTGTTTACCCCCTTTGTGATAACAGCCGTGACGACCGTTATGGAACCATATTATACTTAGGTAAGGTCGTTCCGATGCTAAGACAATGTTTTCTCCATTTGGAACGGCTCCAATATTGAGAGCGACGTGAGATAGAGGTTGCAAGCTTGACGTTGATTTGATAAAAGGAAATTATGGGGAATTCGGGTGAGGATGTAGCGTACCTTATGTACGTGTGGATATTGTGATGCTCTCTTATGTGGACGTTTAGCAGTGGTAATGTTGCTTGGAAAAATTCATCCAGGAGAGTGTTGACTTGGTGAGGCTATTATCATAATGCTTGCGAAAGAATTGTTTATTCTGCACAAATAAAACGCGCTTTACAAAAAAAATACACTGTAGGTTTAATCAATTTGCTTAGCCTTTTCCCAAATATGTTGGGGTCGGCTTCCAGTCTAACTGGATGCAGCTGATTACTAGTAATTTACATGGAGCGACTGACCTCCACAATCCAGTAATTGGAAAATACGATACCTCATGGTAAGACTGGTTGTCAGACTTTCAGGCTTCTGAAGACCCGTAACGACTGTCAAAGATCCACGAATGACAGCTGGGACCAACAGCTTAGCGTGCTTTCAGAGGCGCGGATGCTACTCTGTGATTATTTATAGCTAAAAAGTATAAGGTTGTAAATTGTCAAATAGTTTTGTCTATACATTGTCTACTGCTACGACCATAGGTATTCTACCGAAAATCAGAATGATTCTGATCCAAATTGAAAGAAACGAAAATGTTAAACTTTTAACTTAATTTGGCTTTACTTCAATTTCAGTTTTCAGTTTTTTCACATAATTATAACGGTACAATTAAACATTTTTTTTAATAATAAACCTTCGTTCAACAAATGATCACTTAAACATTTATTTTATTGTATTTTCCATCTACAAAAGAAAAATTGTGACGGTAAAAGGTATATTATTCGCGTATAAGTTACAAAGGAAACGCGTTAAGTTACCCCCAAGTTGATCGGCAAGTAATGTAACATAACTTGTGCATTATTTCCGATACCAATTGTTTCGAAAATACATTGCCTTTGATGTTGTGTAGTACTTGTGTTCTTTTCTCTTTGGCTGCTTGAAATATTTATCTGGGATGAAACGTAGGTTTTTTGCTTTTCGAATATACTCAATACTTTATTTGCATTCCATAATGTGTACTTAGGTGGTAAGTTAAAATTATATTGATCATTATGGACCCTGTCAGGTACAGCAAAATAGTAGAAGAGAGGAAGCTTTGAAAGAACTTAGCTTATCAGTCTTCTGAACTAAATTTAATATTATTATTTTTTACATATATAGGTTACTGTACTATGAGATTACTTATTAGATTATGTAAGCACTTATATTTTATCGTTTAAACTATAATAGCATTTTCTTAATAAAAATTGTTTTAGTTTTTTTTTTAATATATTCAATTTATCTTCTTTTTTTATTAATTCAGGTAGTTTGTAATATATTTTATGGTTACTATACTTGTAGAATGTATTTTTAGCCGAGAAGTTGGAATGTTTAATCTTTATTTATGTCGTATTACTCGTATATTAGATACCATTCCAACGATGAAATAATCTTGTCAAGTACCTAAATGTTTCATAATAGAAAACATTTAATTGAAAATTCTTTGTTTTTGAAGTGAAAACTTTTTTAGGCGCGTTGGGCATTTTTGGGATGGGAAAAAACAATTGAACTCGCGACACCGTTACCGACACCTCATTAAAAGTATTTCCTGCACAGTAAAATTGTTCAAGTTTTTACTTCTGTCGGCACTCCCGCCGAGTGCCACTGTTTTTTTTTTTTGTGGGTTTACTATAGGTATGCTTCTGCCTAAAACTTCGGGGAATACAGGCGTGATGTTATGTTATGTAATTCCTTTTTATTTGTTTTTATTCAATTCTACCTCGACTGTGGTTGCATGTGGTTGCGCATCTAAGGTCCGATCTCCAGGTCGAGTAGTGCCATTTAGTTTTCCAAATATAATTTCACAGTAGCAGAACGGAAACTGTATTTCTGTCCGGTTAATGATAATAGGCTCGTACGTCAACGATTATAAAACCAGTATAAGTTGGCTGGCTGGCTGGGTATTGTGACGCAGCCTGGGAGAGGCCTATGTCCAGCAGTGGACTGGGATAGGCTGAGTTGAATGAGGCTGGCCTCGCATTCTATTGAAACTCCGTACTGTGCGAGGCCAGCTTAAAGTCAATGTATAACGTGCGGTCTACTAAGTACTTAAACATAATTGCTGAAATGTGGCTGTACTATAGATTCAACTGCCTGCTCCTCTGGGAAATACAGACAAGAGAACATGTTATGTTATTAATATCTATGTAAGAACATAATATCATAACATATAATGTTTTTTTTCCAGCCTTCCTACAATGGCACCAATCTTCGCCGAGCCCCGAGTGGAGTGCGGGTAAATGCAACATCTACATCATGTCGCATCGTTTAGGTTAGTAATATTTCGTCCTGGTTAATGGGCCGAGTTATTTTTTCCCTGGCTGCTGGCATGTTTCACTAAACAGTTGCGACGACATGAGTAAACATGTCCATGTCATATAGTTTATTTTGTTTTAATATGTTTATTTAGTTATTTTAAATGTTATACTTTATTGTACACCAGAAATATAAAACATGCAATGGGTGGCCTTATCGCTTTCTGCGATCTCTTCTCTAGTGTTTTTTTGGAAGTCGGTTGTATCGGTTTTTTTTTTGGAAAAAACTTTTATTTTTCACTTTTTAGTTGTAGTACCTACCCCACACAAATTTGAATACCACTACCTGCTATGTAAAGCATACCCTTTCAAACGAAATATTAGTTTTCATAATCGGTCCACAATTGACTGAGAAATCGGTGGACATACATTAAAAAACATACGCTACGAACATAAAACCTACTTTTTGGAAGTCGGTTAAAAATAGTGTTGTCATTGGTGCAAAATAATAAGTAAGTTTAAAGATACAATATACTTTAATAGATATAATAATATGCTATATAATAGATACTTATATAAAAACATAAATAGTAAATGTATAGGTAAGAAAAATTATGTATATAAGCAACGAGAATAAATGACGACTCCAGATTATTACAGCTACGAGATCAAGATCACAACAACAAGTAATGTTCCTTCACGAGTCTTGTAAATACGGGTAACGATTGCGCGTGTTTTATTGGAACTGGCAACGCATTCCACAAACGAGCGGCCTGGACAGAAAAGGATTTGTCGCGGAAAGTTGTGGAATGCATTGGCTTACTTACGCCCATTTTGACCATCATCCTTTCGTGTCAATCAATCTGCCTAGCCTTTTCCCAACTATGTTGGGGTTGGATTCCAGTTTAACTGGATGCAGCTGAATACCAGTATTTTGCATGGAGCGACTGCCTATCTGACCTTCACAACCCAGTAACTAGGTAATACGATACTCCTTGGTAAGACTGGTTGTCAGACTTTCAGGCTTCTGACGACCCGTAACGACTGTCAAAGATCCACGAATGACAGCCGGGACCAACAGCTTAACGTGCTTTCCAAGGCACGGAGGAGTCTCGGTATGTAGAAATGGTCACCCATCCACGGACCAACCCCGGCAAGCGTAGCTTAACCTGATGAATCGATCCGTGCGGCTGTTAGTACTTAACCACAAGCTCCTCATCCACCATCATCCTTTCGTGTGTTATACTTAATAAAAAAATAAAACTGACAGACAACGCACAGCCTAAGCCGCTGAGTCTAGAAGCTTGAATAGTTCCTTTTATAATGAAAAGTGAGCACTAAAGAAAGGATTTTAGAAAAATCATCCTCTCAAATAGGTGATGACAGTTCGTAATTTTTGTAGATATAAATTTCCATCGGGCACACGGCTTGTTGACTTTTAAAGGATTTTTTGATAGAGTAAGGCATGAAAATCAAATTACCAGTAAGTAGCATTTGTTCCAAAAAGTATGAATCAAAGGAACATGAAACTTTCAGCTTTGTCACTTGGCAGTAACAAAGCTGAAAGTAAAGAGAAAACAGTGTCATTTTAGTGGCATAAAATGACACTGTTTTCTACTTATGTATGTCTTACTCAAATAAGAAACAGACAAATACCAACTATATTAATATCTATCTATCTATTTCAAGGGGACTCCGACCCCCGAACAACATAATCATATTAGTAACACCTGTACTAATATAGATAGGGATCCCGGAGGCTTTTTATTGTGCTCTCTCTCAATTAATCTTGCTAGCTTACCGCGGCACGATCATTACTCTTCCTAAGTAATTGTCTTATGTACGATTAAAACTTGGTAAATGTTACAAGGGTAAATTAAAAACACGTATTTGTAACCAGTTACGCGTTATTGGTAACTGTTTGTAATTGATTTATTTAACGGTTTTTAAAGTTATTTGCGTTTTGTCGCTATATTGGCGTCTGTGAGTCTATAATAAGGTCCTTAAGGATGTATCTAAGGTTTCTTCATGTGACTTGAAGACGGCAATTGGGAATATAGTTAAAATTACAAGGTATTTTAAGTAACTCTCCCTTAAAATGGAAGTAATCGTCTGTAAACTAAATCTCCCTATTTGATATCAAATCAAATCATTTATTACTTTGGAAATATGGGTAATTATTACATTGATGTTTTATTAAGAAAGTCCTCCATGTTCTAACGTCGCATGGGCATGCAAATCATGTTAAATAACACAAATTTAAAGACATTATAAATTTAAATAACAAGTAGGAAATTTTAACAATACATAATAAAAATTAATATCAAATCATTCAAATTAAAGTAAATGTCAAATTAATACAAAAATGTCAAATGTCAACAAGGTAGCAGTAATCAAAAAATAAAAATAAAATAAGTCAAATGGATTTATTAGCATGTCAATCAGTCAGTGATTCATCACTAAGCAAGTCGTCAATTGTGTGATAACTTTTTTCTATTAATATAAGCACTGGAACCTTAGTAACACTTAATATTTTTCAGTATTTATAAACCTATTGATTAATTTTCCCTGCCAAAAGGGTAAAGCATCAAAATACATAAAATTCGGTTTTAACGTTTATCTTTGGTTTAATATTTTACTGTCAAAATATATACAGTAAATACCACAAATGCAATAACCTAACATACCATCAAATTAATTAATCGAATGGAGCATTTAATTTAATATACCATGTACGGGATCCCTACGGATGTTCACAGGCGAAGGGTGTTACATTAATTCTGTATAACAATTACTTTAGCCGTATACAGGGCCTTCTGAATTTATAATACCGTTATATTTTACTGCATGATTCGGATTTCATTTTTATTAAAACCGATGAGAGCTGGTGGTGTGGCCGCTAGTTATTATAGGTACCTACTAAGTTGTAAGTCAAACCCAGCCGAGCATGTACTTTACTTTGAGTAATTTTATTTTATTACTACAGTGAAGGAAATCATCTTTATTTTGTTGCATTCTTTTTTTGCCTTCTACCGGGCACAAATTCAGATTTCGGGCTGCTGTGAAATTCCAGAAGAAAGAACCCAAAAACATTTTGCCCGACCTGGAATTTGAAGTCGAACCCAGGACCTCATGTTTAGCAGTAGCACTTGCGACCACTAGACCAACGAGACAGTAAATAAATCAATATAATAGTACAATCAACCGTACAATCATGTGATTTTTTTACATTATAAGCACTCTTATTTCCTTGCAGTAAGGGCGGCTTTTGTAGTTCAAAAGTGTCACTTCTGTCTTACGGTTGACCGTATCTACCTACCTTCATTTTTTACTTGCTTGCAACGTTTACTGAAATCAAAACACCGAGGAACATTATGTTATAACCCGACTATGTTAAGAGTGCTGCTTTCCTGCCTCCTTAGTGTTTATTGAGACGCGCCACTTTCAAGCGACAAAAAAATTGACGGACTTTTAATTTACTTTTAGAGGTATGAGGAACAGAGTGTAAAGTTCAACTGCCCATTGGTTTGAAGTCGGAATCTTGTAGGTATATATGTCGATCGCTCGAAAAACTTTAATTGCGCGATGCAGGATTTATGTGACGTCATGTCTAGTTCGTATGTGGCGGTGTAACCGCTACATACTCGCCTTTAACTAGGCATCAGAGACAGCAGACACGGACTAAGGTTTTTTTAGTGCAGGTTGGTGATTTCCGACCTTCTTTTTAGTAAGTCCAGGTTTGCCCACAATGTTTTACTTCACCATAAGTCAGTAATATCGAGAATTAACTGAGAAAGTACACAAGCTCATATACTTCGACTTGCCAGGAACCGGTAGTCTCTCGTAGTTATTATTTGTGTAAAACACCATTCACATTGAACACATTATTTACCTAATTTTTATGTCACATGCCACAACTCGTGAAGAGAGGCAGTTAGTAGCAATATATGTCACTCCACAAGAGGCAGTTTTTAAATTGTTTAGTTTGTACTGCCTCTTGTGACATAAAAAACTGTCATGTCATGATATACATATAACAGTTTTTTTTGTGAAACACATCGCATCCACTGTTTTCCAGACAACGCTTGTTCAGAAATACAACATACAAACCACAAAACATTTTGTTCTCTTAGTATAGGTACAGTTTAAGATACTACCATATGTTCATAAGCTATCTTCACACGACTGCAAAAATACGTGGTTTTTTTTACACAAACCAACTGTTAGTGGCCCGTCTAAACCCCACTAAGTCACGTCTCAAATGCGAACGTTTTAAAATAGATCGCGTAATATTTTCTCCATACATTTGGCCGCACTCAGACGGCACTACGGCCGTCAGTGGTAAATGAGGCGAGAATTCTTGCAGGTTTTAACGAGAGCGCGCATAACTATGGTAAAATGACGTCGGTTATCGGGAAATTCGTTTTTAATACGGATTATTAAGTTCCCTTTATTGGTACAGATTTTCTGCTTGGATAATGATTTTGGACGCCAACTTTTCTGATATCTTTTAGTTGTTTGTGAATTGCCATGATCAAAATAGGTACATTTTGCCTACTTGAAAAATCCTGTGGTTATCGAGGTGTTGCTATCCATTTCAGGATTATAATTTTTGCAGAGATCTGAAAATAACCTAGAATAAAAAAAAACCGGCCAAGTGCGTGTCGGACTACGCACAATGAAGGGTTCCGTAGTTGAGATGAATTTATTTATCCCAAGAACAAACTCAACATTGTAGTTGAAAAACATGTTCTCCCATACATTCCAACTGCAAATCATCGCTCGGCATCCAATACCGCGACTGTGACATTTTTTTTTAAATTGCAGAGTCACTTATTTGAACGTGTAGAATGAAATAAAATAAAAATCAGATTTTCGTAAAAAAATTCACATTTGCGGTATTAACATAATAATAATACCTTTAAACGAGCTATTCTTGTATATACCTATGTATATATAATCTGAATCTCGGAAACGGCTCCAAGAATTTTTATTAAATTTAGTGTGCCCCCTGCATACTAAATTTAATAAAAATTCTTGGAGCGATAAAACGATCTAGCTAGGATGCATTTTTAGAAAACGTCGTTCAAAAAAAAATTCATCCAGATATTTTTCTTTATTCAAGTAACAAGGACTCATTGCGTTAGTAAACTTATGAAGTATGTTAACTTATTTTACGAGGTCACTTAGAAAGTTTTGCGACTAACAGTTTTTGTCTATAGAATACTGGCTGGATTTGATGTTAATTAAAACTATGACTATTTATTACAAAAAAACATAACATTCCAAATTCGAAATTCCCTCCACATTTTTTTACGAGCAAAATTTAAATACTCTGTCTTACTGAAAACTGGATTTATAACGAGAACATTTTCGCGCGATGATTTTGTACGATTTCAAATGTCGACTAAAACCAGAAGAATCGTTTGAAAGACTTCAATTGGTGTTCATAGAAAAAATGCCTTCTAAAGAGACTGTTTTTCGCTGGTTCAACGAATTTATGGGTGGTCTAGTAATTTTGGCAGACAAAGAAAGAAGTGGCCGCCCTATGACGATTGTTGAAAAAGTGCTGGCTGTGAAAAATTTAATTCAAGAGAATAGGCGAATTACATATGAAGAGGTTCAGCATACACCGTGAAATTTGAATCACAGTTTTGCTAGAACAAACGTTGTTCAGACCATGGTCTACTACCATTCTACAGCATCCAATAAAAAAAAACATAATTGGTTTTTGAAATAACACAAAAAAAGCAAAGTTTAAAATGTCAAGATTATCGTTACTCCCTACAACACAGACACCACGTATACGTTTTTTCAAAAACCAATTTATGTTTTTTTTTTATTGGATTCTGTAGAATGGTAGTAGACCATGGTCTGAATAAAGTTTGTTCTAGCAAAACTGTGATTCAAATTTTACGGTGTATACTGCCGATTGGATCGGGAAGTGTGCATGAAATTCTACACAGGCATCTTCGGTTATGGAAGATAGTTTCACGCTAGTACCGTAAAATCTAATGCAGGGTCAGAAGGAGGTTCGGTTAGAATGTTGCCGAGACATGATAGCAAAATTGGTAGCAGGCTCGTCTCGGCGCGTTTAAGATATCATTACGGGTGATGAATCTTGGATTTATCAATATGATCCAGAAATGAAGCATCAGTTGACCGTGTGGCTGTTTCAAAATGAACCAACGCCTACCAAAGTGAAGCGAGCCAGAAGTGCAGGCAAAATGTTGATCGCAAGTTTTTTTTTTTCTACCAGTTTATCTGGTGTCAATACCCTGACGAGATCAAAGAAGCATCAATGCTGAATTGTATGTTACCAAATGTTTGCCAGAAGTTTTTAATACTGCAAGCAGCAAGCGACCGAACACTGGCCTCCGTGGGCTACTGCTTCACCACGACAACGCGCTGGCTCACTCGGCGCTCAAAACAAGGGACTTTCTGGACAGCACACCGGTCAAATTTATAGGTCATCCTCCTTACAGTCCCGATTTGGCTCCGTGCGACTTTTTCTTGTTCCCCAAAATAAAAAATCAACTCAAAGGAAAACTGTTTTCATCACCTGAAGATGCACTGGGTGCATTTGAGAAGGAGATTGGAGAGGTGTCTGATGCGGACTGGAAAATGTGTTATGAAAATTTGTTTAGACTATAAAACTGTGTATGCCAATGAGGAGTTCTTTCAAAAGATATAATAAAAAAATATATAACCTGTAGTATATTTTTTTCTAGTATCACAAAACTTTCTGAGTGCCCCACTATGTTCTATGTTCTATGTTATAGGGTTTGGTTTCCGCACTTAGTCCGTAAGGTGGACCATTGTGCGTGGGCCATGGCGGCCGTTTGGTGTTATTCCAACCAGCCCACCTCCCTCCAGAAGCTAATCAAGTCTCCTGGTCTGTTCAGAACATCTGTGTAGGATCTGGGTGACCCGAGGGTTTCTGTTCTAATCTGGGTGACGCCTGTGCATTCAAAGAGCACGTGCGCTACTGTTTCCTCAGCCTCCATGCACGCCCTGCACAGAGGACTGTCCGTTATGCCTATTGTGTGGAAGTGTTTGTTTAGCGAGCAGTGCCCCGTGATGGTCCCCGTCACCATGCGCAGGCCGTTCCTGTCCAGGCGTAATAAACGCCTGGTTAGCCTGCCATCCAAGGATGGCATAGCTTCCTTGGACTGCCTGCAACCTGGTGTCGAGGTCCACCAGTTCTCTGCTTGTGTGTGGGTGAATTCCTGTAGCCACCTGCGTATTTGGTTGAAGGGGATTGGCACGATAGGCTCAGGTCCACAGACTGCCGTGCTAGATCCTCTTCTACTGAGTGCCCCACGTAATCTAGTTTAAATTTATTTCACCCCACGGGAGACGGCACTGCAGTGATTGATGTACATGCAATCCAGACTGCTAACGATATTGTTGGAGCTGGCCCGTACTCTGCGTACCAGGGATGCACACCTCATTCGCATCGTTGCGTAAAAGCAATTAATATGTGCGTCCGCGAATATTCCCGATGCGCTACAAAAACGGGGCAGCACCGACCTATTGGAGTTATACATCAAACCATGTGTTTTGGCATACTGCTCACATTTGGCGACCAATTACTTTCTGAGACCACAGATTGACGCGCTCAGAAGCACCATATCATCTGCATAGCTAATGTTATTTACACAAATACCATCTATATAGCAACCCACTCTGGTGCTGCTGAGCTCGCCAATCCTGCCTCACCCCGCATTCCAACCTGTATGGCTTGGAAAAAGTTCCAGCCCATCGTACACTATTGATCTGGTTACCATACCACTATTTAAAGATGTTTATAAGCTCCGTTGGCAACCTATCCTTCTCCATCTTTCTCCACAATACGTCATCAGCAACCTGATCAGAAACCTTGAATAAATCGATGAACCTAGCATAAATCGGCGTCCCACGCTGTGTATAGTAAGTATGTGATAGTATGCTTAAGGCACAATACTGCACTTTCTGTTGACAAACCACGCCGAAACCCGAATTGGTTGTCATGAACATTTACAGTTTTATTTATTTGTGTATTAAGCAGACGGTCAAACACTTTGATATTTTGATATTATAGTAGCTAGAGAGATGTGTAAGCAATTATAAAATAAATCAGGATATTTCAATGTGAATTTATGATTTTATTAGTATTCAACTTGATTAGTAATGTAAGCAATTATAAAATAAATCAGGATATTTCAATGTGAATTTATGATTTTATTAGTATTCAACTTGATTAGTAATTTGGTTCGATAAAAGATGATACTGTGTTTAAATAAAGTTATGATTAAATACGTAAAAATTAACTTGAGTTCAAATACAAAACATTAATGATTAATATAATAAATAGTTACCATTTTATATAAGTTTTTAATGTTCGTCTATTGACTTCAAATTCGCGCGCTTTGCCGCATTTTTGTAACGTGGACACGAGGTGTCGAGTAAATCTAATACTGTTTCTGGGGCATTATTATTCGGATTATCGAGCTGTACAGTACAAGTTACCTAAGTGTAAAAGCGTTATTATTATAAAAGTGTTTACCTAAGTGTAATTATTGTGTTACTTAATTAAAAGGATTACCTCAGTATAAGTGTCTTTTCTTTCAGTTCAGAAGTGGGATATTTCACGTAAGTGTTATTGCCTTATATTCTAATATTACTTTTCAAATAACAGCGTGATCTGATCTTTATGTTGTGCTTAACTGAATGTTAGATTTCATAACCTGATAGTAATATAATAAAAATAAAACATTATTGATGTTTTATCACGAATCTAAAATGTTAATTGAAATAACTGTGATCACTAATAAAACCGCCTGCCAACCTAGAATTTGGAATCATACTAGGTATTTCATATTGTTACGATCGTTCGTCGTAAATAGGTCTAGCATATTGCGATTTTTTGTGCTTATATGATGTCAGCGGTCGGTGTGGTTTGAAATATAATCATAACGAGGTTGTATTAGGTACGCCATTACCAATCTTATACTCGGTGATCGTAGCAATAAACATAGAAGAAGTACCTTCATGATCTGTAGTGGTATAGGTGATGATTCCTGTTTTGCTGTACTCGTTTTTTAAAGTATGTAAATAGCCTTCCGAATGGTTTAAAAGAACAGCTGTGTCCGTATATTATTTTTATTGACCAGGTCTACAAATGGATGACGATCGTGATGGAACTTCGGCTCAACCGCCGCGAACCCCATCACCAGTGTTGGACAGGCAGAGCCGCAGGCGGAGCCGGGAGCCGAGCCGCAAGCGGAGCCGGAAGCAGAGCCGCAGCCAGTGCAGCAGGCAGAGCCGCAGCCACAGCCGCAGGCAGAGCTACAAGCATAGCCGCAAGCGCAGTCGGGTATGGAGTCCTGGTCACCGAATTCGACGACTCGAGACGCCGCCGCCGGGAAGGGTTGCGACACATCGGAGTCGCAGTCCAACCAGGGTGATCCCTGGTTCACAGGGGAAGCGCCTTGGCCAAGATTGCAGATCACGGTCAAGACGCAGCAGGAGCAACACACGAAATCGCCAGCGAAGCGGGGATTCACATCATCGACGAGACACCCGTTCGCCGAGCAAAAGAAAGAGCGCACGTGAGTCATTCCCTACAATGGATGTGTTTTCTAAATTTACCGATTTTCTTGATAAAATCTCGAGTAGGGGTAGTGAGAGAATAAGTAATTTTAATGTAGTTCCTGAGTTCGACCCTTCTTCTAAAAATCAGAACATAAATAATTGGATACACAAAGTAAATGAAATAGCAAGCATATATAGTTGGACGGACCGACAAATCATCCATAATACGATACCTAAACTTACTGGCAATGCAAAGCGGTGGTACGAGGGTCTTACAACCGTCAATTATAGCTGGGTTGAGTGGCAAGAAAAGCTCAAAGCAGCTTTTCCGTCCGATGAAAATTATGGCCAAATGCTTTCGGATATGTTGGACAAAAGAGCGAAGTTTGGGGAATCTTTAGAGGATTATTATTACGATAAAATGGCATTACTCAATAGGTGCGAAATTAAGGGTAAAAGAGCAGTAGAATGCGTGATCTTTGGCATAGACGATAGGGCCATTAGGATAGGAGCGGAAGCAGCGCAATTTGATAACCCTGATAGACTTTTGGCTTACTTACGAAATGCAAAAAGCATAGGCAAAAGAAATGATAATATTCAAAGAACTTCGAATAGGAAATTTCCGACTAAAGATAAACCACCTGTTAATAATAAATCAAATCCGATCAGGTGCTTTAATTGCAAGGAAGAAGGTCACATTATAAGCAAGTGTAATAAACCATTAAAGAAATGTACAAATTGTTCAATAATTGGTCACGATTCTAATGAATGTTATCGTAAGAAGGAAGACGCAAAATCGGTCTTAAAAATTTCAATTACCAAACCTAAAACGAATGATAAATATGTACAATCTGTTATGATCAACGGTCACGAAAAAGTAGGTTATTTAGATACAGGTAGCGAATGTACGCTCATCAGAAACGCAGACGCTGTAGAAGTATTCGGTAAATGGGATAGAACTTATTCAGTAGCAATGACTGGTTTTGGTGGAGCGGTAGTTCATGCGATAGGTCGGTGTCCAGTAGTTTTGGAAATTCAAGGCGTTATTGTCGAATTAGATGTAATTGTAGTACCTGATAATTTTTTGAAATACCCATTATTGGTAGGTCAGTCATTTACCGAAGCATTGGGGGTTAAAATCTTAAAAACTGATTATGAATTAATAATCTCCCGTGAATTTCCAGAAACTATTGGCATAGTTAAACTATTTTCAAAAAAATGTTGTTCAATTCTACCCGGATGTTCTTATGTAGAGGTTGACTCGTCCCCGAACATAACAGGTTCCGTATTAGTATACGGTAGTTATAGATCCATCCCTAATTTAGAACATAATATAGAAGAGGGTGTTTACTCGATTGAAAATGGGAAAGGTGTACTATTAGTCGATAATATTTCCTCAAACGTTATAACTTTTAATAAAGACCAGCTGATAGCTAGAGGGCAATTTTTGCAAATAAAAATTATAAATTGTCCTACTATAAATAAGATTGATGTTGCAAGTCCTTTAGAACCTTTTCATTTAAATGACTTGAATCTGGACGATAGCTTAAACCAGGATCAGAAATTGCAACTATTAGATGTTGTGAATCGTTACCGAACTTGTTTTGCTATTAGATTGACCGAGTTAGGCTGTACTAATGTAGAGACAATGAACATTGATTTAATGGATCCCCAACCTGTAGTTTATAGGCCTTATAGGTTGTCTCATAAAGAAAAACAGGAGGTTAGGGGTATGACCGATGAATTACTACAATGTGGTATCATAAGAGAATCTTGTTCGCCATTTGCAAGTCCAATCATTTTAGTACAAAAAAAGAACGGCGAGAAGCGTCTTTGTATAGATTACAGGGCTTTAAATCGGAAAACTGTAAAACAACACTACCCTTTGCCTAGGATAGAGGATCAGATGGATAGGTTAGCGGGGTATAGTCTTTATACGACTTTAGACTTAGCGTCAGGGTACTACCAAATAGAATTAACTGAACGAGACAAACAAAAAACGGCTTTTGTCACACCAGAAGGGCAGTTCGAATTTAATAGGATGCCTTTCGGTCTGACAAATGCACCAGCGGTATTCCAAAGAACTATTAATAAAGTTCTTGATAACTTAAGATTTGACACGGTTGTCGTATATATGGATGATGTTCTTGTGCCTTCGGTTTCGTTTGAGGATGGCCTTAAAAAACTAGAATCGGTATTTGATAAAATTAGGAATGCAGGTCTTACATTGAAACTCTCGAAATGCAACTTCTTTCATTCTAAAATCGAATTTCTTGGTTTCGAAGTCTCAGGGAATGGTATAAAACCGGGGAAGTGTAAAACAGACGCAGTTGATAAATTTCCTACCCCTAAAGATGTCCATAATGTTAGGCAATTCTTAGGCCTGGCCAGTTTTTTTAGACGCTTTATTAAGAACTTTGCGATGATAGCTCGACCATTGACTCAACTACTAAAAAAAAATGTTTCTTGGACTTGGGGCAACGAAGAAGAGACCGCATTCACTCAGTTAAAAGCAAAATTAGTATCTCGACCAATCTTAACACTGTACAATCCTAATGCTGCTACCGAGTTGCATACGGATGCCAGTAAACACGGTGTCGGTGGTATGCTTTTACAGAAACAAGATGATCAAATTATGAAACCAGTCGCTTATTTTAGTAGACGTACTTCACCAGAAGAGCAACATTTTTCATCTTATGAATTAGAAACCTTAGCGGTTGTAAATAGTTTGACAAAATTTCGATGTTACTTAATAGGGTTAGAATTCACTATAGTTACTGATTGTAATTCTTTACGTGCCACTTTTACTAAAAGGGATATGATTCCACGTGTTGCTCGCTGGTGGAGTATGATCCAAGAATTTGATTTTAACATAATTTATAAACCAGGGACTTCTATGACGCACGTAGATGCATTAAGTAGGAACCCTTTGCAAGAAAATACTTCTAGTACCGACCCAGTTGATTTACAAGTTTTCCATATCACTGTAGATTGGTTAGCCACGGTCCAAATGAATGATGATGAGACTCAAAGGATTAAACGGGTTTTAGATGATAAAGATTTAAAAACACTAAACTATACAAAACAAAATTTTATTTTAAAACGTGGAGTAGTTTACAAGATAACGGACGATGGACTTAGATGGTATGTGCCAAAAGGTGTCAGATGGCAAGTGTTACGTTCTTGTCATGATGACATAGGTCATTTTTCTTATGAGAAAACCTTAGACAAAATTAGAACAACTTACTGGTTCCCTAAAATAAACAAAATTGTTAGAAAGTATTGTCAAGCGTGTATTCAATGCGCTCACGGAAAGGTACCTGCTGGAAAGAGGTCCGGGTTTTTACATCCAATACCGAAGGTATCTGAACCTTTCCACACTGTACATGCGGACCACCTAGGTCCTTTTAATGAGAGCAAAAGAAAAAATAAGTACATATTAGCCATTATTGATGCGTTCACAAAATTTATTATCCTTAAGCCTGTTAAAAATACGAAAACTCACACAACAATTTCAGTTTTTAAAGAATACTTCAGTTTGTTTGGTGTACCTTCTCGAATAATAACAGATAGAGGCACTACTTTCACGAGCTCAAAGTTTAGAGAGTTTTTGTCAGAAAAAGGTGTGAAACACATTTTAAACGCCGTCGCTACTCCTCGCGCAAATGGACAGGTAGAGCGTTATAATAGGACGGTATTAGATTCATTAACGGCTATGACCTTCGGAAAAGACGAAAGACTATGGGATGAGTATTTGCTACAAGTACAATGGGGTTTAAATAATACCACCAATAAAGCAGTAGGTAAAACCCCAGCTCAATTGTTATTTGGTTTGCGACTTAAAGGGTTGACTGAGAGTGGACTTGTTTTACCAGTTCAGGAAAATGATGATACTAATGTCGGTAACATAGAAGATATTAGAAACGAAGCACTAGACAAAATAGTACGTACTCAGGAAAAGCAAAAGCGAATCTTTGATAAGGCTAGAATTCCTCCGCGTCACTTTGATGTAGGACAGTTAGTTAGGGTAGAAAGAGAAGTAGGGCAAAAAGGGAAGAGTAAGAAATTAGTTCCAAAATGTCTAGGCCCTTATCGCATTACCAAAGTATTACAGAATGACAGATACGAAGTAGAGGATACGCCTATCACAAAAAAAAAGGGTAAACAAAAATATGTAGGAATTTTTTCGGTAGATAAAATCTACCCTTGGCTTGTGTATCAGTCGGTGGACGAGAGTAACGAAGACGATGATAGTAATAATTCGGATATGGATACAGGCCACTAAATTGTGGAAGTATTACAGTGAAGTTGTGTTGAACTCTAAACTTTATAAATTAAGTGAATTTCATAAAGGCCAGTTTCAATTAGTAGTTGCGAACAGTATAGCTTCGTTAATCAGATAGTATGGTAGTAGAGGTAAACGCCTATATCAGGCTAGAATCTGCTTTTATGACTAGTATGGTAGTATGGTAGAATGGTAGTATGGTAGTATGGTAATATAGTGAAACACCACAGTTGGCGAGATTTGACTGACATGATATTAGGTGTTACAGTATGGTAGGGTGACAGTATTGTGATATGGTAATATGGGTCCAGTATTGTAAAGGGACGAGTGCAAATTATAAATTAAGAATGTTGGAAAAGGTTTGAATTTGGTTTAATTTTTTATTTTATTTTTTGAAAATATTGTTAATGTACTTAGTTGATTGTTATTGATAGACTAGTTATAAATGGATTTTGATGATATTCATTGTTATTAATTTTTCTATCGTAACATTACTTATTACCTAAAATTTAATTTAATTCAGATAAAGCATAAATCAATGGAAAATGTATTGCTATATTATTATTATAATTTTTTGTTTATTTACTACTCATTTAGTAATTATTAAAGAAATGTATGATAATATTATTTAAGCCAATTTGTTGTATTTTGTGTGTTTTACAAAGTTGTGTGTATATTTCTTTTTTATATTATTCGCGAGGGCGCGACTCATAGGTCAGGATGGACGAATGTAAGCAATTATAAAATAAATCAGGATATTTCAATGTGAATTTATGATTTTATTAGTATTCAACTTGATTAGTAATGTAAGCAATTATAAAATAAATCAGGATATTTCAATGTGAATTTATGATTTTATTAGTATTCAACTTGATTAGTAATTTGGTTCGATAAAAGATGATACTGTGTTTAAATAAAGTTATGATTAAATACGTAAAAATTAACTTGAGTTCAAATACAAAACATTAATGATTAATATAATAAATAGTTACCATTTTATATAAGTTTTTAATGTTCGTCTATTGACTTCAAATTCGCGCGCTTTGCCGCATTTTTGTAACGTGGACACGAGGTGTCGAGTAAATCTAATACTGTTTCTGGGGCATTATTATTCGGATTATCGAGCTGTACAGTACAAGTTACCTAAGTGTAAAAGCGTTATTATTATAAAAGTGTTTACCTAAGTGTAATTATTGTGTTACTTAATTAAAAGGATTACCTCAGTATAAGTGTCTTTTCTTTCAGATGGGCCTTTTGGATGCCGAGCGACGAAATGTAAGTTTTTACGCACAATATTGAGAGATTTACCATGTTATTTTAAAACCATAGACTTCTTATAGGTTTTCCTGTAATCTATGAGTAAAGAGCCATACCATGTATTTTTTTCAAAATTTTTGGTCCAGTAGGTTCGGAGATAAGGGGGGGGGGGAATGGTCAATTTTCATTGAATTTATCAAATATCTTTAAAAGTATTTATTTTAAAATTATATAAAAAATATATTTAAGATCCTCGCAACAAGCCCTTTAATTTGATATGTCACACGGTACTGTTCGCAAAACTTTTATTTTTAATTTTCTTGTTTGCGCCCCAAAAGTGACACCTATATTCAAAATTAAATTATTTACGTTACACATTCGTGTTTGGGTCACAGAAATACACATGTGTACCAAATTTAAACTTAATCGGTCCATTAGATTCGGAGTAAATTGGCTGTGACAGACGGACAGAAAGACAGACAGAAAGACAGACAGACAGACAGACAGACACACGAGTGATCCTATAAGGGTTCCGTTTTTTCCTTTTGAGGTACGGAACCCTAAAAAGGTATTATTGTTACCTATATCATAATCTGTTTGCTTTTATTTATTTGCGTAAATTTATTAATGAACAAAATGACACCACAAGTTCGCGCCCTTAGCAGGTTTGCAAAATCCCCACCATTTTATCAAAAGATTGCAACTCGCAGACAACTAAACATTAATGGCGTATTACTAAGGATAGAACTGCCATTAAGAACTTCGGTAATAAAGCGGAAACTTGAAAAAATATCTCTTATAAACTCGACGGTAGTCTTAAGGAGTCATTCCATTGCTCGTTTGGAGTCTAATTGTAGGGAAATTGCAAGTGACTGGGATCGTGAGTGTAGTCTAACTGTTAATGTACGCGGAACATCGCATTAGAGTCATTAGGAAGGGGAAAACAATAAAATAGTTGCAAGGAACTATTAGGTCCCTGGAGTAAGTAGGCACTTGGGAAGGTATACTATGTATGTGTCGGGTCTGGTGTGGTGTGAGACATAAGCTTATTCTTTTTAATTTAGACTGGAACTTAGAAAATAGATTTAATAGAGCCTAGGTTGAATTGTTCTTTCTAATATTATTCTAACAAAACTGAGCCAAAGAGATGGTTTTCTTTTTAACGCATTCAAGAACACTAAAGGAGACACAATAGAAGTTTTATTGTTATAATGTCTATGGGCGAATAGTGTCCCTCAAAGTGTTAACCGACGTCTGAATGTATATAATATATATTTTTTTTTATCGTGAGTCATTGTGGATCGATTTTGATTTTTTTGTTTTTTTTTTTATTTTTTTTTTTGTTATTTTTTAATTTGGTAGAGGAAGCTTCCTCTTCATTTTATTCATATTAAGTATATTGATGATATTATAATACTTCCTGCTACAGTTGTTTACATAGCAAGTAGTGGTATACGAATTGGTGTGGGGTAGGTACCATAACTAAAAAGTGAAAAATAAGGATCTTTTTTTACAAAACAAAAAACTACCGACTTAAAAAAAAACACTACAGCGTAAAAATAACTTAAACTTCGGAAGTCTTGTCGATGTCTTTTGCATCTGTATTATAGTTTTTTGCAACCGACTTTCGAAATTAAAGTTATTTTGTGTGAATTAGTGTGGCCACCTTAAAATGTCCACCCTGCAAAGTCAGAAAGTTGTACATCTGCTTTGAATTTTTATTGGTAATCTGTGCATTGAGTAAATTAATAATACAATCCACCCTTTTTTTTTTTTTTTTTTTTTTTCCTGGGTGGGAAATTAACAAATAACTTCTCCCGCTCTGGGTGGAGCGGGAGGGCGTGTCAGACTCTTACTGACTAAAACCCACCCGTGTTCCTTCCTATGCCATGTTGCCGGGGGCCACGATTTCCCTATCGGTTTTCTTCGAACCCCCGGCAGGCCTTGGCCCTAGCGGACCCCGTCAATTCTGCTGACATCTCTTTGAGGCGCGCGTGGAACACAACGCGCCGTCGACCCGGGCTTGGTCCTTATCGGACGGCGAGCTACCCATTGCTCACCGTCCGCAAGCCCGCGCCTACGGTGGCCGGAAATCTTCCTGCGATTCCCGACGCCCAGGGCGTCTCCTGCTGCGGCGGTTAGGGGCGCGAGGGCGCGAAATTTGCCTCTCCCTCACGCGCTCCGTCTCCTCCTTCGCGAGCATTACTGCTTCGCAGAAAGAGGTGACGGCCTCCCATTTCCTCTCGCTCCGTAGCATGGCCCGAATCAGGGCCGGACGCGAGAGATCACCGCCGCCGATCGCATCCACGAGGACACGGCGATGCCCTGCCCAAGCCGGGCAGACCTCCACCGTATGCTCCACCGTGTCCTCCGGGCGATCCACACAGTGACGACACCCGGGCGTTTCCTCCCGCTTTATCCTGAACAGGTACCTCCCGAAACTGCCGTGTCCGGTGAGTACCTGCGTCAGGCGGAAGGTGAGGACGCCGTGGCGCCTCTCTAGCCACTCCTCAAAGAGGGGTCTTATCGCCGCAATTGTGGCATGCCCAGCGCTGGGTTGCGACAATCGCACTCTCCATTCCGCCATGAGATCCTGCCGGAGCTCTGTCCACTGTGCCGCGACTTCTTGCGGCATCGGAGTGTAACGGCTAGGGCTGCGCAGGGTAGGCCGCGCAGGCCATTAACGGTTAGGAAGAAAGTAAAACAGCTAGACAAGTTAATACATATATTTTACACACTGTACTAGTTGGAGATTACACGGCTAGGTCGCGGTAAGGTCACACTGATTTGTTCTGAGCACTAACACAGTAAAATTGGAAGGGTACCGTCCTTGGTAGCATGGGGTAGACGCGGGGACCTGCTCAGCACAGGCTCCGCTGTAGGCCGGACGGCCCTAGCACGTCCGCTGCCGTAGAGGTCGCCTGTCAGCACAGGCTCTCGGCGGTAGGCAGGCTTAGCATGTGGTAGTAGACGTCAGCAGTCGTAGAGCTCGCCTGTCAGCACAGGCTCTCTGCAGTAGGCAGGCCTTCGTCAGACCTCAGTAGCGTGCAGTAAGCCACGCATGCAAGCAGCGTGCAGAATTGGGTAAGAAGTATTTTCTTCAGCCCGAACTGAGAGCCCTGGAAGCGCCATAGGGAGCGCGTGTTAGATGCGGTGCAAATATCAGCAAGCCGCATGCGATGTGCTAGCTTCTTCCCCTTTCTAAGCCAAGGAACGGTGTGGGAAGCATGGTAGGTGAAGCTCAATACATCGCAGCGGCTTACAGGCAGAGAGTTTGCAAACATAGCGTGGCACATTGACAGATGTAAAATGAGGTTAAGTTTGGCGAACACGCGAGCATAAAACACAATGCAATTATGACCATAGCAGATGGCTCGCTGATCGCTTGTAACACACAGTGAGGCCCTACACAGCCTAGATGCAGTAGCAATACATACATAGTACCATCTCCTGTGCACCGGATAACCCCAGCCGCGTGTCCGACATTGACATACGGGAAATCAGAAACTACTTAGGTGATGAAATCAATATAGGTTATCCGGTGCAGAGGGTCTAGTATAAATACCAAAGTAATGTGGAACTCACCCTAGGTCGGGGCACAAGTAATCCTGATAATCAAAGAATACCTTCCTTTGTGTAAGCCAGCGGAAGTCGAAATGACCGAGCGTCCCTTGAATATTAGTGATGTACCACGTTTTTAGTGATGTGGTTAGTTACTTACTAATTGTGATTAATTACGGTTGAGACCTCACACAACGCTACAGTACCCCGGCCTCAGAGAGAGGATTTTGCCTGTATAAAATCCGCTAGAACTATATCTTACTGCTATTAAATCCTCTATCTGGTTCTATAGCCAGCTAGTTACAACTCTGGCTGGATTCCTTCCGGTGAGTCTTAGTGTAAGTGTACCTACCTGGTATTGATATGTTCGCCCCTAGGGTTTGTGTAGTCCTGTGTGTAATTGTTAGTATTAGGCTAGGTTAGTTTAGCAGTGGTAGGTTAGTGGGTTAGTGGGGGTGGGTTATGTTAGGTTAGTTTAGCAGTGGTAGATTAGTGGGTTAGTGGGGGTTTGATGTTACTGTTTGTCTGTCTGGGTGCGGTCACCTCACTTGTAGGTGCCGTCTTTAAGATGTACTTGTTTGTACATGATATAGACAACACAACAGTTAAGGGTAGTTACCATAGAGACCTACTCTGCCATAAATAAGTAAACACCCCTCGGGGTCCACAGCATTCTCTATGGCAACGCCGTTTTAACATACTAGATAATTTTATTTATTTTTGGTTAGTCGGTTTTCCATTCAGAACCCCCTCACACGCGACCTCACGCAATCCATTTATGTTTGTACCTCAGTTTTTGTTTTTTAAAAGTAGTAAGTAAAATAGTGATTGCTATCACCAACTGACCAGTAGTTAGGTACTGGTCCCAAAGGAGCTTAGGACCCCTGCAGCCAAAGGTAAATAGGTAAACCCCTGTTGGTGATTGACCTCCCACGAGATGTGGTGGTCGTAGTCCCTTGGCATCGTTTGACCCAGTATGGGTCAAACGCTAGCTAGCTAGGCCTACGGGACTACTGTAGGTTTTTCCACTTTAGATCCTTAATATGCCAGGTACCCAGTGGTTTTCCATGTGTATCTACCAAGTCATACACCAGTGGAGACAGCTTTTTTGATATCTTGCATTTTACGAACTTAGGTGCTAGTTTTTTGCTGAAATATTTTTCCTTATCGCTCTGGTAGTACGTACGTTTCCAGACTACATCCCCTACATTGTATTCTACGTCCTTCCTGCGAAGGTTGTAACTGCAAGTGTTCCTAGAATATGCTTTCAGCAAAGCTGACTGTACCTTGTCAAATATGCTTGATAGGACACCCAAGTTCTCTGCATAGTGGTCCCTTGGTTGGTAAATTATTTCGTTTATATCAGTGACCTGATAGTGAGAACCGTCAGCGATTAACTCCCTGCCATAGACCAGAAACGCTGGTGTGTAGCCTGTGACCTCGCTGGTAGAGCTGTTTAGTGCGAACTGAACCTTTGGTATATGTAAGTCCCAGGAGCGCTGGTCATCATTAATGAAGGTGGATAACGCCGTGATTATAGTTTTATTGTAGCGTTCCACTGTATTTACTTGTGGTGTATATCTTGGTGTGTAGTGTACATTGGGTATATTGTATTTTTTAAATAGGTTTTTCATTTCATTAGAAGTAAACTGAGTTCCGTTATCCAAAATTACACATTGTGGTATGCCGTGGACTAAGAATATATTGTCTTCTAACAGCCGTACTATAGTAATAGCATTAGCGTTCCTTATGGGAAATAGTAGGCAGTATTTAGAGTAACAACAAGTTGCAACGAATAGATACGAGTTTTGACGTCTAGAAAACGGCAGTGGTCCCACTATGTCTATACTCAGCATTTGGAATGGACGCGAACACTCCTTTGGCTTCCCCATTAGTCCTAGGGGAGCGTGATTTGCTTGTTTGTGAGCGATACAAGTTTCACATGCCGTTACTAACCTCACCACGTCACCATGCATCCCTGGCCAGTAGTAGCGTAGTGATAGTCGCTTGTATGTTTTATGGATACCTAAATGTGCTGCGGTTGGTTCGGCGTGGTTGTTAGTTATTATTTGTTGCCTTTCTTCCGCCGGAATAACTTCCTTCCATTCGAACTCGCATAGTATTGCGAAGTTACTTTTTTCATAGCGGTACAATTTGTTATTTTTTACTATGTAGTTTGGGAATGCCGTTGGGTTCTGTTGGCAACCACTGTAGATGTTTTGGTACCAAGTGTCGTTCGTTTGTTTAGGCGGAACTGACAATGTGGTGTTCGATTGTGAGAGAGCTGCGATCGGACAAGCTCGTGACAACGCGTCTGGTAAAGTATTATCTGCACCACGTCTATGTTGTATATCAAAGTTAAAGGCCGACAACCTTATTCCCCAGCGCGCCAATCGTCCGGAAGGGTTTTGAAGTTTGAGAAACCACTTTAATGCAGAATGATCTGTGAACACTGTGAACTTGATGCCATTTTCTAGGTAACAACGCCAATGTTCTAATGCCACTAATACAGCCAGTGCTTCTCTCTCTGTGATACTATAGTTTTGCTCCTGTTTAGATAGGGATTTACTCATGTATGCTATTGGATGTTCAACCCCATCCCTAATCTGTGTTAGCAAACCACCAATGCCATAGTTACTGGCATCTGTGTGTACTTCAAATGGGATAGTGTAGTCTGGACACGATAGTACTGGGGCTGATATTAGTATTTCCTTTAGTTTAGCAAAGGATTCCTGACATTCCTGAGACCAGTCATAGGGGGGAGCCTTCTTACTTGAGCTTGTTAGTCTATTGAGTGGGGCTGCTAGAGCGCTGAAGTTTGGGACGAAACGTCTATACCATGATGCCGTCCCTAGGAATCTTTTAACTTCTTTTGGATTTGTGGGTACTGGGAAGTTCTGTATTGCTTCTACTTTTTCTGGGTCTGGATGTAGTCCCCTTGAGTTTACTACGTAGCCTAGATATTTCAATTCGTCCCGGAAGAATTGGCACTTATCCATGTTTATTGTTAAGTTAGCATTAGATAGTTTATTAAATACTTTAGTTAGCAAGGCTATATGATTTTCAAAATCTGGTGATACTAACACTATGTCATCCAAGAAGGCAAACACCCTATTCTCAAACTCTGGTCCGTAAAACAATTTATCTACCATTCGTTGTTGCGTTGCAGGCGCATTTGTTAGTCCGAATGGTGTAGTTTTAAATCTGTATGTTCCCCGGCCGGGTATATAGAAAGCTGTTTTATTTCTGTCAGTTTCCCTTAGTGGTAACTGCCAGAAACTTTTGTAAAGGTCGATACTAGTAAGGTATTTTGCATCCCTTAGGTTGTCTAGTATTTCCGAAATGTATGGCAAATTGTAAGCATCTTTTTTAGTTATAGCGTTTAGTTTCCTACTATCCAAGCAAAACCGCAATTTGCCATCCTTTTTTGGTGTCAGCAGAACTGGAGAAGACCACGGACTTTCACATGGTTCTACCACATCCAGGTCAAGCATCTCGTCCAGTTCCTTGCCGAGGACACGCTGTTTCTCTGGAGAAATCCTATAGTAACGTTGTCGTATAGGGGGTGCATCACCAGTGTCGATGCTGTGTGTTATTTGGTTAGTACGGCCTAGGCCTTTTTTTCCTGAGGATATGTTCTCGAACTGAGTTTTAATTTTATTTGCCGTAATTTTTTGTTCCTCAGTTAGCTGTGCAAATGTATGCAAATATAAGTTTTGTTTATTGTTTGCACTTGTTTCATTTGTGTTTACGAGGAATACTGATTTTATATTCTTTGGAAATATATGAAAAGTGTTCCAGAAATCTATTCCCAGCAAGATAGGAGTGTCTATTGTTGGCACCACATGTGCCTTTATTATGTGTAACTTCCCTTCAAATGTTATTGGTAAATTTAGTGTACCTATAGGTTGAAGCACTTGTCCCCCAGCGGCAACAAATGACTCTAAGTGGTCCCTAGGCTGCAGGGTTAGCCCTAGGTCCCTGATGAGGAGTTTGTGGTAGTCTTTACCAACGATGGTAACTGCCGAACCAGAGTCCAGCAAGCCACAAACTGGCATGTTATGTATTTGTATAGAAGCGTAAGGCCTTATGTCGTTGTGAGGTTTGTTGCGGATTGTTGATACAGAGTAGCAGGTTCTGAATTTTGTAATAACAGCTAGCCAATCTTCCCATTCCGTTTTACTTAGCCTGGCGTTAAATTTACTATTACAACAAACCTCGCTATTTAGTTTTTTGGCGGGTGACATTTTGTGCAATCTGGGTATTTCACCCCTTTTTCTCCGCATTTAAAACAAACTAGGACACGGTCTGCCGTACACTGTCGTAGTGAATGTGAGTTTAATCTACACCTAGGGCAATATGGTTTACCTCTAATTGGTGTACCCGTGCTTTTGTTATCTACTAATGCGACCGGTTGAGCAGGATGTGAGTCCTCAGATGTTTCCGCTTTTTTGTAGTAGTCACCGCGGCCATACCTATAGCGGCTGTAGTATGGTTTTGAGTTAGTATTGGTAGTTTTATTGGTTGGCTTGACGTAAGCAAATTCTGGAGCCAAGGAGGTAAGGTTTGTTTTTGTTGGTTCTTGATAGTGTGCTGCTCGCATCTTATATTTTTCATAGTTTTTACAGACCGACTCTAGTTGTTCCAGACTTTGCACGTCGCTGATAGCTAGTACCTCCGCATACATTGGTTTAACATTGTGAGTGATGATATCAAACATCTCTGCTTTTGTTGGTTTAGTACTTAATCTATTGAATAAACCGCTCATTATTGATATGTAGATAGTTATGTTTTCCGTTTCACCTTGAGAACGTGTTCTGATCTCTGTAAGCAATCTATAATCAAAGTCATCGCAGTCAAAAGCAGCTTTCAATTGTTGTAATAGTTCTTCCCATGAAGTGATGTTTGGTTTTACATGTCTATACCAATGCAGCGCGTTATCCGTAAAGATATCGAATGCGAAGTTAAACATATCGTTATTTTTTATTTGCTTACTTATTTTAAACTCTTCAATTTTTTGTATGAAAGAACGCACACAAGTTTTGCCATCATATTTTGGTTTA
This sequence comes from Agrochola litura, assembly GCA_949152395.1. NCBI lineage: Eukaryota > Metazoa > Arthropoda > Insecta > Lepidoptera > Noctuidae > Agrochola > Agrochola litura. Next base: position 1,391,074 of record OX424493.1, read on the forward strand.
TTTGGTACGTGACTAGTGCATGTTACGGTTATGTTAGTGTTTGTAGCAGCAGTTGTGTCAGTTCGTTGTGTGCTATCAGAACTAAACTTAGTTTCTAGTTTGGTAAATTGTGAATCTAGTGTGTTATATTTTTCCTCGAGTTTCTGTTTTAGTAAAATGTTCTCTGGGTTAGTTGGTTTAATGCGGGCCAGTCGGTATTTGATATGATTTTTGTATGATACACCCTTTACCAATCCCGCTTCATTGTTAATTTCTCCTAGACTCAGCTGGTATTCACCTATAGTTGCCTTTACTGCACATAAATCCTCAGTTTCATCAATGCCTGATTCTTGTATGTCATCACTCGTATATTTTTTACACAAGTTGTTAATTTGTTTCCGTAAATTTAGGCAAGTACCAACTTCACCACCCCGTATCAAAACTTCATATTCTAATTCTGCCTTCCTTAAGTGTATGAAGTTAATCGGGTGAGTTCCCATTTTAACAAAAACAGTTAACTATTAGTAGGCTAGATGATAAACTGTAACAACACAACAACTTAATATCTATACCGCAACGATGTAAAACGAGCAAGTGTGCTAGGACTCAGTCCAGAACAGTGTGACTAGTATATTAAGCCTGGGCGCCACTGTAACGGCTAGGGCTGCGCAGGGTAGGCCGCGCAGGCCATTAACGGTTAGGAAGAAAGTAAAACAGCTAGACAAGTTAATACATATATTTTACACACTGTACTAGTTGGAGATTACACGGCTAGGTCGCGGTAAGGTCACACTGATTTGTTCTGAGCACTAACACAGTAAAATTGGAAGGGTACCGTCCTTGGTAGCATGGGGTAGACGCGGGGACCTGCTCAGCACAGGCTCCGCTGTAGGCCGGACGGCCCTAGCACGTCCGCTGCCGTAGAGGTCGCCTGTCAGCACAGGCTCTCGGCGGTAGGCAGGCTTAGCATGTGGTAGTAGACGTCAGCAGTCGTAGAGCTCGCCTGTCAGCACAGGCTCTCTGCAGTAGGCAGGCCTTCGTCAGACCTCAGTAGCGTGCAGTAAGCCACGCATGCAAGCAGCGTGCAGAATTGGGTAAGAAGTATTTTCTTCAGCCCGAACTGAGAGCCCTGGAAGCGCCATAGGGAGCGCGTGTTAGATGCGGTGCAAATATCAGCAAGCCGCATGCGATGTGCTAGCTTCTTCCCCTTTCTAAGCCAAGGAACGGTGTGGGAAGCATGGTAGGTGAAGCTCAATACATCGCAGCGGCTTACAGGCAGAGAGTTTGCAAACATAGCGTGGCACATTGACAGATGTAAAATGAGGTTAAGTTTGGCGAACACGCGAGCATAAAACACAATGCAATTATGACCATAGCAGATGGCTCGCTGATCGCTTGTAACACACAGTGAGGCCCTACACAGCCTAGATGCAGTAGCAATACATACATAGTACCATCTCCTGTGCACCGGATAACCCCAGCCGCGTGTCCGACATTGACATACGGGAAATCAGAAACTACTTAGGTGATGAAATCAATATAGGTTATCCGGTGCAGAGGGTCTAGTATAAATACCAAAGTAATGTGGAACTCACCCTAGGTCGGGGCACAAGTAATCCTGATAATCAAAGAATACCTTCCTTTGTGTAAGCCAGCGGAAGTCGAAATGACCGAGCGTCCCTTGAATATTAGTGATGTACCACGTTTTTAGTGATGTGGTTAGTTACTTACTAATTGTGATTAATTACGGTTGAGACCTCACACAACGCTACAGGAGTTAAGCCCCGGCGCTTCGCCTCCTCGCGCCACTCCCAAATGTGCGCGAGGACCTTTGCCTCCAGATCCCATGGCGGTACTCCGGCAAGGAGGCTCGCCGCCTCGCAGGAGACCGTGCGGTATCCTCGGGCCAGCCGGATGGCCATGACCCTTTGGGACGCGTTCAGCCGGCGGCCTGGCTGCCGCCTCAATGAAGGCGCCCACACCGGCGCCCCGTAAAGGGCCATGGACCGCACGATCGCCGCGTAGAGCCTCCGGCAGGAGGCGTTTGGACCTCCCAGATTGGGCAGGAGCCGCTTCAAGGCAGCCCCGGCCCGGTCCAGTCTGGGAGCCAAACGTCGGAAATGCTCCACGAAGTTCCACCGGCTATCGAGGACGAGTCCCAGATACTTCATCGTCGACTCGACGCCGATGTGAACCCCTCCCGCCAATACCTGGGAACCCGACGGTGGCGCACTACGAGGACCATAGAAACCCATGGCCTCGGACTTGTGCAGGGCCACCTCGAGTCCCAGCTGCCGGATTCTGTCGACGATTGTCGCAACCCCGCGTGTCGCTAAGTCGGCCGCCGCCTGGTACGACCTCCCCTGCGCCAGGACCAGCGTGTCGTCAGCGTAACAAACGACGCTGACGCCAGTAGGGAGGTCGGCGCGCAGCACCCAGTCGTATCCGATGTCCCACAGATGCGGCCCCAGGACCGATCCCTGTGGGACACCGCACGACATCTCTCGCCGGTTCCACTCTCCTTGGTGACCGGGGTAGATGACAGCCCTGTCCGTCAAATAGGCCTCGACCACACGACAGAGGTAGGTCGGCATCCGGTGATACCGAAGTGCCTCCCTGATGCAACTCCAGGGCAGGGTGTTAAAGGCATTGGCGATGTCTAGAGACACCGCCAAGACGACCCCACCCCGGGCCACAGCATCCCCCGTCGTGAGGGCCCGCACGCGCATGATGGCGTCCACCGTAGAGCGCCCCCTGCGGAAACCGAACTGGCTCTCCGCCAGATCCGGCCCCACTCGCACCAGCTGCCCGACGAGGCGGTCTGCAATGACTCTTTCAAAGAGCTTGCCCACCTCGTCGAGCAGCACAATGGGCCGATAGGCGGACGGAGAGTCCGCTGGGCGCCCCGGCTTCCTGATGAGGACCAGTTTCCCAGTCTTCCAGCAAAGTGGGAACTGGCCCCTCTCCATGCATGCGCTTAGGAGCCCTCTCAGTCGAGGCCCGAGAGTCCCCATGGCCAGGACCCAGGCCCTTCCGGGTATGCCGTCGGGTCCTGGGGCGGTATTCCTCGCACTCATCCTGCGTACCGCCACTCTCATCTCTACCTCGGTCACCTCCGGAGCATCGTCGTCGTCGTCGGCGGTGTGGTCCGCATCGGGCACCGCAATGGGCGGAGCCATGGGCGGGGGCGTATGTTCCCCTCTTGAAGGGAACAGAGCGCTCACCACGTCCTCCATAAGCTGGGGCCGGAGACTCTGCGTCAGCGGGGGAGCCCATGGGCGGAGTTTTTCCCGAACCATCTTATATGGGCGTCCCCACGGGTCTCTGTTCAGAGTCTCCAGCATCTCCTCGCGGGCCAGTGCCCTGGCCCGCAGGATCTCCGCTTGGAGGGCGGTCTTCGCCGCTCTGTACCCCTCGTACAGCTCCGCCTGAATGGCTTCCGTATCCGGAGGATGGATACGGAGCCTGCGGTGCCTGGCGTACCGGCGTCGCGCAGCAACGCACGCCCTGCGTAGAGCTTCCAGCTCTTGCGACCACCAGTACACCTGGCGCGAAGCGCGTCCAGGGTGGACTCGGGGCATTGCCACGTCACATATATTGGACATGGCCTCCCGGAACCACTCCGCCTCGTCGTTAATGTCGGCAGGCCTGTCCGGTGATGACACCCAGGCCTGCACGATCGAGGCTTCCAGGAGAATACAATCCACCCTGAATAACGTACTGTAATATCCCAAATCAAATTCAAAATAACAGTCCTGAAATTGCGAAACTTTTCCATCAACACTGCATCATTCCCCTCCTTCCTCGTGCAATCACAGCGTAACCCAATAAAATCCATACGCGATACTTTCACCAACCGCCAAACTTGGCGTTAATGTGTTGGCGTTCTCAAATTGCTAAATCTCGTGTTTGGTTGCAGTTAGCAAGTTGGCTGTTGGCCAATGACAGGATTCTTTGCGGCTTTATAAATCATAGCACGTTAAATGTACATTGGGATACTCGATTCTTCCTCATTTTTGAGGCGCCACGAATGTCGTAACGCAGCTGAAGTGGTGTAGTATTAGTTCGGGTTTATGACTAATGGTTTGGATGCAATGTTTGGTCCAATATTGACCGTATAAATTGCGTTGCTGTCTGAGACATTTTTTTTCACTTTTCTAATTTTGTTGTTTAGTCCCAAACCATTGATTTCGCGACACTGTAACGAAATTTACCGACACCGTGGAGTAAAAGACATCAACGCGTTGATTACCGCGGTGCCGATTTTTTTTCAAGTTTTCACTTCTGTCGGCAATCCCGGAGTGCTATTGTTTTTGAAGTGAAAACTTCTTCAGGCGCGTTGGGCATTTTTTGGAGGAATTAGTATTTTGAAATCTGCTTTTTTTGAGTTCATACCGTGTTCTTCTTCAACCGTATTTATTATTTGAATTTGGAAATGGCTTTCAATAGTTGCAACGCCTTTTTTTTTCCTCTCTACGTGAAACAATAAAAATATATATTTAACTATACCCATGTAGAACAATAAGTTTTAATCTTTGATTCAGACTGTAAGAGCTATTGGCTAGTTCTCAGCTATTGTGAGCCGTCTAGCCGTAACTTGCACACAGTATTACACAGTGCTAACAAATGCAATGAAGCGCATCGGTAGCGAGCCACTGAGTGAATAAGGCTGCAATCTCTTGGAGGTCGTCTCATCGCTATTCCGATGCCTATAAATATGCAAACTTGGGGCCCTAAGATGGCGCTTTTAGAGCAACGCGTAACAGAAGAAAAGTAAGCTGGTTTTTTCAAGATGAACGTAAAAATTTAACAAAAAAACATATTTTGATTAATAAAAGTACGTAAACATACTTATAAATAGTTCTGGGTAATAGGGTTATATAATTTAACATAGACTCATGGTTCTAACTTGTAAATTCATAAGAACTCCTTCTTAGGTCATCAATATCATCATCATCAGCCTATAATGTTCCCATTGCTGGGACACAGGCCTCCTCTCTATGAGAGGGAGTGGACCGTAATCCACCACGCGGGTCCAGTGCGGGTTGGTAGATGTCACATGTCTTCGAATTTTCGGTTCTAGGATATGCCGGTTTCCTCAAGATGTTTTCCTTCACCGTTTTGAGAGCAGTGGTGAGGAAATAATTTACACAAAGTAAAGCGCCTGTCTGGGATCGAACCTACGACGTACAACTCGTAAGTCACGGCCGTCATTAAAATACATGAACCTCCGTTCATGTGTAATTTTGTGCACTTGCTAATTTGCTTACAAATGTACTTCCTAATTATTATAGATAACGCGCCAATAGAAAGAAGATAAAACGTTTAGTTACAATGAAAAATAAAAATTAATATTGCAACAACTGGATAGATATACATTTTCAGCGACGGGCGGCTAGCAGCAAAAAGCGCGATCTTACAGCCCCTCACCTTCAATAGTCAGGCTGTTCTCGCTTATTTAAATATATTCCAACTATCTCTGGGGCCAGGCTCGTTCTCAATACACCGTCTTCGTGTTACATATGAAAAGGTCCGCGCTCATTGGCCGGACGCTGCTTGAATGTGTTTGGTCATAGCATTGTGTGTCTCGTTCGATTGAAACGTTCGAAGCGTAATGGAATAATGCATGTACCCGGAATATGTAAAGCTTTTTATTTATTTTGTTAACATATTTACTTAAGGGTCAGATACGAGAAATCGTGTTATAGGTTTTGAATAAGTTTATATAGAAAACTTGAAGTAGTAGCCACGAAAAAAAACGTCTAGCTAGCTGAAAAGTTTCACCAGTCAGTGACAACATCGGATTGAGGATACCTTGTGGATAACTGTAAAAAAAAATGGAATATCACTAAAAAAGTCCAAAAAGCACTGCCGTATTTTGGTAACTTTAAGAAGTCACCTAAACTTAAATAAAGAAAACAAAGAACAGTGAATCCACAGATTTTTTCTGTTTTCCATTATATTCCTTATGTTTTGCGTAAAATGTTCGGAAATTTTCGGAAATTTCGCGAATAAAAAAATGTAACATTGACTGGACGGTGAAAATTCAGAAAATTTCCGAACATTTTACGCAAAACTGAAGTAATGTTATGGAAAACAGAAATTCAGTGGGTTCACTGTTCTTTGTTGTCTTTGTTTAAAAGTATAACATTAATTGAGTGACTTCTTACTTTCGCCAAAATTATCAAAATAAAAATAAAAGAAAATAAATAAAAGTTAAATTTTCTTATAGTGAATAGGTACCGCGCCAAAATCGGTTGGATAGTTTAAAAGAACAACGCGGTCACAGACAGACTCGAAAAGCGACTTCATTTTAAACTAGCTTCTGCCTGCAACTTCGTCCGCGAGCCTATAACCTTCCTTAAGAATTGGGCTAGCTAATGCAAAAAAGAAATTCAAATCCAACTGGCAGTTCCGGAGATTACCCCCTACACACAAACTTACAAACAAACAAACTCACATATTATTATAAGTATACGTATAAGTATTAGTATTTTAGTATTAGTATATAAATATTCGGGTTCGATTCCCGGGTCGGGCAAAGTGTTATTGGGTTTTTCTATCTGGAATTTCTCAGTAGCAGCCCTGAGTCTGGATTTGTGCATGTTACATGGGACATGGGACTTGGGTGTGTTACATGGGACTTAAACATAACTGGCGAAATGTGGGTGTACCTACTACAGGTACACTTCTACCCAACCCTTCGGGGAAACAAGGCGTGATGCTATGTTATGTTATATAAATATTACTATAGATAATTTGTATAGATAAACATAGATACGACTTAGTGGAAGGAGGCATAATATTTACTTAAGTCTAATTAGGTTAAGAAACAGTTTGATCTCCAAGAAAATCTAGGCTTTAACAAAACGGCTTAGTTATGTAAATGACGAAGCATTTTGTTAATGACTGTAATACAATTAGTTTGTGAAATGGTCAGTGTTTTAGGTTTAGATTGTTTACCGAAATATTATATTATTATTTTAAATAAATTTTGTACATAGGTCATATAAATAATTTATGCTCATTCTAAACCATTGTTGCACTTTAAAAAAACTTAATTAAATTGTAACAGATTTACTAACCCTGCTATAAATCTGAAAATCCTTCCCAAAAATTGTAAACCCGAAACCATGCAGTACAGCGTAACCACTAATTAACTATCGTCAGTGGCACCGGGCCGAAATAAATCAAGTCACACTTGTCACGGACGTCCCATAACTTGTAAGTTATGCGGCGATCGCGTGCGTCTGAACCCGCACATTCACGGAGACGTGTGACGCGCTGTGAGCGTTGCGCTCATTTAGGTCGATCGATGATTCGGTATTTTTTTTCAATACCACTAAAATAATTTGTAAGCTTTTAGGGTTTTACAAAAATACCTTTTTAGAAAAATCTATTGTTAATAGAATAAAAGGTTACCTACTGAGTTAAAGTAGGTTCTAAGACCGCGAACAGGACTAACAAAATCGATGTAAAGAGTCAAATCATCGAGGTAAACAAAATAACACCGTAACAACACAGCAACATATTGTCAGTCGCTGTCGGCCAGTGAAACTAATAAACGAAGTGCGTGGTCAGCCAGTTGGTGGAGTTGTGTCGAGTTGTGCCAAGTTCAGCACTTAACACCGTCGTGTTGATGGCCACGGGTGTCTGATGGAAACCGGACACTGAGGCGAGACAGCGCTAAATTGTGCAGATTATTTTTTGGCATCGTTTTTGTAAGGTGTTATTTTAGGTTTCATTAGTTATCATGAATGTCATACTCGTATATAAAACTTTGTAAAACATAAATAAAATAATATTATAAGACTGCAATAGTTGCAATAAACTAGTTAGTATGACATAATTATACGCAAGCAGCAAATAACGCTGTGACAAACTCAGTTCAATTCGATAAATAAAACAAAATTTGTTTTACTTTTATCCGCACAGAATAACAAACCAGAGCGTCATTCATATTCAAAGTGCGAAACTTTCCAAAAACTGCTTTCAAACTGTGCAACCAGAAGAAATTAGAAACACATTAGCATCTCTGCCAAACCTGCTTTAGTTACACAGACCTGCTTTAGTTGCTTTAGGTGCACAGACGGAAGTTTCAAGTAGAGACTAGCCACAGTTAGAGACAGACTGATCTAATTTTCTGGCTAAATTGCCGCTACATCAGACTCGCGTCCTAGCAGTTTGGTATGTGTTTTAGTTTAAAATAACTAAAGTAATGAGAAGAAAATGTTAAAGGTCCTCTGTAATTAAGTCTTTGAGTTCTGAGTGTGATGAGTTATATTTTGTAGTTGGTGCATCCTCATAATTATAATGCAAGATTAACTGTTTTCTTATTCATATTTCTGGTTATATTATATTTACAAAAAACACATAAATAGCAGCCACATTGAATAAACTCGTAAATCCACAAAGTGCCTGCTGCGTTTGGATACTTTTGATGAAAGTAATGAGCAGTGACACAGACGACCATTTCTATAGTAAACTGCCAAGTAACAAACTTCAAAAGTCTGCGGAATATTACGTAGTATTAAAAGGAACATTTATGAGAATATTTTGTGAGTTATATGTTGGAGCATACGTGACTTCTCTATGATCAAATAAATCAGGAATATTGCATTGCAGCTTAAAATGAGCAAAAGGTGCACCGTTAATGAGATTGTATTTTAGGGTCAAAATACTTCAGCTTCAGCTTCATTACTCCAGCTTGGAAACAATAAATAATTTGTCATATTAATGTTCCTGAGCTGGTGTAAATTTTCCTTCATTTAGAAACAGCACGTCGTGCCTTTGAGTCCCATAAACTAAACTACTGCTGACTTCAAAAGAGTAATAAATGAACCATACATTGTGTAAATGACATAATCGCACGTTCAATATTGGCGCCTTTGTTACCGGACGTAACATTCGTATTGTTAAAAGAAATAAAAATTCACTGAGCAGAAATCTTCGCAAACATATCCTTTAAAATATCGGAAGCGAGACTCTTTGCTGAGGGAGCATGGTTATTGAATTTTGTATCACCCGACAATTTTACTGGGGAGAGGTAGAAATGTTGGGGAACACGTATGTGTGTATGCCCATGAGGATATGACAGGATGCTGTGTTACTGTGTTTGTATTTTTATTTTGAGTCTAATCAATGAAGTAACTGAGGCCTATTTAATATAACTGACAATGCGGCGCAATTATTTTGTAAAAAAAAAAATCTGCCAATATTCAGGACAGGTGCTGTTAAACTTGTAGAAGTTGTCGAATTGTTGGATTATCGCCTTTCGGGTTTGTTAAATATGCCCCAGGTTGAAAAATAAATAATTTCAGCGTCTTTACTGACAGTTTTTTTTAGTATATATAATTTTTAGATGAAAGATTTAAGTTTTCAAACCAGTATGAACTTAAATTCTTGACAATCTATCTACCTAAATACATTTGTCACAATCAATCTTTGTAAGTGATAGTGATTTATTGAACTTTGATTAAGTATATTTATATTGATTGCCAAATGTCTGTTTATAGTAATAAATAATATTATGACTGTATATTTAAAACTCAACTTGGTCAGTATATAATTGCGGATCGATCACTTTTCGAGAAATAAAAGCATTAAATGTATCTAGTTTGTAACTGATGTCGACGAACTTTGCGTAATTTTTGTATGTTTTAATATTATTCTCAAGTAAGTGATATGTATGTCTTTATTGAGAATAAAGTTTCTTTAAACCTATATGAGCTGCTGGAACTTCTAAGAAACAGCATTTGTTTATACTTGTGATTTAATTTAGTCTTATTGTAGGTATCCATTCTTCTTTGTTCATAAAGGTTTATTTGCTTTATTTTAATTTCCGGTAGCAAGCTATGTGTTACCAAGGATACCATTTGCAAAATAAAAATATTTATTTATAGACACGTATTTACATAATTTAAAAACCAACAGACTTAAAATAATAATAATAAAATGTACAAATATACATATAAAAAAGGGGGGGAATAATCATAGGGCATCAAACAATTCGTCCGCTTCGCTGTCAACAGGAAAAGTGCCCAAAAGACAGGCAGCATTGTCACCTTGATACGAATACCATTTTGATTATAAATAAAAATGTTTCCTTGACAATGATTGACATGATCATGATATATTTTCTACTCGTTCTCTTACATCCACCATCTACTTTTCACTTCCATGATTTATGTTGTTCCATATTCAAACCAATGTTCCAAAATGGAACCCGCGGAATGTCCCTTCACTTTTCCAACCACTGGCCATTAGCATGTCCCAAAGGGTCTGCCTATCGTTTATACGGACAGGTAACGTTAATAACTAGCCATTAAATAAACGACGCAGATATTTCAACTGCCTAAAACGGATAAACCTGGTTATTACAGTTATAGAGACCTATTTAAATTTTCGCAAACTTTTCCGAACCGTTATTGCGGTTAGTTCCGTACTGCGCGCTTTATTTACTAGTAGGTATTTTTTCAAGTATTGCAATCGTGATGTCGTTTTGCAAACGATATCACGATGTTGTTGTTGATCAAAATATAAATGGCGAATCTAACAAATATACACACACATCACACATAACATCACGCCTTGTTTCCCCGAAGGGTTGGGCAGAGGTGTCCCTGTAGCAGGTACACCAACATTTCGCCAGTTATGTTTTAAGTCCCATGTAATACGGGACAAGCCTATTGCCATCAACCGGGCACAAATCCAGACTCCGAGCTGCTACTGAGAAATTCCAGATAGAAAAACCTAATAACACTTTGCCCGACCCGGGAATCGAACCCAGGACCTCATGCTCAGCAGTAGCACTTGCGACCACTAGACCAAGACTATTAGACCGAGGCAGTCACAAACAAATCTAGACACGCGATAGCGTGTCGAGCCAAGTTCCAGGCAAGACACGGCTGCAGTGTGTTATATTACACGAACCATTTGGAGCCACTTTTGACCCCTTAATAACTCAAAATCTATGTAACATTAGCACATGAAATTTGGTTTATTTATTAAAACCCCTTAGATTAACTAGAACTCCAAATTTCATAAATAAAGCTCAAACGGTTATTGAGATATTAACGTCTAAAAATCGGCATTTTTATCAACCACATAGCCATGGTCATCAAAAACCTTTAATCCACTTCCGGATGACCTATAAAGTTGAAAGGAGATTTCTCGAAAGCAGGCCCACGGTATGGTACTGTGTCAAAGCTTATTTATCAAAAATTATGTCGTATTTTTTTCAAGTTGAGTCGTTTTTTATAAACATTTCTTTCTGCTAGCATTAGAGAACCTAATTAATATTTATTTGGTTGACTAATTGTAATTTTGTACATCCGCCATTCAATCCTAACCTGAATGTTGCCAAATGACAGACTATTCCAATCAAATAATTTGCAATCGATTGAAAAATCGATTCTAACCCACATGGAGTACGTAGAGTATCCACTACACGAGTATGTTTCAAATGCTATTTATTATACTCAAATACTGTAAAATTATGATTTTACAATAACTAAAATATTATCTGATCTGAATATACTCAAAAACTTAAAAGTGTTTCGAGACAGTAATGTTATTTTATAAACTAATCACCAGTGATCGGAGTAGGTAGATTGATTTGGGGTCAATGAACTGGCACGTATATATTAGTATGGATATGCCTCCGGGATTCCGGGATTTTGAAATTATTAAGATTTTTTTAAGGAATTTCAAATGTTGTGATGTGTAAACTAAAGAATACATCAATATGAATAAGAAATGTTTAACCCTTTTGCCGTCTTTTTAATAGTATATAGGTGATCGGACTCCAAGAAAAGGATAGGTATACTGTAAACAATATAATAATTTAATATATTTTAAATGTTTATCTATCGCATTCTATAAATTTCTAATGTAGTAGTTTAAAAATCCTTACTCTAACAATATTTGATTAAATCCCGTAAGTACCAAAATGAAATCCCGGAAAAAAGGCTTATCCATGTTATGATTTCTATGACTATTCATGATGCGAGTACCTACGTAAAATCAATCTACCTACTCCGATCACTGCTAATCATGCAGCCAATCGATTTCGTCAATCGATTACCAAAATAATTAAACCTGGTAACATTGACACCATGCATAATGTCAAACTGTCAAAAAAATATCTGTCAGATCAATGGCATTGTTGGCTGTTTGTTTAAGTTGATTTGAATTTATTTTTCCGTATTTACTTTATAGTTATATTACGTTACGATTTAATACTGTTAATTTAAATTGAAGCCAGACGAACTATTGCTTATCTTTCCATGGCCCTGGGTAAGTTTAATAAGTTCTTTAAATATTTGTTATAAACACCCGTTCACCTTTCACTATTTTAGCGTATTGTATAACCTCATTGATTTTAGCAGCCTATTAGTAGAAGGCCTATGTTCAGTCAGGGGTACGTCGCGCGTCGTCAGCTGTAAATTTCTATAGTATGATGTAATTATATTACATAAGTAAATACACTGAATTTTTTTACCTTTTTCAGGTATGACGATGACATGTGTTATTGCAAGACTTGAAATTATTGATTATATTATCTACAACTCTATCCCAAGTATTACTTGCTCATGGAAATCTAAGCATATTATGTTTTGCATGTGGCATGTCAATTGCAAGTCACAGAAGTCATCAGGTTAGTGTCTTTAAAATGGCAGAATTATTATGAGTGATATAATTACTAAACAAAAGTAAATAAAAAACAATAAGAAGTAGTTTCTTACTTTCTAGGTCATACATTTGGATAAAGTTTGTCATGCTTATTGAGAGAGGCTGCTACCAGAGATGTTTATAGGCAAGCAAGTGATGATAAAAACAGAGCCACCCTAGAGTTTAAGAGATTTACCCTTAGGTCAAATCAATAATCTGGTTAGGGCCAGAATCAAATCGTGACGTGCGAGCAGCAGGACTTGGTGTACATAATTATTGATAAGTGAGCAAAATAGGACAAATCCTTTAAGAGATCATCATTGCTTATTACTGTTTCGTGGGAAAGCGTACACCTACCACCTACTGTACCTACGCTGCTTTCATACCATGACTAAGTTATGAGAATGAAGCTGAAGCCGTTTTAAATTCTATGAGAAATAAAATGTTTTTAGTATTTATTGTTGTGTTATTTGTTAGAGTAAACCTTCCTATAGAAGCGCTGAAAATGCTGCTACCAATGAGATTATTCATCTTTAATTAAGAGAGTTGGCTAAAATAATGTTTCATATTTAGCGCGCAAGATCATTAATTTACATTTATAAAACTACAAGTCTGTAAATGCAACAATCGCCATTTTGATGACAGTCGAGGTCGAGGCTAAAAAACATAAAAATTGGGGATTTCGAACATCCGAACTCCACCACAAGGACAGTGACGATTACAACATTTAATTATTTGACAAATTCATCCATTGTTCAAGTTAAATAAGTAGTGGTAATGAAGTTTTTTATTATCAAAAGTCGAAGTTTCGCGCCAATCGTGCGTGTTTACATTTTAACTTTTCACAATTAACCCTCATACACATGTAGATATGATTTAAAATGTGACAAATATGATTAAAAATATTATAAGCAACTAGAAAATGCCCAGATCTTAACTTATTATACGAACACACGTTCAATAACACGTAATATTCATTACTACTACTCAATTTGTGTTAAAAATCGCCGATCATTGTTTTTTTTTTATTGTAATGAGGTGCGAAAACGATAATGCCAAACGTTTTTTTTTTTTTAATTTTGATTGTCTCGATTAATTTAGGTATATGTCGAATGTCTGAAATCTATACTTGAAAATTTAAATAAAATTGTTTTAAGCATTAAATACAATAAGCATTGTTTAAAATAATTATTTATACTTTTCTAGTGTAATTTTAAACGTTTTTAGGACATTCAATATAAAACGAGTCAACAGACAGGACGTGGATAGATACTTACCTCATTTATTGAATTTCGCGCCGAATTGTTTCTACATTTGAATTTAAATTCGGAACGTTGTTCAAAATTATTTTTAATTTATTGGACAATTATTTAATGTGGATTTTATTTTTGATAGTTTGCTACAGAATGCCTAGTATACATTTTTTAGGTAGGCAAGAAAATTTTGTTCGGGAATGATGTTAAATTAATTCTATAAATTAGGTGGGTATTCCGCAAACACTTTTAAATGACGTCTATATTTTTTGTTAGTTGTATGAGTTTGGTAGGATTTTATTTTTGATAGTTTGCTACAGAATGCCTAGTATACATTTTTTAGGTAGGTAAGAAAATTTTGTTCGGGAATGATGTTAAATTAATTCTATAAATTAGGTAGGTTTCCGCAAACACTTTTAAATGACGTCTATATTTTTTGTTAGTTGTATGAGTTTGGTAGTATTTGTTTTTAATAGGATAATCTTACTCGAGTAATAGAAATTGCTTTTTTTTTGAGGTAGTTTCAAAATGAAATTTAAAAAACTGCCCAAGTGTATGTTGGACTACGTACAGTGAAGGGTTCCGTAATTGGGATGAATATTTACGCATAAACATTGCATAGTATCAATTTTATCGACTGCAAAAATAAGTTTGTGTTTCTCGAAAGAACTATAAAAAACAAAGTTAATTCTGCGGTTGTAACCGAAAATAAACTATCTCAAAAACTATTGACGTCAAAAGCAAAGTCACTTAGAAACATCTTTAACATTTTAATTATGAGATCCAACAATACACGCTTTATATGCATAGATTTTTTTCATCTCTCGGTTATATGTAGGTATAGAGAATGCCACCCCCACTATTATGTTTATCGTAATTTCACTACACCATTGTTTAACGGTGCTAAAAATACACCTTTTTTTAAATTTTCATCGATAGAGAGTAAAAAGACTCCATGTAAAATGGCTGTATGACATCCGGACGCATGGACAGACGAACTTGACGAAATTAAGAGGTCCGTTTTTTTACGGATTTTGATTATCAAGTTTACAATCGGCATGCAATTGATGTCTATGAGAATTAATCTACAATAAATTATTATTATTTGGAATAGCCGCCATCTTAAAATCCAGAATTTCCATCTAATTCGATATCAGCACTATCTCCCGAAAATGACAGTCATGACGAAAAATTTTCAAATAGTGTTAAAAACTGCCACTTGCTCACTTCAGATGGCGCTGATCTCCAGCGTCTTATAATTTGACAGCTAACTATACATTTTTGATTCGAATGCTAAAAGTTGATGTAAATTCCTGAATTTCATGACTGAATTCAAAACACCCCGTCGAGTCAACTGATGTGTCACGTGTCAAAATCTTGGTCCTTAATGTTAGGCGGTAGTGAATTCATTTCATTCATATCATACGTGCGAAGGAACTTTGTTCCTGACGGGGCTCCCCGACTGCACAAGTTTTTTTAAATAATAATACTTACCGCGCCGACTCAGCGACCTGACATCATTGCGGACAATTGTAACAATTGTTACGAAAGAAATACCTACATTCTTACACAATATTGCTACGCATATTTGCAAAAAGAATTTTATAGATCACGTTTGATTGACAAATAATAATAATTTCTTTACAAAAAGTAATGATATCCCATCAAAAACATAAATGTGAAAATGGGAGCCAAGTTCAATAAATATGGTTGTCGACTTCGCCGACAAAAGAATTGAGATCTAAATGGGTGCCAAGTTCTGTAGATAATCCTGAAATTTATTTATAAGAACATGCAACTTTCTAAAATAAAATTAAAACACAAATTCTTGTTTTTTCTGCTATAACAATGTTTGCTATTTAAAAATATAACTTCTTAAATTTGAACAGTCGAATTATTTACACAAAGCACTTAGGATAAATTGAAGCTCAAGATTTGACTTGGCTAGTTTTTACATACAAGTTATCTTACAACTTTATATTTGATTTCATATTTGTCTACAGTGTCGTGGTGCAAAAGAACTAAAACAAACAGGGTAACTTTTTTATGCCGGTGTGCGTTACAGCTACGTCTTACACTCGCGCCACGTCATTGTGCTGTAATTTTACTTTTCTAGTGTGCGTGTATTAAGCGGCTAACAGTTGGATGCTATTTTTTTCATCGACTTTACAGCTTTGACTGTCTACCTAGTCATATTTAATTATTATTATTTAATTTTAAGTAGGCACTCAACATCAAATAAGTCATTCATGATGTGACCTGTAAGAAATTGGTACTCTAGTCTATAAGTTTATTGGATGTATCTCATATCTTTGTATCGGTATACTCAATTGTTGGTGAGTCCAATAAATAAAATAAAATGATGATATCTTTGTTCTTTATGTTATGCGCAAGTTACTGTTTCTTATTATAACTGTTTACAGCTTTGACTGTCTGCCTAGGCATATTTATATTATGCGCAAGATACTGTGTCTTATTGTAACTGTAAGGTCAAAATATCTTCCTCCTCTAAAATTTCAGCTTGCTGGTAAAAACTAGCCAAGTCAAATCTTGAGCTTCAATTTATCCTAAGTGCTTTGTGTAAATAAGTCGACTGTTCAAATTTAAGAAGTTATATTTTTAAATAGCAAACATTGTTATAGCAGAAAAAACAAGAATTTGTGTTTTAATTTTATTTTAGAAAGTTGCATGTTCTTATAAATAAATTTCAGGATTATCTACAGAACTTGGCACCCATTTAGATCTCAATTCTTTTGTCGGCGAAGTCGACAACCATATTTATTGAACTTGGCTCCCATTTTCACATTTATGTTTTTGATGGGATATGTATTTACAGAATTACAATTATAAAAATCATCAATAAGTATATCTCTCTGAGTTTAAGTTACCCCATTGATGAATTATTTCATGAAGTCACGACATTTCAGGCCAATTCTCATTCAACAGATTCATGATTTTAATGAGTATAATTCTGTAAGTACACATAATTTGTTAAAGTAGCGAATCATATTTTGTTTAACATACAACCTACAACTTGCAGAAAAACGTTACTAAACTTGAATTTCGTGGGCTACCTTAGCGCATCCCCCATAAGGACTTGCGTTTTTTTTTGTTGTAAATTTTCTCATGCATTGTGTTTGGGTAAAAGCCTTGATGATCATAAGAGAACCCTTAGTACCTACATATCTTCATATATGATTCTATAAGACGAGGGATCGCTATTTGTCTTATCTTTTAAAACGAAACGGGTAGGTACCTAACGGTTTAAATAAAAGAAAGTTTTTATTCGTATCTAAAAATCCTTTTCAGTTACTTTCATCTACCTACATCTTTTTGTGCATATTTCATAGCTGTTTTAATTGACTGCCATATTTTGAAGACGCTTCAAAGTTTACATTTTAAAATGAATGAAACAAAAGCAAAGATTCTTGAGTTAATACGAGTAAAAATCTTTCTAAGAGAGTTGTTTCAGTTGGAGGTCATGACTCTATTATGTATTATGCCAAATCTGGAGTACCACAGGGCTCGCACGTGGGTCCTCTACTTTTCATCATATTTGTCAAACATCTTGCGTCTCGTATTGGCTGCGACTTTTCTTTCTATGCTGATGATCTCAAAATCTATAAAAGAGTAGAGTCTCCGACAGATGCCAGTCTACTCCAGCACGATCTTGATCAAATCAGTCTTTGGTGTAAATCTAACGGGATGACCTTGAATGCGGACAAATGTTTTTGCATCCGTTATGGCCGAAAATTACAGCCATTACTTTCCCCTTACAATATAAACAATACTACCTTGCAAGAAGTTTCTGAAATTTGTGATCTAGGCGTTATTCTAGATCAAAAACTAAAATTCACCTCTCATATCTCAGAAATTGTAAAAAAATCGGATCAAATACTTGGTTTCATCAAAAGAAATGCAAAGTCTTTTGGGGTCAAAACTAAAATTATCCTTTACTCTAGTGCGTTCTCATCTAGAATTTGCCAGTATAGCATGGAATCCCGTGTACGCTATACATTCGCAGCATCTCGAGAATATCCAGCGTGCGTTTACAAGGCATATTGCTTACATGTCCTCAAGAATATCTCACAGATGTCCATATGACTAACGTTTGACTTTCTTTCACATTGAGTCGCTTCGGAACCGTCGTACTGTCCATGAATTAGTCTTTCTTTATAAAATTGTCAATGGTCAAATAGAATGCGAGCAATTGCTTGAACGTGTCATGTTGTCAGTCCCTAATAATCTTCCTAGACGACCAATATCCAGACTTTTTGAACCGCCCATCTGTAGAAATAACATTGGGAGACATTCGCTAACATCTAGGATGTGTATTAAATTCAACGAACTCAACACAAAACTACCTGATTTAGATGTGTTCTTTGGTTCCCTGCCGCAATTCAAAACCCTCTTGCGCAGTCATTTGAACAATACTTAGTTAAGCTTATTTTAGTTAGTTATTTTATATTGAATGATATTTGTGTAAGTCAGTTTTTTGTTCTGTTTTAGACTTAAGTCAAAGCTGTTTTTTTTAATGATCATGAGGCTAAGCATGAGGTCCTGGGTTTGATTCTCAGGTCGGGCAAAGTGCTGTTGGGTTTTTCGATCCGGAATTTCTCAGTAGCAGCCCGGAGTCTGCATTTGTGCGTGGTTGATGGCAATACACTCGCCATCTATTGCATGGGACTCAAACATAGCTTGCAAAATGTGGGTGTACTAAAGGTATACCAGCTCTGCCTAACCTTTCGGGGATTACGAGCGTTATTTAATGTTATGTGTTTTAAAATGGATTTCCATTTTAAAACACATAACCTAAAGTGAATTATTATACAAATAGCTCATTAAAACCGGTTCATATGTAGATATCAGAAATATAATTAATTTATTTGCACACAAAGCAAGCGGAGCGTTGTGCTTTTAAAATAATATCGAAGCTAATTCTTCGGCGAACCGTATCAAATGTATGCGGAAAATAAATAATTATGTTGGTTTTCATGTTACATATTTAATTATAGCTATTAGGGGGATATTGTAGGGGCAGTGGAGTTGCTTGTTTATATTATTACAAGCCGAGTGCTTAGGGAATGAATTTTCAAAAGGGAAAGTTTTGCAACTTTTCATAGAGATAGTGCCTTTAAAAGTGATTTTTAGCGTTCCGTACCAAAAGGGTAACAACGGGACGCTATTACTAAGGCTGTGCTATCCATCTATCACAGGGCTGTATCTTCTGAACCATAATAGGTACATACTTGCAATCAGAGTGTGTGTATTTCTATGACCGCTAAAATAAAATCAAAAATTAAAGGGGGAGACCCACCCTTTAATTTTCTCTACACAAGAAAGGCGTTTAAAAAAAGAGGTTGTATTATAATATATTGTTCGATGGTACGGGTCCCTTCATGTACGAGGCTGACTCGCACTTAGCCGCTTTTTTGGATGACCTTATGTTTTGCAATTGACGTCTTTAAGTTGTTATAATGATGATGATGTCATGCTAAGCGCCAAGTGATGTTATTTGAATGACATGTGCAGAATATTTTAGACAGTGTGTCCATTATGTTACACCTTGTCACTAGTAAGTCTCCCCAGGACTATACTTTTATGCTATAATAAGAAACTTAGTATACCGTACGAAATGTAAAAGCAATTTAGTTCCCTATTTTCTTGACTTAATCTTTAGTTGGCATAAACCGACGTTAGCAAAATTATTAAGTCAGTTATTCTAAAGTGTAAGAGTCTGTGAGTTTAGGTCTTAGTCTAGACTTCATTTATTCTAGTTATTCAACTAATATTGTAATCCTAAAGTCTAAATGTTTTGATTGATGTTTGTAACTGAATTACGGGGATTAAGTTTTAAGTTAGCGTTGGAAACCTTAAATTAGTTTTCTTGGAATTTTGGATGAGATATGAGTAATTGATCATCCTTCTGCCCCTTCCCAAATCTATTTGTGGTTGGCGCAGCGTGTCTTGTTCCAAACGAAGTTTCTTATTAGCCGTTATTTAGTACATTATACAAAATTTTCCTTGTATACGGTCTTTTATATCGAAGGTGAGCACTAAGGAAGGATTTTAGAAAATTCATCGCCTAAAGCGGTTAAATAGGGGATGAAAGTTTGTCATTTTTCCGATGAGAAATCCTGTCGGCACACGGCTTTTATATAATAATTCTCAGATTCCAGAATTCAATAGAATTGTATGCAAATCATAATGTTGCGTCACATAATAGCATCGTTCAAATAAATCAAAACTGTCGTTAAACAGTCCGATGCGTTTACAATACAATCGTTAAAATTGATTTTATGTTTTCCGATATTTCGTGTAAAAGTATCCCTGAAGACTTTGTAGTATATAAAAATAGGGGCATAAATCTTTTGTACAGCTTTGTTACTTATCAGAAATAAGAAAGTTTAAACTTAAAGAACAATTTTTACAACTTACATCTTGACTTTGTTTTGTTATTTTAGCAACAACGGGATGTTTTCTTACATTGTTTGTAGGCAGCTAAAGAAAAGTAATTTGTTTTCTCTGTAATATCTTCGATGGTGGTCAGGTGCCACCACAGATGATATAATAAAATGGTCTGCGTGTAGGTATTATTACGTGGAAGAAATAAAATGAGTGAAGTCTGTAATATTCAAGTTCTTGTTTCTATGTACCAGTACCATTGAAAAAGTCTTGAAAATGGAAAGTCGTTTTTTCAATTTACTATTTGTTTACACGTTTAGAAACTAAATTGCGAGCGTAGTATATGCAGGCAAGTATCATCACACACACAAATAATATATTTTTCTTTCTTTCACACCACAACAGGTGAAGTTCTATCTATACGTAGGTACTATAGTTTCTGCCGTCATGGCAAAAGACGTAGGTTTATGTATGTATGTAAGTATTGGTGTAAACAACATACATATTTGTAGATTTGATAATATTACCATCCAAATCATATAAAAAGTGGATCATAATGTTCACTGAGCTGCAATACTAATATTAATGAAGGTATCGTAATTAAATTCACTGAACTGATATTAATTATTCAACGAAATTGTCGCGTTCATGGAAAAAGATATCTCTTCATTATATGACATTTTCACCAACTGAAGGTAAGGGCTGATGTGGTCGATGATGGTACACCCTAGCTTAGAAGCTACCTTTTCACTCATGGCTTTGAAGACTTTCAGTTATTTAATTTACAGTTACCGAGACACTGTCTGATACTTTGGTTAATTTTTAAGTAACACTTGCTGCGGAAAAAATCGTCGATGTTGTTCGAGGTACAACTTCCAGGTTTGATAGATTTTCGAAACCTTTTGGTATCTCGAATAGTAATAGAAATAGTTCTTTGTATAGCAAGGCTGAGCAAATAAATCCCTATTCGTTTTGAAGCTTATCAACCTATACTAATTATTTTTTTCTCGTTTAAAGGCAACTGTAATACTTGTAGCCCTTTTTCAACGTCTCTAAAGCTACAGTTTCAAAAAAAAAAACGGAAAGAAAAAAGACGGTGGCGGCGGCGACGGTGGTTTCTAAAAAAGAGGTGGCCGCCACATAACGGTCGCAGTGACGGCTGTCACGAAAATGATGACAGAGAAGTGTCAAAAGACGCTCTCTAGGAAAACACACCAACTTATTTTCATAAATGCAACGTTTTCAGTGACGTCATTTGTAGGTAAATTGTAGACGCTACATGACGGCCACCGCTCTTCTAGAAGCCGTAGCTTTACACACCTCTTAAAACTATTGTACTAGGCGCACAGAAATCCCAAGGAAACCCTTGAAACGCCTCCACGTAAATAATGAATGCAAATCACAAGTTTTAAAGAGTCAATTTAGGAAGCGGCGGCGACCGCTCTCTTTTAATTAAGAGAAGGAAAAACTGGCAAAATGCGAGTCGGACTTACGTATTGAGGGTTCCGTACCAATTGATGGGGTCCACTAGGGCCGATGCCTGCCGGGGTTGCGAAGAATACCGAAAGGGAGATCGTGGCCCCCGGCAACATGGCAACTGAAGGAACCGGGTGGGTTTTAGTCAGTAAAAGTCTGACACGCCCTCCCGCTTCGCACAGAGCGAGAGAAGTTATTTGATAATTTCCCACCCAAAAAAAAAGGGTTCCGTACCAACAACTCTTTTATATCTTATAAATTATATTTCGTAGTTTAGGTATTCTTTGTATTATTTGCCATTATAGTCGCCTTATACGTAATCAGCCTATTAATGCACGGCAAAAGCTTCTTCTCATATAGAAAGGGCACGAGCATGGATCACCGCGCTTGCTCAAGACGGGTATATAATAAGTTATAGGTATTCTTTGAAAATTTTAAGAGTACCTACCTACGTACTTATCACTGTTCAAAAGATACAGCCCTGTGACAGTCAGGCAGACAAATAGGTAGACAGACAGCTTATTCTTACTAATAAGCTTTATTGGGCACCTATTGGCGACCCTAAAAAATACGGTCCAGTAGCACCCTTTAGGTGCGGAACCCTAAAAACTCCAAATGAAATCGCCTCACATTTCAAATGGAAATATTAAGGATTGGCATCCCTGGTGTCGGTAATGGTTGCAAACTTTAGTATTTATGAGGATATGGGCTCCGTAATGGGTCCATGTAATTGTGGACGAAAAATATGGGACATGGTCCTCATAATTTTGGTCAGTCCATGGGAATACCAGGGGAGTTTCGTGGATATTGGATGTGATTAGGATTTTTTTTTTACAATTTGGCAGACAATTGACTATCTGCCAATTGGAATCTATGGAAAACCAATTATTATCTTATCACTTATGCATTTTGGTCCGTAAACACTAAAAAGAAAAGTTTCGAATGCCTAGAATTCCATTGGCACTTACGCCTTTTAAACTTCTCAACAGCGGCAATAAAAAAAAATCTTGAAGTAACTCTTTCACAAGGAGCTCCACTACTAGCAACGTTTTCAGTTGGCCAAGTTTTCATTATACCTATATTTTATTGCATCATGTAGGTAAAAAAACCGGTCAACAGCGAGTCGGACTCGCGCACCGAGGGTTCCGTACTCGGCGAGGCCTATATTCGTCAGAGAATTTTAACACTGCGGTGTAGAATATCATTATTGTAGTTTTAGGTCAGCGCCGTCTCTTGACCGACAATGGAAGTAATGTCATTTTTGTTGATGATTTCTAAAAAGGTGTGCTATTTAGAGGCATTGTTTGATTTTTCCTGTAATCTTTACATAAACTTTTATCACATAATTTCAGAATAATTTCAGATTTTTCTTAATGCATTATAGATGAAAACGATGCGGCCTAAAAAAAAAGAAAAACGTTTGTGAATGTGCAAATAGCGCTCTTTCATAATGATATCCCACATGCTCCAGTAGCCTCACTTCGAATTTTTAAAACCGCCGTTCAGTCCCAGTTACAAAAAAAAATCTTTCTTATTAACAAAACAGTTGGGCAAACGTCATCTAAAACCATTCCAAATTTCAAGTTGATAGTAGCATAATTCGTTCTTGAGATATCCAGCTGTGACAGACAGACGGACAGACAGATAGACTGAGTCGCACCATAAGTTCCTTTTACCATTTTGGTACGGAACCCTCAAAAGGGAAATTTATTGTTAAGCAAATTGACTACCATGTACTTGTAAACAAATCTCAACTGTCATTCTTTCACAGTATGAAATGGCTATAACACGGCAAATTGACGTAACAATTAATGTAACTATACTTACCTAAGGTTGAACCCTAATGACTCCCACAGCGACAAAATCATTACAAAATCACTAATTATCTAAACACACATTGCACACTGTCGACTTGCCTCACAACGCATTAGGCTCGTCGCACACACTGCGACATTAATCTTTGTCAGCGAACAGCCGCTAATTAGTTGCGAATTTATAACGCATAATGAGTCGTTGGGTGTGACGCCGCCTAAACAGGCGGTCGCAATCATGTGTGGTAAAGTTGGAATCTGCTTTAATATGAATGACGAGTGATATACTACATAATATGGATAGACGTGGAATGTTTGTTGCGCCACTTTTTCTAGTTAAAACATTAGAAATTGGTGATAAAAAGACACACGTCGAAAGTTGCAAGAGACCTAATTTTTGTTGTTAAAAAAGTGCTGATTTTCGGGCTAATTTGAATAAATTAGTGTTTATTTGGATTTTGTAGCTAATCAAAGCCATCCCAAGCAAAAAACTAGGACCCTTAATGCATAACAACCACTCGGCATGACAATACCGTTGATATTGACACTACAAAATTATCCATTGCTTCATCAGTTTGCAAAATTCGATTTCTCAACAGAAAAAATAACGCAATGGATATCGTTGAACTGCTAAACTAAAAGGGATTGTCATTCAGAGTGTTTCGCAGTCAGGTTTCATTACCAGATTTCTCGCCACACTTGAGACGTTACCCTCTCCTGACAATTATATCAAAGACTAGATTCGCAGAGGTTGGTTAAACCAAGAGCTGCTATTATGTTAAGCGTCGCTTTGGAGCGGTCCCTAATTGGATGGGTCACTGTTTAGTTCCCTAATAATATGGAAATTAAACGGAATACTAAGTTAATTGCTAAGAGAAACGCATGATAGGAATAAAATAAAAGTAAAACAAAACAATGCTAACAGAAACAAAGGTATGTACTCGTATTTCTGGGAAGTTCATTATGCTACTTCTTTCTAGCTAAAACATTATAAAAACTACTGAAGGGTGAGCCTGACCTTCAAAAAGGTGTTTGAGCTTTATAAGTAACTAGCTGTGTCCCGCGGATTCAACTGAATAAATCTCGATCCCGTGAGAATATCGGGAGGAAAAGTCAATCTTATGTCCTAACTTAAGTCATGGTCTATCCATGTGTCAAATTTCATCCAAATCCGTTTAGCCGTTTTAGCGTAACAAACAAACAAACAAACAAACAAAAAACACACTTTCGTATTTATAATATTATTTATTAGTAATATAGAAATTCGCCATAATGTATTTTTCTATTTCTGTCTCATACCCATCCTAACTTTTACAATGTTACTTCTCTCTATGATAATTTATGTTTTTCATAACATTGTGCAGGTACTAAAACCTAAAGTTTATGTTTATTAAATGGTAGGTAAACAGATCTAATTCAAAGACCTTTTAAGACCTAAACAACCTCTGTTTATTCCGTAGTAAAGAGATTCTGAGAAACCTTTTTGAATACTGATTTGGGAATTAAAGAAAATGTAATTTCAGATGCTTGCGATTTTACAGTTAAACGAAATTAGTGAGTTTGTTTGTTCAATAGTCTTCAAAGACAAGTTTTGAAAAAAAACATTAAAGCGGCTTACAAAAATTGAGTATTACTTTAAGTGCCTTTTTTTACTGCCTGCTATATCCTATGTTTCAAATTAAAACCCCTAATACATCGTCGACGTACTGAAAAGCGAACACGGAGGTTCCTACAAAACGTCCCTCGAACTTTTCATGTAGGCATTATTGCATGATCAATCATCGTGTCGCGATAGTCGATCAATTGCTGTCGCTCCCCCTGCGTCAAGCGTGAAGGTTGCCAGTGTTGCCACAGATATTAATTAAAAAAAGCCGATTCCCTTTGTGAACCAACAATTGGGCAACATAATAGCCCGCTTTGTTAGTCTGGACACGTTTTTATTAATTTTTCTGTTATGGAAGGCTTCTATTAGTTATTTTGCAGTGAAATTTGACAAACAGGATTGAATTTCGGAAGACCATTTCTTGGCATATTTCCACCTCTAGTTTTTTAAGGATGGTTAAATCTAAGTGCTTATACATCGTTATATTTCGTAAGCAAAAGGCGTGAGGTATATACTAGGATTTTTTTTACTGTTTGTCGTTTCATATGCTTCAATAATTTATACTTCCCAAGTGAATCTAGAACACAACATGACTTTACGGCAAAGTAATTAGGTAGAATTATGCGGAAAACTGTCATAGGTTGAACCTTAAAATTTGAAATCACAAATACACAGAAGCATTTCCTTTGTTGTGCGTCAAATACCGGCTGTTTTTTTAGGTATATCTTGAGGACGATAATACCTATATAATAAGTAGATAAATCCGTACACTATCAAATTTACCCCTAGCTAATGGGGGTCCCACACAAATTAGCGGTCCTGCCCAGAATACCGAACATTCAATATTTGTATTCACGACCCATCCATAGACTTACCTGTTACTTGTTTGGCAAAGAAATGGGCTCCGGGTTGCAAAACTTTCCCATTTTCTGATATTTATGTTATTACTTTGTTACCGCTTTGAGTGCTCTAAACGATCAATTTTATGGTTTTTATTCCATATTTTAGCCTTTTTCGCCTTTATTCATAGGACATTATATTATTTATTATAGACTATGCTTTATTGTACAGTCAACCGGCCATGGTAACATTTCAACATTGCCGCTCCTGTATTTTGGTTGTCACAGTCCAACGGTTACTATGGTCCCACTGTAGACCGTAGGTATACCATAATGGAATCATATGTAAAGTACATTCCCAAACTGCCTCCAAGACGTATGATGCCTTTTACGACAAAATAAAAAAACGTGACTTTTCTTCCACGGCTACTCAACCGTATTCAACCCCACCATTCATCGCTACTTAACCCATAAACCACCATGGACGTAAAACAATAAAAATCATCCTAACCCGCTCTGAATCCTCCATATGTCTGTATGGAACCTAATGGCGCCTATAAATAAAACATGCGTCCATAGACAATGAGTGATGGCTTTTATTGGCTTTCGGTGTCATGCACGGCCTATGCGTTGTTGAGCTCGTTTTCTTGTGGGAAATAGGATTGCGTTGATGTATGTAAAGTAATGTGTTGCTATTCATGTTACTATCTGACACATACACGCAGACATAAACTCACGCCTTCTTCCCATGGGGGTAGGCAAAGACTACAGAACGCCACCTGCTACGATCCTTACATACTAATGTTGCATCGTTTACCTTCATATAATATCTGGTCATACACGCACGCCGGTTGCAAGTATTTCACACCTGACCTTTCTGAAGAACATCACCAATAAGGTCACTGTCACGTTCTTTCATTCATCCTCTCAGCATTACCAAACCATCTCAGCATACTCTTTTTAGGGTTCCGTTGCCAAATGGCAAAAAACGGAACCCTTATAGATTCGTCATGTCTGTCTCTCTGTCCGTCCGTCTGTCTGTCTGTCCGTCCGTATGTCACAACCACTTTTTTCCGAAACTATAAGAGCTATGCTGTTGAAACTTGGTAAGTAGATGTATTCTGTGACCCGCATTAAGATTTTCACACTAAAAAAAACAAATAATTTTGGGGTTCCCCATACTTAGAACAGAAACTCAAAAAAAAAAATTCATCAAACCCATACGTGTGGGGTATCTATGGATAGGTCTTTAAAAATGATATTGAGGTTTTTTTAATACGTCATAAATCGTAAACCGCAATTTACCTTTCATTCAATGTTACTTGCTGCTACGGAACCCTTCATGGGCGAGTCCGACTCGCACTTGGCCGCTTTTTTTAATTTTTCTCGTCGTTGCCTTGTCACACAGAGGAATTATGACATAAGAGAAGGATGAAGTATTCATCGTTACGTTTGCCTATTGCTTGTTGGCAAATCAAGTCCCGGTTACCAAACAATGACGATTCTTCTAATCTACAGTTAATGACTTCAAGATTAAAAATAAATAAGATCTAAGTACAAAACTGAGTCAGTAATCAGGGGGCACGGCAGTGCCCCCGCCAAGTCGAGCAAATGAAAGCGGCACGGCCGTACCATTCTTTTCTCGAAGCAGTTCAGGCCATTTTAGACCTACATTATACAGTACTTGAAGGTGAGCCTTATTACGACCGGGATAAGTCGATACTGTTGTAGTAGATAATTTTCTAGACATCATTTTTAATCCAAACTTATATTTATACTAGTGACCCGCCTCTGTTTCGTGCGGCTTTTATGTTTCTTTATGTTTTGATGTAAAAACTTACAGTATTAATGAATTTTACACATAAATATTCCAGAATAAATTGTTAAAATTATTCATTGTCATCATCATTCAGCAATATTATAGGCAACTAGCGGACCCGATAGACGTTGTCTTGTCCGAACAGCGCCTCCTACCGAGTCCAATTGTATTTTTGAACCATGCAGGGACCCTCTCAAATATACACACAAAATTTCATCCAAATCGGTCCAGCCGTTTAGGAGGAGTTAGGTGACAAACACATTTACATAAGAAATATATTTATAAAGATATTGTAAAACTTTAAAATTTCTCTTTTTGTTTCTGTTTGTCGAATACTAGTCTTTTGGCTATATCTGTCTCCTGTACGTCTTAGTTTTGATGCAAATTCCGAATTTATGTTTAAGTTCAAACATCATTTAGTTTTTTTTTTACAACAAACTGGTAACTGAATTCCGGAACTTCCCGACTGCAATTGGAAGTTTGTATCAGACTTTGAAGTCAATCCGAGTTGCTCCTAGTGCTGCAAGTTCAGTGATTATTTGCACGTGGGGTCTACATTCAGGAACCTGCTTGTAAAGTATGTAGGTAGGTATAAGACAGGTATAGTGCGCAGTGGAATTTAATAAATCATTACAAAGCTTCACGTCTGTTTTTCCCAAAGGGGTGTGTGGTATACACTCAGTTAACGTATTATAAATTTCAAATCCCAATGAGTACCTAGCTTAGAAGTCACAGCACTAGTATTTCAATGGCAGTTCCGTACACGTCTTGCCTTGCTAACGCATTATTAAGTTTGCCATTGGTTGCATTGCAATTTTAGTTGCATCATCCTGACTGCACAAATCCAGAAATAAGCTTAATGTTTGGCCTCATCCATTCAAAAAGGCAAAAAATATATGAATACTCAACTAAATAACAATCAGTTCACTATTATTTTGCCACCAATTTAGGTTTCTCGCAGAGCTTTGTGAAAAACCGAAAGATCCAAGCAGTGTCTTGTCCCTGGCAAGGATTAATGTGCGGCAAGATCAAGTTCCACTGAGTAACACCAAAGTAGAATAGGACACAGAAGTCCTAGTATTTACAATACTTTTAAAAAGTTGGTAAAAGTTTGGTTTTCAAAATAGTTAGATTTATAAAGTTAATAAAAAGCTGAAAACGTTACTTTACTTTATTTTTAAAACCAAGCTCTTTTATAAGCTCTTCAGAGTCACGATTGATTCATAAGAATCAGCACTATTTAAACGTTAAATTACATAAAACAACCACCCTTCACAGCCCACCCTTTACCACTTCCTAGTGATCTAAATGGTAAGACAAAGTGGCGCAACAAACTCCCTAGCAACACATCTGTCTGTTAAATTAGAAGAACATTATTCCATACAATAATATGCAAAGTAACATTAACCAACTTGTTAAAACTCAATAACAGTTAAGTTACTAATAACAATAACCAGAGCCAATGGTCAGCAAGACGCATCATTATAAAAATATTACGCTTTGAACCTTCTGTTCGTCTCACTGTTGCCTGCATCCTCCCGGGCAGTGCTAGTGCCGCCTCTCGGTGTTCCTGCGACAGAACACGACTTGCTTAATGACTCTGCATTAAGAGTGCCGATGCAGATCTTTTCCTTTAGTCTTCCAGTAAACTTCATCGTTTTGTTGGTAACTAGTAAAAATATGCATTTGCTTTCAAGAGTTTAATGTTGCAAGTAATGTCACGAACTCATTATATTGCCATACATTTTGTAAGTATTAAGGTATTTTACAGTAAAATATAGAGTTTGTGGCATAATGATGTAGGTGAACTGTCTTGGAAGACTTACGTTTCGTTTTTATCTATGCCTGAAAAGAAACTTCAAGATCCAGCTCGGTCATTGCAAAAAATAGAATGGTAACCATTCTAAATCGAAGTACAGTCAAGTCTTTTATATCTTCGTTAGTTTTCAAATGCTTTTTTATATCAAGTCAGGACACATAATATCTTTCGAGGCTACGGCACTGGGCAGACTAAACTATCTTCTTTAGATTAATACGTGAAGTAAAAACTTTGTAACTCTTTTTACGAAAATTACGCCGACGGAATAGTATGTTTGGCACAGTTTAAGTTGATAAGGAGAAAGAGTGTAGAAAGCTATTTTTTTTAAATATAATTTGCATTAGAAATAAATTAAATTAATAAAAAAACATTACACACACTACCATACCTTTGACACAAAATGGCTACCTTAGAATAGCATGGAACATGGAATGAGTATGT
Organism: Agrochola litura; assembly: GCA_949152395.1. Taxonomy (NCBI): domain Eukaryota; kingdom Metazoa; phylum Arthropoda; class Insecta; order Lepidoptera; family Noctuidae; genus Agrochola; species Agrochola litura. Next base: position 1,421,191 of record OX424493.1, read on the forward strand.
ACTTTAATGGCAGCATTGAATTAGAATGTACAACAGTACAACAACTTAAAATTTAAATGAATTATGGTCGAAATTCGACCACTGGGCGATTGGGCGATTCGGTTAGTGGTCACTAGTAATATTTAATTACTTTAGGGAAATTAGCATACACCTATGAACATTGACGAGTTTACATCAACCTGTAATCTTTTTAATGGTTATGCTATTTTATGAAATATTAATTTAAATAATACTGTCAGACCCAGCGTCCCATTTTAAATTCGGTCCGACATGTCTCAAAGATGGCTGAATGTGATTCTGCGGTATTGACATTACGATGCAATATACTTAAAATTCTGAGTTGGTAAAGCATATTCTATCGTGTAAAATACGGGCTAATACTACCATAACCACCTTATGGGCTAAAATAGCCCTTATGGTGGCAAAAATACCTATTGTGGATATGACTGTACAAGCTGGTAAAGTAAGTACCTATTTATTTGCACGTACCTAGTCCGTCCAATCTCAAAACATCGTCATAAACCTAACAAATCTCCAGCAAATAAAGTTTATATATCTTTCTATCCTGTAATAAATATTTGACGCGAAATCCTCGGCATTATTAGTGAGTTACCGCGGACGCTAATACGAATGGCGATGAGATTGAGAGCGAGATTGAATACTGAATGAATGAATGAGAGGCGTCTCGGCTATTCAAAGATAAGCCGAGAATCAACCGCCGGAGGAAAGTATTCTGGAAATGGGACTTTAAATAAACGAATAATGGTAGAAGGAAGTTGTTTTATTGTGTCTTTAATGTTGCGCATGAAAATAGTTTTAGAAATGACAATTTCTTATGCCCGTTTTTACTAACCCTAAGCGACACGTAAATTAAATGCGTAAACAATAACCACTTAGCGCATTATTACATAAATCATGAAATGCAAAGCGTTGACTAAAGTGAAGACATAAATTTGCCGATCCTTAATAATAATAGACCTTTATTTCAGATCACAGAGAATCCATACAGCAGTGTTAGTTAAAAAAAATTAAAACTAATGTTAGACAACTCTTACAGGTCGCCTAGCAACAGATTTCTAACAATATTGACAGACACCGAACTTGATTTAAAAAACCGGCCAAGTGCATGTCGGACCACGCACAATGCCTCCATTGTGCGTGGTCCGACACGCACTTGGCCATTGGGGATAAATTCATTCCAACTACGGAACCCTCGTTCCGTAGTTGGGGTGAATTAAACAAAAACAAACTTAACTCTGTAGTTGAAAAATATGCTCATACGGAATGTATGGGAAAACATATTTTTGCAACTGCAAATATAAGTTGGTCGATTATTACTCGTTAACTTGTAAAGCCTACTTAGCTGTGATAGTTTTCCTTTTAATTTCGTTACATAAACTACTACTGTGATTTTTTTCACACATCCAAAACCAACCATTTAGATGGCAGGGGGGGGGGACACTTGACTCTAACAAAAATTAGCACTTTAAAGCTTAATATTTCGCAAACGAATCCCTGAATCCAAAAATAGTCCTGACATACTAATAATGTTTTTAAAGGACCTTTCCAATGATACCCCACACTATGGTATAGAAAAAAAAAACATCACCACTTTACGTGTAGGGGAGGTACCCTAAAATTTTTTTTTTATAATTTTGTTTTACCACTTTGTCGGCGTAATTAATATGTATACCCATGCCAAATTACAGCTTTCTAGTACTAAGAGTCTCGGAGCTAGACCGCGGACAGACAGACGGACATGACGAAACTATAAGGATTCCTTGTTTACTACGGAACTCTGAAAGCCACATACTAGTGTCAAAAACGTAGATTTCGAAGCTTAGGACTTGCCTACTGAGAAACGAATGGTGAAACGGTAGTCTAGGAAACTGCTTCGTTTGGCATTTTACAAAACTAGGCGTTGCTTTGCTTGATGTAAGTGAAAACGGGCATTATTAATAGTTTATCTTAGACAATACTTGTCCCACTGCAGGGTACATGGCTCTTGTAAAAGTACAAGCAAATCACCAAGCTAGCTCACTGCGAAATTAGGTACTGATGATTTCAGATTAGTTTAAGTCGCGGTTTCTTTATTATGTTTATTTATTTAAGAATTATCAACGAAATACATTACAATTATCTTTTACAATAAACTTTTTAGTAAAGGTACATTATCCTGTTGTTCACACTCAATTACAGGTAAGTAAGAGGGTAGGTCGAATACACATGCTCTGAATCCATAATTAAATAAAGTAACAATATACGTGCTACTATAAAAGATTTACATGATAATTTAAAAGACACATTGTTAGCCAGGTTCGAACTTGCAACATCATGTACGAGAATCATGTCACGTAACCTCCCAGCCATCACAACATTTTTACTTATACTCTTATTACCACGTTAGCAGAGACTTAAAAATAACAATAAACATACTTACTCTAATGATTCGTACTCGCGGCTTCAACGAGCTCCTTACGGCACCAAACCGACTGTGTATAGGATCGCTAATGTACAGATTTAAGCCGAGCCAGTGATATTTTAAAACCAACAATAGTTTCCACACGATTAAACCCTTTGTTGTACTTGAATAAAGATCTGGAACATTTAAGTCTGTGATACAGTTTTTGTTAAATTAAAACCTGGAATATGGAGGTCGAGATTAAATGAAAAGGTTTATTTAGACATTTAAATGAAATGTACAATTAACACTATATTCAAATTAATTAAAACCATAACTTTACAGTTTTTAACACAACTAACTATTTACACTATAGGTACTAAATTAAAAGACTAAACTTAGTACAAAAAGTAAATGCTGTATATATAATAAAAACTTTTTACAAAAAAAAAACAACCGACTTCCAAAAAACTACTACAAAGTGAAAAATAACTTAAATTTCGGAAGTCGGTGGCAAATAACGAAAATACAAAACCAAAGACACCGACTTCCGAAATTTAAGTTATTTTTCACTTTGTATTAGTTTTTTGGAAGTCGGTTGTTTTTTTTTGTAAAAAAGTTTTTATTTCTCACTTTTTAGTGGGTCTGTTAGTAATTTATCTAAGTTACATTAGCTTAATGCCAACTGCTCATCACCTTTTACAAAATATTGCTTTTCCCGATGCAGGGACGTTAATCGTTGAATAGTTTTCCTGGTACTTCACCATCAGCTCCACTTTACCATATGCATTGTGACGAGCATAAAATGCATTGCAATCATATTAAAGTAATCGAATCGCAACCCGTGAAATACTTATTATTGAGTAATTCCGGTGGCCATTTGTGGTCTTCATCATCAGTTCCACTTCACCAAATGGTGCTTTTCAAGAGCAACTGCACGAGTTAGTATAAAAAATACCTAAGTCGCTATAGGTTTGCCTATAATATTTGAAGAGTTCCCTTATTTTCTCCAAGATTCTATCATTAGATCCTGACCTGATAGCAATGGGACTACCTCGAAAGTGTACCCTTTCAAACAAAACAAGAATTTTGCATATCCATCTATATATGATTGAGTTATGCCCGAACATACATATTTTTTTTTATAAACAACCGAATTCATAACCTCCTCCTTTTAGAAGTCGGTTAAAAATAAAAACAAAACGACATTAGGCGTCGAAGTATTTGTCTACATTTCTGTCATCCGGAAACGTGCCCAGAAGACTGGCAGCATTGCCACGTTGAATGGCAATGCTAATTCTTTGGCCAAAGAACGAGCCAGCCCTCTGGTTACGTGAAGTGACGATCAGTCGACGAGAAAGTTCCTTAAAAAGGAGACGCGCACTCGGGCCCCATGATCCGAGCGTTTTGATCCCAAATGGCTCAAAACTGTAGTTGTCCATAAGGTTACAGAGTTTGCGCCGCTTGAGGGTCTCAGCAGCCGCAGCAGCGGCACCAGCACAGCCAGCCGTGCTAGGAACATGAGATGGCGCAAGGGTGTCGACACAGGTTGCATCTCATACCAGAGGCCTACCCACCTTCCAAGGCAACAACGTTATCCCGTCTGGTCTCTTCCCATCTCTTCCCAAGCCGTTTGGTTCTAATACCGCTGGTACACAAGGGCTCGACGAATAATGTTGTTGATGCTAGCGTGCCGTGCTATGCGACCTGCGCTCCTGCAGCAAGACAGGCCATGGTGCCCGAGACTGTCGACAGCTTCACCGCAGTGACACCGATGCGGAGCAACACAAGGTGCACCCAAGCGGAGACACGTAGCGAGCCGAAACGGTGAGTCATCCATCATAGTGCCTATGGTGGATGATGGGAGTGCCTGAAGCCACAAGCCTGACTCCCATTCTCCCACAGCCAGCAGACGGGCGCGCTCAACAGTATTAGGTGACATGTTTAATAGGGAATTTCGTATAATATTGCAGAGCGGCACGTCCCATCGTCTCTGGGAATAAGGGTTGTCGGATCCGTGTTGGGACAAGCCATTTTCCAAGCGTTCAACGCATCGGTCAGGCACGGTACCTCGGAATCGGCCAGTGAGGAAGATAAAATGTTCCTGTTTAATTTATTGTTTCTGTGGACCGAGGAGAGGAACGCCGGTGAACTTATACTTGAAATTTTGTGAAATGAATGTACTTGAATGAAAAGTGGATAAATTAGGTTTAAGTTGTATTTTTTAAAGTTGGGAGGTTAGACTTTTTGGAGGGTTCTACCTTAATCGACTTCAAAAAAGGAGAAGGATTTCAATTCGTCTATATAAAATTATAAATATTTATTTGTGTATTAATTCTTCGTTTATGAACCGATTTTAATAATTAAGTTTTTTGTTTGAAAGGGCACTCCCTGGTGGTCCAATATAAATTTGGTCAAGTTCTGATGAGCTAGTAAAAGAGCAAACATTAATTTTGTTCTCTCACTTTGTTGACACAAATATGACAACGAAACTAAGGGGACTTTGAAAAACTTTCTATATAATTACTATACTATTCAGCTACACCGCTACGCGCTACGCCGTGCCCCGTAGCGCTACGACGCGGCTACGGCTACAGAAGCGTAAACTTCACTCTGTACTGATAGTTTTACGACACCAGTTTCGGTAAAGAAACTTGATATAATTACTAAACTACCCACCGAGTTTGAGGACTTTACAATTTAGCCGTCGCTTCATAACAAAGAAAACTATTTACGTTAATTACGAAACTTTATTAGCGCTATACGACACAATTACTTTAGCGTTTTATTATGCGGAACCATTAACCGACCTCATTTTACGCCCATTTTCATTTTTATAGTTTAATAACGCCTCTATACATAAATTGTGAGGGATTTACTTGTAATATGCAGATTTTTATGGACAATTGTTTTATTGCGTACCTAAGTGCTTTGTGATAGCTTGATTTCTAAAGTTATACACAATAGAAAAGTGAAGGTTACTGAACTTTTTTAAAATACGAAAGTAAAAGAGTTGAGTAGCTATAAGTTTCTCGTGTTTTAGTATTCTACATTTCTACCTATCACGTCGATGGTCAACAGAGCAACACTTAAACAATACCTACCAATTCAATGGCGACCTATTTCTAACTTTAACATAACAAACTTATATTTTCGTTAATACATGGACTACTAAAGTTTTATGTCCCATAAAAACGGCATTGAACACTGGTGTCCTATGGAGTAAACGAATGCCCTTAAGATTACCCCCGCCATAACTGGTATGATTTGTGGATGATATAAATTGTAGGTACATTTTATGGGGGGTGAACACTGAATGCAAACAGTCGTATTGAACCTATTGAATTTGGTCGATTTTTCTATGCCTTTTCTACGGTTTATTTTCGTTTATTGAACATAAATGCATACATTCAAATATATAAATAGAGAACGGTGATGGCCCAGTGGTAACGGCACCGACTTACGAGTCGTAGGTTCATGGGTTCGACCATTACTTTGAGTAATTTATTTCAACACTCACAAAACGGTGACGGAGAATATCGTGAGGAAATCTGCGTTACCTAGAAGAACCAAAAATTCGAAGACATGTGACATCCGCCAACCCACACTGGGCCCGCGTAGTAGAGTATGACCCACTCCCTCTCATAGAGAGGACGCCTATGTCCCAGCAGTGGGAACATTATAGGCTGATTATGTATACATATAAATGTCACCAAAATGTTGTTCCTAGAGTGGAATTTAGGTAGTTTAATTTAAGATTCATTAAAACTGACATTTGCAAATGACAAACGAATTTATAAATCGAATAAATAAAAATTTGCTGTTAAGTCCCATGTCGTCTTTGTTACTTTAAGGTATTTAACATACTTTTTTAAGAACGTCTCAATGTTAACTGCTATAAGGCGTTAGAAAATTAGCCAACATAATGATACTATTTAAGAACTAGGGACAGAATTATGAATAGGTATCATAAAAAATACTAATTTCATAAAAGATGTCATAACTTACGAAAGTCACTCGACAGATCGGAGACAATGAAAAAGTTCCCTAATTAATAGTTTTTACAATAATTGGAACAAGTTTTTCACAAAAGGCATTTATTTACTTTCATTTTCGTGAAACGCTCTTCAACTGTGTAATTGCTTTTTGAGAAGTGGGGAGAAGAATACAAAGGTTGCTAGTTAATATTTTGTTTTATTTAGAAAGTTTTGTTCTAACTAAAGGTAACCAAGTATTATCTTCTGAACACAGGTGATGAGGGAGCAAATACCAAGAAGAATTACTGTGCTCCGTGTTAGCTGATGTTCGCACGAACGTAATAAAATCGCGGCAGGTTTTATCGCGCACTGGATTTTCAACTCTCGGTGTTAAGACGAGCGCTGAACTTTAAAAATCCAACGCGCATGAAAACACTCTCGTCTCAGCGCGTTGAAAAAACACTGTTGGATTTTCAACTCTCGGCGCTAAGCAGAGCGTTGAAAATCAAGTGCATGAAAACGTGGGCTTAAATGGGCGGTAGATTGATGGGAATTCGGGATTAATTGAGCAAAAAAAATACTTTTTATTTATTTCTTTCCTGACTATAATGTTAGAGATACGGGTTAAAACTGAGCAAATGAGACTTCTTAACTTTTAAGGTGCATTATCATGACACTTAGGCTTTGTTTGTGTTTAAGTTGATATAACTTACGAGACAGTAATTGAATGAATTGCATGAGAACAATTTTAAAAAGTTCAAAGTATTCATTTAAAAATCATATTCTTTACAACAGTTACAATTTTAAAACTGAATTTCTAAGTTCGTTAACCTAACTGTCTCGCCTTTGTCTTGTAAAATATATATTGAACGCAATATTTTAACTAAGCTCACGCATAATTGGAAGACATTTAGAATTCTGAAGATAAGTTTTTGAGAAACTATGCTATACTGCTTGCTTTAAACGAGCAATATTTGTATCATCATCGTTTCAGCTAAAAGACGTCCACTGCTGGACATAGGCCTCCCCCAAGCACCGCCACTTCGACCGATTCTGTGCTTTCCGCATCCTCATATTTGTATATCTATATATATAATCATATATATTTGTATTCACGTTCTCGAAAACAGCTCAAACGATTTCAATGAAAGTTGCAATATAGGGGGCGAAAAATCGATCTATGTAGCTAGGTCTAATATCTGGAAAAAAATTCTCCGTATTTTCACTCGAGCAGAGCTCGGTCGCCCAAAGTTTAGAACAAGATGGCTACCTTAGAATAATGCCATGGCAGCATGGAATAAGTAGGTACTATACATGGATTAGTATGAACTTTCCTATACTATTAAATGAGTAATCTCTATTATTTTTCACCAGAGCAGAGCTCGGTCGCCCAGGTACTAGGTATTTATTTGAGAATAAATGTTGTTTTGTTATCAGGTAAGTATACCTACATAACAGTTACATACATGGATAACGTAACATATTAATAAATAGCTGCTGCCCGCAGGTTCGCCCGCGTGTACCCTAATTCTTTTTCTAAAATAAAAGTAACCTTAGTTATGTACTCCTTATAACATCAGCTATCTGCCAGTAAAAGCCCCGTCAAAATCGTTCCAGCTGTTTCTGAGATTAGTCGGAACAAATTGACAGAGAGACAAAAAAAATGTTTTATAGTACCTACCGTTTAAATAGTTTCACCATAACATCTATTTGGTAAAAAGCTGTTATTTTGACGTTATAAACATACACTTCAATTTTATTTATTTGTATGTATGAGTGTATATTATATAGATACTCGTACATAAGATATCAAACCGTCATATTTAGTCTTCCGATAAAAGTTATCTAATGATTGAAACGTCAGCCTTAATTCGATATTAAACACCACTAAAGGTTTAAGGTCCAAGGTTCAGTTAAAAACCAGCGTCAGGCACTAGTTGTCTGGCATTTATGCTGATTTGGGCGTATTTGTCGCAGCCGTGAGGCACACAACACTGTTATAAACTTTCGCTGTTTCTTTTTGGTTTTTATGTGAATATTGTGAGCCTTAACCTGGTAAAATTTTTTTTCTTATTTTAGGACCTCTTAAACCACAACAGAAGATCTAAACTAAAAAGTTACCGACACTTAACTAAATCAAATAATATAACATCACGCCTGTCAGTATTCCCGAAGAGTTAGGCAGAGGAGACTACTAAATCATGTAACTAAAATAATTAAAAACTATAATGAGCGAAGTGGTGGAAAGCTTCCGCATTTGATATTTAATTACAGCTCGGCGGGGGGCGAGAACTGGGGCATAAGGGCCGGGATAATGGAAATGTGCTGAGAGTACCTACGTAGTGTTAGATGGAGGAGAACCGCTGGGTTTAGATGTGGAGTGCTGTGTGTTAGTAAGGATATTAGTGACAAATGAGAAGTAAAGATTTTTATTAAATAACTTTATCGGTACTTGGAGGCTTGGCGTTACATAAAGTTTGTCTGTAGAAGATTGGTTGTAGCAATAAAACCGCGCATTGTGTCACCCTATGGAACTAACAGAAGTTAGTAAAAATATAATAAATTGTTTGTGATGTAAATTGTTTTATTTCCATGTGTATCAATTTTAAGAAAACTTTTTTACCTTTTTTCACATACTTGCACAATTAGGTATTAATTTCATTCAGTAGGACCACCAATGTATGCGAATGATAGAACAGCACAGCTATTCACAACCATTCGATTCGTTTTCGGATTCGATTGTAAGGTTCGCTTACGAGGAACACTTTAAAATGGTAACATGACAAGTGATAGAAAATACGTTTATGAAGAGGCATTTACCCAGTAATACAACAGTCAAGCTAATAGACCTAGGGACCTAGGACAACATATCCAGTTACGTAGGGCCAACTTCGAGAAAGAGGTTAATCGTCGCATCCGACTCGGTTGGGCAGCATTCGTAAAGGTAGGTAATTGTGACAAGCCTTGGGATTGCTAGCCGAAGACTTATTGCCTCAACGGTATATTCACTTCATTTAGGTAAATTTTAATAAAACAATGTTTTTTTACAGTTATTTATTTTATAATTACAATTTCTTACTACTAAAATGTGCAAGTACTTAATAACAAACAATCGCTTAACAGGTATTTTTCGTCCAGACGTTGCATGATTATTTAAATCACAACTTTAACAATGATGAGGTACTTTAAGTTAGGGGTAATCAAATTCGTTTCCGTTATGAGTGACTCGACAGATTGGTTTTTAAGATACGTCATGAATTCACTGATGCTATTGCAACTATTCTTATCAAACTTCTGATCAAAGTGCATTTTCAGCGTCAGCTGTTGGAACTGTGCGATTTTGATTGAACTTTCCAAAGAACTTCGGTGTGCTTATAACAGGCATATTTCAATAACCTAAATCTCTTTGATAATCCCCAAATCAATAAACACGAAGTTTTGTATCGGCGTCATTATAAAAACGAATAGCTGCATTTTACTATAATAGCAGTTTTCAAAATTACGCCGACAATGAACTTTGTATTTATAGTTTCGATTTCAACCTTGAATGCAATCAATAATGCGGTAATCACTTGTCATTAAATAACGTTGAATATTTGTTATCATCAAAATAGAATATTATTAGAATTCTGTTATCTATATGAGTCGATAAGCTACATTTATTTCTAGGTTTGGTATGGTAGTCCATTTGTTACAGTTCTCAAAACATAACATAACCTCACGGCTGTATTCCTCGATGGGGAAGGCAAAGGTGTACCTAGTACACCCACATTTCGCCAGTTATGTTTAGTCCCATGTAATAGGGTGCGAGTCTATTGCTATCAACCGGGCTGCTACCGAGAAATTTCAGTTGGAAAAACCCAATTGAAGAGCGTTTTTAAAAAACGATACTTCGTATTAATAATACATTTTTCAATAATGTAATTTATTTATTTATTAGGGTTTAGATAGGGTATGTTAAATGAAATTGCCGGTTAATTTAGTAATTATTTTATTGAGATACCATTAATTTGCCAAAAAAAAAAAAATAGACATTAACGTACCAAAATAATGAAATCAAAAACTACGAGTTTTTTCAACTTTGATACATCTACTGTTGATGTCTCGTTTTGATATAAACGCGATACATTTAGTTAAATTTGCGAAGCATATTATATTATTGGTTTTTCATTATCCTAGTTACGTCGAATATTATCATCTTTGAGAGCAGAACCCTGGAGCACATCTGCATAAAATGTCTGAGCATCAGGATCATCAGATATATCACAGAATTTCAGTAAATTTTCAACATCTGCTTTCTTTTTTGAAGAAACCATGTTGGTTTTAGGCAACTGAACACAGTCGAATTGCAAGAAAGATTGAACGTCTGTCTTCTTAACTTCAACTGTCACTGGCTCAGCAGAATATACACCAACTTCAACATGTTTATAGCGCGGGATCCAACTACAGTATAGTGTTTATTTAAAATTTAAAAGTATTCATTTGGCGATGCAATAACTTCACGTCGACGGTAGTTCTTTTCAACCCTTCCAAATACTCTATCAGGAGGCATAAAGCTATGGCCTCGAATAAGGAAAACGTGGGAGAGCTTACTAAAAACTTTACTAGAAGTCATGAAATTTGCCAGCATGACTTTTTTTGGGTGGGAAATTATCAAATAACTTCTCCTGCTCTGGGCGGAACGTGAGGGCGTGTCAGACTCTTACTGACTAAAACCCACCCGTGGTCCTTCAGTTGCCATGTTGCCAGAGTCACGGTATCCCTTTCAGACTTCCCCGCGACCCCGGCTGGCATCGGCCCTAGCGGACCCCTTCAGTTCTACTGACATCTTTGCTAGCATGGCTAACATACTGAAATTTTGATTTTGACTACTGCAAGAATCGGGGTATAGTTCAAGTATGACATTCTTTTTCTTTTCCTTGCGGTATACTTCTTCTTATTTATTCAAATAATTTTGAAGTACACAATCAAACTAATTTAAGTACTAAGGCAATAACCACCTGCTTTTGCTAGAAAGAGACAGCTAACAAAAATATGAATCAATATAACACGTTTGATATATCGTTTTAAAGAAATTCGTTATATGTAGATGTATCACTTTGAAAAAACTAAGGCATTTTGCTGTACTTTATGATTGATTTATGTATCGTTTACAGAAAATTTGTTAAGTTATTTTCTGTGTTATTTGCTAAAAACTAGAAACGAACTGCAGTTTCTCTATCTTTAGTTTACTCGTAAGGACGCAACTAACATTCCAATTTAATTTCGCATTTATATTATCAGCGATTTCTTTTACCGATGACAACTTCCTTTGCTTTAACATCAGCAAACTTAAGTTGTATTTGGTCTGTCCAGGCTAAAAATCTTTTGCCTAATTTATGTGATATTCTAAACTTTATGTATACGTCGTTTGCAGTTGGGTGAGGCTTTATACGACGGCCTTTCACAACTCGTTTATAAATGGCCCCTAATGTATACTTGAGTTTTGGAATATTGTCATTTCCAAAGAATATATTTCTTACAGCTTTCCCCTTATATATATAATTCTCATCAAAATCTAGTTTCCGTTTAGCATTTTCTGGATTTAGAAGATTTGAATCAAGTTTCCTTCTCTTATTTGCCTTAGGCTTCTTTGTAGTATCAAATCGGTGCTTTTTAGGTGTCTTTTCATTTCGCGGTTGCATATTATCATTATTTAAATCTTCATTTAGTTCATGGCCTTGAGTGTCTGTAACTTGAATATTATCGACTATTTGTTCGCTCGTCAAATCGATACTATGGTTGACATATTTTGACGTACAAGGATACGTACTTTCTTTTTTAATTATAATAATATCATCATTAGGTCCTCGTTCTTCAGTTAAGTCAATAACAGTAATAGCATCATCTTTTTTATTTTGTTCATATGTTTGAAAGTTTGTAGCTTTCAATGTTTCTTGCTCAGGTTTATCTTGCTTAGTATCGTCTATTTGGTCACTTATTACAATAATATCGCTAAATATGTTGTTACTAACATTATTGAAATTATTGAAGTTGTTATCCTTTTTTGTGCTAGAATCAATACCTTTTACTCCTTTCTTTTTACCTTTCACATTACGATGAGGTTTGACATTTTTAAGGATATCATAAAAAGCATAGATACTATCAGCACATAGGACATCATCAGACAAACTGACATTCAACTTCTGAAGCTCTCGTTTGAGTATATGAAAATCAAATTCGTGTCCATTATGGGAGACCAGGCACACGGGTTTTTGTTGTTCGTTTATGAACTTATTGATCAATTTGTAAGTATTCAAATTAAATCCATTAAACTTCAAGTTCCATGTCTTCTTGGCTTGCGGTTCTTTTGTGTTTTCTGGTTGAAGATATTGACTACGTGGTACAGCCAACAGGCTTACTTCAGTAAGTTTCTTTGAGTCACCGAATACACTCCCGAAATCCATAAACACGAATACTTGTATAGGCGTCATTATTTAACTGATAGCTGCAGTTTAATTAATAGGAGTATCTATAGCTGCTTTTCTCGTCCTGGCACGCACACTGCTTTACAGTTATAACGCGATAAGATTATTTGGAATTGATATAATCAAACAGGATGTTTCTAGCATGTATTTTAATGAGCCGATAAACAGGTTAGTGATTATTTAGGTAAACCAAAAAGCCGCTTTTTAACCCTATATTGCTTTTTTATTCACGTTGATACTTTTTCTTACTAGTTAGTTTTGACTTACGTATCTAATCTTGATTTTATCGTTACACGTAAACTATTGTTTGCTATACCTAGTATTGGAGACATTCTTGTCTAAGTTTCGATTATGTTTCGTGCTACATGGTTTCTGGCTCTCTTTTATTGGAACCACATGTTCACTAGATCTAACTGAACCAAATTAAAAGAAACTTAACACTATTGCTATTGCCAGTTGCAGTAACAGCAGCACCTGTCCTGTAGCCTGTAATTTTTTTATAATTACTCCACGTAACCAGCCAGACAATGAAGAATTTAGGGGTCATGCCTGGGTCAACGAAGGTTGCTCTTCTCCTCAATAGTGAAAATATCGTTTATATACAAATCCTCCGTGATCTAAATGGGATTAGTTATTCGTACTGACCTGTTGAAAAACATTGGATCGTGTTTCATTTCCTGTAGGAACTTTAGGACTAAATTGCTGAAATTAATGCGGCCTTAGAAATGCGTAACACTAAATAATGGATTTCGAAGAATCATGAAATTTGGCGCCAAATGAAAATGGTGGCCAAAAAAAGTTGTATAAGTACATTCTGATTTGGCTACCCTATATTATTATGACGTGTCATACCTACATTACTTACCAAAACTTTTTATTGAATCAAAAAACTGCAACGTAGTTTGTTGGCAGTTGGTTCTCATAGATATTGCGCGTGTATTTCTATCGACACTCGACTAGTTTTAAGTTAATATATTTCACTTCATACTTTGTAGTTCACACGTACTCCATTGTTCTAGACACGCGGGAGCGTGTCGAGCCAAGTTCCAGGCAAGACACGGCTGCAGTGTGTTATATTACACGAACCATTTGGAGCCACTTTTGACTCCTTAATAACTCAAAATCTATGTAACATTAGCACATGAAATTTGGTTTATTTATTAAAACCCTTTAGATTAACGAGAACTCCAAATTTCATAAATAAAGCTCAAACGGTTATTGAGATATTAACGTCTAAAAATCGGCATTTTTATCAACTACATATCATGGGTTATCAAAAACCTTTAATCCACTTCCGGATGACCTAGAAAGTTGAAAGGAGATTTCTCGAAAGCAGGCCCACGGTATGGTACCGTGTCAAAGCTTATTTATCAAAAATTATGTCGTATTTTTTTCAAGTTATGTAAGTCGTTTTTTATCAAAATTTATTTCTGCTAGCATTAGAGAACCTAATAAATATTTATTTTGTTGATGTTTTGAAGTACTACATCCGCCATTCAATCCTAACCTGAATGTTGCCAGATGAAGGACTATTCCAATAAAATAATTTGTAATCGATTGAAAATATCGATACTAACCCACATAGAGTACGTGGAGTATCCACTACACAAGTATGTTTCAAATGCTATTTATTATACTCAAATACTGTAAAATTATGATTTTACAATAACTAAAATATTATCTGGTCTGAATATACTCAAAAACTTAAAAGTGTTTCGAGACAGTAATGTTATTTTATAAACTAATCACCAGTGATCGGATTAGGTAGATTGATTTGGGGTCAATGAACTGGCACGTATATATTAGTATGGATATGCCTCCGGGATTCCGGGATTTACAAATTATTAAGATTTTGTTTAAGGAATTTCAAATGTTGCGATGTGTAAAATAAAGAATACATCAATATGAATAAGAAATGTTTAACCATTTTGCTGTCTTTTTAATAGTATATAGGTGATCGGACTCCAAGAAAAGGATAGATATACTATAAACAATATAATAATTTAATATATTTTAAATGTTTATCTATAGTATTCTATAAATTTCTAATGTAGTAGGTAGTAGTAGTTTAAAAATCCTTACTTTAACAATATTTGATTAAATCCCGTAAGTATCAAAATGAAATCACGTAAAATCGATCTACCTACTCCGATCACTGCTAATCACCCAATCGATTTCGTCAATCGATTACCAAAATAATTAAACCTGGTAACATTAACACCGTGCATAATGTCAAACTGTCAAAAAAATATCTGTCAGATCAATGGCATTGCTGGCATTTTATTTTTCCGTATTTATTTTATACTTAAATTACGTTACGATTTAATGCTGTTCATTTAAATTGAAGCCAGACGAACTCTTGCTTATCTTTCCATGGCCCTGGGTAAGTTTAATAAGTTCTTTAAATATTTATTATTAACACCCGTTCACCTTTCACTATTTTAGCGTATTGTAAAAACCTCATTGATTTTAGCAGCCTATTAGTAGAAGGCCTATGTTCAGTCAGGGGTACGTCGCGCGTCGTCAGCTGTAAATGTCTATAGTATGATGTAATTATATTACATAAGTAAATACACTGAATTTTTTCACCTTTTTCAGGAATGATGACGATGACATGTGTTATTGCAAGACTTGACATTATTGATTATATTATCTACAACTCTATCCCAAGTATTACTTGCTCATGGAAATCTAAGCATATTATGTTTTGCATGTGGCATGTCAATTGAAAGTCACAGAAGTCATCAGGTTAGTGTTTTTAAAATGGCAGAATTACTATGAGTGACATAATTATTAAACAAAAGTAAATAAACAACATTAAGAAGTACTTTCTTACTTTCTAGGTCATACATTTGGATAAAGTTTGTCATGCTTATTGAGAGAGGTTGCTACTAGAGATGTTTATAGGCAAGCAAGTGATGATAAAAACAGAGCCACCCTAGAGTTTAAGAGATTTACCCTTAATAGGTCAAAACAATAATCTGGTTAGGGCCAGAATCAAATCGTGACGTGTGAGCAGCAGGACTTGGTGTACATAATTATTGATAAGTGAGCAAAATAGGACAAATCGTTTAAGAGATCATCATTGCTTATTACTGTTTCGTGGGAAAGCGTACACCTACCACCTACCGTACCTACGCTGCTTTCATACCATGCTACGTTATGAGAATGAAGCTGAAGCCGTTTTAAATTCTATGAGAAATGAAATGTTTTTAGTATTAATTGTTGTGTTATTTGTTAGAGTAAACCTTCCTATAGAAGCACTGAAAATGCTTTTTTGCCATTAAGTGTTTCATATTTAGCGCGCAAGATTATTAATTTACATTTATAAAATTCAAGTCTGTAAATGCGATAATCGCCATTTTGATGACAGTCGAGGTCGAGGCTAAAAAACATAAAAATTGGGGATTTCGAACATCCAAACTCCACCATAAGGACAGTGACATTTAATTATTTGACAAATTCATCCATTGTTCAAGTTTAATAAGTAGTGGTAATGAAGTTTTTTATTATAAAAAGTCGAAGTTTCGCGCCAATCGTGCGTGTTTACATTTTAACTTTTCACAATTAACACACATACACATGTATATATGATTTTAAATGTGATAAATATGATTAAAAATATTATAAGCAACTAGAAAATGCCCAGATCTTAACTTATTATACGAACACACGTTCAATAAAACGTAATATTCATTACTACTGCTCAATTTGTGTTAAAAATCGCCGATTTTTTTTTTTTTTTATTGTAATGATGTGCGAAAACGATTACGCCAAACGTTTCTTTTTTCAATTTTGATTGTCTCGATTAATTAGGTATATGTTGAATGTCTGAAATCTATACTTGAAAATTTAAATAAAATTGTTTTAAGCATTAAATACAATAAGCATTGTTTAAAATAATTATTTATACTTTTCTAGTGTAATTTTAATAGTTTTTAGGACATTCAATATAAAACGAGTCAACAGACAGGACGGGGATAGATACTTACCTCATTTATTGAATTTCGCGCCGAATTGTTTCTATATTTGAATTTAAATTCGGAACGCTGTTCAAAATTATTTTTAATTTATTGGACAATTATTTATTGTGGATTTTATTTTTGATAGTTTGCTACAGAATGCCTAGTATACATTTTTTAGGTAGGCAAGAAAGTTTTGTTCGGGAATGATGTTAAATTAATTCTATAAATTAGGTAGGTATTCCGCAAACACTTTTAAATGACGTCTATATTTTTTGTTAGTAGTATGAGTTTGGTAGTATTTGTTTTTAATAGGATAATCTTACTCGAGTAATAGAAATTGCTTATTTTTTGAGGTAGTTTCAAAACGAAATTTAAAAAACTGCCCAAGTGTATGTCGGACTACGCACAGTGAAGGGTTCCGTAATTGGGATGAATATTTACGCATAAACATTGCATAGTTTCAATTTTATCGACTGCAAAAATAAGTTTGTATTTCTCAAAAAAACTATAAAAAACAAAGTTAATTCTTATTATTAATATTATTTGAAATAGCCGCCAGCTTAAAATCCAGAATGTCCATCTAATTCGATATCAGCACTATCTCCCGAAAACCATGAAAATGACAGTCACGACGAAAAATTTTCAAATAGGGTTAAAAACTGCCACTTGCTCACTTCAGATGGCGCTGATCTCCAGCGTCTTATAATTTGACAGCTATAACTATACATTTTTGATTCGAATGCTAAAAGTTGATGTAAATTCCTGAATTTCATGACTGAATTCAAAACACCCCGTCGAGTCAACTGATGTGCCACGTGTCAAAATCTTGGTCCTTAATTTTAGGCGGTAGTGAATTCATTTCATGCATTCTCTGATCTCGAAAAGCGTTGTTACAAACGTCAGGTTGGTATGATTAAGGTAGTTTGTAGGTTGGTACTGTGCTTGAGACGTTTTTGAATTGATAGATCATATGACTATTGTTTTAGGGACTATTGTTGTTTAATATAGTAAATAGTTAAAAGAAAATATTTTTGATTTAACTTACGAATAGGTAAGTCCATAGTGAGGTCAAAATATAAATCCAAGTGGTGGCTGCGAAAATTAAATTATTAAATCATACGTGAGAAGGAACTTTGTTCCTGACGGGGCTACCCGACTGCACACGTTTTTTTTAATAATAATACTTGCCGCGCCGGCTCAGCGATCTGACATCATTGCGGACAATTGTAACAATTGTTACGAAAGAAATACCTACATTCTTACACAATATTGCTACACATATTTGCAAAAAGAATTTTATAGATCACGTTTGATTGACAAATAATAATAATTTCTTTACAAAAAGTAATGATATCCCATCAAAAACATAAATGTGAAAATGGGAGCCAAGTTCAATAAATATGCTTGTCGACTTCGCCGACAAAAGAATTGAGATCTAAATGGGTGCCAAGTTCTGTAGATAATCCTGAAATGTATTTATAAGAACATGCAACTTTCTAAAATAAAATTAAAACACAAATTCTTGTATTTTCTGCTATAACAATGTTTGCTATTTAAAAATATAACTTCTTAAATTTGAACAGTCGAATTATTTACACAAAGCACTTAGGATAAATTGAAGCTCAAGATTTGACTTGGCTAGTTTTTACCAGCAAGCTGATATTTTAGAGGAGGAAGATATTTTGACCTTACAGTTACAATAAGAAACAGTGTCTTGCGCATAATAAATAAATATAAATATAAATCAATATATAAATATGCCTAGGCAGACAGTCAAAGCTGTGAACAGTTATAATAAGAAACAGTAACTTGCGCATAATATAAAGAACAAAGATATAATCATTTTACTTTATTTATTTGACTTACCAACAATTGAGTACACCGATACAAAGATATGAGATACATCCAATAAACTTATAGACTAGTGTAGCAATTTCTTACAGGTCACATCATGAATGACTTATTTGATGTTGAGTGCCTACTTAAAATTAAATAATAATAATTAAGTATGCCTAGGTAGACAGTCAAAAGCTGTAAAGTCGATGAAAAAATAGCGTCCAACTGTTAGTCGCTTAATGCGTGCATTAAGCACTAGAAAAGTAAAATTACAGCACAATGTCGTGGCGCGAGTGTAAGACGTAGCTGTAATGCACACCGGCATAAAAAAGCTACCCTGTTTGTTTTAGTTCTTTTGCACCACAACACTGTAGACAAATATAAAATCACATATAAAGTTGTAAGATAACTTGGTATGTAAAAACTAGCCAAGTCAAATATTGAGTTTCAATTTATCCTAAGTGCTTTGTGCAAATAATTCGACTGTTCAAATTTAAGAAGTTATATTTTTAAATAGCAAACATTGTTATAGCAGAAAATACAAGAATTTGTGTTTTAATTTTATTTTAGAAAGTTGCATGTTCTTATAAATACATTTCAGGATTATCTACAGAACTTGGCACCCATTTAGATCTCAATTCTTTTGTCGGCGAAGTCGACAACCATATTTATTGAACTTGGCTCCCATTTTCACATTTATGTTTTTGATGGGATTCATTTTACTCAATGACGTTTTGTACCGTCGAACGCCTAGAATCTTAGATGATATTATAATACGCCCTACTCAAACCGATATATACAGTGATTGATTGTCCGGCAGTCTATCTATGCCTTAATTGGCGCTATGAGTGTGTAAGTTCAAGCCATTGTTGTAAGAATTAAGCTTTCGTGGACTCATCTGTCAACTCATCGATCTTCGAGCGATTCTTCAAGATTTTATTATCCAAACGAAACAAATTGTCTCACTTCAAAGCTATTTTCCACTCCGACTACATTACTGGCTCCATCTTGTGTAAACGCATATGTAAAAGGACGTACTGACACAAACGCCTGCACATCATTCGCGCTGCTCTTTATTCAAAGCCAACAAGCCGTGAAACGGTCAGGGTTTGTACTTTGATACTTTTTGCGATATCGCACTTTGCAAGTTCATCCACGGTGCGAAGTTTTTTCAAACAAATAGGTAATACGTAAATTATAGTTTTTTCCCTAAAATTATGTTTTACATCCTCCTGTACAGCCGTGGATGCATTGTGCATACGTGCGTCAGACACACGCATTGCCAATATATCTAATCATAATCATTTAATCATTTGTTAACATAGGTACAATAAAATAGTTGTTATAAAAAAATAAATATTATCGAGATTATTTGTTTTTCCCCGTTAGTTTGTAACGGATATTTAAAGTGGTTTTAGTGCATGTCCAGATAAGGCGATCCACGTGCATTGTGCCTACGTGCGTACAGACACGCGTGTTGCCAATATACTTAATATCCGGTGGCTATTTTAATCAGAATTTCTGATCAGAAGGCAGCCGACTCAATCCGAGGCATGGCTGGGGTTTGTGACGTCGCTTTAATTACTAAGCAGAACTTGATCATACAATACGTTTTTCAAAGATTTTTCATTCTTTCCGCCGCCTTCAATATTAATATTAGGTATTAGTATTTTTTTGGAAGTCGGTTGCGTTTTAGTTGTGGTACCTACCCCACACAAATTCGTATACCACTACTTGCTATGTTTTTTTTAACCCCTGACGCAAAAAGAGGGGTGTTATAAGTTTGACCGCTATGTGTGTGGGTCTGTCTGTGTCACCGTAGCTCTTAAACGGGTGAACCGATTTGAATCCGTTTTTTTTTTTTTTGAAAGCAGATTTTCTAGCAATGGTTCACATACATGTTTTATTAAAATCGGTTCAGTTGTTTGAAGATTATCAGTTCTTTTAACCGACTTCAAAAAAAGGAGGAGGTTCTCAATTCGACTGTATTTTTTTTATGTTTGTTACCTTAGAACTTTCAACTGGGTGAACCGATTTTGATTATTCTTTTTTATTTGAAAGCTGGTGCTTTCCGTGTGGTCCCATTTAAATTTGGTCCAGTTCTGACAATGGCATCCATGAGAAAACCATATAAGTCTTAAATTTGCATTAAGTATATGCGCGAAAAATGGACGAATAACTCCAAAAAAAATGGACGAAATACATGGCAGATAGTGGTATTCGAATTTGTGTGGGGTAGGTACCACAACTAAAATGTGAAAAATAAAAACTTTTACTCGATTTTTAATCGATCAGACCTGTGGAAGATACTCACATCCATTCATAAATTAGAAAAACAACCGACTTCCAAAAAAACACTACAAAGTGAAAAATAACTTTAATTTCGGAACTCGGTGGCAAAAAACGAAAATTCAAAACCAAAGACACCGACTTCCGAAATTAAAGTTATTTTTCACTTTGTAGTGTTTTTTTGGAAGTCGGTTGTTTTTCTAATTTATGAATGGATGTGAGTATCTTCCATAGGTCTGATCGATTAAAAATTAGGTATTCGGTTACTTTAATGATATTAGAAGAACATAGTAACTTTGAACTGATGCAGCAGCACATGAATTCTGCAGGAAATCCAACTCCCTTACCAACTTACAGCACAGGTATCGTGTTTGGGCTAATTGGGAATGGTTTCAATGAATAGGTTATAGATCGATGGTCTGGTGATGGAGTCGGGAAGAGAAATAAGGAAATATTTGTGTCGGGGTTTCTTTTTTTTAATTGTACTTGTTTAAATTTATGTCGTTTCCTAGTTTACTTAATACGTGACTGGTAGTACAATTATGAAACGAACCTTACCATCGAATCCGACAGCGAATTGAATGGATGTGAGAAGCTTTGCAATTTTAGAAATATACAGTGTTTTTTTTCCAGCAAACATACGTATACATAAATAAACTCACGCCTTCTTCCCATGGGGGTAGGCAGAATCTACAGAACGTCACTTGCTACGATCCTTACATACTCCTTTTGCTTTGTTTACATTCATACATCAATGTTTCCCAGAACGAGCATATTAGACTAAGATTACCACAGACAATACAGATGTTAGTATGTAGCACAATGACCTAATTCCGAGCAGTAGAATTTCAAATAGTAATCATTAATCATCTGCTGAAGGTCCCGAACTCGACAACCGCTCTAAACAATAGGCTGCTTCGATAACTATCCCAAATCGCTGTATTGTTCCCGATAGCATTACTAAACCCCAGCTTAACGTGTATAATTAACTTTTAAAACTTAGTTCCAGAACTTCGAACGATCGGTTTTATAAATTTTTAATTGAGAGTTCGTCTGAAAACTTTGTTGGAGTAAGTTTTGCTAAAGTATTGTTCTTATGATTTCGTGATTGCGTTGTAAATAATAAGGTAAGTATAGTTGTAGTGATCTGTAAGTTACTTACTTTTTGACTTTGTCTTGGAAAACCAATGGAATGTGAATTTTTTAACACCAGAGTTAATTTGGGCATCAAAAACATAAAATTAAGGGAAACATCAAAGGAAACGTGATCTTCTCATAGTCTGGTACAGTCGGCCGCATGTAATGGTAACAAAACCAGTCTAATTTAACCTCTTATTATATATAAATTCCGTACTACCCATGGCCAGCTCAAGGCCAAAGTGTTACCATCGTGGTGTGGTCGCCCGAGGGCGGATCTAGGATTTATTTCTAGGAGGGGCACATGGACCAGACAGATAAGAAGTGTGTTGAACACAGCATAGTGCAATTAAGATAGTTTATTGCACTTCGCTGTTTTTGGGATTAATTCTTTTTCAATGAAGATATAGTAGCCTACTTCTTCAGCGTTCATCATTGAAGCAATTTCTTGATAGATATGCATTCAGACCAGTCCATTCAACGATTCGATTTTATTTTACTTACCCCGTTTGGGGGGGAGCACGTGCCCCTGGATCCGCCATTGTTGTCGCACGTACTTAGCGCCAACCCGCACTAAGCAACATTTCGCCAGTTATATCTAAGTCATCCAGCCTATATCCATTAACTGGGCACAAATCCAGACACTGCTGCTGAAAAATTCCTAATGTAAAACGCCAATGGCTCTCTCTTTTCTGACATAGGTAAGAACCTTGGACCACTATATCAAAGATCCTTATATTTAACTAGTACTCGCCGCTGCCTCGCACGGTTTTTACGACTTGACAATAAATCGAGACGTTTTTATTCGTGTTTAATATTAATGTATATTATACACATTGACCTACCGGAATAAATTCTCTAAATAAATTATAGTGAAAACCGCAGTCAAATCTGTTGAATAGTTTAGAATAACAACGCGGTCACACAGACATACATGAAACGCGACTAATCTATATAATAAATACAAATAAACATATATATTATTATAACGGTACTTATAACAAAAACTATCCCAAATCGGAGGAGCTCGTGGCTAAGTAATAACAGGGGTCGATCCATCAGGTTAAGCAACGCTTGCCGGGGTTGGTCTATGTATGGGTGATCATCATTACATACCGAGACTCCTCCGTGCCTATCACGTTAAGCCGTTGGTTCCAGCTGCCATTTGTGGATCTTTGACAGTCGTTATGGGTCGTCAGAAGCCCAAAAATCGGACAACAATTTTACAGAAGGGTATCATATTACCCAGTCACTGGGTTGTGGAGGTCAGATAGGCAGTCGCTCCATGTAAAATACTGGTATTCAGCTGCATCCGGTTAGACTAGAAGCCGACCCCAACATATAATAGTTAGGGAAAGGCTAGGCAGATTGATTTTGGTACTTATAGCAAAAAAACAATTGTCTGTTTGTTCCGACTAATCTCCGAAACGGCTGGACCGATTTTGACGGGACTTTCACTAATAGATAGCGGATGTTATAAGGAGTAACTTTATTTGAGAAAAATAATTAGGGTCCACGCGGGCAAAGCCGCGGGCAGCAGCTAGTTTATAATATGTATATGTATAGAAGACTGTAAACTCGAATAAACCACTCGTGAATCCACCGAAGTATTCACCAACGACTTGCCGTAGCTACTTTATTATGAACGATCTTTTGTTATTCCCAACAATAGACATGTTACGAGTATTTGTTAGAAGTCGGCTCAAAAGGATGGAGTTACAGCCTGTTTGTCAATTATATTGGTTAAATTGTGTTCTTTGGGGCGAGTGTGTTTATCAATAGCGAGACAAGCGGTGTATAAGTAAGTATGCAGTATTGCAGTTCACACAGGATCATACAGGGTGGCATCATCAAATATGGAGAACTTTACTATAACGAAAAATATCTATGTATCTCTTACCCATGTTTGCAAATAAATAAATGATTTGATTGATTTGATTTTTGATTTGAGAGCTCACGAAAGGAATTATAGAGTCTATATTACAAGGTGTAAAATAATGCTGTCAAGTGGAGGCAAAGTACCTTAAATTCTGTTATAGCATAGTTTTAAGAAATTGACTTGCGTTTTTAGGGTTCCATACAAAAATGGTAAAAAAGAACCCTAATGGTGCGACTCAGTCTGTCCGTCTGTCTGTCACAGCTGGATGTCTCAAGAACTACTAATGCTATCAACTTGCAATTTGGAATAGTTTTAGATGACGTTTGCCCAACTATTTTGTAAATAAGAAAGAAATAAAAATATGTAATTTTTTTTGCAACAGGCCCTTATCCGGAGTCTTAAAAATTCAAAGTGGGGCATGTGGGGTATCACATAAAATAGCGCTATTTGCACATTCTCGAACATTTTTCTTGTTTTGTAGGCCGCATAATTTTCGACTTTTGACAAAAAATGTAAAAAAAAAATACCGTTCCCCGTTATCTCCGAAGTTTCCATAGAAAAAAATCTGAAATTATTCTGTGATAGAAGTTTATGTAAAGATTACAGGAAAAATAAAACTATGTCTCTAAATAGCACGCTTATTCAGAAACATCAACAAAAATTACATTAGTTTCACTATCGGTCAAAAGATGGCGCTAATCTAAAACTGCAATATTCTACATCGCAGTGTTATAATTCTCTGACGAATATAGGCTTCGCCGATGAAAATTTAAAATGGTACGAAACCCTCGGTACGCGAGTCCGACTCGCACTTGACTGGTTTTTTAGTTACAACACACGCAATAATTTTCTCCGAGCATGGCGTTGTTTTATTTATGCAAAGGTGTCAATAGTCACTCACTATAATTTTAGTAATTTTTATAATTTAAGTTCCTATGTAATATAAAATTCTTATGTAAGTTCGTGTTCACATGTTGACATTTTACAATAGATATGTTAAGCAACACAACATTTTTAAGTAAGTCTGACGAAAAGACACAATTGAACAAAATCTCTTGCACAAAATGTTCTAACAGAAACTGCGCATTTGTCTCTGAAACAATTTTACCGGCGACCTGTCGCGGAATAAAGCATTCTGTCGCAACTCCGTGCCACCGTTTACATGAAATTTTACTAGTTTAAAATACCTACCGAGTAGATTTATTACTTACCACAACGAATTTATTTATTGAGGAAAGGAATAAATAAAACACTCACACTGACATTGTTTTAATCCTATTTGATGAGGGGAATTTTATCTTTATATACATAATTCTTCTGTACGTGTGTTTGTCACCTAACTCCTTCTAAACGGCTGGAGTGATTTGGATGAAATTTTGTGTGTATATTTGAGTGGATTATTTGAAAATACAATTGGACACGGTAGGTGGCGCTGTTCGGGCAGGATAACGTCTGCCAGGTCCGCTAGGTGTTTTATAAATACTTACACAAGAAATACGTGATAAGGTTTTATCACCATTAAAGCTAGTTGGTAAACACAAACATGCCTGTGAAAACTTAACGTGGCTCAGATTAATCAATACATTTTTAATAATTTTTATTTTTATATGTTTAAATATCTCGGGACTTTAGGGTCCCGGTCTTTTGGAAGGCATACGAGACTCGCAGAGACCCCTTAGACAATTTTATATGGAATGAGTCACCAATCGACGATTATCCCTGTATGCACTACGCAAGTGCACCCAAGGACAACCCCCGGTTGGTGCAAGGCTATTGCAGAACATGAAAACAAAACATATTGGGCTATGGGTTTGGGTGGCTATAGTGGATTTGCTACCTTGGACTATGGAATAGCTATGTCCCTCTACCTAACCAATTTTATATACTATACAAGGATAAAATGGCAGGCACACTCAATAATGGACCCCCGAAAACCGTCGCTAGCAAATAGTGACGTAGCGACAAGGGAGCAACATGTCCTGCGGTGCTTGAGGAGTGGAGAGATATTCCACGGCTTTCAGAACCATCCCAGAGCCCGGAAGATGGTCAAGATCCCTACGAGCACTTACTGGTATACTTCCTTCTTCCAAGCACGTTTGCTCTTGCGAATTTCCACTCAAGCCGGCCAATTAAGGCAAGAATGAAGTGGGAGCTCCGTCCCTCGACAGTGTTCACTCCAACCGGCCAATAAAGGCAAGCCAGAGGTGAGGAACAAGACTTCTCCCGGGAGATAGGGTCCGTGGGGTTGCTACTGCCCAACAGCTCGCCACATGCTGCTTTGCGGGTTTTTGTATCTCTCTTGGTCTGGCTCCTCATTCCAGACCCGTTCCGGCAAAGTAAACTCTACTGGCACAGGCCTAGAGTGCGGGGCGCACAAGCCCCACCATGACGTCAACGTAGAGATATTATTATGAAAGCAGAAAAAAATGCTGTGGAAATGCGTTCCCATGTATGGTGAAACTATGAATGATAGGCTGAGGAATGATGTGATAAGGCAACGGTGTGGTTTAAAAGAAGACGTAGTGACAAAAATTAAAAGGATATTTAATTGTTTGGTCACGTTGAAAGGATGAGTGAAAGGTGACTAACAAAAGGTATTTACAAGGCAGATGTGAGTGGACACGCCGGGAGGGGACGCCCTAGGAGGACATTAATAGTGACCTTATTGGTGATGTTCTTCAGAAAGGTCAGGTGCTTAGTATTCGCCACAGGTGTGCATGTATGACCAGATGTGTGAACGTAAACGAAGCAAAAGGAGTATAAGGATCGTAGCAGGTCGCGTTCTGTAGTTTCTGTTTACCCCATGGGAAGAAGGCGTGAGTTTATGCTATACTATTTTATGTAATAATTATTATTGTGAAGACAGTAGTTACTCGGATCCATTTGAAGGACGAAAGGAAGACATGAAAGGACTTGGGCTTATTAAGAATAAAATTCTCTATTTCTCTCTACGACGACTACAGGAAACCTCAGTAGGCGATGTTTATTAGAAACTATTAGAGCGAAAATGGCCAAATTTGGCCGGCACGAGTTATTGACTATTGCTGGAACCGGCGACAGTCACAATACAGTCTAAACGAGACGGTTACACTCGGTGAAATGGCTGATTTTCTGGGGTTCCGCGTTGCCGTTGAGAAATCTACTGAATTGAATTATATTGAGTTGTGTTGGTGAAGCATAGGCATAGAAGAGCTTTTTGTGAAGGAGCGCGTCGGCTAGTACTTTCACCATATCTATGACTGAAGCTGTTCTTGTTACTTATGAGATGTACCTATACCAATAGGGTTTAATTTAATTATTAGAAATACTTATATGTTTTTTCGGTTAAAGAATTAGAGCATATATAGTGTAATTCACGAAGACGCGCCCCACTCCGCGATAACTGTACTGTAAGCTGAACTCTAGTACGGCACGGAGCGGAGTGGGGCGCGTCTTCGTGGATTGCACTATCTATATCGTGTTACCCAGTAACTGGGTTGTGGAGGTCAGATAGGCAGGCGCTCGATGTAAAATACTGATATTCAGCTGCATCCGGTTAGACTGAAAGCCGATCTAATAGTTGGGGAAAAGGCTAGGCAGTTTGATTGATTCACAGTTGAAGTAGTCTCTTCTATCGAGGTTTAAATGCTTTTACTGTGGTAAATAGACAAGCAATATAGCAAGGTAAATAGCAACGCTAATAAACAGGGTGCCCCATAAGAATCTTTCAACCCCGCATAAACCCCTTTGTTAAGAAGAATAATCTTCTTTTATCTACAGAACCTTTAATTTCAACAACGGTCTCAATTTTTTCCTCGTTCATTCTCACGGCGCGGCCGGAACGTGTCCATTGTTGGTTTTCTTGTTATCTCTGAGTTATAACGCTTTTATTGCCGCGCAATCTCTTCGCAACTCTTCATTGCTGCAACTGTTCGCTGCTGGATTTTTATGAACACCATTGTTAAGTCGTAAAGATTCTTATAGTGCGGTTGGACTGCTTTTTCTGTCTTAGTTATGGATGTAAAGATATAGGAAGAAATAAATTGTATCAATGTTGATGATTTAATTAATAAAAAGGTCAAAGTTGTAAGTCGAATTTTGGAGTCGAAACTACTTATTAAGGCCCTCGCGTACAGGCACGACGCGACACCAGTAGAAAAAATTACGTGAAGTTTTCATAGAAATTGTTCCACCACAGTCGTTCATTTACAAATCATTCACTCCTTCATTTTTGTATACTTAATTTTAAGTTACCCATTTATTTTATTTTTCTGCATGTTTACATTGTCTACATTCAATTGCATAAGATAATGATAAGTGCAAGCGCGGAGTCTCCTATCACAAGCAATTCCTTGGTTGAAAGGTGATCTCCAATAACATTGTATCTAAATACCTTTTGTAATTAAAATAAATATTTTTTTATTAGTCGCGTCGCGCCTATCTGCGGGAAGGCTTTAAAGGAAAATGCTGAGTATAAAGTCAAGTAAAGGTAATGTAAAATAACTAGAACCTAGTAATGGGTAGGTACTGTATTTATTTTATTCTTAATGTACAACAATACAAAAATAAAACAACACAATAGGTGGTTTTATTGTCAAAAATAATTATTTACACACTACTAATAATACCCAAAACGAAAAACTGAATTTTAACTTACCTTCACCTTCAACTAAAATCTTTTACCACTACTAGCTACTACTATAAACGGCCACTAGAACCTTATAGCCCAAAATAGCCCTAGAGAGTACACTACAACCTTCCATACACTTAAGAACGCTCATTCTACCCACTTCTAAATACATTTTGCCTTGTATAAAATGTTCCCTGGCGAACTAACTTCCTGAGTTCTTTCTACCTGTTTCTTAAGGCAAATGTTTTTCTTTCATTACTTGTTGGTGTGCAATGTCACGGTATGGAGGAGAATTTTTATTTACTAGTTTTAATTTATATGTTCTTATTCAGAAATATGTCGTGTTTGGTAAAGGAATCTTTGCTTTTCATGCATGAGAAGGAGCAATATGACTTTTCAATTTCTTAATTACCTACGTACATAATATATTTTATATACACCCATGCTATAAAACCTCTATAAAAGTTTCTGAAACAGTTAGCTTATTGGCAACATTATAACGGTCAGTGTCATAGTAACCATTACATCATCCAAATGAGTGTTATAATGTTGTACTAAATTTCAGTATGCAACTCGTTTCAATGTTAAAACGGGGGACAGCAGCACCCGCTGTACGCATGTGTGTGTGATGTGCTGCTGCAGGCGACATACATACGTGGACTTGTACTGAATTTCGTGGGAATTTCTTTATCCTTGATCTTGAATTACAAACACCCAATGGTTTCAGAAACTTTTATAGAGGATTCATATCATGGGTGTAGATAAAGTCTTGTATGCAACTGTTATAATTAGGTATTATACAACAGTTGCATAAATAACTATTATGTACTTTTCAGCTGAAAGAAAAATCGTTAGACAACCAGAGGCCTACCACCAGCTCAAAAGCATTATTTTAATATTATTATTATTTCAGTATTACTTGAGTGTGAGAAAGAGATGGAGCTATACGTCCTGTAGAGCTTCATCTCTTTCCCACACAGAAGTAACATATTGCTTTTTGAGCTGGTGATAGGCCCTTGGACTTTTATGTAAATGATTCATAGATGTGGGTGTACCTGCTACAGGGACACCTCTGCCCAACCCTTCGGGGAAACAAGGCGTGATGTTATGTTATGATGTTATGTTATGATTCATAGATCGATCAAGTGTTTCTTGTTGGACAACAATACAAAAAATTTAATTAAACCATAAGCGATATTGTTTTGCTTGTAGATTTTATCATTTTCTTTTTTAAGTGAAAACTTCAGGCGCGTTGGGCATTTTTGAGATGAGAAAAACAATTGAACTCGCGACACCGTTACCGACACCTCATTTTTGTAAACGCGATTATGCTCTTTATTTATATTAAGTTACGGATCAATGTTCGTAAGTATTTTTACACGACTGCCCAAAAAGGAGTGTAGGTAATATTTTCAGGGTTCGTGATACGTATGTGAGTTTCTTTGTGACACCATAACTTTTACATGCCTGGACAGATTTGGATGTATGGGGTATACGTTAGAATCCTTACATCATCCCGAGTGACAAAGGCCATATTTTATTTATCTGTTTAGTCAGCGAGTAAATGAGTGACCTTTCGCTATGAATGTATAGATTAACTAATACAACTTGTTTATTACTTTTTTGTTCGTTTTTTGGCAGGGCAGTTATGTGTTTTTAATTTTTTAATAATTTATTTTTATTTTTTAAAACATCACTCTGTCTTTGTCATCTTCAACCATTGACAGAAATAGAATGATCGACGAATAAAACAATCTACGATCACCAATCGCACAGTGATTATTCCGGTGATGTAACATAATCATTTTCAGCCTATAGTAGTTTACTGCTATACAACAATTGGACATAAACTTCAACAATCACGCCATTTAAACATCGGCTACTCTCATACAGCTTCTACTAACAACGTGATAGGCAAAAATCTCGTTTAAAGTTTTCAACAGCACTCAATTTATCTCTTCAAAAACATAGCATCCTGCTATCGAAGGTGCACAATGCAAGTGACAATGGATTTACTAGCAGGCACCTTTTCGGGGCGGCGTCAAAACGTCAACTGCGAAGCGGTTAGAGCACTGACTGACGGACGATTAGGGATCGTGAGAGAGAACACTAACAGACGTGAGCTCACAAACTTTTAACTTTGTATATAGCGATCCAGCCCTGCCTCGCACGATTTTTACAACTCAACCAAACATGGAGATTTCTCTATTACATATATAAACATGCAAGTTTTGATGTATTAAACCTTCCGGAGTCAATTCTCAAATGATAGTGAAATACGTATCAAAATCCATTGCGTAGTTAAGAAGATTGTTCTTCTGGTCACACAGTCAGCACGAAAAGCGTCTTTTCTCAATTAAATATGTAAGAATTTAGCTTCAGTTTCTGTGGCGAAATGTGGGTGTACCGATAATAATTTATTTTTTTAATCAAATACCTAACAAAGTTAACATTAAATAGTATCATCTGTAGGTACACTTGACTTTTGCTAGTTAACAAAACAGGTAGTGTTGCAACCAGCAGTACTATCCAGTTCTGCCAAACCCTCGGAGGAATACCGGCGTGATGTTGTTATTCCTTTTCGTTTCTTCTGTTCTGCCTAGCCCTTTCCCAACTATATTGGGGTCAGCTTCCAGTCTAACCGAATGCAGCTGAATACCAGTATTTTACATGGAGCGACTGCCTATCTGACCTCCACAACCCAGTAACTGGGTAATACGATACCCCTTGGTAAGACTGGTTGTCAGACTTTCGGGCTTCTGACGACCCGTAACGACTGTCAAAGATCCACGAATGACAGCCGGAACCAACGGCTTAACGTGCTTTCCAAGGCACGGAGGAGTCTCGGTATGTAGAAATGGTCACCCATCCACGGAACACCCTGACAGATCGACCGGAGCGGCTGTTAGTACTTAGCCACAAGCTCTTCTTTTTTTTTCGTTTCTTGTATAACTTAACTTGACATTAGGACTAAATTTTTGGAAAAGATGGAAGGTTTTTGACTAGGTACGTATATTATTTCGCCTTTTTTAAAAACCTACGGTTCTTTCTTTCATTCAACGTAACACCACCAAATTGACATCACCGGTAGTGTCGCGGGGAATGAAAGGTATTTTCCGGTACAACTGGAAAGATTTTCGAAAAAGAAAATTATACGGTTTCCATCTGGAAACCGTATAATTTTCTATGTTCTTTCATGAATTGAATCTTTTCGTGGAGCGCACCGTACGTTGCTCAAATTAAGTCTTCAAATAAAAACACCACCTCTTCTGCTTACCCATTAAATTAGTTTGTGCTGCAAAACGGGTGTCAAACTAGTTACAAAGAAGTTGTCGAGAAAATAACCACGTTCTAAATGACAGGTCTCCGGTTGAGTGCAAACTTGTTCCATTGCGGGTTTATTATAACTTACAGAGGTTTTACTGTTCACTGCTCTTCATTTTACTTATTCTTTCTGCTTTGTTGGTCTAGTGGCGCAATCTTGGGCTTTCCTATGAGTAGAGAAAGTGTTATTGGGTTTAAACATTAGAAAATTGTCAGAGCCCGGATTCAGGATTTGTTCGTGATCATAGCAGTAAACATGGCAACTGAAGGATTACGGGTGGGTTTAAGTAAGTAAGAGTCTGACACGCACTCCCGCTCCATCCAGAGTGGGAGAAGTTATTTGATAACATCCCATCCAAAAAAAAAGGCTTGCCGCCTATTGTAGTTATAGGACTTCTAACATAAACTGGCATAAGTGGGTGTAAAATACTTTTCACATAGATATTCTTACCTTTTAGGGTAAACTGTCGTGATGCTAAGTAACTTAATAATTTTGTAATTTAAGATTTGTAATCTT
The DNA here is from genome assembly GCA_949152395.1 of Agrochola litura. Classification (NCBI taxonomy): domain Eukaryota; kingdom Metazoa; phylum Arthropoda; class Insecta; order Lepidoptera; family Noctuidae; genus Agrochola; species Agrochola litura. The sequence goes on from OX424493.1 coordinate 1,453,592, forward strand.
GTAATTTAAGTTTTTTTTTTTTACTTTTTGATTTTTTATATAACGGTTATCTGAATCTGAGAGAACTAAGGACCTATGTACGGTGGGCTGCATCAATTGGGTACCCCAGTTGTATTAAAATTTTGATACAACTGGGGTACCCAATTGATGCAGCCCACTGTACACAGCGTTTTTATAAGCGCGTTTTTACATCATTTAACGCGCGTTTTCTGCCTTAAAAAAGCAGCACTTGTTGCGTTTGCAGGGCGTATACGTGCGTCGACGACGCTTATGATAACGCCGTGTGCATACTGTGCAAGTGTGCATGGACCCTAAAACTCTCTAGACTACCTCGCTAGGTGACATATGCATAAGCTTGATTTAAAAGGACACAGTTATTTTAGCATTGTTTAATTTTCCAGAGATCTCGTTGAAACATTTCAAGCTGAATGCAAATTCCAGTTTTCCTTATTATAAGTTACGACGTTTTTACAGTACATAATCTGTGTAAGTCTTCGTTACGGGACTTGCGACTTTGTTCCCTGTAATATATTTTGGTGTCGCGCGCCGAGAACATAATGTTTTTGTTAACGTTGTGTTGTGACGTATGAGGATATGATGTTGGCTTGTTTTTAGGTATAGGGGTACATACACTATCAGTAATAATGGCATTAATGTTACTGTCATTCCTTTCAGTATTAATGTAAAACTTTCAAAATATTTAGATCACATCATCATGCCAATCACCACACTGTCAGTAGTAATGACATTACTAGAGTGTAATGTCATTATTACTGATAATGTCTGACCTAGTTGGCAGTAAATACAATAGTATATCTAGTTTTTCCAAGGTAGGGCAAAGTGTTATTGGGTTTTTCTATATGGAATTTCTCAGTATCAGCCCGGAGTCTGGATTTGTGCCCGGTTGATAGCAATGGGCTCGCACCCTATTACATGGGACTTAAACATAACTGGCGAAATGTGGGTGTACTATAGGTACACTTTTGCCCAACCCTTCGGGGAAATAAGGCGTGATATGTTTATTTGTAGTTCTTGAAAAAGTTCGTATATCGTTGTCTCTTTCACTCAAACATTTGTGAATGTGAAGAAAAATATATAAAATACACAATTTATACTTCTAAAAGTACAGTTTTAATTTCCTACTCCATTACCAGACCCTGTTCACCATCTATCTATAACCTATTCATTGAGACCATTAAATAAGTTGGTAAGAAAGTTGGGTATCCTCAAAATTCCATGTGATGCTGCAGCATCAGTTCAAGGTTGTGTTCTGTGTTCTTCTAATATTATTGAAGTAACAGAATACCAAATTTCAAATCGATCAGAAAATAATCAGCCCTGTGGAAGATACTCACATCCAGTCATCATCTAGAAAATAGCTGATAATATTCAAACTGAACCGATTTTGATAAAACATGTCAAATCAAATCAAATCATTTTATTTGCAATAAATTGGTACAGTGTTGGTCTTATAGTCAGTAATAAGTTCCTAATACAAAGTCAGACATTTGACATGCAAAACATTACAATGTAATGCTAGAGTATTATATTTATATCCAATGGCATGCTTTAAATGTTTCTATTAGGTATTAATTAATTTTACAATACATTCCTTATTAGTATTATCATTACATTAATTTAACATAGATTATTAACATTATTAATAAATTCATTTATAGAATAAAATAGTTTTTCCAATAGCCATGATTTTAACTTTACAAAAAATAAATTATTAGGTAACTCTTTAAAGTTCTTTGGTATTTTGTTATAGATAAGTCCACACATATGATAACAGTTCTTTTTATACAGAGAAGTCCTTGGAGCCCTAGGCAGAACTATTCTATCTGGATCTCTTACTTTTCGAGGGCAACGTCTAAGAACCATCGCTAGAAAACCTGCTTTCAAATAAAATCGCATTCAAATCGATTCACCCGTTTGAGAGCTATGGTGCCACAGACAGACACACACACGGCGGTCTTACTTATAACACCCCTTATTTTGCATCGGAGCTTAAAAATTACCTTTCTTGTTCAGGTTAAATTAAACGAAAAGACCTTTTACCATTCAAGGATAAACCCTTCATGATAAACTAATACATTTTCTCAAAAGCGACCATCATTTAGCCATTGATCTGCTCCTGACATAACTAATAACTTCTACTACAGATTAAATGTCAGTCTGTCAATGTCAACGCGGAATCTTCAATTAAATAGCGGAGAAATAATGGAAAGCCTCGTCTGTTTCTAACATGTATAATAAGATCGGATTTTGTCGCAGGAAATTCTTTTTCAAGCCATTGTTTCAAATTCTTGTGAAGCTATAAGAGTAACTGACATTCATTAAGAAGTGGGTTTTATCAGCCTAAAGGGAATTTAAAAAAAAGTTTTGTACTTACTAAAAACATAGCTGAGATGTTCACGATTCTGACAAGGCAAGTAGGTTAAATAGTTTCGGTCAAGGTTTATAATAAAATAAAATCAGCCTGTTAAATTCCACGGATGGGCAAAGACCTCTTATCATACAGAAAAGGCACGAGCATTTATTACTAAGCTTGCTCAAGAAGTTTTATAATTAATACAAAAAAAAAAAAAACCAGTGGCACTCCGGGAGTGCCGACAGAAGTGAAAACTTAAAAAAAAATCGGCACTGCGGTAATCAAGGCGTTGATGTTTTTTACTCCACGCACCGCTGTAATCAACGCGTTGATGTCTTTTTAATGGTCAAAAGCTGGTGTCGTCACAGTGTCGCAAAATCAATGGTTTAGTCCCATCTCAAAAATGTCCAACGCGCCTATAGAAGTTTTCACTTCAAAAATACACGTCGCATTATATCCCCATGCATCTGTCCCCTAAGAAAAATCGCGATTCATTTTGTTGTAACCTGAATTGGTACGTTTCTGAGATACCCGTCAACACGAAATGGATAGGTACAGAAATAAGGTCAGCTTCATACAAGTGAAAACGTACGCACACATAGACTCGGGTCTACGTACAGAGAGTGCAAGCGCTCTCACGACTGACATTCGTTACGTTATTAGAGATCTCCGTACGACGTGTACGGAGATCTCTAACGTAACGAATGTCATGTGTGCATGCGCCGCACAGTGGGAAAAAAAAGACTTTTTTTGTTAAAAAATCTGCCTACACCACAATTTTTGACGTATCACTGCCATTTTTTTTTTGATTGGGAAATTATCGTAGAGGGCTTATCAGACTCTTACTGACTAAAACCCACCCGTGTTTCTTCGGTTGCCCTGTTGCCGGGGGCCACGATGTCCCTGTCGGCCCTTATTCGTGAGCTGCCCCGTGACGGTGGCCAAAAAGATAGCTGGGGAGGGCCAAAGGCTTTTGGCGGGCTGGGTTTCGGCGCAGGTCAAACTGCTGGAGCCCAGACCTCTGAGGTGCTTCCGCTGCCAGGTAAGCCACCACGTGGGGGTCAAATGCACCTCGGAGGTGGACCGCAGCAACCTCTGCTTCCGCTGTGGTCAGCCCAGTCACAAGGCCGGCTCGTGCAACGCCACGCCGCACTGTGTCGTATGTGCGGCGGCTGGCAAGCCGGCCGATCACCGGGCTGGGAGCAGGGCCTGCGCTACACCCGCCGAGGCCAGAGGCAGGGGCAAGCGCTCCGCCGCCGCTGCCGCCGCCACCGCCGTTACCGCCACTACTGCCGTAGCCGGGAAACTTATTTTTGTTAAAATATTTTTTTTTGAAATTGTGTTTTGCTTCATTTCCCGATTTTTTGAGGTTTTGGTATTGACTTTTAAGGAAAAGTGGTAGTGACACACCAAAGTGTGTTATCTCAGGAGTGTATAAAAAAAAATGGCAGCGATACGTCAACAATTGTGGTGTAGGCAGATTTTTGAACATAAAAAGTAATTTTTTTCCCCACTGTGTGCCGGTTTCCGTTCGTTGTATGGAATCCGCCTTCTGCACATGTGTATTCTGTGTCCTCGACCAATTATTGACAGTCGCTTCATTGAGATAACGGCTGTCAAGGAGTATGACAGCCTGATAGATGTAGCCGTTAATTAATTCTCGAGCCAGTTCGAGAATGTGTTGCTTGAGATTGACTTCATGCGGTAAGGAGATGGGCTGCACGTATTATTGGTGATTGATCGTAGTGGAATTAGCATTGCTTGGGGGTAGGCAGAAACCTACAGAATGTTCGCCTTCTCTGATACCTCTTTCGCTTCGTCCACGTTCATACTTCTGGAAGTCAAGATAATTTTCATTAGGAGTTAATACTAAAACATCACGAACATGAAATATCAGACTTTGAAAATAAGAATTTGAGACTCCATTGAGGACATATACGGAGGACTTACTCCAAGCTTCTGCTTCTGTCGACTCATTGATTTATTTAGGTTTTCTAGAATTGTATAAGCTAACGACTATCATCATCTCCCTAGCCTTTTCCCAACTATGTTGGGGTCGGCTTCCAGTCTAACCAGATGCAGCTGAATACCAGTATTTTACATGGAGTGACTGCCTATCTGACCTCCACAACCTAGTTACTAGGTAACACGATAGATACCCCTTGGTAAGACTGGTTGTCAGACTTTTTGGGCTTCTAACTACCCGTAACGACTGTCAAAGATCTACAAATGACAGCTGGGACCAACGGCTTAACGTGCTTTCCGAGACGCGGAGGGGTCTTGGTATGTAAAGATGGTCACCCATCCACAGACCAACCGTGGCAAGCATAGCTTAACCTGATACAAGCCCCTCATATAAGCTAACGACTAAACATTATAAAATTTATTAAATGTACTAGCTTTTGCCCGCGGCTTCGCCCGCGTGGATGTCGCAAAATATCCAACAGAAACATGTTACCGGAATTCAAAGTATCCTAGGTCCTAAGCCAGATTGTGGCCTATCCGTATGCCTTTCATCTAAATACGTTCATCCGTTACGGTATTTAAAGGTAACAGTAAATCTGTTTTAGGGTTCCTTACTCAAAATGCAAAATTGAAACCGTTAAAGGATGACTTCGTTGTCTGTCAAGGCCCTTTTTCTCAAAAACGCCTGGAGGCATCAAGTTGAAATAGGTATACAAAAACTTATATCAACGGTCCCTTGGAACTGTAAAGAAAATCAAACTTCCAAGTCAATGCAATAAAAAAATACGGCCATTAAATTATACCGCATGTTTATGTTGACACTCGCAAATAAAACAAAGCCTATATGGTACTTCCCGTTGACCTAGCAGCATGAAGTTTGGCGAGAAAATTTTCATTCTCTATATATCACCCCCTTTAGGATTATTTTTGAGACAAAAAGTAACCTATGTCCTATGCTTTTTTTTTTTTTTGGGTGGGTAATTATCAAATAACTTCTCCCACTCTGGGTGGAGCGGGAGGGCGTGTCAAACTCTTACTGACTAAAACCCACCCATGTTCCTTCAGTTGCCATGTTGCCGGGGGGGGGGGCACGATTTCCCTTTCGGCACTTATTCGCAGCCCCGGCAGGCATCGGCCCTAGCGGACCCCGTCAATTCTGCTGACATCTCTTTGAGGCGCGCGTGGAACACAACGCGACGTTGACCTCGGCTTGGTCCTTATCGGACGGCGAGCTACCCATTGCTCACCGTCCGCAAGCCCGCGCCTACGGTGGCCGGAAATCGGCTCGCGATTCCCGCCCCGGGCGTCTCCTCCTGCGGCGGTTAGGGGCGTGAGGACGCGAAGTTTGCCTCCTCCTTCGTGAGCATTACTGCTTCGCAGAAGGAGGTGACGGCCTGCCATTTCCTCTCACTCCGTACCATGGCCTGACCTAGGGCCGGACGCGAGAGATCACCGCCGCCGATCGCCTCCACAAGGACACGGCGATGCTCCGCCCAAGCCGGGCAGACATCCACCGTATGCTCCACCGTGTCCTCCGGGCGATCCACACAATGGTGACACCCGGGCGTCTCCTCCCGCCTTATCCTGAACAGGAACCTCCCGAAGCAGCCGTGTCCGGTGAGGACCTGCGTCAGGCGGAAGGTGAGGACGCCGTGGCGCCTTTCAAACCACTCCTCAAAGAGGGGTCTTATCGCCGCAATTGTGGCGTGCCCAGCCTATGTCCTATCCTAGGATGCCATTTATTGATCGAAATCCGTTCAGTGGTTTAGGCGTGAAAAGTTAACATACAGACAGACATTCTTGTACTCAAACTTCAGTTGACTCGATATAGTTTTTAGACCCTAGTAGTAAGAAATAGGATCGACTGGCATCAAAAAAGTTTTTGTGAAAATTGGCAAATTTCTTGCTGACTGTAATTTTTTTTCAAAATCTGTAAATACAGATCAACATGTTTCAAAAAGTTAAGGACAGTCTCGTAAGACTGTTTTCTTGTGGCGACAACAACTGTAAAGTACCTTCCCTTATTGCCCCATCTCAAAATCCACCCTGTATATGTTATGATTGACTGCTTAGATCCATACAGTTATAGCGTGATGATAATCTTTAAAAAAGTTAAATCCGTAACTATATGCAATATTCTAACCTTTTGGCTAGCCTTTTTACAATTTGCGGTAAACTATAGAAAAATACGAACTTATTGTAATATTGCTCTTCCCCCATAACAAATAGCATGATAATAATTTTTGAAAAGTCTGTATTGTGACGTTACGTTACCATTATTTGACTTATTGATTATTTATTTATCCCATTTTTCAAGTTAACCAAGCCACAAAGTAAAATCCTCCCCCGTAAAAATGAATACCCCTTTTCACCCCGCTAGGGGTAGATTTTTAAAAATCCCTGATATACGTTTTTATTTATTTTCAATTTTGAGTATAAATACCGAGTTTTGAGTAAATCAGAGCGCGCATTATAATTCGTCCATACAAACTTTGACACCCCCCAATCCTCCTTTAGAGGTTAGTTTAGAAAAACTAAAAAAAGCAAAGTTTCTAATTTACATAGATAAGTATTCGTGCCAAGTTTCAAGTTTATAAACTCAAGGAATAAGATTTTTCATACAAACAAAATTCTCCCTTTTCACCCCTTTAAAAGTCGAATTTCGAAAAATCCGTTCTTAGCGGACGTCTACTAACTATGAACTACCTCCCTACCAAATTTCATCTTTACACGTCAAGCGGTTTTCGAGATTTCGTGATGAATGAGTGAGTGAGTGAGTGACCTTTCGCTTTTATATATTTAGATACAGAATATTCTAAAACATTTAAAAGAGTAACGATGGAGTTTCTTTTCCTTATTCTTTTCCATACGAAAACTACCTTTTGGAAGGGACGACTAAAATCAATTCTATTTTTTGTAAATTTTGACGTTCAAAGGTGCCTTTTATGTGCCTAATTGAATTAATTATTTTTTTTTATTATTATTCTTAAACATTATTTATTGCTTCTACAGTGTTACTCGCCAAACTTTGCAGTTTGATGGCGAGAAGCGTTTGTTTACAGGTATAGGTACACAAAATCTAGCAAAATTAACCTTAAAACTATCAACTGTACACTAACACTAATTTCAGTCAAGGATCAATCACACCGGAACGGACCGTTGACTTTGACTTTGTACCTATATTATATACTTCATAACATTCTGGAAATATTTTCAAAATAATTTCACATCATTTACCTGTAATAAGCTTTGGTTAGTTTAATAATCAATTTACGTACCAAATTATTACATGACTATGTTTTAAGAATAATTTGTAATCGCTTGTGTTTATTAAATCTCTGTACCAACCTATTTGCCAACGTTTTTTACAAATGACGGTATACTCTTGAGTTGAATGATTCTTATTATTACTTTGACATCATCCCCAGATGTCAAATAAATCGGCGAAGCCATTTTAAAAGCAATTTTGAAATACTGAATTTATCTTAATGAAGAATATTTTAATTAATACCGTTTCTATAAAAACTATTTTGCTTAATTTCAATATCTAAGTGAACGATAAATTCTCGAGTCTTTAATGAAGATGTTATTACTACTTAGTGAATTATTTATTTTAACTTAATAATTCGAATTTTGTTTTCAATCTTATTTATCTGTTTAAGCTACTATTAATAATTCCACGAAGGTGTTAAGTATTAATTATGTCTTTCATTTAGAAGGAGAATAAGGTAAATTATTTAAATTAATTAGTTTACAAAATTATTATTACCTGAGCAAGTTATCAATTTGTATTTATATTATTGATAGAATTAAATTTATAAAATTTCATTGAATTAAAATTTCACCTAATAATTTAAAATTTTAATTATAATATAATTTTATTAATTAATTACTAATAAAATTTAATTTAAAAATAAATAGCTACCTAGTAGGTAGGTATTTGTAGGTAGTACCTACAAATAAAAACCAAACAAAAAAAATTATAGTACTACTTACCTACTCGTTTTAACCACAACTTTAAGAGAATTCAATATAATATACGAAAATAAAAAATTTAAAATTTCCGCCCCTTTATCCTTTATTAGCTACCTATAAAAAATGTCTCCCAATCCATTTACCTTGCTTCGGAGCCCCACAACAAACTACATGTCTGTATACCAGTGACAGCCACTTAGCAACACTGTCGCCTGTTAGATAATCTCCGATAGCTTAAGTAATACGCCGAAACCGACATGCTCTCAGCTTTACATGGTTTCCTGGTACATTTTGCTACTGAATTCTTCATTTTTCTAACAAATATTTCCAATTTCTGTAAAAAAAAACTGAAGTATTTTTTCTTCTGAATTGCCAAAAATTTTGAAAGATCTCGTGCGAATGCACACCTCAATTAAAGAAATAAAGTCTACGTATGCTACGCTGGATCATCTGAGTGAGCTTTCCACTCGCTCCGTACCATGGCCTGAACCAGGGCCGGACGCGAGAGATCACCGCCGCCGATCGCCTCTACGAGGACACGGCGTTGCTCCGCCCAAGCCGGGCAGACCTCTAGGTACCGTATGCTCCACCGTGTCCGTGAATAGCTGTCCTGGAGTCTAAACTAAGCCTCTAGGCCTATAATAATAAATTTTAAATTGAAGAACCTCAAGACTAACTTACACAAACCAACGTTTATGACGTTATAGCTTCAGCGGTTAGGAATTCATTTGGCCAAGTTCTTAGCCTAAAATTATTCAATGTTTCCGTGCGAAATGCCTCCGCATCCTGTCCTGCAGTGAAATGTATGCAAACGTGGAGTATTATGTGCAGGAAGCGACTCCAAAACTGCATGTGTGATTTTGAGAGCTTTCCCTCCTCTATGAAAGTAATCGGAATTTTAAAAAGTCTTCTACAGCTCCGTACAGTTCATCTGATTTTCATAATTCCAACAGAAGGAAAATTGAGCATGGTTGTAGTTGTTTTTAGAATAAAGGGTTAATGATTATGACCGAGCTTTCTGACTATTGGCAATTTAAGTCTGTCATTGACTAACGGCGAAGGAAAACAGATTGAAGAAACCTGGTGCTCTAAATGGCCGATGGCCCTTATTAATTTGCAAGGCAGGTAATGTGCAGGGCAAATCAAAGTGACAGTTAACAGGTGATGCGCACCCCTCATGGTACAAAATCACTTGGTACTTAACTTTTTGTCTTTGACCTGGCGTCTGAACGATATTGACAGAGAGGCGTTGTTGGTACGCAAACATTTGTGAAATTATCACTGAAAAATCGCTAAAAGATCCTTGTACTGTTGTACCTCAAAAATTGTCATTTCCCTAAGAAAACACCTGAAAACTCTTTTCCCTCAACTATAATGCATCAGCACATTACCAGGTGCAGGTAACAGTGTATTAATGCCGCACTTAGCTCGATGCTCGAGGATAACTAAGGTAATCACCGCCGTGCAGAATGCAGGGATTGCAAGCGGCTTAATATAAAGCGACTTGTTAGTAGTTTGGTACTTCATTTTCAATTTTAGACCTTGTGGGAGAGTGTTGGTTTATTTACGTTTTTCTTGAAGATGTAGGTTTTGTTGTTCAAGATTTTTGTGTGGACATTCCAAATGACATACAAACCTAACAAGAGTCCCTAGGATTTTCATAGAAAACTTCACGTTCAAAAGATTTGATACTTACACATATGATATTCAGCAAGCGAAATCAAGGTCCGGAGCAGACTAATAATAAAAAATATATATCTTAGTTTAGATTTTTCTATTTTAAGAAAGCTATAGAGTTATTACAATTAAAATTGTTTTAGTTAAATAAGAGTTGCCGGTTTTTCACTTATTTCAAACTATTTTCTTTATTATAATCTCGTTGTAAAGTTGCGTTTCCATTCTCTGTATATCGGCAAGGTAAATGTTGGGACGATATTCATGGCTTCTTAGCACGAGCCAGTGTGGCTTGCAGCGTCTCTCGCTACAGCGAACTTTGAATTATTTTCCAAACATACATTACTCACTGCATATACATGTATAAATGTATATCACATTTTCTTGGTATGCGGGTTTTGCTTTGAGGAAATTGAGACATTAAATTATTTAAGTAGGAAATAAAGTTTTTGTTGTTCATTGTAATTAAAGTTTTTCTTGTTTGTAACTAAATCCAATATTGTCATAAAATACATTAGGGACCGAGACAGAAGTGTGTGGGTAAGGAAGATGGAAGCCTTTGCCCAGCGGAGGTATATTACAGGTTGGATAGTAAGCTTTAAATTAAGCATTTAGAGTGGGGGTAATAGCCTTACTTTATTTTATTGATAACAGCGATCGCCAATGGTAACAAACATAAGTTTTAGAACATTCAAATCATGTTACATTGTGGTTCGTATAATGGCTAGAAATTGTATCAAACTACAACTAACTTACCAAAACACTCAAGCTAATGCAGAGAGCTCAGTTAATCCCCAGTGACTTACTAAAAGTGAAGGACTAATTAACGTACGAATATAATCAGATACTGAATCTCAAATGGATTAATAATTATTTATAGTAAGTTTAATAGGGATGATGACTAAAAAAATGTTTTTTCCTTCAGATAGATCATTAAAAAATATTGGACACATATTTTTCTTTTTTAACGTAATCCAAAGATACATTGCAATACATTGAGTTAAAATGTAGCATGACGTCACTCTTCGGTAGATTTTATACTGAATTGTGACGTAGCGAGCCCCCACTCCCAACTTTAATGTGTTTTATGAAATTTTTTTTTTTTATTAATATGATAAAGCAAAAAATATGTGTCTTTATTTTTATTATCTGACTAACGGACTAAATATTTTTTTTTTTTTTTTACTAAGGCAAAATCCCTATTCTACTCGTGCTGTATAATTACAATTACATAATGTACGTGATCAGCACATCTAAACTACGCCGAGCTGTCAGTTTCATCATTGTTGTGGAATATCAAATAGTAGGTAGATAGTACAGTAAGCGCTCAAAAGTGCATGAGCACGCTAAGAGTCGTATTGCTGTGAACCACAGAACATATATACTCCTATTGCTGTGAACACGCGGTATAGCTCGTACATTTGTATGTGTAAGCAACACGATACACACACCACAGATAACGCAGTTTTGCGCTACACGAAACAACAATATATTTCCGTCGCTTTAAACAGGCTAGCACACACGCACTATGCGCGTGAACTTGACCAGTTTAATGGCATTGCTAAAATTCGATAGTAACTTAACAAGTGCAGATAGCAGAAAGCGTTAAGCGTTGGTATGGAATTCAAACTGCCTCAGGTTCTAATCTCGTAAAACACAGTGCGGTTTTTTGCAAATATTATTATTTTTGTTTTCTATAATAATATTTTTTAAATATTGCTGCTTTTTTATGTTGTTATTGCAATAAAGGTTTTAGAATAAAAAAATGCGTGATATATGATAACAAAATTAAAAAATATATGTTTATTCGTTACATTTATTTTACATAAGTTAAAAAACTGCTACAATTATTTATCATTACTTCAACTGAATAAGATGTGAAATAGATGTCAAGAAACTTAGAAGCAGTTTGTATTATTTTGACATATTTAAATTATAAAATATTTTAAATTTTTAATGGATTTTTTCACCATAAATATTAAGCTTTGATCATGGTCGAAGTAATTTACTTAATTACTTCGACCATTATAAGAATATTAGACTACTTAAAATGTAAAAAACTACTTACAGAATAGGTAATTTTAAGGTTAAATATGGGCAGTTTGTTTATATTTTATTTGTATTAATTATTTTACATTTTATTTGACTTTAGTAAATATTGGTTGTTATTGAGGTTTAAAGCTTAAGTATTCATTTTCTTTACGAAAAGAAGATTGAAACTAAACCTCAAATTTTAATCCTAAAATAATACTATTACTAAAATAATATTAAACAATTTCGGTATAACTGCAAGAAATACGACAAACACCCTATTGAAACGTGCTTAAAAAATTCGCTACCATAAATTCATGCAATAACGAATCTGTTGTTTATTAAGTTGGTATGGTCAATATTTTAAGGTCAAAAACGGTTTTCTAGCTGGTCTTCAGTGATGCAAGCCTTCAGAGTGCACGGCGAACGGTTCATAATGACGTGTTTTTAATAATTCAGCAAAATATCTCGTTGGTATGAAACCATTTGTTTCATTCACAATTTGACGTCGCTGCTACTCGATAATAAGCCCCTTCCTCATATCGCTTAACCCTCACAGTATTTCTCTAGAACAAAGAAAAACATTGTTTTTATTACACATAATACCTTATTATTTATTATTCACTAATCGAATTAAACCTCACAATGAATTTAAAACTTTAAAGGCATCTTCTGTCTCAACAATACCTCTGTTCTATCAACAATACCCTTGATTAAGATTTATGTTTAGTAAAATATGAAATATATAAATGATAACACTCACACTTAGTCCGGTTTCATTAGATATTCACTTCACTTTTACGCAGCGCAATGATATTCTCTGATCTGATCTGATCTCTTCAATATATTTTATGCCTGCTTTTTGATAATAATAACCACAACACTGCGCTAAATACTCGTCACCAATATTATCCACGAACCAACAAAGTTCTACTATACTCGTAACAAACTGCATCTACCCCACAGAAATCGAAATAATTTACTTAGTTTTTTGTGGTCTACCTACCTGCTAAACTTTAATATTTATGTGAACAAGACGAATGAAACTAAAAACGAATGATGATTATTGAACTAGTCATTGGTTGCAGGCAAAGTGAGTGTGTGTGTGTAATGTGCGTGTCTACAGTATTGTAACAACTTATAGAAGAAGGTCGTAAGTCAAACCGAAGCGTCAGTCTATTGCTTTGTGAGATTGCTCATGGACTTTTGGTCGGTACTGTACATACTAATTAGGTACATGTGGAATATTGATACTGACAGTTGTTGAACACGCTGAAATTCGCCTTTAGTAAAATAATTATTATATTAGCAACAAAATGAGTGTGACCACAAATTACCGCTCTGAAATGTCGCGCCCCGCACTATCACATTACCCATAGCAATCTGCATTACCGTGTGCGTAAATGCGGTAGTAGGGCGCAAACTCCTATGTTATTATCTACCCGACCTCTATGCTAAACACAGACAACATTCGAACAATAATTCAACTACACAGGAACCGAACCCTCGGTCGTTCAGTTGTCGTATCTGTCAGACTCGCATCCTATACGTCTCTGACAAAGTTATGGCTTGGCGGGAATTTCACTTGCAAATTCAGTTTTGGGCCGCGGGCTAGTCTAGCCGTGCTCAGCTACATCTAGGCGCGAGGTAGATAGGTACAGAAGGTTGGTTCCGTGCTCCATACAATGAGCAAAAACGCACGTGCTTTACGTACAGCGAGTGCCAGCTCACTCGCGAGTCAACTGCCATTTGCTTGGATCACCGTACGTTACCACGTACGGTGATCCAAGCAAATGGCAATGGTACGTCCAGTCAGGTAATTGGTAGTGAAATTGTCAATCTACGTCAATTTACCGTGTAAAATTTTTTCTTACAACTGTCAAAGAATGACAGTTGTGGACAATTGTCAATTAATTAATTAATTCCCGAATTTACCTACACATCTATGTATATGTCAACCCCCATGGGAAGAAAGCGTGAGTTTATGTATGTATGTGTGTATATATGTATATGAGCGTAGGTGTTTTCGTTCGTTGTACGGAGCTGACCTTCTGTACCTGCCTATCTATCTATTCCTAGGCTAGGTAGGAAGGTAGGTACAAAAATGGATGCATGTGCGAAAAACGGTTTTCTACAGTTTTGTTCGTCATTTTAAGGCTTTTCCTGAAATATAAGGCATCGTTTTGCTTAAAATTTAAAGTGTGAAAAGTTTCGAGACGAGTATAGATACAAGTTTCGATTTGTGCCAAGTTGGTCCTGCAACCCAATTGCGTAACAAAGTTTTTGAAGGAAATTGCTAATCCATTGTTTCAAATGTTTGAGAAATTCCTCTGCTCTAAACGTAATAGACGCAATGAATGTTGTCGGATTGTCAAAATGAAAGGCGTTGCCATTGTTAGTGTGTTAAGCAATTATGTCGATTGGAAATGAAAACGGCAAACTGAAATGTCCCTAACAGAAAATATGTCGAACGACCTGTCTCTTTAATGCACAATGGTGACATCAAGTAAAAAGTTTATTTTTATAAAACTATTGTTTGGAAGCATTTCAGTAGTCAAAGCGTCAATATAGTCAACAGGCGGATGGAAAAATATTAAAATTTACAATGCGGGGCGTAACGAAAAGTTGTTGATCCGGGGAGCTTATTGGATGAGGCTACAAATACAAAATAAGAGGATATCTTCAGAAGGCTAGCGGCCATTGTGTAGAAAATGAATAGATTGAAAATGTGGAAACTTACGAAAAAGAAAATTAAAGAACTGATGGGCAAAAATGGGATCGACAAAACTAATTCTTAAAAAATCTTACAAAAATCTTCATTATTCAACCATGTGTGATCAGATCACAGGACAGGGAGAGGGTTAAAACAGACTGTAATTATTTAATTAAATACAAAATTAATATATTTCCTTTGATTTTCACCCTCAAGGCGGTTTCCAACCATTTTCTTTGAATTCTACACGGGGATCGAAAGAAAATACGTTCCTTGGCAAAAAAACATTTTGTTATTTCACCATAGGGAACTTTGAAACTTTTCCTGTTGAATTGAACTCCTTAGGCAGTTGTCCCACTGCTGGCGAGGAACCGACAAACTATCGGCTATTTTCTCGCTCAAGAAACGTACAATAGATTACATTCTGTGTAAACAAAAGAGATGCATATATTAATAGTTGATCGCTGACTGTTCACACCGCCGCGCGCCAGCGAGGACTCGCTCCACTAGTTTGTCGCCGAGAGACCAAACAGCGGTCATTTCTACCTTGATTGCGGATCTGAGTGCACATTATTATGAATTCAGAACAATAACAAGAACTATCATTCTTGTCTAGTTCAGACGGGGCTGACCACGAGAGCGAGTGGTGCGAGTGCACTCGGACACTCGCTAGCCCAGCGACAAAACTATCGGAACTACACATTTGCTGCTCGCTGCTCACCAACTCGTTTTCAGTCGCTAGCTCTACTCGCTACTTGTTAATCGCCGGCGGTGGGACAACTGTCTTATGGTCTTAATGTTTTATATGATCTCGTGGCGGCATCTACATCGCCACATGCGAACTACGAGTCACACTGACGTCACGCAAAATTCTGCGTCGCGCAGGTAGGGTTTACCGCGCGACGAGTATATATACAACGTCCCGAGATCAATCGTCGGCCCCCGACCCTTGCTCGAAAACGAGGTGCCAGCAATTGTTGCAGCTGAGCACGTAGCTTTAAATACCCCGCATAATAATCATGATGAAAATCTAAGTTTGATCCAGCCTGTCCCTTCTTGCTGTCCTCCCCCAGCGATGCCCTAAGCCGAAGTTCGTACCCCACAGGGGGTGCCCTTAGCGAGCACTTGCTTAATTTTAATTTAGTAAAGTTTAAAAGCTCCTGGCTGGAGGCTCTAAGTGTAGAAGCTTAAGGCCACCACAGGAAAAGTTCGGTTAAGCAGCCAAGACCTTAGTGGTCAAAACTGCGAAAGGCCATAGCTAAAAAAAATAAAAAAAAAACAATCGTCGGGCAGTTGTTTACCAGACACAACCCGTCTACTCGGAGGATCTTCCCTTTGTATGGAAGATGGGTGAACTTTACACCCTGTTCCTCATACCTCTATAATCTAATAATATTCGACAATGTGTCGCTTAAAATTAAACGTTTTATAGTCTATATAATTTATTATGGGTAAGAAAATATCATTATAAGAACTTGTTGATAGGTAACTGAAAAGGTGTTTTGACAATTTCATTAATGATCTACTTCTTTTATCATACATAGGTACAAAAACTCACGCCTTCTTCCCGTAGCGGTAGGCAGAAACTACTGAACGCCATCTATGCTACGATCCTTACATACTTCTTTTGCTTTGTTTACGTTCATACATCTGTTCATAACACACGCCTGTTGGTACTTCTTTTGTCCTACATCTTTAAACTGGGTTTTATTTCTTCTAGGTTCAAAACTAAAGAACCAGCTTTCATCCTGATAAATTATGGCAAATACTCATGTTTAAAGCAAATCATTTTTTGAAAGAAGGAAAGTTTGAGCCACGCAGCCACGCTGCAACACACGACAATTTTGAAACCTCAGTAATAGCGATTCAACACAAAACAACAATTTTCCCCTATTTGAGCAGTCCCTACACGTTTGCAAAAGAGGTCACAAAATTCTAAACAAAGGCTTTCCGCAGCAGCCTAGAGGATAATTCACCCGAGTATGTCCGGGACTCCCCGAATTGATTCGTTGAGGGTCCTCCCCTTCCCTGTAAGCAGGTATTGGCTGGAATTAAGCGCCGCTATGCAAGGAGCGCTTAAATAATATCTACACTACTGCGCTACTGCGCTAGTTACTAGCTAGTGAAGACAGTCTTTAATCTTGTGGTTACATGAATGCAGTAAAGAGGAGATTCGGAGGATGATATGCCTTGAGTGAGTATGTAAAATGTTTTGATAAGGCCGGATGGTTTATTTTTGTGGGTGTAAAGAGTAAGATATTTAATTGAAAGAATATCATATATTTGATTGAAGAATACCATCATTTTTGACAGCAACACAGTTATGTAGGGATTAATTTAAAAAAAAAATTGGCTTTAATAAATTGTCAATGGTGCAAAAGAAAACGATTACAATTTTTTAAAGTCGGTTTTCCTTGTAAAAAGTATTGTTTTAAGTCGCTTAAAAACTAAAACAATTATTAAAAGAGTTGTCTGAATTCAACAGGAGGTACTCGGAAACTTCTTGTTACAAAATGTATTTAATAAAAGAAGTAGTCTGCGCCTAATTACTTCCTAGTTGTCGGGCGCCAATTAACTCCATATGCTTGCTATTATGCACTCACTTTTGCAAATGTGAATACTCTTATACTGAAAGAGGAAAACTACTGAGGTATATACACAAAAGTTTTTACGAGGTTCTGTTTACTTTTAGTTTGAACTCGAAGGAAGGTAACAAAAAGATTTTTTTGTGTCTTTTCGAAGTTATGAGTTGTGCAAATATTAGTTATCATCGAAACTTTGTGATGGTTCGGAGTTTCAAGGTACTGTTTTTCGCAAGCATTTGCTTGTTCGAACCTGGAAAATATTTAAGTGATTTTTTCATTGCCCGACATAATTTTATGTAGGTTCTTTTTAAAATCTCAGACATCACCTAATACATTATAAAGGAAAACACATTATCATCATCATCAGCCTATAATGTTCCCACTGCTGGCACACAGGCCTTCTCTCTGTGAGAGGGAGTGAGCCGTAATCCACCACGCGGGCCTAGTGCAGGTTGGTGGATGTCACATGTCTTCGAATTTTTTTGATTCTAGGACATGCCGGTTTCCTCACGATGTTTTCTTTCACCATTTTGAGAGCAGTGGTGATGAAATAATTTACACAAAGTAAAGTGCCTTTGTGGGTACGAACCTACGAGTTGTACGAACGACGTACAACTCGGAAGTCACGGCCGTTACCACTGGGCCACCACTGCTCTCTAAAGAAAAACACAATAAGGACCAATAGTATAACTGGAGTCTTACTTCTTAAAAACATACAATGAAGTGTAAATTATATAAACATCTTCTTTCCACTCCACAAACTACATTTACAAGTACTTAAGTACATAAATCACAGCAGCGTAGTAGACAAACACAAACAGACGAACTTTAACTAACAATTTATTTTAATGTGGAGCGCCGGTGACATACAATAAAGCAAGAACCGCGGTGCAGGTGTCAACAATGGTTTATTACGAATTAGCACAGAGCCGGATTACGGGGCTATGTTTTTGGCTGAAATTTGTGTTGTACTGGATTTTGGATGAAGTAATTGAATGACTCGGGCTCATAGGCTGTACGGAAAACTAGGGTGGCTTCACTAATATTAGTGTCTGAACATATATTTTCCGTTCACTAACTGAATTAGATCTTTTTTAGGAGAAGTTTGCAGTTTTTTTATTATTATTGAGTTTACAGATTACTAGTTATTGCGAAAAAACATGCGTAGTAAATAGATATTCAAAGGATAGCGGCAGCCTTGACTGACCAAAGTATGCCGGACGTACGAAATCTCGTCACTCGAGCTCGCTGACATATCTTTGCACAAAGCTCTCAATCCAGCAAAATCTAAGTACGTACGAACCTCACAGGTAGTTCCATCTGTTAAAAAACTGAACCAAAATCGGAATATCCTCTTCCACATAATCTCTTTCATAGTCACTCTGCGCGAAGTCAAAAGCGCTGCATTCATAAGTTTCAACTGAAAGGTCTTCTACTTGGTAATGGGTGAAACAAAGTACCAATTAGCTCCGCAAGCGTGCAATGAACAGTTTCACGAGTAGGTACATACCGTGTGGAACATAAATAAGGTGATGTTGAGATTGACGAGAAGATAAACAAGGTCTTTGTGGCAGTCATACTGGAAAATCGACATCATTGTCTTTTTTTTCTTCTTAATTTTTTGTCTCAATGGGTTGGCAAATAAAAATATTTATGAAATTGCACTTTTAGGCAAAATTCATAAATATTTTTATTTGTAGAACATAGGTAAACGTAAAATAAATATGGTATCATTAATTAAATGAACGCTATTTCTTATCGTCACACCGTTGACGATAAGAAAATAGATAGATAGATAGATAGAATATTCTTTATTATGCACACCAAAAAAATTACAGACATTAATTAAAATACAACAAATATTCTAATTAAGTATAATTTCTAATTAACTTTTAAACAATTAAAACATTCAAACACTACACTACTGAGTGTGAAGTTTCGATCCCCAAGTAGGGTAAAATTATATTGAGTTTTTCAACTCGTAACTAGGAATTTCTCAGTAGCAGTCCTGAGTGTTTATTTGTGACCAGTTAGTGGTAATATGCTCACCCACTATTTCATGGGACTAACCATAACTAGTAGAATGGGGGTGCTATAGGTACATCACGTTTACCTACCCAATGGAGCTATTCAGGCCTGATGTTCTACTTAACTTTTAACTCTCGTTCGCTTTAATAGTAGGTAGGTAGATTTTATTTACATTCCGCTCCCGAAAGATTGCATTTCTCACTGCTCCGTAATAATATGTAAAACGTCAGTTTAACACTCCATCCAAGGTATAATGAACACTTTCATAAATGTGCATACGGACCAACTTATCTTTGCATAATAATATAATGTGAAGTAAGTCTCCTGGGAGACGAGATGACGCATCACAATCGCTTTTAGTATAGGTAGGTGCTTTGTATTATACAGATGAGCATTTAGATAGCTTTAGGTAGAATGTTTACCTTTTCCGTACACTTGTCTTCTCCATCTTTCTCTATGGAGCAGAGACTTGGACGATCAAAAATACCGACAGGCAAAGAATTAACGCTTTCGAAATGTGATGCTGGCGCCGCCTATTAACTATCGTTAACCATTGTAACCATGGTATCCCATGGACAGCCTACCGCACAAATGGCTTGATTCTTATACAACTCAAACTAGAGAAAGCACAAAAACTGTCTTCAACCTTTCTTCAATGTGTCATGAGATACGTCGGCCACTCAGAGAAAGATAGAGGGCAAAAGACCTAGAGGCCGAAGCCCAAAACGGTGGTCGGCGCTGCGCTCCACCAGGCCACCGATCGTAACAGATGGAGAAAGACCGTTGCCAATTCGAAACGGAGTCACGATTCTCAGTAGTGAGAGAGCGATTGAGAGGAAGAGAATGTTTCACTTTGACCGAAGAGAAACTCCTGATACTCAGTATCAGCAACATGATGATTATTTCGATCAGCTTTTGCACGACCTATTCTTAGAAGAATTATCTTTTGCCAGCCCATTTGCAAAAGACATTTACGAGTTTCCAAGTTAAACTATTCAAGTCGTCGGTCTAACATTTAACATTCAAACTAGAAACAATATTGGTCTTTCAAGCCTCGCCCGCCAATCCGTCCCTGTCACTCGTCCACCGCTGATTCTAAAAGTCAATTACACGGGTTGGTAATAAAGGCCGTAGTGACGTCAGCGAACTTCTCAGTGAGCCTCCGATCGGCACGGACCCACTCTAATTGATTTCGGGTTACGTGGCCCAAACGTCTGGACTGGATGTTCTACAGTGACGTAGTTAATTTTGGTTTTGATTGGTCGGTGAGTTTGCGGTGTTTATAGTAGATTTACTAAGCCAAGAATTGTTGGAAGGAATGAAACTGGATATAATCATAACACACGGAGCATACCTGTATTCCCTGATGGGTTGTGCAGAGGTGTACGCAAAATAATTCATAAATAATATTGTTCTACGCGAGCAAGTGGCCGCTAATGACAAATCGTGTTCAAAAAAAAGTTTGGCTTTGAAGAGCGTCATCTTTGTCACTCCCGTGTGACAGTATTTTTCTAAAACTCGCATGTTTACGATTTGGCACTGACCAAGCGTAAATATGTGTACATCATAGTTTAGTTACTCAATCGATTCAATAGGGCCACTAACACAACCAGGCGTTTCAAGAAAATAAAACGTAACCATCGGAAAAAAGTCCAAGAAAGACCAATGCTGATTACCATAACAAAGGTGAAAAAGAAGAGGTATTCCACTCAGAGCACTGATTTTAACAGAACTTGCCCAAACCGTACCTGAGCAGTTCCACTAACCGCACTGAAACAAGATTTAAAAAGAAGACATCGAGACATAACATGGCAGGTCATCTAAAACAATTATAATGAACGCTGAGCGGTCAACCGCGGTCGTTCATAGAGAGGAACGTTGCGGGAACGCCGACTCCGTGCAGTCATAGTACAGACTAGCTCTCCAAACTTTGCTTGTCCGTTTGTTAACTAATAATTTATTTTGAGTACCTATATCCATATAGCTAACGAATGCTGCCTAATTTGGAGTGCTGTACTGTACCTACATGTATTCTGTGTTGTATACTTAGAAAAATTATGTTTGTGGAAGGAGTTTTGGACAGAATTTGTGTTTTCATGATAGTATCAAATGAGTTTGAATATGAGATACAAGAGAAATACAAGAGAATTTTGTTGAAGCTGGCAACAAAAATGAGAATTTTGGTGAAACTGCGAAGAAAAAGAAAACTCTTAGGCAGGTACAAAAACGATTCCTTTATTCAAAAGTATAAGTAGTTTTAATTGTTTTCATGATTCACGCAAATGATCATGAAAATTAAGTAAATATCTACGTAAACGTACATTAAGTTTCAGTTACACCCATTTTCTGGAATAACGAAAATTTTGACCCAAACCGGTAACTAAAGCTGTCGTAATTAACGTAGACAACTAACCGTGTCCGATCGCCATGACGGACATTTCCGACGGCCAGAGATTATACGCTGTTACCCCGAAACTTCAGACTGCCAGGCTTACCCATTACAGGCGTCGTGTAATTTTGAATAATGGCAACATTTTAGACACAATTTCACGTTAATTTGGAAAAATAAAACGTTTCTGGGGTAATAAACGAAAATTGGGATGATAAGGAAAATTTTTATTCGAAATTGGCAGAAAAAATGTTAAGAAGATTAGTGGTTGTGAAAACATCAAGACAGTGAGGCGAAATAAATATTGAACTTTGATTGGTGGCTATTTGATTTATTATTCTGACCGTTAATGGTGAATTGAAATACAATCATTTATTTTCAAATTATGATATCAAATCCAGGTTGGTGCAAATTTGTGTATGACGGTGACATAGATGGTTCCATTTTTGTAGATAGACAAGTGCCGATGGGTTGAATTGCTGATTTCACATAGGCAAAATTCCCTATTTAACCCTCCTTAGGCGATGAATTTTCAAAAATCCTTCCTTGGTGCTCACTTTCGCTATACAGGGCGTCCCAAAATTATGGGACATGAAGGGAAAGTACCTTAAATATCGTAGATAGGGTATTTTGCTGAGAGAAGACTTTATTTTTAAAAGTTAGTAATTCAGCATTCAAAGATTTTCTAAAAATTACTTGCCTCGTCTGGGAATCGAACCGACTTAAATGTAAAAAAAAAACAACCCTACTTTTATGATGCCAATCGAAAGAATGACCAAAAACTAATAACTCTTCTTGAGTAACATAGTATTTTAAAAGAAACGAACAACGTAAAATGTTTGAGTCAAATTTCAAGAAAGTTATTGATTGCCGACGACGACGTTCGAAAAGTAGTGAATGTTTTCCTACTTGGATTGGTACGAATGGACCGATTAGATGGCCGGCCAGATCCCCGGACCTTACACCATTAGATTTCTTCTTTTGGGGATACGTGAAAGATATGCTATACAAAAAACGATACGAGAACGGGCGAGTTACAAACAGAATTGTGCCATATCATATCGAGTATTCACCATAAAATGATAAGAAAATCAACAGGCAGCGGACTCATTAAAAGATTGGCGATTTGCGTAAGACAAGAGGGATCACATTTTGAGCATTTAATTAATTAATTTACAAAAAAAATACCGACTTAATTGACTACGTTTCATGTATGTTTTTAATTTGATTAAAATGATTAATTTCACACTGTTCCTTTCTTTTAAAATACTATGTTACTAAAGAAGAGTTATTATTTTTTGGCCATTCTTTCGATTGGCATCATAAAAGTAGGGTTGTTGTAGGTGTTTTTTTTTACATTTAAGTCGGTTCGATTCCCAGACGAGGCAAGTAATTTTTAGAAAATCTTTGAATGCAGTATTACTAACTTTTAAAAATAACATAATGTCTTCTTTCAGCAAAATACCCTATCTACGATATTTAAGGTACTTTCCCTTCATGTCCCATAATTTTGGGACGCCCTGTGTAAGGAAAATTGTGCAAAATTTCATGCTTCAAGATCCAGCGGTCTAGGCTGTGCGTTGTCTGTCAGTGAATGAATGAATTTAAGTTTTGTATTAAGTAGAAATGCCTATCTTGACACAATAAGACATACCCTTTTGCAACAACTTCATGAATCAAGCTCAATATTTCTTCACCACAAAATCGTGCTGAAGCCTCAAGCCTGTCTAATTACGTAGCTGTCTTGTAAGCACAATTAATATCTCGTCCCGAAGCAGACGGTGGCCGTGGTCACGTCTTAGAAACCGATTTCTAGCCGTCACTTTATTAGTAGTCTAGTGGAGCAACTTTGACGGCAGTCATGTTGGATTTGGTGGAGATAATGTGATGATTTTTACCTAAATAATTATGTCTTCAATTGAGTATTTTTCTTGTCAGGTGCTATTACTATTTGTCAAAAAAATGGTACTCACTTTGAAAGTGCATAATTATATTGCATATTCGAGTAATTTATGTGCATTAAAACTAAATTATAAGTCAAGTCTCTTGTTAAGTTCAGACATTTTGGTTTTAATTATGTGAGACTAACGAAGTGAAAATATAAAAAGAGTGCATCTTTTGTTATAATTTAGAGAGAGAGATGAGAGAGAAGAGATGCAGCAATGTAAAAACAATTGTTTTGTTCGGCACACTAATGAACCAATTTGTCAAAATCATCTATAAACGAAACAATAGCACTCAACTCAATACAACTACGACATTGTAACATTGTCATACAAAATATATTGTCACAAAATATTCAACCCTTTGTTCGCCGGCCAGGTATAACGAGGCTGGCAGGTGTGTCGAGATTGACGCAATATTTAATTAGAGCACTTCACGCTCCGAAGGGATTCAAAGGCCTCGAAATTCACGTTCGCCGAGAATTATTGTAAGTGCGAGTACAGTATGTTACGCGACGCCTCGTTGGTCGCTCCGACCGGGCCGTCGCGTTGCAGGATTGAAGGCGCGTGATTTTCTTTTTAATTGTGCTTGAATCAATGTTTGTGTTGTGATTGCGATGTTCAATTGTATTGAAAGAGTACCGTTTTTATTTATAGGTAGACATTGCATACTATTCCTTAGTGCTATTTTAATAATTTTTGTTATTGTTTTTCCCCTGGACAAAGACCTCTAAAAAAAAAAAAATTTAGGTATTCCAGCACTTGACCGAACCGCACTTGAGCACTTCCACTAACCGCACGGAAACAAAATCTTAATAAGTGCGGTTTGGTGGAAGTTTTTCAATTTGTAGGTACTGGGCAACTGGGTACTGGCTGGTGTGCGGGTTTGGGCTTTACGCAATCAAGCACAACTGAATTCCTTAAAGTCATCGCAATTTAGATAAAACATTCGTAAACAACTGTGTAGAAATGAAACTCTACTACTGAATAATAAAGAAGGTCGTTCTCCAGTCCCTGAAATAAGAAAACTGTATCATTTTTTGACAAACAACTAGTCTTGCGTTAGCTAGCAGTGCACAATGGTTTCTTTAGGCAAAGCGGGCTCAGAGCTCACAATGGCTCGGGAAAAAAGCGAGGCCACGGAGAAGATTAATTTCAGACCCTATTATTATAATAACTATGTCGTTAAAATAATATTATAAGGCTTTTAATAAAATGGTATTAAGGAGTAGAACATTAAATTCCTCGCTAGAATTAGCGCTAACTTTCACAATTATAACGTCAATCTGTCTTCAAAAACAGACAAGTCAACCAAGTAATATAGTACTTGTTACAAAACTTTCTCTCACTAACATTATTTTACGCTTGACACATAATTTTTCTACTTTGTTTTTAAAAAAATAATCCTAAGAAGCGACCCCGGTAATAAGCCACAGCATAAAAAACGAAACTACAAAAGTTTGGTACACCGTTATTTCTCTTGTAGGAGTCTCAATATTTTTTACTCTGTGTCCCTTTTTTAACAATGTAAGAACAAATCCTTAGTAGGAAGGATCTGGGAAGAAAAAAAAAAGAAAATCTTTTTTGAATAATATCTCCACGTATTAGGATCCACGACGTTTTGACGCGATGTCAGCTTTGAAAGAAATATTAGCGTAAAATTTATTTGTATGTGAAATATCTGAGACCTCACCTTTTGCATAGCAAAGTGTGTTACCATTTGTTCTTACATTTTTATACTGATTTGGGTGCGAGAGGGAAAATTGAGCCTTTTGTCATCTCGTAAGGAGTAAAGGTCAATTGGGGAGAGGTCAGCACTTTGGAGGGATGGACATGTGGATCGTCTGTAGGTATTTGTGAACCATTAACCCGTTTGGGTTATGGGGCTATGTGACTAACTTTGTTATAAGAAAATGTAACTAGATTCATTGAAATGTTAGAAATTGCGTTACTGAGCATGCTTTCGGCTTTTTAGCCACGGATTTCGGGTCCGATTCCCGTGGGCAGTAAAACAATATTTTTAGGGTTAACAGATTGTTTATTACGTTTTCTTGATTGCTGTAAACGCGCTCAAGACACAGGACAAATTCAATGTAAGACAACGTTCGAAAACACGAGAATGCCAATATAACCAAACTGAATTATCTCTAGGCACTAAAAGAGCTTTCGTGTCCCTTCGAGTAACTAAACTGTTATCTAACACTATCTCACATATTTGGCATCTAACATGTTTGTTCCTAGTACCTTTTCCTACCATTTTCCACTAGACAGTATAAAATCCGTCGGACTGAAGGGTAAATCCGTAAGAAGCGCCACCATTACTCAGGTGAGTGTTAGTTCTTCTTGCGTCGCGCGTGGGTACTGCATGGAAATTTGTCATTGTGACGCTTTTATATTACACGACTGGTTTTTACTAGACTTTGGTGGAACCCAAAGTACCTAGATTATTATTTGTGTCTAAGAGTCTATTAAATTCATAATGATAGGTACCTATCTAAGGGTGGGTCTGGGAGAGCGTAAACTAGTGTAATTAGCGTAGCTCAAAATTTGTATAAATGACGTTTGAATTCAAGCGAGGTATGCAACCGAATGCAATTTCAGCGATTCACTTTGAGTAACATCATCAAATTGTGACTTTAACCAACCCACACTGGGCCCACGTGGTGGAATACCGCCCACTCTCTCTCACAGAGACGACGCCCGTGTCCCAGCAGTGGGAACATTATAGGCTTTCTATGCTATGCTAAATTCAAGTCCTAAATTTGGGTCTAGTGCTACCGCGAAAAGCATTATATTAAGACGAGGAACAAGCTATGTTTTTTAGATTATTAATCTAAAAAATCTTAAACCAATCAGTATCATCATTAACAAAAAAACTCGACTGCTAAACTCAACAGGCATCTGTTCACGATCCCTTAGGAATTATAATATCGTTTGCCGAGGTTCAGTGCAGCATCAGAGAGAGCAAATAATACGCCCACGGAGGGATTATATCGAGTAATTCTCTAATGCTGGCCAGTTAGGGGATTTAGCAGCTGCGCCCGGCCGGGGTTCCGTGAAGAATTATTAGATATTCTCTTTACCTATTAATGTGGTGCATTTGTTTATCATCCTGCTGTTGTTTCTTGATCGGCAGGTCTTTAGGGTTAAGTTATTATGGTCTAAACACACTGATTTTCTACATGTCTCGGTATATCGTCGATATTAACAGAGAATCATAAGTTTAGAATAATGCAGTAGTAAGTATTTTATTGTCAGTATTTTTGGGTTATGGTCACGTTCAGCAAAAGTATAACCAGTGTAAGATAACGCTAACGAACTAACCATGGTCCCACGACGAAAAGATAAACAAAACAAAAACAAACATCCTTAATCACCAACAAAAAATCAAAACACAATCCACCATCGTCTAAATTGAAAATTTAACTTTCATTATAATAAAACCCGGACATTTTGCGACGTGATCGTTCCAACCATAAAATGTGAGTGCAAATAAAATAATGGCCCAGTTCAGTTTCCATTATTGGACCAACGTAACAATAACATATAAAAAGTGTCATAAAAATCTAGCGAAATTACTGCTTTTATAGCTCCGTTGATCTGTAGGAGAGATGTGGACCAATGGGATGCTGACAGCTGTTTCGCTTTTTTGCGTTAATTGTTTGCGTTGCGTGTGTTTGACGACAGGGCTGTATTCCTTATGGACCAACTGTGCTTTACATTTACCGTTTGCAGATTCAATAATGTTCAAGGGATTCAGCCGGCGATTTTTAAAGTTTTTTGCTGCTATAAATAATTATAATAATAACATAATCACCGACGCGAATGATATTTTGATCAACAAAAAACCTTATGGAGGGTTGCAATTTTCATTAAAGTCGTTTATGATATCTAATGATTTTTCTGAGACTTAAAAAACAGGCACCGTCTAACACTGAGAACTTTCTAATCGGAATAACCCAATATCACTATTTTATCTTGTCGCACACGCATCAATGTTTTATACTTGCTTATAACCACTAAAATAATGGAATCTACGAACAGGCCCCTACACGACAAAACTTTACAAGTCTAATACAAATCTACAGAAAAACTAAAACCCGACGAAGTCAAAATCATAACCCTCCTTTTTGCTTCGCCGTAGTCGGGTAAAAATTGATAAACTATCGAAAAAATTGCGTAGCAGAAAAGACAAGATATGTAAGAGAATTTATAATCTAAAATTCTTACGCATTTTTTAAATCGTAACACAAAGTATGAAGACTATGTATAAATTGTAGACTTGTCACTACAATTTACACTTTTGGGTTTTTCCGTTACAATTGTGTTGGGTTATAGTTTTGTGTAAATTGTAATTGTAAAATTTTGTGGAATAGGACCCATCTACGAGACCTACTTATTTAATTAGTTACTTTAAGAAACTGTTCACTAGTAGTAGGTACTAGCTGTTGCTCATAAAAAAAAGAAAGTCTCCCGTCATTTCAGAACAGAACTATAAAAATCCTTTCTTTTATCTCCTCAACTTTTCAGCGCTGTCACCTCCGGTAGTAGTGTAAACAATTTTCATAGTTTCATGGGCAGATGTCAAAGTTTTTCCTCTCAATGGCGGTTGCTCGACGGAAAATTTTCCAACTTGCTCCTTGAATTTTAACGCGGTACGAACTCTGATGTCGCTGCCATACTTTGTTGGCGCGATATTATTAACAATATCAAATAATATATTGTGATTTTGGTGATAGGGGTATGATGGCTGTAAGATACTCGTAGTTTGGTTTTGGTATTTTGATAGCAGATTTGAGTGAGTGTCACATAATGATATTATGCTAGGAGAACGGGTCCTTTGTCCTTTAATGAAACTCCTCTCGTGACGGCAGAAGTTATAATATAAATTAATAGCTCAAGCAACAAAAAACCTAACAAGAAGTAGTTTATTAGCTAAAAAACTTTCCCAACATTCTTTATCGTAAAATCTAGGTCGGTCTTATAAAACAGTGTTTAATCTTTTACGATCTCACACAATGGGTGTAGCTAACAAACTTCGAAGAAAGAGACTTCTCGTGTAAGAGCACAAAACGGTCCAATTACTGCTGAGGTTACGTGCCATGTTTAGAATAGCGACATCTAGCGGCAAGTACCTAGGTGAACTCGTTAGTAGTTCGTGAGAAGTATTTGTGTGAGTGAGCGGAGTCTGAATCACTCTAATGATATTTTCGCAGAAGTTTTCCATATATTTTTGAGCTGACAATATCTTGAATAATTTGATTTCTTTTTATAGATATGTTCTTTAAGGAATAAAAATAAAACGTGAAATAAAAGTCGCATCGGTTAAATTGTCAAAATCAAGTTACGCCTGAACATTCCGCCAATAGTGCATAAGTCAATCGATAATCTAAAACAAACGTTGCAAATCTGTCTCCGCCTACTGTATCGTTTGTAACTTTTGACAAGAACAGTCCATAACACATTTCTATAGTGTTTCACCAGTAATTTTCTAAAACAACAAACAAATGAAAGCCGTGATGTGTGAAACAGAGGCGGCGGGCGCGCGGCGGCTACGCAGCGATGCGTGACTGAGTGCGTGAAGCATCACGCTCTATAATTTGTGGCACTATATGTTTACTCGTGCCGTGGCGTTGTTTATGTTTGTGGTTTACACTAGTCAATGTGTTTTGATAAACGGAGGTTACCTATGTTAACTTATCCAAGTTTTTCTATGGTCTTCCAATGCTGATCTTTCAACCAAAGGGTGTTGACTGCTGTGGATTTATGCGAGTCCTGTTTTATAGCTGCAACTCGGAATTAAATTTCGAAGAGTGGTGATTATGCGATGAGAGTACGCGTCATCTTTGGACGATATCAACAAGAAGTTCTATGATTATTTTACAAAAAAAAAAAAATAGATTGTTTGTACAGATTTGAATGGAATTTGGCATACAGATATACTATATCTCAGAATAAAATATAAGATACTTTTTATCCTACAACAGGAAAAAGTTGCCCAAGAAAGCAAGTAAAACCGCATGTCACCGTTAGTATGCAATAATTCTCAGTAAGATAAACTTTCATTCCACTCAAGTAACAGGTAATAAAATCATAAAGTTACATAGTCGTTCGTCATGAAACAGACTCGCTCGTGCATGAACTTGTGTTCTCTCTAATTTATTGTCAAAGCATTTTGGTACGGTAACTATGTTTCAGAGACTAATTCAACTAAGACTCGACTAGTTTCTTACCTAAGCTGGGAGTATTATTAGTGAAAATTAATCTTTGCTTCTATTGGTCCTGGGTAGGAGATCGATCTCCTGATCGAGAAAAGTGTTTCTGTATATTTCCATCAAAATATTCTATTCAAGTCTTGATTTGTACCCGCTTATTGGCAACAGGTACGCCACATGGGACTTACGACATAAATATGGACTGTACGATAACCACCAACTTTTATAAATGTACCTGTATCTTCTGCAAATAAATTACTTATTCTTATTACTGACGAAATGTACTGAACCTGTCTATCCATTCGAGGAATACATGCTTAGTGTTATGCTATGGCCCCTGTCCTGCAATCGGACAGTTACTAACCAGAATAGTTATCCTGTATTTTCCAAGAAAAATTTCAGGTCAGTCGCATCACCATATCAAACTAAGTTCACTATCTATTATATCAATACTCTTTGATAGAATATTATATTATATAGTGTAGGTTCTACTTTGAGTTAGCATCGAACGAGAACCAAACGCTTTGATATAATATACTTTATCGGAGTTATCGACGTCAAACGTACTGAAATAACGAATTCACGAGTGTTAGTTGAAACGTGAATTGGAATAGCCGGCATCCATTTTGTTAGATTTACGAATAGAACTCATAATCTTGGCGTTTAATTGTATGCCTCTGCCGTCCACGAGTGTCGACGGCTGCAGTTGCCTCTGCCGTCTACGAGTGTCGACGCCTGCAGTTGGTTCTGCTGACGGCGAGTGTCGACGGCTGCAGTTGCCTCTGCCGTCTACGAGTGTCGACGGCTGCAGTTGCCTCTGCTGTCTACGAGTGTCGACGGCTGTAGTTGCTTATGCTGTTGGCGCGTGCCACTCGTGTGTATGCACTTAAAGTCTCTTTTTATGTAAAGAAGGCACGAGCATCTTTACCGAGTGGGGGTTTACGATTTTAGACCTCCTCAAACGTTTATCTATACATATGTCTCTATTGGTCTACAGTCTATAGGCATTTAAAACAAAAATTCGTGTCATTTTTCGAACATGAAATATCACATAACTTGTGAAGTCTGCGGTACGAGTGTGATCCGACGATTTTAAATTAAATGCTGTGAACTATTCCATCGGAATTCCACTGGAATTCTTAATGGATAAATGTCATACGTAGTGCTGGAAAACAGAGGCGTCACTTCGTTTCGATTCGAAATCGTGTGCACCATTTTGCAAAGCCAGAGTGCACAATTGTACATACATCACAAACACAAACTAATTCAATAAAAGTATGAGCACAATCCTTACCCAGTTTTAATGGCCGCCAACCGACCGGAAACTGCGAGTAGCTTCACGTATTTACTTTACAAATACATTCGAGCTAAGCAGTTTGTTTGGCAAGCCGTTCGTTTGGCTCGCCTTCAGTCCGAGGTGGTCTGATTATTAATTAAAGATAATATTTTCATATGCACGTGCGGAAAGTTTGAAGCTTTTCTCACGTACGAAGAGAAGGTACTCGTATGGAGGGAAAGCACTCATATAATTAGCTTTTCATATGGGAGTAAACTAACATTCTTGGAATTCATTCTATAGGTAGAAACATCACTGCCCAGACAAGTAAATGTTCTATCCTATCCTGTACTATTAAATGTGCAATATTTGTTTATATTAATATATCGTTTTGAAGAACGTGATTACATCACGTTCTCAAAAACGGCTTTAACGAAAGTTGCAATATAGGGGTTTTTGAGGGCGAAAAATCGATCTAGCTAGGTCTCATATCTGGTAAAATTTGTTTTCTCGTTATTTTCACCCGAGCAGATCTCGGTCGCCCAAAGTTTAGAACAAGATGGCTACCTTAGAATTATGACATGGCAGCGTGGAGTTAGTATGAACTATCCTATCAAACTTAAAATTTAAATGAATTATGATCGTATTTCGACCACTGGGCGACCATTTGTACATAATAAAACTGTAAATATTGTCCATGAATTTGCACCATATACCAAAAAGATCAAGCGTTGTGTAGACTATCCGCATTGGCTTTTACTGAAGTTCTTCAAAACTAAAGCTAGCGCATTGGGCAAACAATATAAATTAAATATGATGTCCGCTGGTCAAAGACTGGTAGTATATTCTGTAAATCAAACTAAAATTTCACTCTATAAAGAAATGATAATGATAAAACTCGATGACAGCTGCACACTGATGCCTGCTGTTACGAACACGTGTTTGTGTATTGCGTGTTTATAGAAGACTAGCTTTTGCCCGCGTGGAAGTCGAAAATTATCCCACGGGAACGTATTACCGGGATTAAATGTATCCTATGTCCTAACTCAGATCATGGTCTAGCTGTGTCCCGATTTCATCGTAATCTGTTTTGCCGTTAAGAGGTGAAAGGTCACAGACGGACCGCATTTGTAATATTCGTATGGATAGCGCTATCCATTCTGTTACACGCAATTTTAGGCTTCTGTACGTTATGGGAATAGTCATAAAGAACTTCAAAGCGGTTTAAAACAGTGTTTACTACTACTGAGCCACTAAAGACAATTAGTAGTAATTAGCTTATTTCCCTTACGACTCCCGCGGGTAGAATTGGATACCCTCCACTTAAGCAGAGGCTAAAAGACAGGCTGGCAAACATATCTTACTGGGCTGACTGCCCTGAATGCACCGGACATCATGTGGCATTTGTATTTATTGTACAAGTTACAGAGGCTCAATATGTTGGTAACTATATTTTCTAATAACTATAATAAAATTATAGAGGTATGAGGAACAGGGTGTAAAGTTCACTCATCGTCCATACAAAAGACAGGATCCTCTGATCAGACAGGTGTTGTGCCTCAAATCAAATCTTTTTATTAAACACACAGGTTAAACAGACAGATTTTAGGTAAATTACAGTTCCATAATGTCCTGCCTAATAGGCATACAATAATTATGTCAATATGCAGTATAAAAATTTTCTTAGGCATCACTTATAAAGCAAATCTTACAAAATAACAATTAGGTGTATGGTGACAGATTGTAGTAGGCACTAAATATTATTAAGGAAATCTTGGATCGTGTAGTAAGATTTGTCAATTAAAAAAATACGCAATTTATATTTGAATAGTGGGAGTTACTTGGTGCTTAAAATGTCCAACAGGTATCTTATTGTAAATTTTTGATGCCATTCCAAAAAATCTTTTGCCCAGAAGAGCAGTTCTATGTGGTATAGGTACTAGATATTTTCAGTATATATCTTTTGATTATAGTTCACCGAATAGATTTTTATTTATTTTAACAAATACTGTAACTTTATAGATAAGCTGATGGAAAGGTCAAAATTTTAAACTTTTTAAAATATGGTTCGCATTATTGAGGAACAAGAAACCAGCCATTGCGCGAACGCATCTTTTTTGCGCTTTAAACACTGATTCTTTATTTGTGGCGTTGCCCCAGAACAAAACAGCGTATTTTAGGGTTGATGATACGTAGGCATGATAGGTATGATGGGCTACTGCCCGATGATTGATGTCGGGACGTTGTATATATGCTAGTTGCGCATCAAACTTAGCTTGTATCGATATAGATCTTCACTGCAATCATAAGAGAAACAAACTCGGTACCGAGGTAGAAAGTTAGCAGTAGCGGTTCACACACAAGCAGTCCAGTCTGCTCGCGTTACATCGTAGTATGATGTTGGGGCACCCGGCGCAACAGGAAGTTTATTTTGTTCGCATCGTAGCGCAGAATCATCGACGTGAGCTTCAGCAAACATCTCTGATGCGCTACAGAGCGGAACAGCCCCATCAACACCTGGAACGCATTATTATCTCATCACCAGTTAAGCAGCCTTATAAAGGCGGATAACAATTAAAATTCTATTGTGTCTCGTTAATGACAGTTGAAGGGTTATATGGAATGCAGCGAAGGGCGTTGTATAAATTATGAGAGTAATCTACCCATAGGCTGTAGGTGTAAAATTACGTTTTTTACTTCTCTAGAACAAAGCATTTGAATGCTCTTTGCTAATAATAAGAAACTGAGATTACAAAACCGTCTCCCAAGCG
The DNA here is from genome assembly GCA_949152395.1 of Agrochola litura. Classification (NCBI taxonomy): domain Eukaryota; kingdom Metazoa; phylum Arthropoda; class Insecta; order Lepidoptera; family Noctuidae; genus Agrochola; species Agrochola litura. The sequence goes on from OX424493.1 coordinate 1,487,531, forward strand.
CAGTTATCCATCAAAATCACAAGTGGATGATATTCATTTTATGTGTTGAAATATTATTATTTTTGGTCGAAAATCATATTAAAATGTTTCACAACTATTAAGAGCTATGCCATAAAGTTCCATTCCACGTATTTCGTTGACTAAACTGTATGAACTTTATGTATAACTAAGCGTATGATCACAGTAAAACGGATTAGGAGAAACTGAACACGACGGGCACAAGTACCTACTAATAACTTGAGTGCAGGCCTCTGCTACTGCTTGCTAGTTGTAACGGCACCAACAGACGATCTGCTTGAAATTCTTTTGTACAGGAAATGTATCGTTTACCAGATTGACGTCAATTTGCAGCTGTCACAGAGAAAATACTTTTGAGTTTGACATTTATCAAACAAGTAACGTGTCTAACTTGTCAGTGTTACGCAAATTAAGCAATGGGTTTTCAGTACGTGATAATGAATTAATTGTGTAGGAGTTATTGTTGTTGTTGTGATCAGTGTTTGTGAGTTTTATGTTAGAAGATGTAAGAAGCATGTGCAGATGACGAATTTGAAGATGCGTAAATTTTCAACGCAAATTGGTGGTGACAGACAGACAGACACACGAGTGATCCTATAAGGGTTCCGTTTTTCCTTTTGAGGTACGGAACCCTAAAAATTGTTGTTGAATTAAGTGAAAAACAAACTATTCATGAATACTTTTTGTTTGTGAGAGTAGATAGAAAGGTCCAGGATTACTTATAAGCTTTTCATAATATTTACTAAGTTCTAGTTATTTATTTCCTTATAAACGGATATCAATAATTACATCTGTCGCAGCGTTTTTACGCAAATAGTATTGTGTCTAGCGAGCATCTTATGCGAGGTCAGAACCGTTTCGATTAGAACGTAGGTATAGTGAAATCTAATCTAATAACGTATGCTGTGAAGTGCACAAATTCTACGTAAACATTAGATCAGTAATACTTGATTATTAAGGACGTCTTTATTCAATTTTCATCTCGTCGTATCGTGATATTTTCAGTTAGTTTGTGGAGAAAATTGGACGGTTAAAATTGATTAAAAGGTTTTTATTGAATTTTTAACCGACGAAAAAAGGAGGTTCTCAAGTCGACCCGTAGTTTTTAATGTATTACCACGCCTAACTTTGACAAAGTTAGGCGTGGTAATACATTAAAAACTAATTGACGATTCTTTGATTTATTCCCATTAAAATTGAAAAAAAAAAGCACTCCTAACGGTTGCGTTTCCACTAAAATGAAAACGAGTGGAGCTGAGCGGAGACCTGCAGGAATCGACCAATCACAATGGTTGAAATCCTCATCGCGTGTCTCGTCTCTTCTGTGATTGGACGGTTCCTGCACGTCGCCACTCAGCTCGTCTCTGCTTCAGTGGAAATAGTAAGTAAGTAATAGTATTTTTTTAATTTTAATTTCTCTCTTCACAAATGTTCACATAGTTATAAACATAGAGACAAGAATTATAACGTTTTGACAAAAATGCATTAAATATGATCCTTTGCGGGAGACTGGCGTCCATACTAGGATACCCTGTATGACGGATCACCAGGCTCTCACCCCAAATTTAATCTAACCCTATTCGAACCCTAAGGGTAGAAAAATAGGGGTTGTTGAAAGTCCCATGTAATATTTGGCGAGCCTATTGCCATCAACCAAGAGCACGAATCAAGACTCAGGGCTGCACACGCTATCTGGGCAGTCATTCCTGCTATCAACATAGCTGACCGGTAGATCTTCTCACTGCTGAGCTATTATCGTACACCTCTTGCCGAGTTCACACGAGCGTATTGAAATATACACCACTTCCCACATCGTTTTATAAATGTCAAGCCGTTGAGTTTCGTATTTCAATCTGGAGCCCTCGTCACGGTTGGATGGCTGACTCCTGAGCCCCTTGTTGGCACGTTCTCACTACACCTACGTCTTTTTGTGAAGTGCTTCTTCAGTTTTATGTGTACGAGGTTATTATTGAGTTTTTATTAAGAAATACTTGACTGATACGGGTCTCTTTAGGCTTCCTGTATTTTACTATATCATTCTGAGATGTTCATTTTATCATCTTGCGGTGTGGCTCCGGTGTAATGTATAGAGCCTCAGAGTTTCTCTACATAATTGTGAAGACAATTTTATTGTAAAAGTGAAGGTGCAAAGGTACACACGGCTACACATCAAGCTATAAATTTCCAGTTTATGCTGATCTCGCATTGTATAGGATTTCCGTACAATGCGAGGTCATCTTATACTGGAAATGTATAGCTTGGTGTGTAGACGTGTGTACCAAATATATTTGTGATATTCTTAATTATTTATTTAAAACACCAATTATAATATTTTAAGCTTACTGAGTAGGTATTTTTTTTTAATATTTTCTCTCTGCCTCGTTGGTTTAGTAGTTGCAAGCGCTACTGCTGAGCAAGAGGTCCTGTTCGATTCCTAGGTCGGGCAAAGTGTGATTGTGTTTTTTTATTACGAATTTCTCACTTTGTCAATAGGCTCACCTCTATTACATGGGACTTAAACATAACTAGTGAAATGTGGGTGTACAACTGTACATCTCTGCCTGACTCTTTGCTACTTTATCGCAGTCGTGTAATTTTTTTTCATAAGATTTCCTAGCTATATGGAGGAGGCTACGCTATAAAGTTTAGTCTATTTTTCGTTCTAAACATTCATAATTTTATTATCATCCAACCGCTTACTATCCTTTTCTCCGATGTATTCTGTTGCCAGAGGCATGCTCATTTAATTAGCTTCCCCACAATTATAAACTTTTCACATGAGACTTCCCTCATGGCGTGTTTCGGGGTCTGCGCGAAACATTTGTCATCTAAACTGCTCGACTGGGAAAACAAGATTTTCACACAACTTATGACAATTGCCGTTGCATGTGGTTTATGTATTGTCATGTGCCGTAACTTGGGTTGAATCAAATTTTCTTTTTTTCTTTATTTTCGTGCTAGTATATAGTGATAGCAGTGGTGGCCCAGTGGTAACGGCTCCGACTTACGAGTTGTAGGTCGTGGGTTCGAACCCAAACAGGCGCTTTACTTTGTGTAAATAATTTAAAAACATCGTGAGGAAACCGGCATATCCTAGAACCAAAAAATTCGAAGACGTGTGACATCTACCAACCCGCACTGGACCCGCGTGGTAGATCACAGCCCACTCCCTCTCGAAGAGAGGAGGCCTGTGTCCCAGCAGTGGGAAAATTATAGGTTGATTATGTTTATAGTGATAGAAGTTAAGATCGAACCTTCAGTGAGAGGTTCTTTTACCCAACTGCCAATTAGGGTTATCAAATTATTGTCATTGAACCACCGTGCAGTCACGAGCACGAATTTGTATACACTTAGTAAAATTCAAAAGCGATTTTCTCGATTAATAAAGTTTAAAACTTTGAGATAAGACTTATTTCATAATACGTAGTATTGGTTCAATAACAAAATAAAAACAGTAACAGAAAACTTTTTACAAAAAAAAAAACTACCGACTTCCAAAAAAAAACACTACAAAGTGAAAAATAACTTTAATTTCGGAAGTCGGTGTCTTGGGTTTTGTATTTTCGGTTTTTGCCACCGACTTCCGAAATTAAAGTTACTTTTCACTTTGTAGTGTTTTTTTTTTTTTTTTTCGCTTTTTAGTTGTGGTACCTACCCCACACACATTCGAATACCACTACCTGCTACCAGTGACAGGAACTTATCATATCATCTACATACTAAGTGGGAAAAAAATACGTATTTTGTAGCTAACTCAAAAACTGCCCAAGCAAAGTTAATAAAATTTATATGGGACCAATTTGAGAGCATACCCTTTCAAACAAAGAATTTTCAAAATCGGTCCACAAATGACTGAGAAATCGGTGGACATAAGAAAAAAAAACAAACATACCTTCCTCCCCCTTTTTGGAAGTCGGTTAAAAATCACTAATAAAAGTTGCTGAGCGTACTTAGCATATTAGTGCTCGTGACTGTCAAATTATTTTTATTGAAACTGTAATTTTTTTAAGTACTTCCTAATTCGTAGTATGTTCTCTTGTGATTTGCGACGTGCAAAATGTCACAAGTACGTGTGGAATTTGACACAAACGTGTGCAAAGCGAATGCAGAGCCGAACGTAGCGGCCGCGGCATGGCGGTAGTTCAGGCGTAAATATGGACGTTCGGAGATAGATAGTTCGAATAAAATATAGTTCACACTATCCATCTATTCATATATATTCCACGAAACATGGCTAAGGCCTGTCGTCCACGACGCTACTGAAAAATAACATGTTACAAACTCAAATCACCAATGAGTAGCCAGAATGTCGCAGCATTAGTATTTCAACGGTGATCTGTACACGACACGACTTACTAATGCATTATTAACTAGTTTGTGATTGACTATGACATTCTAAAGATCAATCAATCAAATCAGCCTATCACAAAACATTGCAAGACAGCCATCTCCATTTTTCGTATCCAGTCTGTTGCAGATCATTTGTAGGGTCATTCGGCCATTCAGCTGGGTCTCACGATGCCCTTGCCAATTCACGGTCCCCACATGTGACTTCGTCTGCTCAAATGACAATCAGCCCTTTAGAATAGAATAGAATAGAATAGTTCTTTATTTGCACAGAAAGTAGGTACAAGTTACAGATGTTAAGTTAAAAAATGATCCTTATACTAACTACCTTATCTGAGGCATGCAAACAGTTTAAGTTAAAATGATAAAGATTCCCTCAATATAATATTATTATTAACACAATAAAATATCATATCATATCAATACAAGTTTACCATGTCAAGATGAAATTCAAATAAGCAAAACAATTACAATTAATTTGAAATAAGCAGTACAATACATAATGTCAAGTTTATAAATTCGTCAAGTTCGAGGTCAATATAGTTAATTAAAATGATTCAACTGAATGTGGAAATAAGTATACAATTTGGGTGGAAACTAATTTATTTAGTGGTAAAAGAGTACTTAGTAAGAAAAGATTATTCGTAAGAGTCTCAAGTGGATTTCATGTAGGACTAAAGTTTGTGTGCGTGCTTACGTAGCGAACAAAACAAGCAACTAGCTTTTTCTGAATAGATTTTTGTTATAAGCCTGAATCGTATAGTAAAACCACTAGTTTCGATTTGCAAGAACTTGTCACTGGCAGTGTTTGGAACGCCTGCGAACCGAAGTGTAGTCGTGCGAAACATCTCGTTCAACCGTGACATATGTCCCACTTTGCTATATCATTCTAAAAATGTTGTTGTTAAGAAATATTGTTATCTGTTACCAGTGTAATGTCTGTGATTGCCCTGGAAATGGGATCTACGTATCGAGTTCCTACTACATTATGTGTGTTCGAACATATTAATTTAACAATTAGATTTATCGATCTCTCCGATCAAAATTACCTATGCACCGTATACTAAGCAAATGTGGAGTTATGCTCGTTTCTTTTTTCCATGAGAAGAGGGCTTTGCCTTAAGGCGACGATAATTAACCTTTAATGATTTTATACTGAAGATCACGTCTAAATGAATACTGTTACTGATTTGTAAAAAATATATGTTAAATTAGAGTATTTTTTAATAACAGTATATAATTATGATTATGTCTAACGCTGATAAAAAACTGAGAATCACGCAAAATCTATCTAACGTATTTTTCTGAAACCTTCACCATTTTAAAGATTAATTTAATTATTGATCTTTTAGTAAACGTGTTTTATTAAAATACTTTTTGTTTTATGTATAATAAATTAATAATGCGTCTAATTTGGGAGAGCACTCCTTGATGGGCGAGTCCTATTACTGGCTGGACGTACGAAGCGTTACGTGAGCTCAGTACAGAACACGCAAGCTACTCGTAACACTCAAGGTCACTGGGATACATCTGCGTCTTAAGCCTGATTTACTCAGTGCGGTTTAATTGCTTGTGGCATATCATTAGTTGCAGCAACAATAAAAGATGCACCATCTAAACAGTGTTTAGACACTAGACAATGTAAGTCATTTATTGCTTTAATTTTATGTTGTTAGGGAAGTATTGTATACGAGAGGCAAGAAACTTGTCTCGTATAAATGGAGCTTTATAGTAACACAAAAGACGCTAGGTATAGTAAGAGTTTAATATCCGTTTAATAATTACGTGACATATAAAATAATTAACGAAATGATCACTTCGGTAGCTAACCTTTAAGACAATGGCGTGCGTCACCGAGTGTAGCCGGAGATTGCGAGGCGGTCAAGCGTGACGTCACTTATATTGCTATTAGTTAGAAACTAATAAAGGTTCAGTGACATTGTTTTTGTACTATACGTTGTGGATAACATAACATCACGCTTGTATTCCCCGAAGGGTTAGGCAGAGGTGTACTAATAGTACACTCACATTTCGCTAGTTATGTTTAAGTCCCATGTTACATGATACAATATGTAAAGTTGAATTGATTGTACTGGAATAACATTCGATTATTGTTACTTCACAAATCTTACCGACCGATGTTACTTAAGTGCCTACATATAGTACCTACTATGTATGAGTTGTAAGACGAAGGAGACTAGTCTCCACGACACAGGGAATCCTAGTGTGGAGGCTAGTGCTATTTAAATTTGTACTGCTTACTTGAACAATAAAGTTTTTTTTTTTTTTTTAAGTATGTAATAGGGGGCGAGCTTATTGACATCAACCGAGCCCAAATCCATACTCCAGACTGCAACTGTATTTAAACCAAATATTCTAAAATAAAAAAATTAAAATTGTAAGATGAATTTGTAACTTGATCTGTATTTTCGCTACCTTAAAAAAAAGGTCTATATAAATATATACTAGATGGCGCTGTATGTTCCAAATTAGGGGCCAGTGTTACTATCTTATAACGCGTCTGTAATCATCACAAACGGCCGCCCAAATGACAATTACGCAATTGCTAATTCAGACAGTTTGAAACAACCGTCCTAATAGTGCTACTGCGTAAATCCTTACAGATCTGCAATGTACAGTTCATGTACACACGGCTACATATCAAGCTGTACATTTCCAGTATAAACTGACCTCGCATTTTACGGAAATCCTATGCAATGCGAGATCAGCATAAACTGGAAATGTATGGCTTGATGTGTAGCCGTGTGTACAGTTAGAAAAAAAGATTTTTTCGACTTCAATTGAAGTTGACAGTCAATTTGACAACTGTCCGTAAACTCAATCATCATAACTGTAATAATTGATTAGTTGTATAAAATGACTAACACGGTAGCGTATTTAACCTGCTAAACGATACAATTCCTTGACAGTAGATAAATCTATGCAGATAAATTCATGTTTAATTTTCACTCCCCCCGTCCCTGCTTCGCAAGGTTTTTAAGACTTGAAAAATTACCGTTTTAATTTGATTACATGTAAGTTTTTATCACATCTATGCAACAAAAAGAGTTAGTTTATTCTTCGTAAACAACCAAAATAGCTCTTTAATCCCTAGGGACCAAAAGTGATTTGAATTTGGATATTGTTAGTAAAAGTTCTAATCACCAAAGAGATCAATTACGAACATTGTATGAACAAGTTACAGGCTGAATGATAAAGTAAACCGCAGGCTAGCCAAATTAAAAAAAAAGTTTGTGAAAAAATAAAAAATAAACGCGCGAAATGCATTCCACCTTCAATTAAAATTCGGATTTTACATTTACAAAGAGTGTCTCCCAAAAGTAGTAAGAATGAAATATATAAACGTAGGAACTATTCTTATTCATAAGTTGCACTTAGGTACTTTTCTCATACAGGGTGATAAAAAGTAGGTAGTGTCCACCTCGGGAGCAACATTATTTTAAGCTCGAGTGACGTACTTTATATTTTTATATATTTTTTTTTTATTTTTTTAAATTATTTTTTATATTTTTTTTGTGTCGTTTAGAATATTTCAAACACAATGTAAATTGTTTGGGAATAAATAAATTGAATTGAAATTTGAATCCCTCGCTGCGCTCAGGATTCTACTTTAAAATCCCTCGCTCCACACTGGCCACAAAATAAAAATAAAAAAACACAAACACTGGCCTATAAAATAGTTGTTTGCTTCCTAAATGATGGCGAAAACCACATCAAATATATCATTGCGTAGTTTAGAAGTAAAAAAAACGCGGTCACACAGACATACATGAAAAGTACACTTGTTTTATACATTTATAGATATACCCTTGATATTTATCTGTAACAAACCTCGCCATTGTCGCCCTATTGACGTTGTAAGCGACAATAGCTCAGGGTGCGGATATCCGCTCGGAAGGGCGCGGGTTCGAGTTCTCCGTTGAACTATTGAACCCTTTCATCACAATCACGCTAATGCAAAACTAATGGATATACCAACTCATTTGATGTTTTTCAGCTTTAGTTCGGATCACGAAAATATGGGTACGTTTACCAAGCGTACCTATAGTTGAGAATAGTGGCTGCAAATGCATTTATTTAAACAGTGGTAGTTGAGTTCGAATTTTATTAAATTCGTTACAGTTTTTTGCTCAACTCAAAAAAAATATGCTATTTAGGCAGTTAATTGATTCAGGCGTGACCTTGCGGAAATCCATTATAAAATACAATAGACGTAGATATATTTAGTAACTTATTCTGCTACTGTTCCTAAAGAGTTCCACACACACACACTCTCATCACACGTACTTTTAATTTTATTTTTAACCGACTTCCAAAAAGGAGGAGGTTATATGTTCGACGCGTATGTTTGTTTTTTTTATTTTTTTTTTTGAAAAATAACTTTAATTTCGGAAGTCGGTGGCAAAAAACGAAAACACAAAACCCAAGACACCGACTTCCGAAATTAAAGTTATTTTTCACTTTGTAGTGTTTTTTTGGAAGTCGGTAGTTTTTTTTTTCATAATTTATGCATACTTTCCACATAAATTCTTACATGGCAATCTAATTATGTTTAAAACTTTAAACATGGCTTTTTTTTTTTTTTTTTTTTTTTTTAACTATGGCCTCTCGCAATTTTGACCACTAAGGTCTTGGCTGCTTAACCGAACTTTTAAGCTTCTACACTTAGAGCCTCCAGCCAGGAGCTTTTAAAACTATTCTAAATTAAAATTAAGCGAGTGCTCGCTAAGGGCACCCCCTGTGGACGAACCTCGGCTTAGGGCATCGCTGAGGGGAGGACAGCAAGAAGGGACAGGCTGGATCAAATTTATATTTTCATCATGATTATTATGCGGGGTATTTAAAGCTACGTGCTCAGCTGCAACAACTGCTGGCACCTCGTTTTCGAGCAAGGGTCGGGGAGGAGTTTCATTGACTCGGGGACGCGGTCGCGATCGCAAAGGACCTCGGCGGCGAGGTCGGAATGACGGGAGGCGTCTGTTCTTGTATACTGTACTGGTGGCCCTATTCTGCTCCTGGAGGAGTGTAATGGGGTCATCTGGGTCGGAAAGAGTATGCCTCGGTCGGCGAATCTGACTGATACGGGAAGGGATGTAGTCGGCTGACTCGACAATCAGAGGATTGCGATGTTTGGGAGCGGAGTCAAAGTAACTCTTGGACATGCGTTTTAGGAATTGGCGGATCGTTGGGATCTTACAGTCGAGATGGAGGATCTCGTTTCTGACATAAAAGGGGGCTCCCGTGGCCTTACGAAGGAAACGGTTCTGTAGGGTCTGCATCCTATGGATGAATGGGGTTTGGCGTGAGCAAAGACTGATCCCGCATAGGTCATGATGGGGCGAATGCACGCTGTGTAGGTTCGCAATTTGCACTTTAGTGACAATTTGCTGCGTGCATTGAGAATGAAATGAAGTCTACCGAGAGCGAAAGCGGCTCGCGAGCGAACCGACTTTATGTGCTCTGAAAAGGAGAGGTGATGGTCGAGGATAACACCGAGGTACTTGGCTCGCTTCTCCCAAGGGATCGGCTTGCCGAACAAGGTGATAGGTCGGGGGAGGGGGAGGGCTTTGGATTTCGGTTTAGTGAATAAAACCGCTTGACTTTTGTCGGGATTGACCTCGATTCTCCATTTCCTGAACCAGGCGCCAAGGTTATTGACAGCCCTTTGCAGGTTAAGGAGCATCGTTTCGGTATTGCCTTTACAGATGATCGCAGTATCGTCTGCGAACAGAGCCAAGTGCGTCCATCTGTGTTTGGGAATATCGCTAGTGAATAGGGTGAATGCGAGGGGAGCTATCACGGAGCCCTGAGGGACTCCTGCCCTTATGGGGCGGGGAGAGGATAGGGCTCCTTCGATACGGAAGCGGAAGGTGCGGTTCGACAAGTAGTCTCGAATGATGAGCACGAGACGATCTGGCACACCGAGTTTGTAAAGCTTATATATTAAGCCGTTGTGCCAGACTTTGTCAAACGCTTTTGCAATATCGAAGAAGACCGCACCTGTCTGTCGGCCTTGGGTGAGAGCACCGCTGACCAGCTCGACAATACGGTGGACCTGATGCACGCTAGAGTGCTGAGTTCGAAAGCCGAACTGCTCGTTGGGGATGAGGCCCTTGGTCTCTGCGTAGTCTCTGAGACGCTTATAAATAAGCCTCTCATAGATTTTGCCGAGGACTTTGAGCAAACTGATGGGGCGGTAACTAGTGGGCTCGCTTTTAGGCTTGCCGGGCTTTGGGATTCCTATGACTGTGGCCTCTTTCCACGTCTGAGGGAAGATGTTATTGCCTAATGCACCATTGAAGATGGTGGTCAGTAGCATGATTAAGTGGGCTGGGAAGAGCTGGACCACCCTATTGGTGAGTCCGTCTGAACCGGGGGCTTTACGAATATGGAGACCCTTGATAATCTCGTGTACCTCATCTGGTTCGATGGGGGGCAGGGGAAAATCAGGGTCTTCAACGGGAGGGAGGGAGGATCTACGTTCGACTTCGGCGTCGACCTCGTCGAGGTGAGCTTTGTCTACTGGTAGAGAGCTGGGAGAGCATTGAGCTTCTAGGCTGTCGGCTAGGCACTCGGCCTTGTCGATGTCATCGAAGGCGATGGTTTTATCGGGGCGGACTAGAGGGGGCATAGAGGCTGATTGAGTGGACCTGAGTTTCCTCTGGAGTTCCCAGAAGGCTAGATGGGTTGGCTCGAGATCGCCCAGCATCTTGTCCCAGCCCGCGTCACGCAGCTCCGCAATACGTGTCCTTACAGTTCTTTGTAAGTAGCGCATGTGGGCTTTGTTGGCGGCGCAAGGAAAGACACTGTAGGCACGAGTGGCCGCGCTCTTCTCAGTCATCAGAGCACGCACATCGTCCGGGAGTTTCAAGTAACAGGGTTCTGTTGCTGGAACCTCCCTTGAGCAGTCGCTCAGGACGTTTTGTACGTGCCCCGTGAGTGAGTCGATCGCGGCCGTCGTGTCAGCGATTGAGTCAAATTGATCGGGAATTGCGTCTAATAAGGGGGACGTGTTGGATTTCAGCTGAACGCTTACTTTCTTCCAGTCCGTCACCTTTCTAGTGGAGGGGGGATGGTTAGGGTCAGAGGGACCTATGCGGGAGACAAGATTGATGATGACTGGGCGGTGGTCAGAGGTAAGCTCGTGCACCGTTTCTATTGTGTCAATGCGTAGGTTTACGTTCTTAAGGAGCGTTAGGTCAAGGACGTCAGGGGCGTGATTGATGTAATGGGGATAATGAGTGGGGTCCATCGGAGCGATGATGTCGAAGTTAAGGGAGGAGGAGAGGTCGAACAAGTGTCGGCCTCTGGTATTGGTGGTGGAACTATTCCATGAGGGGTGCTTGGCATTGAGATCGCCCGCCATAATGACGGAGTCACTCATGCCGAAGAGTAATGTTAGGTCATCAGATAGAAGTTGATAATTTTCTGAAGCTACAGATGGAATGGGAGGGATATAGACCGATACTAGAGTGATCGGTGGGTGACCAGTCATACCTAGACGGCAGACTGATACTTCTAGTCGGGAGAGGGGGGGAGGGTCCATAGGAATGCAGTACAGATCCTTTTTATAATAAATGAGAGTGCCACCCGCGTGACAGCGCGTCCTATCGTTCCGGATTAAGCGATAGTTAGCTATGGTGGGGCTACGTTTGTGGGGCTTTAGAAAGGTTTCCTGGATGAGGAGGATATCTAACTGATGATCGCGGAGGAATTCCGCGATCTCATCTTTTTGATTTATTAAGCCATTGGCATTAAAGGTACCTAATTTGAGGGATCGGGGTTTAAACCTTTCAATAGTGGCGTTATACATGATGGGGGGGTCTAGAGAAAGATTTTAGGGCTTGCGTAATGTCCGAGTACGCTTCGTATACATTTGTGATCTGCTGGATATCACCCGACCCTAAGGCTGCGATAATGTCATAAGCCATTTGCGTAGCCCTGGGGGTACAGAAGGTCATAAATGTCGACGATATAATGCCGAATGCATTATTCACGGGGTCTAGCTCGGGAGTGACCACGGGAGTGGGGGCGGGGCGCGGGGCTTTAGGAGCGGTAGCGGTAGCGGGTTTCGCGGGAGGCGCTGAAGGCGCGGGGGGTGCGGGGGGGGCGTAACGCTGGGGGAACGCGGGGGGAGCTGAGAATCCGGGGGGAGGGGGGAGACGGACACGCGGGTCCATGAGAGTGTATAGAGGGATGCGAGGGGGAGGGGGGCGCGGGGTAGCCAGGGCTGGGAAGGCCTTCTGGTGGTTGATTAGAGACCAAGGGCTAGGCCTCTGAGGGCTTAGCCGCTCGGGGATCTGAGAGGAGGGGAAGGGTTGATACTCCCTTTGTTTTTGCTGTCTAGCGTCTAAACGCTTAGTCAGCTTGCCTGAGTTAGCCTTAGGGGCTTTTGAACAGCCGCGGTAGTGACCCTCGAGGCCGCACAGCACGCAACTAGGCGGGGTTTGGCAATCGTTACGGTCTTTTGGGCGCGGACAATCAGTGGTACCGTGGTCGCCCAGGCACTTTACGCACCTGGGTTTTGCATGGCAATTCTTTTGCGAATGGCCATACAATTGACAACGGTGACACTGACCGATCGCGCTATTTTTCCAGGGCTTCTCAATGGTGAAGCCCGTTAAGTGACAGATGGTCCTGACGTTAAAGATGGGGTGATGCCCCTCGGTAGGGGAGCATACGACGAGAACCATGTCGTATGCTTCCCCACCGCGCGAACGGTGCATACGATGCACCTCATCGACGGGGATTTTTTGCGACTGAAGGTCGGCTAGAATTTCGGAGGGGGGGATTTCTTTGGGGATCTTTTTGATCACCACTCTAATCTGTCTGTCTTCTGGGAGAGAGTAGGTGTGGAATGACACACCTCTGTCTCTCAGGACCCTGGTTAATTCCCTGTAGTCTTTCGACGACGGGACCTGTACTTTAATACCCTGTTGGGTCGATCTAGCGTTTGTGTAGGCTATTTTTAGCTCTACACACCACTTTGAGATTGCCGTCCACTTCTCCTTGTCCTGAATGAACACGGGAGGTGGAGGCGCGACCTTTTTAGGGCCGGAGCTAGTAATGGTTGCGTCAGCCTGGGAGGATGACGCAATCGGGCGGGGGGAGGTGGGAGGGGAAGCTACTGTAGCGCACGTAGCGGTGTCAGTTAGGCTAACTATCGGGGGGGTGGGGGAAATTGAGTCGTCGATGGCGACGACTTTGGCGGCCTGGGAAGAGCTCTGTCTCTTCTTCTTCCTCTTATTACTCTTTCCCATGACTTGGGTGAAGCCTTCGTCATCCGAGTGGGAAGAGGAGGAAGCAGAGACGTGTGCTTCTGTGTCAGGGACGGACGAAGTAGGGGTGGGGGGTCTGGGGGCGCGCTGTACTAGCGGACACGACTTCCGTGTCCATGTCTGAGGGACATGGACTTGGACTGGGACTGGGTTGGGGGTCAGTAGGGGCACTGTCCGTATTCTGTGAAGCAGAAAGGATTTTGAATTCTAGACCGAATTCATTAATAAGAGAGGGATCCTTGAGGAGGACTCTACCTAGTAAGTCTAGGAGTCTGGCGTTGTCGCTCCTGAGCGATGTGAGGTCATTTCGGAGTGACTGAAGGTCACCCTGTAAAGCCTCCATTTTAACTGACTAATTTAATTTTAATTTAATAATGAGGGAATCCTAGTTTCCTATTTTCCCTATTCCTATCTCCCCGGTGGGTATGCCGGGGATGAGTAATCCCTCCCTGTCGGGTGTAGACAGGGAGGATGGGTGCCTGATAGTGAGCCCTAAGCTTGCTTTGGCCCGTTGCCTGTCTTAATGTGCAACGGGGTCCTAACCAGTCTAGTGCGCTGGGTGTAGACACACCCGACCGACACAGGGTGTGTAGCTGTGAAGGGAATACTGTCACCACGTGTTGACTAGGAGATCCCCCAAGGCCAAACACTGGGACCCGGCCAATTCACTGCCTCATCCTGAAGGGGATCAGCGGGTGTGTTGGGTCAACACCCCACTCGGCTTCGTTGGCACCGTATGGTATCCACCGAGTGACCACGAAACTGTGGTTTTACCCAGAAGGGGCCTAGTGAAGCTACACACACGTATTTTCTGTTATAGAAATAAGATAGCCTTGAAAAAGGCCGTTTTTCGATCTTAGTCCAATCGATTGACGATTGGAGATCGGATGTAGTTGGGTGACTACGAGAATCGTTACGTAAACGCAACGGAATGTGACTCAAGAACACTGAGTCATGAACGGGAGAGCGCAAGCACGCAACCGTCCGTGACCAGTGCCGAGCGTCGAATGTTAAACATGGCTACAAAATATTCACAATTTATATAAGGGGATCAAATGTAATCCGAGATACAGGTTTACCACCTAGTTCGGATGCAGATAGTCCAAAATTTTGTATATTACAAACTTTAAGCCATTATTTACTGTATATTGGTCAAATATTCAATTCTGTAATACGTGTTCTTATTTTGGTGAATAAATTATATTATATTATTAAAGAGCCATAAAAAATCCTGTACAAAATCGACACGTGTTTCACCTCTTAACGAAGCATTCTCAGAATGACGATTGACTTGTCGCGAACCCAAAAATGCCACACCGAGCGCTGGACGCAGAGTGCGAGCTGCGTGCAGCGCTCGGTGTGGCAACACGCCGTTTTTTATGGCTCTTTAGGAATAGTTAAGCGGAACAGGTTACTAAATATATTTACGTCCATTGTATTCTACCAAGGCATTGAGGTATTAACTAGTATGCTGTGTTCATAGATGGTTCATATTATTAGATGTATTATTTATTCATATTCATACGGCATAAGCGTTACAATAGCTTAAATACAATAAAACAAAGTGTTACAGAAATCAATCTAATATTATTACCGATTCAAACCTTGCTACGAGTTATTGTAGTTTTTCTGAAAACTTTTGGTATGTTTTGAACTTTTTATATTTATCTTAACAAAAATGTTCGGCAAGAGTTGTTTCTTTGTTCTACTATCATTGATGATGATGGTTTAACTTAGGTTCAACCGTCTTTTGAAAAAACTAGATTTAAAAAAGTCCAAGTAATCTAGTCCTTATCCTTGCTTCCTATAAATTAAAATACAACTATCTTCCTTCAAGCTTACCCTTAAAATACCCCAGCTAACGGACCCGGTCCTTTGCTACGCATTCTGGCCATGCCAACTGGTGACAAAGTGCAGTCACTCGTAATTTATGTGCTCCTTGGACATGAGGCTTGCCGTGGTCCTAACTGAGGCCATTAATTTAGGACCCATTTTGATGTATTTTATGAGGGCTTAATGCATCTGGAACGACAAGGTTTTGGGTGGAAAATAAAAGAACTAAGTACGAGATAATATATTATTTAAAATAAATAAATAAATTTAAATATTAAGGTAGTCATGGGTAAATATGCATAAGCCGACGCGGCGACGTTTGCACGGACGTAATAAAATCGCGGCGATTTTTTTTCATGCACATGATTCTCAACGCTCGGCTTAACACCGAGAGTTGAAAATCCAGTGCACGATAAAATCCGGCCGCGATTTTATTACGTCCTTGCGAACAGTAGACAAAACTCTCTTTCCCGTAGTAAGTTTAGCAGAAATTGAAGCTCATTTTTAAGGTTTCGTACCAGAAGGGTACCAAACGGAACCCTATTACTAAGCCTCCGTTGTCCATCCGTCCGACCATCCGTCTGTCCGACTGTCTGTCTGCTGCTGGCTGTATCTCATGAACCGTAATATGTAGGAAATTTTCACAGATTGTGTATTTCTATTGTCGCTATAAAAAAAATCCCCTTACAAGAAACATTTTACTGTAGTACGGAACTCTTCGTGTGCGAGTTCGACTCGCATTTGGCTAGTTTTATTAAGATCAATTATCAATGTTCTAGGATAAACTGACGTATAATAATACTGTTAACCTTTCAACTGTCATTAACGAGACACAATAGAATTTTAATTGATAAATATGATTTTAAATCTAAATCTCAATTCATGATCTGTTTGAGTAAAATCAAGTTATGCCATTCCGTTTATGAGAACTGCTGTGTATTCCTGCGCCAAGAAAAAAGGTAGCAAAGATTTAAAAAGCTGCGATTTTCTTTCACAGATTACGTACCTACCATTTCCAACTTTTACCTAAAAACAAGACACATACTCCATTACACCGTGTGATAATAAATTGTTAACTTTGCCAACGAACGGACAATAATTCATAAATGCTTTTGAGAATCTTGCCAAGAGAACTTGTTCTTTTTCAATACTGACGACTTGGCTGCGAACGTACCTGCAGAGTGCCAAGGTCCTGGATCATTAATTTATTGGAGAACCTGAAATGATAAAATATTTATAGCTTCAGCCGCGTGGAGGCCGGAAATTATCCTAAGGAATGTACTACCGAAATAAAAAATATTTTATTATCTCCCAGGTCATGATCAACGTGTGTACAAATTTCGTAAAAATCCGTTTAGACGTGAAAAAATTCATTCGAAATTAGGGAAAGGACAATTTTTTCCTGCAATCAATTAGATAAGTCTATTGGATACTACATGGTCGATAAAATAAGCTAATAACTTTTAATAACATCACCTGTAACTGTCCCTTCACAGTGATGTACCTTGATTGTATTGATCAATATCACGCTGACTGCATTTTGACGTCTTCGTTCTTTACGTCCAATTCTTTCTAGTTTTACTTCAGTAAAATTTGCTTAATACGACAGATTGTAAACCTGCAAGCGTGCTGAAGAAAACCCTTATTTCTTCTACATATTAACGTGTTTTTTGAGATTACAAAAACAATATTTTCCCGTGATTACTATTCCTATCCTATGCACAACCCTACTCAAGTAGGATGATCAACAATTCTCGTGCACACGCCATCGACTCAACTAAACTGTCGTTTTGCCGACAGTTGTCCCAAATTAACTCGATGAATCAGTTTAGTCGTGAACGCGGACCGAATACCAATACTCGAATAAAGCGATGTAAAGCAATGAACGTAGTGTGGCCGGAAGCTTTAGTGGTGTAAAGTTTAGCTAACACTATGGCTGAATGTTAAGATCTTTCGATGATGTTGTTGCTACACGTGAAGTACCTACTTACGTATCTAAAGAATAAAAAAAAAAACAAAATAGAGTGTAGGTACTTACTCGTAGATATTATTTCAAATATTGAGAACAATTACTAAGGTGGTGCTAGACTAGTATTTTGGGCTAGTGCATGATGATAATACTAACCCCAGGGGCATCATCACTGGGCACGCCATAATTGCGGCAAAGTCTCCTCTTTGAGGAGTGGCTAGAGAGGCGCTACGGCGTCCTCATCTTCCGCCTGACGCAGGTTCTCACCGGACACGGTTGTTTCGGGAGGTTCCTGTTCTGGAAAGGGCGAGAGGAAACGCCCGGGTGTCACCATTGTGTGATCCACACAATGGTGACACCCGGACACGGTGAAGCATACGGTGGAGGTCTGCCCGGCTTGGGCGGAGCACCGCCGTGTCCTCGTGGAGGCGATCGGCGGCGGTGATCTCTTGCGACCGGCTTTGGTCCAGGCCATGGTACGGAACGAGAGGGTTTGGCAGGCCGTCACCTCCTACTGCGAAGCAGTAATGCTCGCAAAGGAGGAGGCGGAACGCGTGAGGGAGAGGCAAATTTCGCGCCTTTACGCCCCTAACCGCCACAGGAGACGCTCTGGGCGTCGGGAATCGCAGGCCGATTCCCAGAAACCGTAGACGCGGGCTTGCGGACGGTGGGCAATGGGTACCTCGCTAGATGTCAGCACAACTGAAACTGAACGGGTTTGTCCGAAAGGGTTACCGTGGCCCCTGGAAACATACAGGCAACTGAACGAACACGGGTTGGTTTTAATCAGTATGAGTCTGAAACGCTCGCCGAAGTTATTTGATAATTTCCAAACCAAAAAAAAAACAGTAGCACTCCGGGAGTGCCGAAGTGAAAACATGAAAAAAACCACCACCACCACCACCACGCACACCGCGGTAATCAACGCGATGATGTCTTTTACTCCACGTTGTCGGTAAATTGCGTTACAGTGTCGCGAAATCAATGGTTTAGTCCCATCTCAAAAATGCTCAACGCGCCTTAAGAAGTTTTAATTTAAAAAAAAAGGCATCAACGCTTTGGGCAGTTCGTATCGCTTCTTGTTCAAAAGCTTGTCCACAAAGAAAATAAATATACAGCGCGCGCCACGCAACCAGCAACCAGCTTACTGTTGCGGCCAGCAATTAGGGCATTGATGGACGATACATACGTGAGTCCATCAATGCCTGATTGCGGCCAAGGCTTGTATATTATTTTTCTCAAATAATGCGCGGATATTCAAACTAAGTAAATTAATTACAAATTCCAGAATCAATGACGAACAAACAAATTTTTTCACGCGCCTAAATGGTAATTAATTTGCTAAGCCAGTTCGAAATTTAAATAAAATCTTTGTTATATTACTTCCTTGGTTGCCATGTGTTAGTAAAAAGTTAGTTCCATTTTCAAATAACACGACAGTTAAGAGTTTTCATAGTAATTTATTTGGCTGCTAACCACAACAAATATGGATTTTCATCCTAACATTGCCGACCAGGCGCTCGCTTGTTTTCGACCAGTACAGCAATTTCGATTTATAATGTTCGAACTTCCAAGCATATTTATACACTGGTCAAAACAAATGAATGTCAAAAAGCAAAAAGCTTGAAGCCATTTTTGTTTTGAAACAAATGAACATCAACATGATTGCTCATTTTGTTTTTAGACTTATCAACATCAACATTTTCATTTGTTTTGAACAAATGTTTTCTATATATGAACCATTTCCCCCTTCGCCTTCAACCCGTCAATAATGCCAGGAATATAATTAATAAAAAAGATTTACTTCTCCACAACACCATAAAACTAGAACCAGCCTCGAAAATCGCACTAACACCGAATAGACTGAGCGTTTCACTTGACGTAAAGTTCGTTACTTAGGCACTCGCTGTGCGGCGGCGAATAGCGTCGAGTTGTCAACTATTTGTTAACACACTACATACTGCTTACTCCTCGTACCAGTGGTTTCACTTCAGCACAGAATACTTAATAGTACAACTTTAGAGCAAAGAGATCACTTCGTTTTTGCCACAATGCTTTTACTAAACGAATTATAATAATTCAAGGAAAGGTGGTTGAAAAACTGAGCGTTATAGATAGAACAGATTTCGTGGGCTTTATTCATTTATTAACACATCAATGACAATGGGCCTCATTTTTGCGATTTAACAGTAGGTTGCATCAAACTTCAAGCAATTTTAAGGTCATCTTCAGTCAGTTGAAAGACTTCATCTGCTGAAAAATGGCCTCCTCCTCCAAGCATCGCCACATCAGCCGATCCTGTGCTTTTCGTATCCAAAGAATTTTAATTGAAAAAAAAAAAAAAAAACTTGGTAACCATAAACTTATGTAAGTTAGTTAAGAGTGGTAACAGATACCCTTCACTTATACATCTGTCTGTCTGTATGACCGCATTGTTCTTTTCAATTACGGAATGGATTTTGATGCGGGTTCAATATCATTTAGAGAATTCTGAAAGTTTTATTTGTATAATACGTTAATGTTAAACTTACATAAAATAAAGAAATCTCAATATTTTGTCAAGTCCTACATAATAAATGATTAACCCTCAAAAATGCTCAATAAATATCTCTAACCCTCTCCACTCCCAATTCCTGCTAATTTTCAAAGGCAGCATACATCCTAAACTATCAAACATCACAGGAGCAGTTTCAACAAAACCGCGTATCCGGTTCAATAGAAGTGATTCTGAAATCTGCAGGAATTCCAATATTTGCTCAGATATTACCGGACTCTCATCGGACGGTGCCGTGTACTCGGTGAATGTCTGCAGCTATTAATACTTCAGCTTACAATAGTTTTATACCGGATTATGTTGGAGTGTTTAAAGTGTCGTATTGCTTCGTTTTCTTAAATAAAACCCTTGTTAATTTATACACCTTTTTACTGTAAAGAGCTGCTTTCATAGCTTGCTTTTATAGCCTAAGATCCGACCTAGAGACGACCTTCACCCATCTGTTTAATGGATGAAAAGTATTTTATATTTTAAGTATGTCGCGAGTAGGTTGGTTAAAAAATTCCTGGCCAGACTATGTATAATTAAAATTTTTATAATGACTATGAAGTTAAACAATATTGCTAGCGATTTTAGCATTGTCATTATAAAATAGAATATGGATCAACCGTTAGTTTCCAAAATTTTGACGATAAAATAATATGGAAAACGTTTTAAATAAATTATTAGGTGGAATAGATAAAGAAGAAAAAAACAGACGTTACTTATTAATATTATCATGATACCTATTCGTTATTTTAATAATTTTATTTAAAAAAATACGTATCCTTTAATCGTCCCGTAACCTAGACCAATCCATGGATGTTAGAACAGGATGTAAAGAGTCCCACATACGAAGATACATAGATACGCTTGAAAAACATTTAATTTGATTTTGCTGTTGCATGTAAAAGTGCAGCAAAACTAAGGAACTTCAAAATAACTTACTTACACATTAACTTAACACGAATAACAAACGAAAACAAACAGTAGCAAGCTCCAACTCCCAACTCACTAGAAAGGCGACGAGTTCAACAATAAATTCAACATGTGCAATTTACCTGCGCTCCTGTTTACTCTAGATTTATAAGAGCATTTCTCATGCAAATGCATTGGGGCTCCCCAAATGAATGTACGTTTCATTAAAACTTTGTCTCAGTGACCGCGGACAAGGCACTAATTTACGCCTCGTTATACGTGCATTAGTCGAATAAGTATTTAATCCTTGGATTTGAATGTATTTGTTCTGTCCTTTGAGGATGTTGAGCTGCAGTAAGTAATGTTGAGTTTGGAATATTCGTTTGCCTCATTGGTTCATGTTCTATAAGCCCATTGTGTCACCCTATGTAAAATGTATAATATCTGTAATCCACAATGGTGTACATCTGCATTATAAAGAGCAGCTATTCTATTCTAAGTCACATAAATTATGATGATCATTCGATTTGATTACGACCTTTTAAGTCTTAAAGCAGAGATGTAGGTATTCATTCCTGGATATTTACTGATGGGTTACTACTGCACGTCCAGCACTAGATAACTGTCACACTGTACTAGCTATTAGAGACAGGTTTTTCTGTTAGATAGAGTAGTACCTACTTAATCTGTCAGTTATTCTTTTAGAGAAGTACTCCGAATATAATCCGTTTCAATTAGATCCCTTTATTCTCCATGAAACATGAAATAGTTTCAGCTGACTTACTCAGTTGTACCAAACGTAGGCATGTGTTTGAGCGCTAGTTGGAAAATCGAGAATCCAGTAAATTGTTAGGATCTTAGTAACACGAGTTTCATTTGCTTCATTATATTGGTTGTTAGCTTCGTGTATATAAGCAATCTTGTTTCATAATATTAAACAAAACATTGCTCTTGTTTTGAGCTCCGCCACAGTCGGGTTAAAAGAGCACTAAATACTAATTATTTATTACACGATGCGAATTTTGGTGTTTAACTTTATGTTTTTTTTTTCAGTTCTAGCAACACCTATCCGTCCTCAGCATATGCGTAGGGACTCCAAAATATCCAATGGAACCTTATTATCAGTGAACTACGAAATTTATAATATTAAAGAGTATTCTGATTGGTCATAAGCCTTACAGACAAATGAAAAGTCTCAAGCACAAACACACAAAACTCTAACTCAAACTCAAAGCATTTATTTCAATTAAACCATTTACAGGCACTTTTGAACTGTCAAAGAATCGGTCAGTCAGAAATAGGTATGAAGCTAGTTGCCCATTCCAAAGCGTAGTAGGTAACTATGGAGAAGAACGGGCAAGAAACTCCACGGACACTCTTTTAAATAAAAAATTGTTACAAAATATTGGTTACATCATTCATGTTGAAATTATATATGTGAGAACAATGTAGAAAGACGTGCACGTTAGAAGCGTCCGTATTAAAAAGATAAAAGAGATGACCAGTCCCAACTGACGGCGACCGTTCACGAACATGACGCATGGATTAGCACCATTCAGCTCAACCATTTTGAAGGGACAGTTACAGGTATAATTTTTTTTAAGCCGGAAAGCCAGCTTCAGCCGAGCTTTGCCTAAACCAGTTTAGACTGACCTATGGCTTAGGCTATAGGCCTAAGCCTATGGATGCTCCTGATGACATCAGCGCCTTTATAATACATGCTATACCTAATCACGTAGCACAGAGTTCACACCAATTTGTAAGGATATTATCTAGAACAGAGAGCCTCTAATAAATTAGAACACGGTGTACTTAATGCATGAACTCACCCGACCTGTGAGTTATACGCTACGTTTATAATTGCTGTCGCTGGATGCAGCGGCTAATATATCAGATAGAGGTAGCACGTGTTTAAAAAGGGGTGCTGTTTTTAGGGTTCCGTTGCCAAATGGCAAAAAACGGAACCCTTATAGATTCGTCATGTCTGTCTGTCTGTCTGTCTGTCTGTCAGTCCGTATGTCACAGCCACTTTTTTTCCGAAACTATAAGAGCTATGCTGTTGAAACTTGGTAAGTAGATGTATTCTGTAAACCGCATTAAGATTTTTACACAAAAATAGAAAAAAACTTATAATTTTGGGGTTCCCCATACATAGAACTGAAACTCAAAATTTTTTTTTCATCGTACCCTTAGTTGTGGTGTATCTATGGATAGGTCTTTAAAAATGATATTGAGGTTTCTAATATCATTTTTTTCTAAACTGAATTGTTTGCGCGAGAGACACTTCCAAAGTGGTAAAATGTGTTCCCCCCCCCCTGTAACTTCTAAAATAAGAGAATGATAAAACTTAAAAAAAATATGATGTACATTACCATGTAAACTTTCACCGGAAATTGGTTTGAACGAGATCTAGCAAGTAGTTCTTTTTTAATACGTCATAAATCGTAAACCGCAATTTACCTTTCATTCAATGTTACTTGCTGCTACGGAACCCTTCATGGGCGAGTCCGACTCGCACTTGGCCGCTTTTTTTTCAAGATTACGTTTTTCTAACATTTTTCTGAACCAAAATCGATATCAAACAGTAGGAGTTTTAAATCAATAGTAAATGTGAGTCGGTATTCTCCATTGGAAATTGAACATGAGTGGTGGAGACACCTACCCTCATATTTCTTTTCAATTACGAAATTCCGGTTTTGATCACACCAATTCCGATATTACAAACGACACTGAAATATATCGGAATTCCGGAATTTTGTTAAAACCGGAATTCCGGAGCTCAAGCCCTATTCTAGACCCAGCGGTTTAGGCAGTGCGTTGTCTGTCAATGAATTTAGGATTTTTATAAAAACGACCAAAATTTTGGACAATTTCTTACATAAAAAATATTCAAGAAGCATCCTATTTCTCAGCACTTGAGACTTGGAATAATTGCATGCACCCGTCACCGACGTTTGGGGGCAAATATGGCGTGAAATGCACCGCGCGTTCGCGACCTCAGCAACTTTTCCAATATACCGAGGTACGTCAGTGTCGCAGATCATAGAATGTATCTGAGACATGCCAAGGAATGTACGCTTGTTGGTTGAACATGCTCAAAATGCACATAGAAATAAGAATGCATAATATCATAGAGTACATTATATGTGCTTCTCTACCAACACGTTCGTCTTCTATTGACCTGGGTAATTAATCGCTGTGGAACGTTTGAGATACGAGACATTATCATCATAATAATATTATATTTTTAACGATTAGACAAGATGATCTTGGTCGATGAAGTTGGTGGAAAAGTGTATAGAATACGTAAATGTATGGTAATGGTCAGATAAAAGTCAGTCCTCTACTGGTTTTCACTGGTTTTCTAACACAAAATAGGTACCTAAATGTGTTTTAATAACATATCCATAATTTTTATAATCGTTGTTGAATGTAATGCAATATTGCGGCCGCCAAACTATTACAGGCCCCGCGGGAGCCTGAATATTTTCAACAGCGAATTGACTGGATGGCTGTCGGATTGTGTTCAGAATTGTTAGAAAACTGTCCAATGAGAGTTATTGTTTTTGAAATGATTGAAAAGTGATGGGTATGTTTACAGAAAACGCTATTGTTGTAGTAGACAAAATATAATAGAATAGAATACTCTTTAATAAACGAATTACAGATATAAATTAATGAGTGAAAACATTTACAGCACATTGACATCTATCACGTTCGAATAACTACAATAATTTATAGGAAATAACTCCCGAGGAATCTCAACCAGGGCACTTTTCAGAGCCATCACAATGAAATTCGGAAGTCATCGACACAAGGAAGAAGGAAATTCTCTAAAATTCCGACTGCGAGGTTACCGACGTCCGATATTATATACTCGTTTGACACAAGGTTGTCTTTATGTCTCATCGACAGATATTTTGGGTATCAAGTGGAGCGTGCTCTAGATTTACATACCTACATACATAGGTACATAACATAAACTCATGTGATTTCTATTGTGGTGGTAAAAAAATTCAGATTACCGAGTATACTCCTTTTGCTTCCTGTCTGTAACTTAACTTAAATTTAAAATATATAACTAATTTAGTAAAATCTTTAGTAATTCTAAAACAATGTAAAAACATTAAATTATTTCATTACAAATTCTATCTCAGCCTTGAATTCAACTTTCAAATGAATAAACAATAAGGTTTTCAAAAGAAAACAAAAAAAGTAAGACAAAGATTTTTGTTCATCTTAAATCCAAGCAAATTTTAACATAAACTTGAATACTTCATTTAAATTGTAATAGAAAATGTGTCTAAATGCAAAATGATTTAAAGTTTGAGTGTAATGTGTTTGAGTAAATCTGAAATTATATAAAAGCTTGTTTCAATTTATAAACAATTTTACTTTAAGTGGATATTTTTTGGCAGATGATACATTTAGCGGTCAAAGCAGAGACGTAGGATGGTTATTCACTTAAAAGCACATTAGGGTATTGCATGAAAAATAGATTTATCAAGCTACAACAGCTTGGTAAATCTATTTTTGCTTAGCTTTGGCAGTTTGACTGTCAATATTGTCTGCCTCAGGATTATTTTTAAGTGCTATCTCATAGATTCGAGTTTCGTCCTGTATTTGTCCAGTTTTGAGCAGACGACAGACATAATTATATATGCTAATGTTACATACAGTAACATGAGCAAGAAAATCTGGATAAAACCTATGAAAATAAGTTATAGTATTGCTATATATAGGTTTATCTTTAAAATGTTCCAAGGTATAATGTCATACTTCATCGTCGACTCGACGCCGATGTGAACCCTTCCCGCCATTACCTGGGAACCCGACGGTGGCGCATTCCGAGGACCATGAAAACACATGGCTTCGGACTTGTGCAGGGCCACTTCTGGATCCCAACTGCTGGATCCTGTCGACGATTGTCGCAACCCCGCGTGTCGCTAAATCGGCCGCCGCCTGGTACGACCTTACCAAAAGTATAATGTCATTGCTTTTTTTTTTTTTTTTTGGGTGGGAAATTATCAAATAACTTCTCCCGCTCTGGGTGGAGCGGGAGGGCGTGTCAGATTCTTATTGACTAAAACCCACCCGTGTTCCTTCGGTTGCCCTGTTGCCGGGGGCCGCGATGTCCCTATCAGTTTTCTTCGAACCCCCGGCAGGCATTGGCCCTAGCGGACCCCGTCAATTCTGCTGACATCTCTTTGAAGCGCGCGTGGAACACAACGTGCCGTCGACCCGGGCTTGGTCCTTACCGGACGGCAAGCTACCCATTGCTCACCGTCCGCAAGCCCACGCCTACGGTGGCCGGAAATCGGCTCGCGATTCCCGCCCCGGGCGTCTCCTCCTGCGGCGGTTGGGGGCGTGAGGGCGCAAAATTTGCCTCTCCCTCACGCGTTCCGCCTCCTCCTTCGCGAGCATTACCGCTTCGCAGAAGGAGGTGACGGCCTGCCATTTCCTCTCGCTCCGTACCATGGCCTGAACCAGGGCCAGACGCGAGAGATCACCGCCGCCGATCGCTTCTACGAGGACACGGCGTTGCTCCGCCCAAGCCGGGCAGACCTCCACCGTATGCTCCACCGTGTCCTCAGGCCGATCCACACAATGGTGACACCCGGGTGTTTCCTCCCGCCTTATCCTAAACAGGAACCTCCCGAAGCAGCCGTGTCCGGTGAGGACCTGCGTCAGGCGGAAGGTGAGGACGCCGTGGCGTCTCTCAAGCCACTCCTCAAAGAGGGGTCTTATCAGCACGGGGTTGCGACAATCGTACTCTCCATGACGCCATGAGATCCCGCCGGAGCTCTGTCCGTTGTGCCGCGATTTCTTGCGGCATCGGAGTTAAGCCCCGGCGTTTCGCCTCCTCGCGCCACTCCCAGATGTGCGCGAGGACCTTTGCCTCCAGATCCCATGGCGGTAATCCGGCAAGGAGGCTCGCCGCCTCGCAGGAGACCGTGCGGTATCCTCGGGCCAGCCGAATGGCCATGATAATGTCATTGCTGTAAGGTGTTTGTAAGTTTCAGTAGTCTAAGGCTAGCTCAGAAAGGAAAGATCACCATTGGTGTCAGATGCCAGGTTTAAAACCAGCAGGTTTCCATTAAGAATCTAGAAATATAAATTAAAAGCTTTAAAAATATAAAAAGCAAAGGGAACCGTATTGAACAGCCCATTAAAGTTTAACGGCAAATTAATTGAATATTTTTCCATACTATTGGCGTTCACAATGGTATTACTGCGTAATTTCAAAAGTAAATTACTCGTGACCGCGAACCAATTCAAACAGTTTACTCAATGATCCAGTAAATTACTAAATAATCAATGACTGTAAGCAAATATTGCACGAGAGTTTTAATTTACATCAATAATACATATTTTTATTGGAAGATACACATGACTTAGTATACCAGTACCAAAAAAATCTAAATAGTTCCTAAGCCACACAAGTTTGCTACATGAAGTATAAAAATCTTGAAAACAATTTTATAGATGTTATTTATGTGCTATTAAATACACTTGAATGTTGTTTTTTACTTCAAGAAGCTATCTTGCGTGGTTTCGGAAATATTTAATGATAATTTAAATTTAATTAATTTATTTATTTCAAACATAATTCTAGTAAATAGTTTTACACTCATACATTTAAATTATAAACTATTTTAAATTCTAAACAGATAAAAACCCAATATAAAATTGTGATTAATTACATTTAAATATTCAACGACTCATAAAAAAAATTGTGGCTTTTTTATTTTGCTCGTCAGTGTATCTCATTTAGACAATGGCTCACACTGGACCACTTTGGTTTCCAAATCAACTACTAGTATGAGATGTTCGGAAATAGGTAAAACTATAATCTTCGATGCGTTTCGTATCAAAAAGCTTCAAATGGTTATAAACGGTTCATCAACCGACACGAAAAAAATGGATGAAGAGATTGTCAAGATTACGAATATTAATAGTTATCATTTTAGGTAGGTATATACCAATCTGCTATAAAATCAAATAGCAACTGAATACTGATCTGTTTTAAAAATGGAATTAAAAATCCCATCCACAAACAACAAAATTGCTTACCCGACAGCCCTTACAACCAATGTCACCAATAAACCCAGTTTCAACGCATCGACTAGATTCCAAGAGAATGGACGCCGATAACTCGATTTCAGTTTCCGAGTAAATATCGATACAGACTAAACGATGAATCGTGTTCCTACAACCAGCTCACGATTCAATTTAAGATTCTACTTTATTCGATTATTCGACTCGCAGGGAAATCGGATTTTGTAATTGCGAATTGATGTTTTAAATTCGTTTGGTAGATTATGTTTTAAAGGAACTAATCCATTTTTTTTGGGGTGTGAGTAGTTACTGCGAGTAGTCTAAAAAAACGTTTCTCCTCAAAATTATTATGCCAGTAACTATGTATTAAAAATAAGATTGGGTGGTAGTTCACATCGCGAAAAACTGCCAGATGTATACGTTGGACTGTTACATCAAATATTGCTACAAATGAAATTGTTACGTTTTTGAGTGTATACGTTTTAAGGTGCCATCCCTAATTATTGGGCATGTTTAACTAAACAACACTAAACTCCGTGTATGACCAAACACTACAAGTTCGTCTGTAAGCCACTCTAACATTCTAACTCGAGTATCGAGCGGTCACTCGCTTCAGAAACTACAACTCCAAAGAGAAACAATTGCTAAGATTTTGTACCTAGCGGTCACAGAGTGGGTAGTTAACGGAGTAAACACTGAAAATGTCACTGTACAACTGCTAAAGGAATTGCCTAGATCTTAATCACAATAATGAAGTTGTTACTCGTCCAGTGGCAGTTTAGTTTAATCAGCCTATAATGTTCCCACTGCTGGGACACGGGCCGGCTCTCCGTGTGAGGGAGTGGGCCGTAATACACAATGCGAGCCCAGTGCGGGTTGGTAGATGTCAGATGTCTTTAAATCTTTGGTTCAAGAACATGCCGGTTTCCTCACGATATTTTCATTCACCGTTTTGAGGGCAGGGGTAATTAAATAATTTACACAAAGTAAAGCGGCTTTCTGGGTTCGAACCCACGACCTACAACTCGTAAGTCGCGGCTGTTACCACTGGACCACCACTGCTCCTGTGGTTTGGTTCCTTATAATGTAGTTTCCGTTTTTACCTGCAACACTGAGTAAGTTAGCAATAATGAATAAAAAGTGTGATTGGCTCAAACACGCGCCCTGTATCACCGCATAAAAAGAACAAAAAAGCGTTGTTCTTTGCCAGAAATTTTTCGCAGGGACTTTACTGCAAAAATTACTAAACAGTTTCCGTGACATTTGATGCACGCTTTTTCTTTCATCGTTTTTGATTTGTTAAGCCATATAATTGTCAACTAAAATGATAAGTCTTCCATTTACTATGAACTCCTTTGAAACAATGAACTTGCAAAGCAAACTTGATGCGAGAACACTAAGTTTGCCGATACTGCATTATGTAAACCGAGACTTAGCTGCAGGATATGATACGCAAACAATACTGTTAAATGTATCTATGAAGCGAGGTTTGATAGTTCCGGAGTTTCTTATCAAGTCCCTCAGTACAAAAATTAAAGTAACCTATAAAAATGTCGACCGGCGTGGCTTGAAGTTTTCTGTGAATTTTCCATGTCATAAATAGGTAAGTTCTTTTAAAGTTTCAGGAATCCGCTGACTTACAGTGAAGGAATATTTCATGAAAAAATCTGAACTCGATTTTAATTTCAGCAGTGTTTTAATTATTATTACCAAGTGAGTAGGTATGATTTGAAAATATTTTATTAAAGTATTAAGTAACGTCAATTTATATTAGTTTTTTACAAAGAAAACCAAAGTACCTACCTAAAGATCCTTTTCTTTGCTCAGATTCTGGCGCCCTAAAATAAATATTTTATAGTGTATAAATATTTGTGGTGAGTCTAGACGGCTTTGTGTGTTACGACACTATATTCTTTAGAATTCTATTCTAGAAATACCTAACAGTAACGCGTTTATTTATTTTTATTCTTCGTAGTTTTCCTACGACTACGACTTTAGTTTTCTGGCCTTCTGGCAAAAGTAGCCGATTTTGTTATAGTTGGCGGATGGCAGTTTTTGTTAAAGTAAATAAATATCGTCAATCTAAGAAGTATATTTTACCGCAAAAGTCTGAAGACATCAGAATTTAAATATCATAATAAGAATTAATAATATTAGAGACGATCTAGCAATGTTACAATTGGGCAATGTTACCAACATGAGTCCAAAATAGGACCCCAATATAAGGCAAATTTTGCTTTAGTTTGCCTAAAATTAAACAAGGACACAAATTAAAATATAGTGGTGTTGATCGTAACTCTAAACTATGCAGTGAGATTTTCAACGTTGTTTAGGTACATTTTGCTGGTTGAAAGCAATCATTTAAATTCGACAGCTTTTGGATGGTGCCTCATGAAATATTTTCCGGTCGAGACGACGACTTAAGTTAAGGAAATTAATTTAATGAAACATTTTTATGTTTATTTAAGTACAAAGGATCCGGAATCTTAGTGATTGCTTATTTTGGTTTGGATCTTGGCGCCTTGAAATGATTTTGTTCTTGCATTATTTATGGAAGACTTGAACTGCCTCAATATTCTTTTTTTTTTTTTTTCTTTTTTCTTTTTTCTTTTTTTTTTCTTTTTTATCTCAAATGTAAAAAAAAACAATTGCAGGTGCAGCTGCCATGGTGATTGTTAAATGAGCCGAACTTCAATCAATTTACCTAGCCTTTATAACGTGGCCGTGTGCAGTATGAATACCACGTGACGCGACTGTAGAGGACGTCTCCGGGGAGATCAGGTGTGAGAAATATAAAGTCCATCAGTAGATAAGTAATAGTACCTACTTTATTGAGATACGTTATTACTGGCGAGTATGTCGGTCATCGCGTCCAGAGGTAGTGACGCCAGTGTTGCTATACTATAATAATGAATGGTAGTGTTGTACCATCTAATAGTTCCCAACTTTATTAGGATCGGCTTCCAGTTTAACCGGATGCAGCTGAATATTCTTTGAATACCAGTATTTTACATAGTGCGACTGCCTATCCGACCTACAAAGACCAGTATTTTTCAAGGAGTGACTGCCTATCTGACCTACACCCCAGTTACTGGGTACACGATACCTCTTGGTAAGACTGGTTGTCAGACTTTTAGGCTTCTGACTACCCGTAACGACTGTCAAAGATCTACGAATGACAGCCGGGACCAACAGCTTCACGTGCTTTCCGAGGCACGGAGGAGTCTTGATATGTACTTAATGGATGGTCTCCCATCCACGAACTGACCGTGGCTTAATCAATGAGCAGAACGAACAAAGTTGAAATATTCTAAGTAGGTACCTATAATTATATGAACAGCACACTCAAATACACATAGTAATCCAAAATCTAACAAAAGAAAAAGATCTCAAACTTCACGCGTGCAGTCACGACGAAAGGCTTAATAAGGGACAGCCGTTTGACCGGCTCTATGAGAAACACCCGCCGGCAGGGTTTGCATAACTCTTAACTCAAAGGGATAAAGCCGAGACAAAGTTTTCAAGGTCCCTTATAAAAAAGTAATAGAGAACATTCCTTTTGACGATACGCCCAAAGGAACCGTGAAAAAAATTCTACGAGATATTAAGCTGAAAAGGTTAGCCTTGAAGGGAATGGACGCTAACTTTCTGGACGTGTTAAGGAAGTGGGCCTATAAAATATGTAACTACTGGTTTTTTGTAGTTAAGTATGTGGGTTAGAATTCCCGATTGGAAAGAAATTGCTTTATGATGATTTGTTTCTATAACGGTTCATAATATGCACAAGGTACTGTTGTTTTACAACTTTTACAAGGCTCAGAAGTCCAAACTCAAGGTTTGCCAAAGAACAATGGAGCGTAGAATTTAAAAAATCAAACTCACCGACAAAATTCGCAATACCATAATACGCTCCAAGACAGGTGTCACCGATGTTAGCGATAAGTCTGCTAGGCTTAAATGGGACTGGGTGGGTTACACCAATAGGATGCATCAAAACAGATGGGCCAGGATCGCCACACAGTGCGTGCCTGAAGATGGGCATCGCCACCGGGGAAGGCCTAAAAAGCGCTGGCGTGACGATCTGGACTCGTTCCTGACCGATTGGCCGGAGAAGGTACAACATAAGCAGTGGTAAAAAAGAGATTAGCAAAAAAATAAAAAACTTATGAAGAGTAACAAAGACCAAATTAACATTGTGAATGCACGTCTTGAAGGCTAATTAGGTCATATTGTTTCTCCTGTGACAACATTTCACCTAGTACCGAAGATACATAACCTGATAACTACCTTTTCATAACACTTCCTTTTTCGTCGTAGTCGCGTAATAAATATAACACTGTATCACAGCATATTATCATAGCTTGTAACATATAAGAAGCAAAAATAGGTCTCATAACAATAAAAAGTAATGACAAACTAATCAATGGGGCAATATGGACGTCTTATAAGCAATAGTGTCTTCCGAATAGCAACTATGGATCATGTTGATCGAGCAGGGGCCTATACAGGATGTTGTTTGAACCGAAGCACGTTGGAACTATTCCAGCATCGGCTGTGATTGGCTATGGCTGTTGTTTTGTTTTGTTGATTTGTTATACAAAACTTATTATACAGGCCGGACTTTTTACAACAATTTGTATAAAACAGCATCATAATAACTGTATATTTTGCATATGCATTTTAGCGAGCGGGAGAGCGGTGCTGCATTCTGCATCCAAGCATGTGGTTATTGCAGAATTAAAATTAAATATTTTTGCATTACATTTTACTGTACTGGATTTTCAAAGTAACGGCATAACTTTAAAATGTGTATTTTTGTAGTAGGAGCAACTTAATTAAAATTTGAAAAAAAAAGCCTATTTGAACGATATTAGAATTAAACTCATAAATCATGCGTCGCAATTTGTGATCATGATCAATCTACTGTTTTTTTTTGTGAAGAGTGTTGGCCGTTCTTCTCCATAACCTACTATTTGGATTACTAGCTTCAACTTTCTGACTGAAAATTCGAAAATGCCTGTACATTTTTAATTGAAATAAATGCTTTGAATTTTGAGTTGCTATTACTTAGTTCAACAGTACACCCTCGACTCTCAGCCTTACTGACATGACTAATACCTATCTTTACCGCGACTCACACAACCTATTCTAAAGTAATTTATACCAATTTGCGATATCATCAATCCTTTCCAATCCAGATTCCTTACAATTCCAATTCCATCCGAAGTATCACAGAGTCCTAGTGTTTGGTATAAACAACCAAATAAATATCAAAGTGATAAATACTATAGATTCCGGGACGGATCGCTTCCGCCTGCGCGCGCCGTTGTCCTGTTTGCGCGAGGCCGTCTTTGTCGAAGATTCATCCTCTCTACAGATTGGGAAACTGAAGATTTTTTCTATTTTCGTTGATCGAATTTCGTTAGTAGTTCCTTGGGATTCTTAAATGATTGAGTTCGGTGGTGTCGGCTTAATAGCTCGAATTCTTGGGTTTTTGTTGTGGATTCTACAGGATTTGGAATTTGGCTTAAGGTGCATTTAACGTTTTAATAGTTACCTATGGTTTCTGGAATAAGAATAAGAATTTACTCGCAAGATTATGATTGTGTACAGAGTACATAAATTGAATTGAACCATATAACATGCATTGTTAGGTTTCCGTCATACTCTACCAGGTTTCTGGTGAGCAAATTTTAATATTAATCGAACATGAGAATCTAATAAAATACAAACTATACAAACAAAAAAAAAGCATCCATCACTTGGGAGTTCAAGAGCAAGCCTATGCTGCAAAAAAATAAAAAAGGACTAAGACAATATAAATGTAAAACATCGTAAACAAACATACAATCTACAGAAATATCTGTAGATTGTATGTTTGTTTACGATGTAACTGATATGCAATAACTAGGAACTAGGTTAATAAACCTAGTTCCTAGTTATTGCATATCAGTTACTGTTTTTCGCTTTCAATTTTTATTTGATTGAAACACCCTATAGAGGTGAAATTGTGTGTAAAAAATAAGTGGCCTATCGGTTTATCTGTTGCACGGCTAATCACTCCTGCATATAATACTAGTAGGGATCTAACATAGTTGAAAACACTTCATAGCAAGCAAAGTCACTTCAGCTTTATAATAAACACACAGTTAAGCGAAAAAAATACAGCTTCATTTTTAGGGTTCCGTACCCAAAAGGTGCCAATGGGACCCTATTACTAAGGCTCCGCTGTTCGTCCGTCCGTCTGTCACAGAGCTGCACCTTTTCAACCGTAATAGGTAATAGACATTTGAAATTTTCACAGAGTGTGTAACTAGCAGTATGGCCGCTATAAATTAAGTAAAAAATAAAGGGGGTCCGCGTACAAGAAACGTGTTTTTTACTAAAGTATTTTTTTAAACATGTAGTGTTAAATATTGTACGTTGATACGGAACCCTTCGTGTACGAGTCCGACTCGCACTTGGCCGCTTTTTTCGAACTTTTCAAAGTGCAGTCTCCTGACTTCTTAACTCTAATGAGAGGAATTTTTTTTCGCAGTGCATCTCTCAGTGCAATTTGGCCTGTTTGTTTGTGAAATGATAAGTTTATGAGAAATTTTTGCTCTCTTTAACACAAACTTTTGCTAATGAGGGCAATAGGGATTGCGAGAGAACGAAGTTTTTTTGGAGAGGGTAAATATTATGAGGAAATTGTTCACGAATATTTTTAAGTTTTAGAACATCGGAATAGTTTAGGTACCAATATTATCAACATACACTCAGTTGTTCTGACTCTATAGCTAAAGAAGAAATAAAGTACCTAATTATAATAAGATAAGCAAAATCTAATGTTAGGTCTGACAAATTAATTGATAAGCAAATTGACTATCAACCAAAATAATTGTTTGCATATTCAAATCACAACTGTCATTCTTAATCAAATTGCTATAACACGGCAAATTGACGTAGGACGTTAAGATGCCTAACAATTAATTTCCCCGACTGTACAAACGGAAACGAAACGGAATAGAAACGGCTAAAATTATTCTCAACTAGCTTTTGCTCGCGGCTTCACCCGCGTGGATGTCGGAAAATATCCCACGGAAACGTACTACCTACCGAGATTTCATACCTAATAATATAGGAAAAGGTCATTGACTCCTACCGCTGCGCCCGCGTTGCTACGCGTAATTTTGAAACTGTGATATTTTTAAACCAGGGTTTCCCTAATTGTGCGTCGCGACGCCCTAGGGCATCACGGCATTATCCCTGGGGCGTCTTGAGGCAATCCACATAGATTAGAAACCCTTGAAACCAATAGAATTGTCCTGTGACTCCAACCTTAAGCTCCAATCCGACAACGACAAACTGCTTGAATTTTGGAGCTCAGTTTCTCAAAGTAGAGAAAGAGATGAGAGTGGCGATTGCTAAAATCTGAGCCCCGTTTTGACAGGCTATGCTCAGAAAAGCAAGCACATCCTTCTCATTAATAGCCAGCCAACAAAGTAAAATAAATACCTCTTTTAATTTGCTTTTGTTCTTATTTTCAAATAAAAATTATAACTGCTATTTGGAGTTTTTCTGATAAATTGTTACTAGGCGTTAGAACTACAACTAGTAGGTACTTTTTGTCAAGAGGGCGTCACAGTAAAAATAAGTTTGGGAAGCCCTGTTTTAAACTATTCATTTAAATGATATGATTTAAAGGCGTATTTTAATCTAAATTAAATGCCCAATTTGAATTACATATTTTTTTGGATAAGGATTAATACTATACCGGTTAAAAAAGCTTCGGAAATAGCAATTAAATTTTATCATATTCTGAAAGATAAAAATGGTTATTGTGGGTCATCTTTAGAAGATAGACATATGTCATCGCGGACTTTTTTGTTGAACTTTTTAAGATGAACAATACCGTAGAACATAAATTTTATGTATCTTTTCGGTTAACGCAGCGCACGCCAGTAAAGCTTCCAGTAAGCATGATTTTTTCTGACTTCTTCAACAATAATCGTCAATTATTTCAGCCAACACAAAACCGTAATGAATTATACACTAAAACCTTCGGCATGAATCACTCCATCCATTGGTGAAAACCGTTTCCAAATCCGTTCGGTAGTTTTTGAGTTTATCGCGTTCAGACAGACAGACAGACGCGGCGGGAGACTTTGTTTTATAATATGTGATGAAGTAATAAAGCAATAAAATAAAGAACCACAGTATTAATAATCTTAATTCAAACTCTATTAACTTGCTTATTAACAAGAATAATAATGGTACCTGGTTTTTAACTGTTGTTTATTTAATAACATTGCTACAACATGTCATGTAGAAAATGTAAACAGTATTCATGAACAAAGTTGTTCAACAAAACTAGTTTACTCCAAAAAGTGTAAGTACGCTATAAAATGTTGTTACTTTGAGTTTGTATTACATTTTTATTTTTCAGATTGTTCTTTATATTTGAATTTGAAAAGTTTTGAATGCATTTTGGAGTTTAATAACTGGGTTGTTAAATCTCGTTTGTAACTTTTAAAATGTCAAGAACTGCTGTAACATAGGAGCAGAGTTTATTTTAAACGTTCCATAATTTTTTGTGTTCCATAATTTATAAAAGATGTTACAAAAAGGGTACAAATTATGAACCCTGGACACATGAACAGGATAAAAATTAACGAAAACTAAATTAAAACTATAACTAATAACAGAAAAATCTACAGATTTGAATTAAATTTTAACAGTAAAATAAGTTTCTACATAAATAGATCATAATAAGATGTAGATTCAAAATTATTGTATCATTTATTAATAATAACTGAGTTCAATATTACTTATTTTTATCAATTTTATGTGTATATTATTTTATTTATTTCGCAGAGTACCTGTATATTAACCAAACCTTGTTGAGTTCCGGTTTCCAAGTATGGCTCATTGAATTATTATAGGGACATGGGACTTGAATCACGTTGCTGTTGCCATTAGTTCTGCAAGTGTGTGTCGGCGGCAGTAATCACTTTCCACCAGCTGGGCCGAATGACTTTTCACTAAAAGCAAAAGAAAATTAGGTCAGAAAACAAATGTACTTAAATAGATGTTACGGTACCTAGTGCTGCAAAAAATCTTAGCCATTTCCTCTGATTGGAATAGTGCCCAATACCGATATTGCATGAGAACATGTGCCAACATTGGCAACAGCTCAATGAGCCAATAAATGCCTACCCCATTAAAGTATCTCCAAGTTAAATTCACGTCGAAAACATTAATCAAAATAGACATTATATTCATTCAAATTAATTCACGGCTAACTCTGTTTGAATATTGAATTTAATTTAACTCTTTAATCCTTTTGTATTCATAACTGAAAATTTAAACACAAATTAGACATTTATTTGATATCTCATGTATACGTGGACCGTTTTAACTTGTAATAACGAGTACTTTGAATAATTATATGTAAACGATTCCCTTCCATTACGTTTAGGGTTCACAGTAAATATACGGGAGGATAAAACTTGCGTGAATGTACCGGAACATGAATAACTCTGGCCTGTCAAAAATCTGTCACACCAAATCTAGGGTCTTTCCATTGTCTGTTTTTGACAGAATTTTCATAGAAAGTCTGTCAAGAATTCACAATGGACAGACCATTACAACTTTTATAATTGAGTAGACTTGGCCTCATGGTAAGAGAGTAACAGTGGAGTTTCTTGCCCATTCTTCTCCATACGAAAACTACTTTTTGGAAGGGG
Organism: Agrochola litura; assembly: GCA_949152395.1. Taxonomy (NCBI): domain Eukaryota; kingdom Metazoa; phylum Arthropoda; class Insecta; order Lepidoptera; family Noctuidae; genus Agrochola; species Agrochola litura. Next base: position 1,525,235 of record OX424493.1, read on the forward strand.
CGACTAGATTCAATTCCATTTTTGTACATTTTGACGTTCAAAAGTGCCTTTTTATGTGCCTAATTGAAATAAATTATTTGACTTTGACTTTGGTAACAAAATATCAACAAAGTGCTTAGAAACGAGAGTCTTGGACTACTTAACTACGTGTCAGTGCGTTTGTATGTCTACTGCCATGTTTGTACCAACGTAGAAAAACCCTGATGATCGTACAGAAGTCTTCATTTTACAGCCTTTTTGAAGACGAATCCTTTTATCGTTTATAAATCTTAACAGAGTCGTTTAAAATATCCCCTCGTAGATCCTCAAAAAAGTCCTTTTACAAATTCAGCGCGCGAGTCGAATTAATACGTACCACCTTAATCGAATGAATTGAATAATTCAAACGCCGTCTCTGAGGGATTTGTCTTTCACAAAGCGGGTTTCTTTAATTTTTCATCCCTCATCTTCGACGTTTTCATAATAACATCTATTGTTTATTTTTATTATTACAACGTCCTGTTTTGAGTTCCAAATGAGTTTTGTAAGTGGTTTTTCTGTTAAAGATTGCTTCAGTGAATTGTCTTTGTTTAATGAAGTTATCGGTGCTTTGCGTTCGAATTTGTATTCTATTAATGTTTTACTGCAGAGGAAATGCCTTTTCACACCTCTTTAAATGACAATTTCGTTTTTAAAGCTTGCTTTATGCAACAGTGACTATTAGTGGATAAGCTGTGAAGAATTTATTTTTATCTTAAAACCTTCGGAAAAGTTCCGGCTAACTTTTCATACAAATTATGGTCCATTTTAGGTCATATTTTTTTATTTCATATGATGTCAAAAAGAGACCCTATTAGCTTTATAATAAAGCGAAGCACTGATCCAAACAATAACAATTTCCAAAAAATAATTAAATAAAAACAATTTAAAACTATCTCTTAAAGAATGTACCTCTACACTTGGGAACGCGTCAAAGAATTTCCTCCATTGCCTGAGGCTTCAGCACGGGTCCAGTAAACGCTTTAGTATCGATTGTGGAATTTTCTCGAACGAGTACAAATGTGAGCTAGAACAAGCGAATCGATATGGGGATTGAAAGAGCTTTAGTTTGCTCGTATTTGCTGTTCGATATCGTTTCTAGGTGTGAGATTGTGAGTAGAGTTTCAAAGATATTATAAAGTGTCTTTGCACAGGATAATATTGAACATAATGTAAATCAATCTGCCTAGCCTTTTCCCAACTATGTTGGGGTCGGCTTCCAGTCTAACCAGATGCAGTTGAATATCAGTATTTTACATGGAGCGACTGCCTATCTAACCTCCACAACCTGATACGATACCCCGATGGTAAGATTGTTTGTCTGACTTTCGGGCTTCTGACCACCCGTAACGACGGTCAAAGACCCACGAATGACAGCCGGGACCAACAGCATAACGTGCTTTCCGAGTAACGGAGGAGTCTCGGTATGTAAGGATGGTCACCCATCCACGGCCCAACCCCGGCAAGCGTAGCTTAACCTGATGGATCGACCCGTGCGCCTGTTATTACTTAACCACGAACTCCTCATAATATTGAACAAACTAGGCAAAAAAACATAAAATGTGAGAACAGGCGCAGTTTTTGACCACAGTGGTGGTTTTTACAGATCCGTAATACAACAAGGAGCCCTTTCAGTTTCGCCAAGTACCTGCGTCTGCTGCCTGTCTGTCCGCGGTTTAACTCAGATAATCGCGGTACTAAAAAGCTGTAGTTCGGTATGGTTATACATATTAGTCAAGCATACAAAGTTTTGTAATAAAATGTTGAAAGAAACGCAGATATTTCGGGTACCTTCTTTATACTTACATAAAGCGGGTGGGATGATTTTTTACTCATCTTTTCCATTGTATGGTTTGGTCTAATAGGTCTTTCAAAAATATTTATGGTATCGGGGTATGTATTGGTTTATATATGTGTTTTTCAATTCTGCAGTGATAAAAGCATATTGACGATTGGCAAAAGCTAGTGAGAAAAAAAATATATAGCCTTTCCAAGATGTCGCTTAAACCAAATAGCCTTTCACCCCTCGATAAGATGATCTTTCTACAAAGGCAGGAACTGAGAGCTTTCACACCTGTTTTAGTTTTCAAAAAAGACACACATAACACCTTCAAGCTCTCGGAAGCTGCCGTTTAAAACGACAGGAAAGTTTCAAAATCTCACTAAAACTTGATTCGAAGCGTTCCGCAGTTCGCGAGCTTGTAGCATTAGTTAAAAATTCCGCACAACTTCGACTCAGTTTTAAAATTTGATTGAGAAGTTACCCAAGTAAGATATGGAAGACTGTCGTGTTTACTTGAAGATGTAGGTAAGTTTAGGTTATTTAAAATGACGTCCAAAACAAATTTATTCTTGCTTATCTTGAAGATGTGTTTATGATTTTGCATGATGATTTCATAAAACGTAACACAATCTTTTAATGTTCCTGCTACTGGGACTCAGTAATCCACTATGGATCCCAGTGGTTTGGTGTCGATTTTGTAACGTGAATAAGATAAATATTATAATATTTTTTTAGGAAGATTCAGCTGCAAGATTGTCTAACATAGACTCGAACTCCAAAATAGTTAAGAAATTGGTAAGCTAAAAAAAAAATTAAACATATTTGGTATTTAAGTAAGTACTGTCAACGCTCGGGGGTGCGCTGACGGTACTCGGGATAAATATAAAACACTTGTGATATAATACTTATTTAATAACTTTTAGTTTTAAACATTATTATATTTTTATGTGGCAGCAGTGGTGGCCCAGTGGTAACGGCCGCGACTTACGAGTTGTACGTCGTAGGTTCGTACCCAGACAGGCGCTTTACTTTGTGTAAATTATTTCATCACCACTGCTCTCAAAACGGTGAAGGAAAACATAGTGAGGAAACCGGCATGTCCTAGAACCGAAAATTCGAAGACATGTGACATCTACCAACCCGCACTGGGCCCGCGTGGGGATTACGGCCCACTCCCTCTCACAGAGAGGAGGCCTGTGTCTCAGCAGTGGGAGCATTATATAGGCTGATGATGATGATGATGATATTTTTATGTTACATCCGCTTGTCAGTCTGGGGGCCGACTTTCTAAACTTTTATTTTATTCTTAATCTAAATCAATGTTCATCTCCAATTTGCCATTTACTTATAATACAATAGAATAACGTTTATTGTCTCCAGTATTACAGCTAGTAGTAGTGGTAGATACACAAAACTATAATACCGGAAGCAAAAGCTTAAAGGCGTCAGCATTATTCTTAGGTTTGCTAGCGGATTGCTGAGCGCTGGTTTTCAACTTAAACCCAAGGGTTTCAGCAAACTTTTTTTTTTTAAATAGGATGCTAGACATCTGTTTACAAAAGAGGTACATTTAGTAATAACGGATCACTATACTAAATGATAAATAATTATATTATGATGATCATACACTAATAGAATAGAATTAGAAAAAAAAAACAGTTTGTGGACACGACTGGCTATTTTATCTATAAAACCGGCCAAGTGCATGTCGGACCACGCACAATGTAGGGTTCCGTAGTTGGGATGAATTTATCCCAAGAACAAACTTAACTTTGTAGTTGAATGTATGTGAGAACATGTTTTTACAACCGCAAATCTAAGTTGGTCGATTATTACTCGTTAACTTGTAAAGCCTACTCGGCTGTGATAGTTTTCCTTTTAAATTCGTTATTATAAGCTACTGCCGTGAATTTTTTCACATATCTAAAACCAACCATTTAGCTGGCAGGGACGGGGACGGGGACACTTGACTCTAACAAAAATTTGCACTTTAAAGCTTAATATTTCGCAAACGGATCTCTGAATTCAAAAATGGTATTAACACACTCATATGTTTTTAAAAGACCTTTCCAACGATACAACACAACAAGGGAAAAAAAAAAAAACATCCCCACTTTACGTGTAGGGGAGGTACCCTAAAAAAAAATATTTTTCATAATTTTATTTTACCACTTTGATTAATAAGTATACCCATATCAAATTACAACTTTCTAGTACTAACAGTCTTGGAGTTAGACCGCGGACAGACAGACATACAGACAGACAGACAGACAGACGGACATGACGAAACTATAAGGGTTCCTTGTTTACTACGGAACCCTAAAAACGAAAAGAAAAATATAGATAGAGCCACCTACTGAACGACGATGGGCATTTTTTTGATAGCTAAAGACTAATATTTTACACTTTTGTTTGAAATTTGTTGTTTTTAATGTTTCGAAAAAGAAGTCGTATATTGTTCCAGATCTTTGATGCTACATATTTGAAGTTGTCCGTATACCCTTTTGTTCTGTATCTCGATATCATTAGCGTAATAAATTCGCGGAGGTTTTATTCTAAAACCATGTTTAGTTAAAGCCTCTACAGTACCTATCTATTTTATCTATAATAAGCATGTTTGTTCAAGCAGTCTGTCATCAGCTTTTAGCTAAGGAAAATATCGCGAGAAATTCAAACATACAAACATGTTCTTGTATAATAAAATTTACAGCCTATCTTATAGGGAATTTACTATTTCCGTGATATGAATACCGAAAACTGGAGATGCGTATTTGTTTTTTTATTTTTTTTTATGTATCGGGGCTTCGATTTTTGCCTTTTTTATTATTTTTCTTGCCTTGCTGAATTATTGAATGCAAGCATGTAGATATATTAATGTTTATATATTTTTTAGTACAGGATTAAAGCCTTTACTCATACAGAGAAGGAATAGGCATTAATCGCCATATTTGTATTATAATACGAGTTAACCAATTCAGACTGTTTAATTTTCCTAACGATACGAAAAAATAACTTGTGAAGGTAATAATAGAAATTTATAAGAGTAACATAAGTAGCTACACTTGCCAGATTCGAACCAATACGGCAATTTTGTGGTTCAGAATAATTGGATCCTTAAATATACGAACCATCAAAGTAATATCCAATGGTTTTTCTATAAAGTTTATGCCACTGCCAATCGTTTCGCATCTCCTGGTCACGTGTCGTCCACATAGCTTGCATTCCACAACTGTGGCTTTGACAAGTCATGTGTTAGAAAACCACACACGCATGTTTTTTTAAATCATGGAGCATAAGTTTATAGGGAAAAAGGATGGATTGGCCTTGGATTTGGAAGAAGAGTTACATCCGACTAATAAAGCAAATGGCTTTAATTAAAAGAAGAGGGAGGTAAATGATAAATAATATTTATTTCTTCAAATTGGTTTGAAAAAATAATAATATTTTAGATGAGGTCGGTGTTTCCTAACCCAGCGATTCCTAAAGTGGATTCCGTGGAAAAGTCATAATAGTTCCGCGAATCAGTTTCATTTATCAAATTATTTTGGTTGGCTGTAAATAGGTAATTCCACAGTAACAAATATTATTTTGGAATATCGCAAAAAAATTAAATGAGAATAACCGTATTTAACCAGTATTTCAGAATTCGGTGTCACTGCTTGAGGTTTTGGTTGGTATTTCAAAATCAAATTAAATCAAACTTTATTTGTATGGCATTAGAAGCAGTGGCGTATTTACCCTATGGCAAAGAGGGCAATGACCCGGGGCGGCAGACTGACGGACCCTGTCAGTCGTGCTGACATCTCTTTGAGGCGCGCGTGGAACACAACGCGCTGTCGACCCTGATCTGGGCCTTATCGGACGGCGAGCTACCCATTGCTCACCGTCCGCAAGCCCGCACCTGCGGTGGCTGAGAATCGGCCTGGGATTCCCGACGCCCAGAGCGTTATCCTCTTTGCCTCTCCCTTACGCGTTCCGTCTCCTCCTTCGCGAGCATTACTGCTTTGCGGAAGGAGGTGACGGCCTCCCATGCCCTCTCACTCCGTACCATGGCCTGGACCAGGGCCGGACGTGAGAGATGCTCGCCGCCGATCGCCTCCACGAGGACACGGCGATGTTCCGCCCAAGCCGGGCAGATCTCCACCATATGCTTCACTGTGTCCTCCGGGTGATCCACACAATGGTGACACGCGGGCGTTTCCTCCCGCCTTATCCTGAACAGGAACCTCCTGTAACAACCGTGTCCGGTGAGGACCTGCGTCAGGCGGAAGGTGAGGATGCCGTGGCGTTTCTCTAGCCGCTCCTCATAGAGGAGCCTTATTGCTGCAATTGTGGCGTGCCCAACCCAGGAACCCCTAACCGACTACTCTGAATAGAAAACCTAAACAAAGGAACCGGAAGGTACAGCACATTCTAGTACTTTTATTCAGCTGAATCCGGTTAGACTGGAAGCTGACCCTAATAAAGTTGGGAAAAGGCTAGACAGATTGAGATACAGCACATTCTACTTCTCTGTCTTCTTTTTTTTCATCAATAAAAAGAAGACAACATTACGCCTGTATTTTCCCAAGGGGTGGTTGAAAAAGCTGTCACAATTTTTTTTGTGAACCGCGTTTTAGCGCATTCTTTGTACGTATACCACTTGGTTTGACATCTAGTTTTTGTCCAAAAAAGAATTGTTAAATTGTCGCACTGTGTCCGTAGTGTGACGTTGATGTTCGCAATGCTATCATTCCGAGTCAGTTGCCGTTACTTTGACATGTAACTCGGTGAGCACGCGAATTGGACTGTGCGGTGATTTGTTTTATTCTGAAAAGGTTTTAGGTTATACTGTTACTGGTCTGTGAAATGGGAGGGGTATATATTGCCAAGGTTCAGTGTGGGTTGTCGATTCGTTCATGTTTTTCCTTCATCGTTAGTCAATGATTTCTATGAATAACTTAAAAAGTAATTATAATATTAAAAAAGTCACATTGGCAGCAAGTGCCATTGTGACTTTTTTGTGAGGTTTGTACGCAAAACATTGTATGTGCAACCTGGTAAATGAGAGAGGTATCTAAAATTAAGTACTGACTGACTGAATGTCTACCTGACCTACCTGAATTTGCTTAACAATGAATTGACCTGACTTAACATTGAACTGATTCCCAAGGAGAAGATCAGTCATAGCAGCCGTCTATCTTATTGAATCTTGAGTTATACTTACATAATATAGGATGATGTCAGGAGTCCGTGGCAGCACCAACAGTATTCTCAGAGTGTTCGCAGATCGGTGGGATTCCCCGATGTTTGCGGAGGTGGATGCAGCTCCATGCTGAATTTTAATTTTAATTGTATGTTAATCTGTGAATGTAGCTGGTAGCACTAGATGTTAAGTAAAATTGTTACTAACCCTATAGACACATAAAAGTATTGTATTCTATTCTATAGGTGTATACCTACTTGGGTACCTGTACCTACAGGTATACTTTAAAACATGCATTTTATTTTAGCACGTAAGTTTCTAGTTACGACTTGCCAAAGTCGTTTGAAGTGTCTCCGACGAACTTCCCGATAGATGTATCTAGAAATTTATAAAACTCTAATGGCTTCCAGTTGAAAAGATAGGACCTGAGGGACCGCTGCAAATAATTAAAGACTTTGGAATGTCGTTTTAAAGTCTGATTTTCAATAAGGATAAAGATTTCGTCGCGTAGTTTTCTTTTATTTTTTTCTAGATAGTTATTAGCTTAGTATAGCTAAATAACCTTTGAATAGTTCTTTTGTGTGAAGAAAACGGTCACCCATCTCCGGGCTAACTGAGTCAAGTACAGCTGCCCCTCGCTGATTCAACGTAGTTGTTACAAACCGAGCACCCGATGGTATTTCCAATTGGCAAAAATGACGAACTTCCAAACAAACTTTCATCCCCTATTTAATCCCTCTAGGGGATGAATTTTCCAAAATCCTTCCTTAGTGCTCACTTTCGTTATTTAAGCAACTCTTGTGCAAAATTTCATGCTTCTCGACCCAGCGGTTTAGGCTGTGGTGCATTGGCTTTCTGTGAACGAATGAATGTATTCAAGATTCTTATTAAGTAGATTATTTATTATTATTATTTCTCATTATGTTTTATTTCAAGATTATTTTGTTAATATTTTAAGGATTTGACGTTAATAGCTTTTAAGTCTCAACAAAGGATTCCACTTCAATCAAAATGTACTTATTTTGGTTTAAGTCCATCACAACACTGTTTGTTCATTGTTATTACGGTTTAATTAGGTACTGACTTATTTGTTTCGGCATCGTTAATTTTGGACTCAAATAAGGCATTAAATAAGCTTACCATGGCGAGGTACACAAACCCTTCTATTACAATAGAATACCTTTTAGTATAAAATAAAATTCAGAGCTAAAGTTTTCTTTTATTATTTTCAACCATTTATCTCTAGAGTGCTAGAGCAAAAGATTAAAACGCCGCAGACGGTTAATTTATATTTAATAAACTACGAATCGGTGTGATAAAGTTGGGTTTAGAGGAGAAAAGTTTACTTAAGTGGTAACTGGCGACAGCGTTGAATATCGAGGTATTAGAAAATGAGCTAAGATTATATTGTTTTTATTTAAAGAGATTGAAATTGGCTATTAAAACGTTTGCAAGTTATATCGAAATCTCTTTGGATGGTATTATGATTATAATAGTAGATTGTTTACCAAGGGAGCAAAGAACTATTTTTAAGGCGAGAGTGTTTCTTTGAATCCAGAGCGGAGCGAAGGATTCTAAAGTAGAATCCTGAGCGCAGCGAGGGATTCAAAGTACGCCACTCGAGCTTAAAATAGTGTTGCTCCCGAGGTGAACACTCTACTTTTTATCACCCTCTATGAGAAAAAAAAAACGTGTATGATCCGACCCCCGTCAGGAACAAAGTTCCTTCAAAAGGAAAATTAAAAAAAAATCACTGCCATCATCATGGATTTACATTGTGACCTCACTATAGACTTAAGCAGCTTCGAAAACTATAAAAACGATACCCATGATGAAATTTTTTAAATTATTCGCAGCTGCCATCTTGGATTTACATTTTGACCTCACTATCGGTTTTAGCACCCTCGAAAACTATGAAAACGACACCCATGACGAAAAACTTGAAAATTTTCTTAGCTGCCATCTTGGATTTTCATTTTGACCTCACTATCGGCTTTAGAACCCTTAAAAACCATGAAAACGATACCCATGACGAAAAATTTGAATTTTTTTGCATCCGCCATCTTGGATTTTTATTTTGACCTCACCATCGGCTTTAGCACCCTTAAAAACCATGAAAACGATACCCACGACGAAAAATTTAAAAAAATTTGCAGCCGCCATCTTGGATTTTCATTTTGACCTCACCATCGGCTTTAGCACCCTTAAAAACCGTGAAAACGATACCCATGATGATAAATTTGAAAATCTTCAGAGCCGCCATCTTGGATTTACATTTTGACCTCACTATCGGCTTTAGCACCCTCGAAAACTATGAAAACGACACCAAAGACAAAAAATTTGAAAATTTTCTAAGCGAAATTTTCTAAGGATTTTCATTTTGACCAAATTCACACTTTCTCTCTCTTGCCAGCCTGTTACTTGTTCATACAATGTTCGTGTTTGATCTCTTTGGTAATTGGAACTTTTACTAATAATATCCACATTCCAAATTCAAATCACTTTTAATCCCTAGGGATTAAAAAGCTATTTTAGTCCCTGTTTACGAAGAACGAATTAGCTCTTTTTGAATAGATGTGATAAATCGAAAATGCTGTACTGGTCAAATACATGCGAGCAGGTAGCGGGCAATCTTAGTATGTAATTCCATTTCCATAGTGTTTACCGGTAAATTACTATGAAAACTAACGAATGAATTTTTTACTTCGACACATGGTAACCAAGGAATTTAATTATCAATTTAGCTTGCAAATAGAGCTGTTTAAAGTAAATAAAAAAAATAAGTTTAATAGAAAACTAACCCGACTACGGGAAAATAAAAAATATCTAAAAAGTACGAAACAAGAATATATTTCAGACATAAATCAAGACATACGTACAAAAATGGTCAAGGTAAAGCCGTGGTCGCATGCCTGTATACCATGTGCAACCACATGGTATACAGGCATGCGACCACGGCCAGGAATACCTTCAAAATTAAAATGGCATGCAACGACGGCTTTACCTTGACCATTTTTGTACCTTTGTCTTGATATCTGTCTGAAATATATTCTGGTTTCGCACTTTTTAGATAATTTTTATTTTCCCGTGGTCGGGTTACAGTGTTTATTCATCTTCATTTTTTATTTTATACTTTTCCATTTTTACAATTGATAAACGTTATGATAAAAGGTGTAATACAATAGGTCAGTAATAATGTAATTTGCTCGTCAAGACCTTTCTTTTAATACCAAACAAGTCATGATTGTCTCAATTTAATTTTTTTCGAGGTTAGAAATTTACGTGTAAAGTCCACCATATTAAATTTAAGGTAAATTTATATAGCCTATGTCACCCGGACTATTATAACAAATCTATTGATACTTCATTCATCAAAATCGGTTCAGCAATTTAGGCGCTATGGTGGATGGAACACACTTAAATATAAACAAATATACATACATGGACTGCCAAAATCATAACCCTTCCTTTTGGCTTTGCAGTAGTCGGATAAAAAGAAACAAATGAACGCATTAGCGCGTGAAAAATTATGGTTGTTCGTCATTGATTCTGGACTTGATGGACTCACGTATGCGTTCGTCCATCACTGCCCCTTTTTAAGTCCGCGGCAGTAATGTACTATTTAATAGCTTTTTTTTTAATGAAAAAGACATACTTGTTCGTGATCTTTTATCTTTAGGTACATCATTTGTTTACTTTTTTTAGTGCATAATCAACTAACATCTTCTATTTGGTACTGGCAGGCTATACAAAGAGGAAAGTTGAAGCGGGCCCAATACCACCTTAAATATGAATGCTATGATCTTCTACCAATTTCAGATGAAATATTTATTAAAGTAATTTTATCCCTATTGATGTCGTAAAAAAATACCGATGTTTTGCATTTGTGTTGGTGCAGTTCGCTCAGGAAGGCAACTTTTCATAAAATATAGAATCCAGTTTTTCTTAGTTTCGAAAAAAGAAATCTAATATTTATTTTGAGTAGAAATTGGTAGCATCAATATTTAAAGTACTTCTCCTCCGGGACCCGTTTCAATTTTCCATCCTGTATTACCAGCAGTTACACTCTACCTGTTTTGTAAGCAAGCGACCAGTTTATTTTTCTATAATTTCGACACGCAATATTCTTTAATCCCCAAGGTAACAAAAATCTCGAACTTATCTTCCCGCCATCCGTCTCTGAGCAAGGCGTTACTCTAAATATAAGCCGGTAACAGCCGCAACCCGCACTTATCTATCACAGTAGATAAGGGAACTGCTAAAATTTCCAAGACCCTCGTTATCAGAACCAAGTTTGGTACAATTTTATCTTGTTAAATTCGTTTGCAGTCAGCGGTAGAAGATCGGCGATGTTGGTAAATTCAACCAGATTTTGAAGTTGCAATTTTAAAATGAGTTCGATATCGTATTGTTTTGAAAAAAACAACAAAGGTGCATAAATGCATTGACATAACAAAATTAGTTTAATAGCTATGGCAGCAGATTTTCCTTGATAAACAGTGTTCAGCCTACTATCTCCTGTTCTAGATAGCGACTTGTATCTAGATACTAAACTAGTTTTATCAGTGCAAAATATGTAAGTAGGTACTCAACAGATAGAAAGACTCTTTCCTTCACTTTCGCATTTATATAATACCTATTACGAAGTAAGTCGCTCGACGACAAAATATATGGCCTATTTAATATGTCTTGTAGGCTTAATAAATTCGTATTGTAGTGCTATTCACTTTAATATAACAAAACGTTATGAAATTGTTATTATTAAACATATAATCTGTATTAAATTACCATTCTTAAGTAAATAGAGCCACCAAATAGATTTCAAACATCGTAAGACTGGAATTAAATATTGTTTTATTTCGGTTCTTTGTCGTATTCAATTTTTATCTTAGAATATTTAAGTACTAAACCAAAGTTCATTGACTCAAAACTCGAGACAAAATAATGAATGAGTTACTTTCAATACACAGTGTAAAAACTTTCGAATTCGTTTTTCATATTTTATGCCAGTTTACCCGTTTTTTAAATTTAGTTAGTTCAAACTTCTTCTGTATTAGAAAGTTACTGAAAGTTTTCGAAAAGAAATCAATTTAGTTTCTCTGATGCGTCGCTACGAATAAAACATACAGTATGTTTCAGGCTTTATTGGACGAATAGGTTAGTGGAATTAGATTACAGACGGGTTTATTTTGGGGACAAACTTGAAGAATGTTAGCGGGGTTGCCCAGACTTTGTGGTCATTATACACTGACCCTTGCGGTATTATCTATAAAGGGTATTAATTTATAAGAAATTTCTGTGTAAAAGCCCATAATTCCTTGTAGCTCCTAGAAAAGAGCGAACCATCCGTTTCCATCGTTTCGTGAATACATACGTACCACGTACCTTGTAGCTGTGTGCACAAAGAAACGTAATTATGAGGGTTTTTATGACGTGTCTATTTTAAAAGACGTCGGCAGACATATGATAAAAAAATAATCATTAATTATTTTTTATCGCCAATTACTCTTGGCAAATCGTTTGTAACGGTCATAATGTTTTCCTATCAAAACTAAACGGCCCAAAATATTTCGGAAGCGAATTTCAATAACTTCCGAAACATTATTTCAGTTTCCATAATTGGATCGGGAAACGACAAAAGTCCTTAGCCGGGAATGTTCTAGAACAAACTGGAATTATTAAAGTAAGGGGGCGCAACACAATTGTTGGAGAATGGGCACGAATAATTAAATCTGCTGAGCCTATTTAGACCGCCATCTTGGAATCGAAGTTTTTTATGATGGCGTTTTTATTATTATTTTTCTTTGCGCCAAATATTAATAATGTATGAAGGCTAAGTTAAGATTAACAGCAATACAATTCTGGGATCAAGATTCTAATCCATCGTCTGCTGAGTTATATCAGCTTTGTTATTGCTACGATATAATAGAATAGAAAAGAATACTAATTGTACGATTTGCCTTTAAAGAGGATAGAGGTGGAACCAAAGGATTCCAACAAACATTACAAACTTACGACTTTTTCCTACACGGGTAGACTGAAACTACAGAACACCACTAGTAATGGGTTTAAAGAACTGTTAGGTTTCAATTTATTATACTGGCAGCACCGAAAGATTCGATGTGGCCTTCTGGGTTGGGCGCTCGTGACGGTAGGACGTGCTGAGTGGCGGTCGGTAAAAAGATAGATTGGCATAGTATTGGCTGGAGATCTACTGTAAATTAAGGTAGGTTACCTTTATGGTAAATATTAGAATACTGATTTGATGGTGAAATGAATTGTCATATTATGTGGGGAATAGGAGATGACGTGATGGTATGGTGATGTTGGCAAAGAAATATAAATGACTGACAAATATCTTGGTGTTTCATATAACTTCCTTATCCCTGAAATATTGTAAATATGTAGTTTTATTAAACAGTTTTAGATTATGATATTGGGGTAACGACTTTAAGATTCATTTGGAGAATAGTATCTATTTTGAGGTTAAATAATTATATACGGCATTAAATTAGTTACCTATATTAGATATAGTATAGTTTTTATTATAGAACTTTATTTCTCATAAGAACTTAAAAATAACAGTTCGCTTATAATGAGATACATAAGTGATTTTTATCTAGTAGGTACTTATTAGTTAGTTGGAGCTCTATGGTGTTGGAGATTATTATATTAGCATAGTCTGTTTTATGTTATTTTAAATATTGTGGTGTATTGCCTTAATCTGCGCTTAAATGTGTTTATATAGTCACATTTTTTTATATCTTCAGGTAAACTGTTGAACAGCCGTGCTCCTTCTACCAATATTGTTTTCTTGCCATAGTGCGAGCGCGCGCTGGTTACATGCACCTTTTCCACGTTCATACTGGTTACGAAGTCTATAAACCAGACCATTTTGAAGTACATTACCAATAAAGAAATACCAAAGTATGGTACCTATAGATAAATTAAATGTATCATGTCTCATCCTATTTTCGTCCAGCCAAACTGTCGCCACTTTGATAGAACGAGCACCTGACAAAGTATTTTCCTTTATATTTACACCATGGAAAATAAGGGCAAAATACCCACTATTAAACTAAGAAATTACATGTACACACAATCAATCAACGGGAAAGAAGCCAAACTTTCTTTACCACACTATGATCGATCTGCTGAACTAAATTGCTAAATTTGATTCCGCTTCGGGTAAGGAAAATACTTAGGAAAGTAGGAAGGAGCTGTTAGGAACTTAGTATGTGGTTACCTACAATGTCTTGCTAGAGTTGGAGCCACCTGATGATACCAGCAAAATCTTTTGAAGCCTTGTAGGCAACTTCCATCTGCGAAGCAAAGAGAGGAAAAATTTGATATACTTACATTTATAAAGCAGTTAAAAATCATGCTTGCAAGAAAATACTACTAAAATACTTTATTATGGTTTAACAAACACTATTTTAGAGTTTTGATGTAGTTGTAAGGAATTAATAAAAACTGTTATATTTTTTTATATTTTATTTACTGCAGAACGCGTTCATCATCATAATTATTCCCAGCCCGACACCATGTCTCCAAGCTCATGCGCCAGTATTATCCAGATTCAACCCGGGATGGCAACAATTTCCTATAAATTCATAAAATAATAATAAAAAAAAAACAATCAGCTGTGAGAGAGAGAACCGTAATCTACCACGCGGGCCCAATGCAGGTTGGTCTATAGACTTATACAATGTATAACTGAATTAATGCACATTTTATGAAAGTAGTTTGTTCTCAATCGTTCACCTACTCAATCGATTTCTGTCATTTTTAATATTCGTAATTTTTTATACCAATAATAATTAAAACTACGTAAATTTTTGCCAAACTTCGACTGTACAGTCAAAACAAATCAAAATGGACGAAGTACCTACTATGCTACAGACCAGCGCGATATCGCGGGCGCGACACGGGTCGAGCTGCCTGTCGCGCCCGCGATGTCGCGCTGGTCTGTACGAGTCTTTATACGTGTGTGACTGTAGTGCGTGCGTAGATTTGGATTGTGACCACAATTTTCACATTTCATAACTAATTTTAATAAATAAACAATGTTTTCTAAATAATAATAAAAATTCAATGTATATGTCGGAGACGGGTATGTGACTTTCGTTATTATCAGCGATATCTTAACTACTGTGGGCGTAGTGTGGGTAGTGTTGGTTAATGCGCAATAGAAAAATAGTTTGCAGTTCAGATCACATTATAATTTACTATCAAATGCATCACTAGGTAAATTATACACACACTGGGTGCGACGGCGTTTATTAAAATCACCAATTAACACAATAATCACAAATTGCAACTAACACAATAACTGAGCACCACGAATCGAGAACAGTTCCGCGACGTCTTGACTCCAATGCGACCAGACTCTGTAGAAGCGCGCCTTTTTTGGTGTAGGTAGATCACTCTTGATGTCGCCAGTGGCGCGCTTGCGATTCGTTTCGTGTCCGTACTAATGACCGGATCCGACATATATATTACAACATAACAACAATATAATAATAATAATATTTGATTACGTGCTCGGAGGAAGGAAGTATTCCAGTAAGATGCTGGTAGGGATCTTGACCGTACTTTCGGGATTGTCCTGATAGCCGTGGAATTCCTCTCCACTCCTCACAAGTACCTCAGGACATGTTGCCCCCTTGTCGCTACGACACTTTGTGCTACCGACCGTTTTCGGGGGCCCATTATTGAGTGTGCAAGTCACCCCCTACCATTTTATCCGTGTACATTTAAACATTGATCAGGCAGGGGCCATAGTCCTTCCATAGTTCCAGGTAACCAGTCCACTTTAGCCACCCAAACCCATAGTCCAATATCTTTGTTTCTATATCCTGCAATAGTCCTACACCAACCGGGGGTTGTCCTTGGGTGCCCTTGCATAGTGCGAACAGGGATAATCGTCAATTGGTGCCTCAACACTCAAAAATGTCTAAGGGGCCTCTGTGAGTTGGCTCCGGCCCCTTGTACGCCTTCCACAGGTCCGGGACCCCAGGGCCCCGAGATTTGTCAAAGACATTTAAAAATATTTGATTATAACATAATATTCTAATTGGGGTGTTTGGTGGTGTGCGTTAATTCTGGGACATGTGTAATGTTAATCATACTTAGAGATAGTACACTCATTTCCTTGCAAAAAAATTGTTGGGATTCTATATTTTGTCACAATATTTTCAGGGTAGCCTTCATTGGGCAAATTGTTTACCGGCCGGGAACGTGGCGGGTAAACAAATTTTGACAATTTGTAATGGAATTTTAATATTTCGATAACGTTACAACAATATTTAGGCATTATTTATGTTTATTATATTTCATGTAATTGCGTTTACCTATTATTTCCCTTACAGTTTTCTAAAACTGGTACCTACACCTTACCCCAGAAATACTTGTTACAGGAAAACTTTTTGTTCTAGGTTAAGTAAAAACTAGTGAAGTCCCAGTGTTCAATTGATTGAAGCGAGTTGTTCTGCACTAAAGGTTGCTTGAACCTTGTAACGTCGCTTGTTTTATTATTAGATACGTCTCTTATTACTTTGTAAAGTTTTTACGACGATTTTTTTTTTCAAAAAAAATCAAATACAAAAAAATACTCACTTTTCTGCCGAAAAAAGAAAATAACAAAACAACATAATCGAGTTACTATGATACAGGTGTTTGTTTCGGTCTGTTTTCTCAGAGTACTCAGATAGGAAACGCCGAACTCATCTAGCTTATTTTTAACATTTGTTTAATTTGACGTGTAAAAGTGATTCCGATATCCTATTTACAGAATAAACAATTTCATTTCATTTCATGAAAATGTAATGAAATCCATAACGTTTTGTTTTAAGCGGTCACACTATTCCCTTATCATAAGTGGTACCTACAAGAACTCATTGTAAAGTACCTAAAATTTGACATGGCAGTATAAAATGCAATCAAGCAGAATACACGTATCACATTCTGTCACAACTTACTGAATAGAAGACTCCTCCATTCAGCGAATATTACAGTAATGACTATGTGGTCTCAACTTGCGAAGTCCTTGTCTACAAAATGTATGGCAGCCTTTATACTCCCTCGAAATGTTGGGCCAACACCACCGCATGCACGCCAATGCTGAATGTAAAGAGATTTAATGTTGGCTTGTGACACGCCAATGTTGTCAAATGTGGCGTGGGTCATGGAACAAAGCGCTGGAAATTAATGCTTTATAGTGAATTACTGAAGATTATTGAACCGTATTTTTTACTTACATACCTAATTGGAAACGAACAGAGATTAAAATAATGATTGAAATCAAACTGCATCGTAGATACCAGTTTAAAAGATTACTTTTACTGAGATAGGAGCCTTTTGGCCTCGTACAGGACTTTCTGCTTTTGTTTAAATTTTACCTTGTTTTTTTTATTTAATTTTTTATTAATGTTTTAAGGTGAAGGTGTTTAGTTTAATTTTTGATTCCCTGTGCGAGTCTCAATAAATACTTTTTCTTTCTTTCTTTTTTGGACATAACTTCACCGTATCGTATACTATTGAACGAAACATATTTGTATATACATTGTTTGTCTATAGATTTGTACCCACGCTCTCGAAATCGGCTCTAACGATTTCGATGAAAGTTGCAATATAGGGTTTACGGGGGCGAAAAATGATCTAGCTAGGTCTCATATCTGGGAAAATTTGTTTTCTCTGTATTTTCACCCGAGCAAAGCTCGGTCGCCCAAAGTTTAGAACAAGATAAAGAATAATGACATGACAATAAGGACATTAGAATAATGATCATGGCAGTATGGAATTAGTAGGTACTATCCATACTATTAAATGAGCATTCTCTATTTTCACCAGAGCAGAGCTCGGTCGCCCGGGTACTTTTATTTAATGCCGGTTTTAAATCAATTTAAAATTCATTTAATACACTCTTCCTTGCACCGTTTGCCTTGGCCACAGATGATAAAAATGCAGAAATAAAAGAAGTACCATTAATGATCGTAAACTAATTTCCGCAAACATTGGTCACAGGTTCATTGGACGCCAACGTTCAACCAACTATCAGACACAGCATTAACGATAAGCACGGAAGCCTGCTGCGAACATTTTCTTTCAGTCGTCGCCCCCAAAGTGGCATATTCATTAAAACCACGTGGATGGTAATTAAAAATACTGAAGTATTGTAGAGCTTATTTCCCCGAGGTAGGGGGAGACTTAATCGAGTGTGAAAAATCGTGCTTAGTAGATAGGAAGAGCATTTTTGTTTTATGATAGTTGGTGCTTTTTATTTGAAATATTTTTTAATGCTTTTCATGATTTCTAGGAGGTAGTGGCAAAAAACTGACAATTACTATAAATGACCTTTTATTGTTTGCCTAAATGATCTACATTAGTAAAGAACAGAAAGGTCACGCTTCGCGAAGATTATATATGGACCAGTTTCGGTTTTTTTTTTGTTTTTTTAAATTTATGTTTTAATGAGTGTGTTTTAATTTGTGATTTCCTGTGCGAGTCTCAATAAATACTTTCTCTTTCTATCTGATATCCCTTTAATAACAAACAGAAAGAATACATGGTTCGTTAACTGAGAAGAATTGGATTTTCCATTTTGTAACAATCTTTTTCATCACAATAGGCCCGATGATCGAAAACCAGTCGTACCTTTTAAAAACAAACGGAACGAACCACGATTCGCTCTCCGATTTCAAAATTCACGTAATAACAAACAACACTACATCGACAACGAACATTCACGAATCACACAATATCGAATCACCGACTATCGAGTATTGAATCGGGACGGCATTTTCGATATCGAGTTACTTTACTCGGAATTTATGTTAACCTTAAAAAACATTGCTATTTGGCGTAACTTTTAACTCTTGCATTGTTATGTATACACAGTGAATTCAGACTACTAGCTATTGCTCGCAACTTCGCCTATGTGTATTTTGTATTTCATAATTTTTTATACATATATCCAGGATAAAATTAACCTACTTATATCCTTCTCCAGGTCCCAGGCTGGGCCGCCACTACTTCATAACGATCGATTCAGTAGTTTATGCGTGAAAAAGTTAGAGACTGACATACCTCTTTACTCTCACATTTATAATTATTTAAAAAAAAATTCGTTCGACTCAGCCTATCACAATTCATAGCTGACATTGTTCATACCAAAATTGTAATCACAGTTGCAGTCCTTCTTCCCTCACTCTCATAGTCAGATGGTGTGTCAATCCAACACGACTGGAGAGAGAACAGACGCATGACTGATGGTTTTACGTGTTCTCCAAGGCAAAGGGGTGTCACGTCGCCAACTTTCTAACTCTGAGCTGATACAGAGAATTTCTTTTCAAAAGGCCTAAATTTGGGCTGACCTGAGATTTAAGCTAGCTATTGTGGAACTCAAATGGAGTAGGCAAGAAACCTGGCCGACTTCATTTAAATAACAGGTGGATTATTAACACTGTAATTTGAAAATATTGTAAAAGCCATTTATTTTTAAAAGAGTAACTGTGGAGTTTTTTGCCAGCTCATCTCCATAGGAAACGACCAATTGAACATGTCACCTAGCTTCTGACATTTCCCCCAAGTGCCCTTCAAGGTTCATGTGAAATAAAATATTTTTAATTTGAATTCAATTTGATTAATGAAAGCAGTGATAGAGTGGCGTCCAAGGATTGGAAGACAAAGTGTCGGTCGTCCGGTGGCGAGATGGACAGCCGAAATTGTTGCCGTCGCGAGTAGAATCTGGATGAGGATGGCACAGGAGGACCATCGAGGCAGTCAAACAAGAGCATTCTTCTTCTAACTCCATCACATCCGCAAGCGGAACTTTAATAACAGCGTGCTTACCAGCGCGAGAATGCAACAAAGGAGAATAGTATCGATACAGTGTGAATCACCACTTACAGCAGTCGTTAATTTTCGCAGATAACAGTTAACCGGCCACGCTCATGAATCGAAACACAAATGATCCGTTCTGTGAATTACTGGTTGGTTTTAAAGCTTAACTTGCTTGTATTGGGAGTTTTCAGGAGTCAGAACTGAAAAATATGCAGGTTCAATTTATCTGATATTTTATTTAAGCGCCATTTTTATCGCCGTTCATGATCAAGTTGAGTCGGATTTTACTGAAATAGAGTTGCAGTTAGTTGTCATATTTATCAGAAGCAGTTGATGTACGATTTAGAAAGAAAATACATTTGATTGCACTATATGTGAAGCATTAAAAAAAACAGTGGCACTCCAAGATCGCCTTGGTGGAAGAAAAATACTTGTATAGAATATAAGTCTGTAACGTTATTTAAATAAAGAGCATAATCACGTTTACAAAAAAAAAAACTTCCAAACCTTTAAAGTAAAAATACTTGCATATAACTTTGATCCGTAACATAATATAAATAAAGAGCACAATTACGTTTACAAAAATAAGGTGTCGGTAACAGTGTCGCGAGTTCAATTGTTTTTTCCCATCTCAAAAATGCCCAACGCGCCGAAAGAAGTTTTCACTTCAATAAAATAAAGCACACAAACGTTGAGTTAAGAGTTGTAGGGAATTATGCGTCACATCCACACAAAACGGCTATCGCTCAGCATAATGCTGTGACACTGTGAGACAGAGCTACGGCGCTGTGCTGGTTTTCAGCGCCGTAGTATTGAACTTTCTGCCAGCGTGTGTTCCCCTCCACCTATATAACCCGTCTGCCTTCAAAGCAAAAGTGACCAAGCATCTTCTGGGCATGCTCGTTCCATCGTAGACCTCATCCATCGCTTTCCGTCAGGCAAAATCGAGGTCAAGAGGAGGCCGACAACGCAATATAAAAAAAAAATGCCCTAAAACACTGCAAAATAACTTAAAATTTACATTACAGTTTACCCCTCAACAAGTGCTGAGCATAAATAAAGAAAAGAACAGAGTTATAGAAAGTCGTCAGACGGACGATTTGGAGCTCGCAGTTTTAAATGAAATATTGGAGCACTCTCTTCAACTGTGACCATGGTCCTTTGATGAATTGAAAACAAGTTTCGCTGAGGGGTCAAGTTATGAGCAGGTAGTACGTATGTGTTAAAACCAACCTAATAACTGCGTGCTTTTACTGCTGCTCCGCCATTTCTAAATATTGTTTAAAAATACAACCAAATCATCATTAATTGTTAAAGAAGTCGAACATGATTTTGTATATGAACTAAAGCGCTTTTTTATGGTGTCATTGAAGATAATATTACCGCTAAAAACTTAGCTATATTTTATACAAGCAAATTTAGGAAAACGTATTTACATTAACCGTATTTCATTTTAATGAATCAAAGAATAGTTGAACTTCACTTATTTGGCACTAAAGTTCATATTTTGTAAACGCTACGATACAGGAGAAAATTCTGATGTGGGCAACCAATTTTACTTGTACTTTGCGTCAAATAACTATGCCACTCTGAAGCTAGGCTGCGCATGCGCGCTGGCATGCGCGCTACTGTTTTACAACTAAAATTGACTACTGCGCAGTCATTTGTACTTCAAAGCGGCAAAGTTATTTGACCTATTGATAAACAATATTCATCATCAAATTCATCCATTAATCAATATACTCATCATTATTATTGGTTGCCTTGTCCTACCCACTACCTACTGAGTATAGGCCTACTACTTACCCTCAAAATAATACTTTGAACTTAAATAATTTGTATAGTATAACATCACGTAAGCTGAAACATACCAGACTAGATAGAGAATACACAAAAAAATCTTGTCACTTGCACCGAATAAAATGGTATTGCATCGTTTTAAGTTCCGGAGTTCTGAGTGGCCCCTCCTCTTAACTTTCTTTTGGATGTATAAATTAAAGATACATTTGAACTTCTTCCGTGATTTGATTGTTCCTTTATTTGTGATGTCGCTATGTCTCTGCGAAGATGGTTTTATTTTTGTTTTATTTACTTTTGCTTTAAATTAAGAAAGTTAAGTTTTTGTTTTGAGAAAGCTTTTAAGTATCTTATTGATATGCATTAATGAATATTGTCTTTGGGTTGGTTTTGTTAATGGCAGAATGTATGTAATGAATACATTCAAAATTTAAGAAATAAATACTAATTTCAATGTGATTTATTGAAAAGGCACCGCTATATTAACTACTAATGACTTCTATATGTATTATTGAACACGCTTTGTAATTAATTATTCGTGTTACATAGAATATTATTTTTTATCGAAGGATGAAAGGCAGTGACCGTCAATTTTTTAACAAACCCTCTTAAATATTTCCTAAAAATACCTACAATCTAAAAACAAAACATTATTCAAGCTCACGCACCACCGTTATAATAAAAAAAATATTTTATATAAATAAATAAACATTTGGTACAGGCAATATTCGATAAAAGCAATCTTGATACCATCGGATCCGACCACTAGAGTTTATGGCCGCTACAACTTAGGACGGAAGATTTATAAGGCCTGACCCTACCTGAAATAAAAAGGATTTTTTGGGAACGAAAAAAATTGGCCACACGATATTTTTAGTGGGTGTCGGCCCGATAGTTTGCAATGGAAAGTTTTGCGGTTATGTTAGTATGTGGTGAGATGTTTTATAGGTACCTTAGGCATCGTTTTGAGGGCGATATGGTTTGTATTGTGCTTGAGGAAAGTGTTTTGAAAACGCATGCGTGGTTTTATTTTAGAGCTATACTTTACCAAACAATATTATGTCGATATGACATGCTGTATTAGCAATGAATTTTCGTTTGATGATTTTGCTTATTTTTAAATTTTATTTCACTCTGTTGTTTTAAATCAAGCCTGGTGGAAAGCGGCGGATCACTACGATGAAAGGAGTGTACCCAGAAGATGCAGTTGTCGATGCAAACAAAGGATGGCCATCAACATCTTACATTCCAACGTTAACTTCAGCCAGCTAAGTTTTAGCTACCCATCATTCCTGCTAAAACTCAAATCACATACACTAATTCAAATCATCAGCTCCTTAACGTATAAATTAAACAGAAACCTGAATAAACTATCCACACAAGGTCTACTTAATTACTAATAACACATCAACTTAATCACTTAACCTTTTGTCACCCTCTGTTTGTTCTTGCTAAAATGTTTATAAACCCTGGAGGTACTTAAGATAGTAATTCCCGATACGGTCCGGAAAGCTACCGTTTTACCGCAGGAGAGATAAAATCAAGTTAATGGCAAACATAGGTGGTGACGCGGCCCATGGGCTTTCTATGGCGCTGTGAATCAGCTGACGGTAACTGGGAGCCGTTTGGGCTATGATCAATAGATATTGGAACAATAGTGTGCAGAAAACAGCTCGGTTTTTGTAGAAGGAAATATTGGGGATCGATTTTCGGTATTCATACATTTTAAATAATCAAACTTATATAGTTTTTGGAAACTATAAAAAATAACTCATCTTGTATTAATTTTCTTATTGGTTGTCTTACAGGGTCTTTATTTTACTTTCCGGAATAAATGCTCGTTTAAATGTAAGCAGCGGACAGAAATACACGGAAAGCGACTTTATTTTATACTATCCTGGAGTAGAACCCTTCTATATGGATTGTACGAGTACTTGACCAGTCATTTTATTCAATAAATAACACTTTAAAGTGTGGTTTACTTTATAGTGTCATTCCATTAAAGCATTATGAACAGAATCTCCCTCTATCCTAACTACATCGCCCTGATTTCTCCAAGATTTCCTTATCATTTCGTTTCTTAAAAAATCTTGGAGTACCAGGAAATAATGAGTGAAAAGCACGGCTTCATTACAACGGTCCCTCTCCGCTCCGATTACCATAGTAAAGGAGGTTTTTAGACACGAAAGGAAAAAATCTAAACAATTCAAAACCTTCGGGACAAAAGGAAACGCAATCATTTTATTCTCAAGAGTGAAAAAAATTAAAAAAATCTCAGCGCGAGGAAAAAATGCTAATTCTTTGCGAGATTCATATTAAGAGGAAGTGTGTAAGAAAGAGATTTTTATTATTATTTTAGACTCATTTTTGTTTTTCTTAACCAATGGTGTTGGTTGTCTTTTATCGTCTTACATTTTTTCTTATGAGTCTAACTGCCGCACTCAGAGGCGCCCATTAACGCTAATCTCTGATTTACTAATTTTGTCATTGAATATTAGTCTATATCTTTATGATGTTAAGTACCTTAGGTTTTGCTATAATTGACATTAAAGTAAAATGACGTCTCTGTGTGCAGCAGTAACGCTGAGATCTATAAACGATACTTAGTACGAATCAATGTTGCACAACTATCAAACTACAAGTTAGTGCAAGACAGAGACGGGAACACATCTAAGTCAAAGCAC
Source organism: Agrochola litura (assembly GCA_949152395.1). Lineage (NCBI taxonomy): Eukaryota > Metazoa > Arthropoda > Insecta > Lepidoptera > Noctuidae > Agrochola > Agrochola litura. Next base: position 1,549,545 of record OX424493.1, read on the forward strand.
GACCTAAGTACGCACGATTTCGGCAACTTGACCGAGAAAACAGTTTGAAATTATTCTGGAACTAAGCAAATACTCAAATTAATTATTTTCTAACAAAGGTTAAATCTAAGAATTAATTTAAGTTAGAATACATAATTTAGATAGTTTACAACTAAATCATTATTGTGGTAGAAAATCTTGGTTTATAGTGTTAGGTATTTCTATGAAATGTGGTTGTTCAAAGACCAATGAATTCGTTGAAGAAGTAATCTCGTTGAGTAATTAATTTTCACTACAGTAAATTCAGTAAAGTTTCAGTTGAAAACAACCGCAAACTTTAATTCATCAAGAATTAAAGTTTCTGTCATTGTGGCTTATTGTATTTCAATTAATTCTGTTTTATTTTATTAGGTATCTTGTTTAAAATATTACCGTGTAAAATAATGTTTTAAATTAAGAGTTTGCCCCTTCTAAATTTTGTTTACCTATAATAATTTTTTTTTTCTTAAAAAATATGTACAAACTAACAATTTTTTCCAGCTCCACCTCCGCCATCGTTAATTTCCACTTCTGCGGAGGACAAGCTATCCATTTCCACCTCTGTCTCAGCTAAGATCCAGTACATCCCTAATGCAAACCAATTCAAAGTTTTTGTGGCGCGTAGCAGTTTAAGCAGACGTAGCAATTGGCGGCGGGTGGCGTAGCTACAACACCACAATCTCTACGTACGTACGTTTCTCATGAAAGGAGACTGAAATGATTACATACACTCTTGGGCCTGAATAGTAACGAGATGTAAATGGTGTGAATTTATAGATCCATACATACATTAGTGTATTGCAGTGACTAGTTGCTATCCCACAATTCACATAGCGATGTTTCAATAATATCCAATCCACAAAGCGGCGGTAAAATCTATCATAACAATTCCAAGTCAATCGTGTGAGCGATCTTCGGTATCCAGTGTGAAAGCAAGGGTCGTACAAGGTAGGCAGGGTCAGAATCCGTCAAAATCAAAGCAGTGATCGTTAAAAATGAAAAATAATTGGGAAAGCACTCAAAACACACCCGAAAACACGAAATAAGTGACAGCTGTCTAGTTCTAGTAGGGATGGGCGTTGCGCCAACGAACCGTTTACAAAGACCGTTTTGTGATGATGAAACCGTTTTACGTCCTGAGTTCAACTTCAAACAGTCTTCATTGCACAAACCAGTCTTAGAATTACTTGGTGCGATTTTTACATCTAAGAAAATACAGTCGGGTACAATGATTTAACTATCTATCACACTCGTAAAACAGTCCTTCCAATAAAAAGTGAACTCTTAAAAAGTGAACTCTTTGAAATTAAATACAGTCAGTAATGTATTACCAGTTGTCAATGCTGTCGTTCGTGATGCGAAAAAACCATTTCATACATTTCAAATCGTTGATACTCGTAGTTTTAAGAAACTGCGCTCGACGAAAAGGCAATTCTATTCCGTTAAGTTTAAGTTTCGTCCTTTAACCGTTTTCTACAACCGTTTTCGTCGCCGGAAAACGGTTTCGGTCACCAAAAATTCGAGACTGACCCACTGTCAATGTCAGTCTGCCAGGGCAGAATATGTACTGCCAGTGACATAGACAAAAAAATAAAACTGATTTTAATCGATATGAAATTAATAATCATTATTTTGGTTTTTCAGTAATTTATGATGTTTTATTTAAATTAAATGCACTATACCTATTGTATAAAAGTAAATAAAGTGCATTTAATCACTTTGAGTTAACTATATTACCTAGTGCTACCTAGTGGGTAGGTTTTCTTTTTGTAGTTGTTTAATCGATTACTATAATCGATGATCTCACGAAAACTATCTTTATCATATTTTTCCGCTTCCAGACAAAGAATTGAGCTGATTTTTGATATTCAAGGATAAAAAAAATTGACTAATTTTTAGATCATATCTCAACTTATTACACTTGGGCCCAACATTTTCCATCTCCTTTGGTACCTTAGATGTTATTTAAACTAATGTAGGCACACTTTTATAGTATGTGGATTCAGATTAAATTTTCCATTGGACAGTAAGCCTGTTAGTTAACTTTTTAATCTACGGCACACGATCTCCGTGAAAAACATTATTTTGTCTACCAACCATGACGCTTGCGGACGCCGCCAGCATACAAATTAGATGCCAAAATCTTAAAATACTCCTCCACAGTAATTTGAACTTTGTTGCATTAAAATTAAGGTTTAATTTAGTTGCGGTGTTGTTTTTCTATCTGAAGGGAGTCATCATCGTTAAAAGCTAATCGTGTACAAGTTCTCATTATGCTAAACAGTCGACGTCTTCATTAGGAAGTCGCCGCTTCGTAACCGAAAGAATTACGCACTTTTTAGGGTTCCGTGCTCAAAGGGTAATAATGTGACTGCTGCTAAGCCTTCAATTTGTCCTTCCGTCATAAAATTTTGTCTCCGTAATGGTAAAAGAAGTTAGTCAGGTCTGAAGAAATTGTGCGTCTTTGTATCCTGTCTTGCCAAATGCGTGCGCAACGCATCGCATTTCAATATAAGTGTGTTGCGGCCCTCGTGAAGTGTGCGATAGTTCATATAAAATGTACGACAGTGATTTAGGAAAATTTTTGCGTTGCGATGCGGCCCGCTCAAATGTGCGTCAATCTTTAATTTCCACAAATTGCGTATCCATATAAAAAAATAATCTAATGAGAAAAGACGTCAAATAATAATCTTTTGAGATGCGGAACCGTCAATACAACAAAATGAGACGATCGTGTCCCTTTTCCATAATATATTTTTCTAATATATTCCCTGCTGGACCCGATCGGGTGCCCGCCCTAACGGCAAATTACCAAAGATTTTATAAATCTTATTTTTTTTGGGTAAGGAATGAAAATGGCCGATGTTAACATTGTTAACGAGGGTGATTTTGGTCCCCGATTTTGGTTATTAGTCAACAGGAGTATTACAATGTTTTTTTTACGTAATAAGGTTACCACCTTCGTCGCGATAAGTTCGATATTACGTATTTATCGTAGTGAAAAGTAGAGTGTAACACACGGCGCTAAAACCCATTATAACTCGGTTTCTATTTACTCCCTCGCTAAAGCTCGGGAGTAAAACTACCTCGTTACAATGGGTTATTTTAGCCCCTCGTAAAACAATCTACTATTTAAATAGCTTCATTTGAATGTTTCAGAATGTACATGGCTCACTCCTATCTACTCCACCTGTATTTTATGTAACCTACATTTAGTGCAAATAAATGATTGATTGATTGATATTAAAAAAATATCTACCATAATTGACATCATGATGTCAAATTGTCAACATAATGGCGTTAATTGTTACCATAATAGATGGCGAAAATTGTATTGCATTTCAAAAACAGATGAGGTAGCTGTCACAGCATCAAAATTTAATTTGAGCAACCCAATTTATTAATTGAACTATCACTGTAGAATATTAATACGAAATAATTCATTCATAACGGATTAATAAAGTGCAAGAGACTGAATTTTACACAACTGTTCGAATGATTTAATTTATTTGTTTACTCTTACAAAGAGTGGAGGAAATATTGGCATGTTTGCTTCTGTTTTTAAATAAAATGGTGGTACACATCGTTCTTTTATGCCGTAGTTACTTTATAGCAAGGTTGACCGTCCACGACGATACACAAAAGTAACGTGTTACTAACTCAAATCACCAATGAGCAATCAGAATAATAATAAACCTGATATAGTGGTGGTGGATCGAGTAGAACGGCGCACAATGATTATCGACATAACAGTCCCGCATGACGGGAACCTCGTGAAAGCCGAGAAAGACAAACAAATCAAGTATCTTGACTTGGCTCGCGAGATTGTCGACATGTGGGATGTGGACTCAGCGATCATTGTGCCGATAGTCGTATCAGCCAATGGCTTAACTGCCAAGAGCCTCGACCAACACCTAAGGAGGCTCTCGTTGGGCAGCTGGATCAAGGGCTTGATTCAGAAGGCGGTACTCCTGGACATGGCTCGCATTGTCAGGAGGTTCCTCTCTCTGTAGCCCTGACCGCCGGTAGCTTGGACCCTGTTCCCGATACCGGTGGGCTACTATTTTTTATATTTTTAAATGTTTTTATATTTTCCTTATTCTAATATTTAAAAATATAATTTATAAGTATTTCAATGAAATAAAAGAAAATAATAATAAAATAATTTCTCTCTCCACAAAGGTTGGCTTAGAATTAACATCTTAGGACTAGACAATAAATGTAGACAAAAGCTCTTTTGCGAGAGACTGGAGTCCGTACTAGGGAAACCCTGTGTTACGGATCTCCAGGCTCCCAGTGTTTAGGTCATCATTAGGTACATAGCAGAAGTTTAAAGTACAAGCACAATCATTTGAGCTTAGATTATATAATATAATCTAAGCATTTGAGTTTCTATGAAAGAGAAGCATACGAGGGAAAACAGTAAAAAAAAAAAAAAAAAAAAAATTTAAAAATAAATTACAAAATGTCACAGTCCTAGTTAGTATTTCGATGGTTGTCAGTATACAATGTGTTAAAAAACCCCGTCCGATCCGAAAGGCGCACAAAGGTACTGCAATAAAATTACCTAAAAGTAATAAAAAATCTTATTAATATTGAAAATAAAAAAGTTGTTGCTATTTAAAATTCATATTTTTAGTTCAAAATGACCCCAAATAAAAATTTTGCAAATTTTTAACAGAGGTAGTAAGTTTTGTAGACACCCGCTAAAAGACGGCCGCCGGTGCTCCATGTAATAACCCGGTAAAATTCCCCATTGTAAAAAAAATTTGGCGGTAATTTTTTTTCTTTTTTCCTGAAAATTTCCACATAGATAGACTCTCAGTACGATACTTGACAACATCCTTACGGATCGGACAGGGTTTTTTTACATGTTGTATGACGCGACTTACCAAGACCCTTTTGTATATGGCACGGTTTCTTCACGGTACGGCGTATAAACTGCGCCGTAGAAAAAACGTGTCTGTCAACAAGTTTCCATAGTGATCCATACAGCACTGATGACCGTGCCTACATACGGCGTATAAACTGTAGTTACTCACAGCAATAAAAACGTGTGTGTGCAAAGGGCCTAACGCGTTATTAGCTAGTCTATGATTGGTTGCGTCACGTACGGACCACCGTTGAAATACTAGTGCTGTGACATTTTGGCTACTCATTGGTGATTTGAGTTTGTATCACATTACTTTTGAGTAGAGTCGCAAACGACGGGTCTTATAGTAAGGTAGATTGGTTCCAAGAATTGCTGTGGATAAATAAAGAACTCACATCTCAATCGTAATTTGAGGTATGTTTTGGTGCACTTTGCAGAAGCTATTTTGTGGATGGGTGAATATTCTTATAGAGGTATGAAGAACAGGGTGTAAAGGTCAGTTATCCTCTACATAAAAGAGTGGATCTTCCGACCAGGGGGGTGTTTTGTCTGGTAGGCCACCCCCTGGCAGTTGGGTAGCAATATATTATGTTGATCGCGCGGTAAACTTTACTTGCGTGATACAGGATTTCGCATGACGTCTGTATGATGCGTAGTTCGTATGTGGCGATGTAGACGCCGCCACATTCTCTATACATGGAGTAGTCTCACTGCCACTGGTTCTTGTAAACTATTCGATGTAGTTGCAACAGCAAATTATGGTCTTGTATTTGGAAGCTCGATAGTGACATCCAGTCTAGGATATTATGTAGTTGTAGGTATCGTTGTCGTTTGTCGTAGGAAGTGAAGTTGTTTAACTCCACGTAAAATAGTAATTTTAAATCATATCTGAGTTAATTGCGAACTGACCCTTACCTTTTAGGATAAGATTGAGAAGCTAATGCTTGCAAACAATGATTTATTAAGTATATTGATTTTAACAAATACTTTACACGTCCAAAAATATTTTTAAATCTCGGCGAGGTTGGTCAATGTCATGAAAAACCATCCAAGCAGGTTAGCGTTATTAGAGCCAGTAAGAGGTGAAAAATACATTTTTGTTTAATATCCTCCTTTATTTCCACCATTTTTATCTCAAAAAACAATATATTTTTCAAACATAATTTGGAACAGAATTTAATTTCATGGCTGTACATTTCTTACTGTGATTGCAAATAGCGCGCACGTGACCGAGAAGCCGATGGCATAGACTTGAGACTTCACTTACCTACTATGAGCTGCTACAGTGACTTCATTTGCATGCTTTATCATTATGCTAGCTTTAACAAGGACTGCAATAAGAATTGGAAAAAGGAGTTTTGTTTTAATCAAGTTTGATTTATGTCGACTAATAGTTTTAAAAGATTTTTTTGCAAGTCGGTATTTTACTGTGTTTTGAATAAAAATTAGTTTGATAAAAAACTGTAACCCGATTACGGGAAAATAAAAATTATCTAAAAAGTACGAAACAAGAATATATTTCAGACAGAAATCAAGACATAGGTACAAAAATGGTCAAGATAAAGCCGTGGTCGTATGCCTGTATACAATATGGGTGCCAGAAACACCTTCAAAATTATAATGTTCTTTTAATCTGTCTACCTATTACGATTCATGAGATACAACCTGCTGACAGACGGACGAACGGACAGGGGAGGCTCAGTATAATAGGCTTCCATTTGGCACCCTTCGGGTACGGATCCATAACAAAAAGTTCGAATGTACTCAGGAATTAGTTTTATTCGATTGATAACTTAGATTTACTGGTAAGTCGCAGTAGTATATTTGTAATTTCCTCGATCATAGGCATTTTGTTTTGAAAAAGCTACTACGAAATACATTTGAACCTTGATATTTATCTCTCACCTATTATACATGTAAAGTATAGACAGATAACAGATTTGTTAGTAGACGCAGCAACAATTTTATATCGTCTCGCTACATCCCAGTAATCTTATAAAGTGAATATTTAATAGAAAACCTACCGGGATATTGCTCTCGCTTTCATTCAAGACTTTTTTTATTCGATTCATAATCGTTTTTGATAATGTGAGATATTTATTATTAGGTATCGCGCCTGTAACGCTCAAAGGATTAGGCAGAAGTGTATCTATAGTACACCCACATTTCGCCAGTTATGTTTAAGTCCCATATAATAGGGGGCGAGCCTGTTGCTATCAACTGGGCACAAATCCAGACTCCGGGCTGCTACTGAGAAATTCCTAATGTGAAAACACAATTAGGTATTGGCATTTAGTTTATAATATCGGTCGGTACTGGACAAATAATAACGGAGTATTTTCCTAGGTTTACGTACACTATCTATTGGTAATTTTTTAGCGTTCCGTACTAAAAAAAAAAACGGAACCCTTATAGGATCACTCGTGTGTCGTCTGTCTGTCTGTCTGTCACAGTCAATTTCCTCCGAATCTAATGGACCGATTAAGTTGAAATTTGGTACACATAATTATGTATTTCTGTGTCCCAACACACGACGTGTAACGTTAATAAATTAATTTTGAATATGGGGGGTCACTTATGGCATATCAAATGAAAGGGCGAGGATCTAATTTTTTTTTAAATAAAAATTTAAATGTATTTAAGAAAATATATGAAAATTGACCATTTCCCCCTTATCTCCGAAACTACTGAGCCAAAAGTTTTGAGAAAAATACAGATAATGGTTTAATGTAATGTTTACTCATAGATTTCAGGAAAATCTATAAGAATTCTATAGTCTTAAAATAACACAGTAAATCTCTCAATATTGTTCGTATAAACTTACAGTTGCAGTAGGAATGTATGGGAGTACATGTTTTTCAACTACAATGTTAAGTTTGTATTTGGGACAAATTTATCCCAACTACGGAACCCTTCATTGTGCGTGGTCCGACATGCACTTGGCCCTTTTTTTTCACACACACATGTTATTTAAGAAAAATATCGGTTCTGCAGGGCGTTGTTTTGATCACTCATTCCTGTTTTTTTAAATAAAGCTAGATGTGAAAAATTACGTGACCGATGCCAGTGACAAAATTGTACTATCGTGAAAAAAAAATGTCTTACTAAATTAAGATTCGAAGATTTTCATGACAGACTAAAATAATAGTTTTCTTGTAATTAACTTTGCCCTTTGACATTTTTAATTATTTCTAAATAAAACATTTTATCACTGGCAGACCTTGAATTCAAGAAACTGCTTTTATGAAGATAAAATAACTAAAGTACCTATTACTTAGTCCTTGTATAGAAATAAATTTACGTAAATAAATACAAGTGGTCTGCTGGTAACGATGTTATAAATGGCCACGGTATATTTTGTGATATTTTTGTCTAGCAAGTGATATAAAACAGAAATTCATGACCTTTTATTGCGTATTATTTTATTTATTTTCATAAAGTGCTTCTTCTGTGTTTGAATAATATAAAAATATGAAAAAGTGGTTGTGTTTTAGATTTGTGTATTGCTTTGAGCCTTGTACCTGAGTGCGTCGTCCATTTGGGAAACAAGGGTGACACTATTCCATTTTTGAACTTCAAAATAATGACAAATCAAGGGACAATCGACATCTCAAATGAAACCTCAAGTACTAACTATGATAATATGTACTTCTTTGTGTATAGAATCATCAACCAAACTGACCCGTATATTCCCGTTGTCCCCGTAATGTTTCCGTTAAAGGGGACAATAGGAATTTAATAAAATAACAAAAATTCCTTCCCGTTGTCCTCGTACGCTGTCCCCGTTAATTTATTGTAATATATACTTTTCAAATTATGGCCGTTGTCCCCGTTGCGTTAAAATTGTTAGTGAGATTGCCTTAATAGAGAGAATATTATACCTAGAGTCCGTGCCACCACTCAAGTCAGATAGACGCGTTGTCATGTCACGGTGGTTTTAATTTTATTTTGTAGGAAATAAAATTTCTTTTCATATTCTGCAAATTTTAGATTTAAAAATCTAGCTATGTTTTGTGTGTAAACATTTCTTATTTGTTTCTGTATTTTAAATGAAAATCTATTTATTATAAAAAAAAATTCTTTCATTTTAGTTTTAGGCCTGGCGCGCTAAATTGCCCACGTATAAAAAAAACAATAATTTAAAATGGACAACGATACGTGAAATCTTTACTTTCCATTGTCCTCGTTGCCCGTATGTACATAAGGGGGACAACGGGAAGTAATTTTAATTATTTTCTTAAATTCCCTTTGTCCCCTTTAATGGGTACAAAATTACGGGGACGACGGGAATACACGCATTTAGGTTCTTGGTCAGTTCGTGTATTCCCGTTGTCCCCGTAATTTTGTCCTGATGGTTTGTTAAACATTTGATGCACGATTTATTAAAATATTAAACTGATGACGGCCACAAATTTAATTATAGAGTCATGTTTAGTAAAAATCCCAGTTGTTTCTTCAGAAATCAGAAAGCTTTATTTGTGAACATAGGTCAAGTTACACATAGTGTGAGGTGTTATAAATAGGTAGATCCTCCATGTTTTGCCCAGAGGCGTACAAATATAATTGTTTAAATTTTAAAATAACAAATTGGTGAAATTATGTCAACTTTCACGTCAGTAATAAAATCAGTTTAAATAGGCATAGCATACCAAAGAGAAAAAAAAAATCTATGCAATCAATTTCTAAATAGATGTCAAATGGTTACAAGTAATAATGATAATGTCGAACAAAATTCAAGGTCATTAAAATAGGTCAGGTAGGGTGTTCTAAGGCAGTAATTACAGAATTGTCGTTGAAATAGTCCTTTATTGAGTAATAGCATTTATTAGTCAAATTTCTAAATAGTTATTTTTGAATTTGTCCAGATTTAGGTGACATTTTAATTTTTTCGTGTAGTTTATTAAATTTTTTTTTGGCCATACAGAATGTGCTTTTATTCATTAGTGCAGTTTTGCCATAATTCACTTCGAGTTCTGACTTATTTTTATCGCGTAATTTTCTGTAGGAACTTTTAGTAGCTATTTTGTATGATGAAATGTTGGATTTGACGAATACATTTGTTTCGTATATGTACAACGATGGTAAGGTAAGAATTTTTAGTCTTCAAGACGTTGTAAGATCAACAGCAGCATTACACAAATATTATCAGAGTCTCATTTTGTCAAAGATAAAGGTCCTATGCAAGAGCCAGTTCCGAGAACATTAAATTACAGACCTAAGGACGACAGCGTACGTACACAACGACGCTTTGATACTGGTGCAGTTCACAACCCACCGCACAGATTCAAGGAAAACAAACGCTTGGTATCAAATACTAACATGCACAGGAAAAGCTGTTCCTAGAAACGATACTCTGAAGTACATAGAGAGGTAGAGATCGTCTAATTTAAATTGCATGCTCCGGTAATCGAAGATGCATAGACATTTAAAAAAAAATATAGAATTTTTGTGGAAGGGTGTGTACCTCACTTCTGACGTTTCATAAGTGCCCATGTAGGTTTATGTGAAATACAATATTTTTAATTTTTTGTGCAATATTAAATTAGATGATCTCTGATCGCCGCCGCGTCCATACAACAAGCGAAATCGCACGCACACATCGACACGCGTTTTCTTTAGCGAGTGCCTTTAGATCGCCGTATGTCTTCTTGTACTTTTCGAGTTGACGGTAAATGTAACTATTGCACGACTCATAATGCGAAGCATTAGAGAGTGCTCTGCGATCGAAAAAAAATTTTGCCTCATCTGCAACTGTTTCTATTGTTACACTCCTGCTAGTACACAGAACCTACTTAATTTATATACCATTGTACAGATAGTTTAATGGAGATTAATACTGTACTTTTCAAAGAAACGAAAAAAACATCGAAATAGTTTTTTTTTTAAATCCCGTCAGTCAATGTATGAAACCTGAAAACATTGTAGCTTGCGAGAAAATCAATTAATTGAGTAAATTTTTATTTAATACCATTTTTTCAGCCATAGAAGGAACCCTATTGAAAATGGCCTTTCATTCAAAGTGGCTTATTTATAATTAATAAAAAATTACTAATATATTTCCGTTGCCTTGCAGCCAACAAAGCAATCCTAAATAGTCTTTGACAGTACATAAAGATTGTGAGAAATTTTACCCATATTGATGGGTAAAAAAACAGTCAATACATACTCCATGAAAAGTTGGTTAAATACTTTTCTGTTTTTGAATGAGCGTTATGAGGCGTGAACTTTTGGATTTTACAAATATTTTATTTTGTTAGAGTGTTATTAGTTGGACCCAGTAGGAGGCTACGCTGATCGCGGCATAAGTGGCGTTTTTTAGGTCCTCAGAAGTACAGGTGTATTGACACTTTGGACAATCCAGCTTAAGCGACATTGTTGTTTTTGCCGTCACGTTGTTAATCGCGTATTATGGAACCGCGCACCTGTATCTATCTATTTTGTGAAAGAACCAAACAGTAATAAATCATTATCTTCTAATTTATCTACCTATCTATCTTCTAAATATATAAAAGCGAAAGGTCACTCACTCATTCATCACGAAATATCGAAAACCGCTTGACGTATAAAGATGAAATTTGGCAAAAAGGTAGTTTATAGTTAGTAGACATCTGTTAAGAAAGGGTTTCTGGAAATTCGACCTATAAGGGGGTAAAAGGGGGTATTTTCTTTGTATGAAAAATCTTATTCCTTGAGTTAATAAACTTGGAACTCAGCACGAATACTTATCTATATAAATTATAAAGTTTGCCATGTTTAGTTTAGTTCTAAAGGAAGATTGGGGGGTGTCAAAGTTTGTATGGCATAATTTTAACGCGCGGTCTGATTAACTCGAAACTCAGTATTTATACTTAAGACTAAAAATAAATAAATACGTATATCAGGGATTTTTGAAAATCTACCCCTAACGGGGTGAAAAGGGTTATTCATTTCTACAGGGGAAGATTTTACTGTGTGGCTTGGTTAACTTGAAAATTGGTATAAACACATTGGTTGTATTGGTGTACTTGGTATTGGTATAATAGACTTTTCAAAAATTATTTTCACCCTATTTATTACGGGGGATGAGCAATATTACAATAAGTTCGTATTCTTCTATAGTTTACCGCAAATTGTAAAAACTCTAGCCTAAAGGTTAGAATATTGCAGATAGTTACGGATTTAACCTTATAAAAGATTATCATCACGCTATAGCTTTATGGATGTAAGCAGTCAATGATAACATTTACAGGGTGGATTTTGAGATGGGGCAATAAGGGCAGATACCTTAACCATTGTCGCTAAAAGAAAACAATCTTAGGAGACCAATAGGATGCGACAGTAACTTGTGGGCCTAGGCGTACACTACGATTTAAATATTTGAAAAAGGAAGTAGAAATTATTCTAGGGGAACCAGTTTTAGGACTAGGACAGGATAGTGTGGGAGACTGTCCTTATCTTTTTGAAACATGGTGCTCTGCATTCACAGATTTTGAAAAAAAAAATGTACAGTCAGCAAGAAAATGGCCAATTTTCACAAAAACTTTTTTGAAACCAGTCGATCGTATTTCTTATTACGAGGGTCAAAAAACTATATCAGGCCAACTGACGTTTGAGTACAAGAATGTCTGTCTATATGTTACCTTTTCACGCCTAAAACACTGAACGGATTTCGATAAAATTTGACAAGGAGATAAATGGCATCCTAGGGTAGGATATATGGTACCTACTGTTTGTCTCAAAAATAATCCTAATGAGGGTGGATATATAGGGGATGAAAGTTTTCTCGCCAAACTTCATGCTGCTAGGGCAACAGGAAGTACCATTTAGGCTTTGTTTTATTTGCGAGTGTCAACATAAATATGCGGTATAATTAAATGACCATATTTTTTTATTGCGTTGACTTTCAAACTTCAAAGTCAACGCAATAAAAACTACTATCTTTACAGCTCCAAGGGACCGTAGATCTAAGTTTTTATATCTATTTCAACTTGATGCCTCCACGCATTTCTAAGAAAAAGGGTCTTGACAGACAACGAAATCATCCTTTAACGGTTTCAATTTTTCATTTTGAGTACGGAACCCTAAAACAGATTTATTAATTTGCCTGTTACCTTTTCATGCCGTAACGACTGATCGTATTTAGATGAAAGGCATACGGATAGGCCATAAGCTGGGTTAGGACATAGGATACTCTGATTTCCGGTAGCATGTTCCTGTGGGATATTTTCCGACATCGACACGGGCGAAGCCGCGGGCAAAAGCTATATAGTATAATAATAATAATAATAACCCCACCGCCGTATCTCTACGTTGACGTCGTGGTGGGGCTTGCGCGCTCCGAACTCTGGGTATATGCCGGTAAAGTTTACTTTGCCGAAACAGGTGTAGGGTGAGGAGCCAGACCAAGAGAGTTACAAAAACCCGCAGGGCAGCATGTGGCGAGCTGTTGGGCAGTAGCGACCCCACGGACCCTATCTTCCGGGCGAAGTCTTGTTCCTCACCTCTGGCTTGCCTTTATTGGCCGGCTGGAGTGAACACTGACGAGGAATGGAACTCCCACTTCATTCTTGCCTTTATTGGCTGGCTCGAGTGGAGATTCGCAAGAGCAAACATGCTCGGAGGAAGGAAGTATTCCAGTAAGATGCTGGTAGGGATCTTGACCGTACTTCCGGGATTGTCCTGATAGCCGTGGAATACCTCTCCACTCCTCATAAGCACCTCAGGACATGTTGCCCCCTTGTCGCTTCGACACTTTGTGCTAGCGACCATTTTCGGGTGCCCAGTATTGAGTGTGCAAGTCACCCCCTGCCATTTTATCCGTGTACATATAAACATTGATCAGGCAGGAGCCATAGTCCTTCCATAGTTCCAGGTAATCAGTCCACTTTAGCCACCCAAACCCATAGTCAAAATAACTTTGTTTCCATATCCTGCAATAGTCCTACACCAACCGGGGGTTGTCCTTGGGTGCCCTTGCGTAGTGCGAACAGGGATAGTCGTCGGGTGGTGCCTCAATACTTAAAAATGTCTAAGGGGCCTCTGCGAGTTGGCTCCGGCCCCTCGTACGCCTTCCAAAGGTCCGGGACCCCAGGGTCCCGAGATATGTTAAAGACATTTAAAAATAATTATAATAATAAATCCTTTATTTCAGACCATGTCCATAATAATTACAAGTAACGTTACAAAATGTGAACACGAAAAAGTAATTCTAAATATTCAGTTACGATAACCGATTCCCAGAAATCGTGGGACATACCTCAGAAATAGTTGGAATATAGAAAATATTCAGTTATAATGACACACGGGCCGTGTAAGGCCTCATAAAATACGGTTTTACGACAAATTACCGAGGTAACGCGATTTGGAAACGCGACAGACGTTTTTCGCGACAATATAATCCCGAGAATGTGAGTTCGACGTGTTTTGTGAAATTTTCTTGCATTTTTGTCTGTTTATTTTATTTTCTTAGATTGGTTTTTGATTTGCTTTCTGTGATTCGATTATCTGTGTGATGTTGACTTCTTGGTAAGAAGATTTTGAACCCAACATTAATATTGTAAGGTTTCTTTTTGAATTTGGCCTATATCTCGGGTATGCGGTTTCATAACAATTATAATTAAGAATATTAATTCTCAATTATGATTGCACAGACTGTACACGGAATAGATAAAAGAGTTGATTGTATTTATGGCCAGGGAAATTCATAATTAAGCAAATTGACAGCCATTTCATAAAACTGTCAAAGAATGATAGAGGTGTATGAATGATGTGTGTGAATTAATTTCCCTGACTTTACGTAAACATATTAGCCACAATTTCTCTCAAAACCAGTTTATTCGTCTGAGAAAACATTGCTCCATTCTAGGAATTTCTCGTGTACCACATACACTGTGACAATAACCTATGAGGTATACTATACAAATATTTGTTCCTGTGAGAATTGAACCACTGTTACACTGTTAACCTAGTACCTACTAACCGCATCTCGTTTACCTAGCATCCTTTACATCATGTATGGGAAACTTAAATGGACTTTTAGTTTATTTTACCTATAATGTTGCCACTGCTGGGACACAGTCTTCCTATCTATGAGAGGGAATGAGCCATATACAATAGACGTTGATATATTTAGTAACCAGTTCCGCTTAACTATTTCTATAGAGCCATAAAAAACCCTGTAAGAAATCGACACGTGTTTCATCTCTCAACGAGGCATTCTTAGGATTACGATTGACTTGTCGCGAACACGAACACGGCGTGTTGCCACACCGAGCGCTTGACGCAGAGAAATGCTGGGAATGGGCCATAACAATCCACTACGCGGACACAGTGCAGGTTGGTGAATATCACGTGTCTTCAAATTTTTGGTTCATGTGACATGTGTATGTAGATGGCTGGACAAGATTTTAACTCCTACCGAAATTACAATGTGTGGAAAAGGGAGGCTTTTTCCCTGCAGTGGGATCATACAATCTAGTTAGATAGGACATATACACACGTTTCCTCACGATGTTTTCCTTCACAGTTAACCGTATGGGGACAGTCTTTAAAACACGATCATGGAATGCCGTGCATAGAACCCATAAAGATAAAAATGCTGATGAATTAGGGCAGGTTAAATGATGCTCGTTGATTAATACTGACAGCTCTGCCCATTGGTTAATGGGGCGTGTACATAATGGGCCAGGTTGGCGCGTTTTAGTGTATACGTCATAGTTACACTTTTGATCTGTATAAGTAAGCCACCCACTGCCAAACTAGTCGTCGAAATAGGAGACAATTACTTCAATAAGATGTGAACATCATGTAACATTAAGATAGGTACTCGCCCACTATCTACATTCTACATACAAACAGACATGAGTACGAACATGTATACGACATGTACAGCGCCTGTTTTCGGATTGATTAATTACTGTGACGGTGAAAGATTATCAAGCTTTGGAAACTAGAGAAACCCGTTTTAGATGGAACTTTAAGACATAGTCGTTACTATTTATGCATTAAATATTTTCAATGTCAAAATAATTTTATTGTGTTTCTCAAAGACACTGTAGGTACCTTTATATCTATAATTTTTATGGTGTACATAATGAAGAGTATACTACCTCTACTTATTTATCTACCTACAAATAGTGTTTTTAAATACTTGGTATGAAACTGTATTCTCAAAATAATTATTAAAACAATTTTCAGTCACGCATTTGCAAAAACACTGAAAATAAATTAATAGTGACGTTAAATAGTAGTTTGCATATTGCTTATTAAATTCATTGGACATTTAAAACTGCAGCTTTTTCTATATGTCCGTCATTCATGTTATCAGTGACAAGTTTAAATGAAACACAATGTGGCTATAAAGTCCTCGTTAGACGATACAGGTCTGCAGTATTGCAAAAATGTATAACAAAAAATAATTATTGTACGATAAAAATATTTTTAATCATTACTTTTAAAATATTAAACGTGCACACGCCTTACAACTTGCCTAATAGTTTTAAGCGTTATGGTGAAAATATAAACCACTACAAACATTCTAAAAGTTTATACCTAATAGAAACAAAACGCAGAGCAAACTTCAACAACCAACCCTCATCAAAACGCCAATAAGGCAAACTGAACTAAATTAAATACAAACATTACACTTAAAGCGCTAAATTAACACATCACTATAAAATAAACTGCACATCAGAGAATAATCAAAACATCAAACGGGAAAATACACATCAACAATTTCAAAATGCAGAGTTAACTATTTAACTTCAACTAAAATGTCAGTAAAACCTTCGTCAATTATCGTGAGCTCTGCAGACTGCAGAGTGTAGACGGTGGCACGTCACCCTAACAGTCGGCACACGTTTAGTTATTAAAATGGTAATTACAAGCACACGTTGTTTGAGCCCTAATGTGGGGAGCTCTGACGTCACGTATACAGTTTAATATGCTCGGTTTACGAACGCGATGACTTAAGTTCTTCACGTCAAGTAATCTCGGAAGTTTGTTAGTAGTTGCTGCTTTAATTAGGTGGTTAGTTTCTTGTAAAATAGTGTGAATAAGACGCGTTGCTTAGTAACTGACGGGATACTTATATCGGGTGTGTAATATATGGCATAATAACACATAGTATAATTATCACTTGAAATTCACATGATATAATTTTCATATGCTATAAAAACAAATAACTTAATGTCATGTAACCTTCTTTTGCTCTAATAACATTTAGTATAACGTTCATTTCATATAAAGGCTTGTGCAGACAAACGCGACACGCGACGCGACACAAAGGCACCGCCCGTCGCGCGACGAGCGGTGCCTTTGTGTCGCGTTGCATGTCGCGCTGGTCTGCACAAGCCTTAATTTTCAATTTGTATAATGCTCTTTTTATATAACGTTTAGTTGACCTAATTTTCATATTTACTGTAATGAATAAGTAAACATCATACTGTTATAACCTCATCTAATCCAAATGATTCAAGAACAATAAAGGGGATCTGGCGCTCGGCGGCAGCTGACGCGGCACGCTCGCTTCGCTCGCTCGCCTTCGCACGACTGTTCTAACCTAACCTAATCCAAATGCTACCCAACCTAAACCCAACTAACCTAACCCAAATGGCAGGCGTTTAAAATCTAATCAGTTTTTGCAAAAAATATACAAAACAAAGTACCTACACGTTTCTAAATTATATTAAACGTTACTTATAGATTTTGAATATTATAGTACCTGAATATTATGCTAATTGAATATTAATTAATTCAAATGTGCATTATAGAAAATGTTCATTATACCATATAAAATTAGGTAAAATGAAATTATATCAATAATTCATTATATCATTTCATCGTTATATTAAAAAAAGTATATTAAATGAAATTAGGTCATATGATCATTAAAACTTTTGTTATTATTTCAAACGTTACACACCACTATATCATGCTCACTGTAATGTCTCACTGATGGTGGTGCGTGTTGAATCATTTAGCTCTCTTCAAAATAATTGAGCTGAATCGTGCTAATCATGCGTCAGGTTCGTGAACGGGTGCCGTCAGTAGGTTCTGGTGATGTCTTAGCTGCCACGGCTTTTTTAAATTTAATTTAATTTTTGAATTGTTTTTTATCTTTTTATTACGGACGCTTTTAACATTCTACATCATTCTCACACGTATAATTTCAACATGAATGATGTAACCAATATTTTGTAACCATATTTTGATTTAAAAGAGTGTCCGTGGAGTTTCTTGTCCGTTCTTCTCCATAATAGGTACCTACATACTACGAACCGCGTGCACACTGAAGGAGTAGGAGTAGAAGTCGGTTGAGTGGGGAGGGGATTTAAGGAGATTTCTAAGATGTGACCTGCAAGGTGCATCAGAAGGACGGGCGTAGGAAAAGCGTTCCCGCAGGTAGGATGGCGTTTGGCTGTTGTGAATGATTAAACTAGAAAGGACAACCAATAGAATGACGTCAGATGTAACCGCAAGAAACGAGGATAAGCAACCAATTTTAGTTATCCAAGAATGTACAGTTTTTCACATGTTTTTTTTCCTGTTTCTGAGACGTAAAATGAGTATTACGTGAAAATCAAAACAAACTACATTACAGTTAGCAACACGGTAGTTTAACTAATACAGTGACAAGCGAAACTTGCAGCTTGCAGTTTCGTGGGAACTAAAACAATCTGCAAACGATGCTAAGCCACTTAGATACTCGTATAGCTGCAGCTTGAATATTAATAGCTGTTCGTAATTTAGCTTTGAGCTAAGTTGGGACTGATAAACATTTTTTTTTTTTTGATAAACGATGTATTAGTTACTTACGTTTAAATTTTCAATGTTGGTACCTGCAGTCAGGGAAATAGTTGTTATGCAAATTGACTGCTTATTATTATTTTTTGACAATTTTATGAAATGCATATTGACATAGAATGTGAAACAACAACCAAATAATTAATTTCTCAATTTATATTCATTATATTATGTATATCCTTACATACTCCTTTTGCCTCGTTTACGTTCATATATCTGGTCATACACGCACGTCGGTTGCGAGTGCTACGCACCTGTGGGAAGAAGGCGTGAGTTTATGTATGTATGTATATGTATTTGTTTTGTTGTTAATTTTAAAACGCTTGAGTCAAATTATACCAAACAAAAATCTGTTTTATTTTAATGTATTATGTTGATTAGATGTAACGTTGAGTATTTTATAAACGTGTTACAATATTAATTTATTTACCTGGTAATATTACAATATACTTTTAAAAGTAAATAATAGCATTAAAATATTGTGTATATGTCGTGGCCAGGTCTTAGAATTGATAATTTCATGAAGTGTCGGACCATTTCATGAAATGGCCAGTTAAAATTGAACGTATCTTTTAAACGTCAACGTTTAATGATATGTGAGTCGACGTTTGGCCATATTGATAATTTAGGGTATCCATGGTTTAAGTCAGTAAGCAGAAGTGTAATTGAACTGTTAAGTGGTTAAAGTGAAATAAACAAAATTTCCGTAATTATATCGTTTATGAACTTATTTTAACCAGTGATCTAACAATAGCAATGTCTGGCTAATTAGTTAGTTCATGATATAGTCCATCAATGTAAGAATCGATCACCTTTCACTCGACGGTTATTCTTTAGATGCTATGTAATAGAGTGTGTGTGTATGTATTTATTTAAAAAAATATTAACACAATAAATCAGTGAGTGGTAATTGGATAGCAGAACCCATTTTCATAAGGTAAGTCCTTGTGTCTTTATTATAACTAAAAGTCAACATAATGCACCACATAAAATTTTGACGTCGCTACAAGTCAACCTAGATTTATTAAAAGCTTGTAAAAAGTAGTTCATACTTTTCCGATCACATCGGAGTGAACTTTAAATTATTATTTCAGCGTTATGGAATTCACAGTTCATTTGTGGCGATAAGGCATGTTCACATGCGGGTGGCCAATGATAATTAAAAATGTAGTGGTGTTTATTGGAAAATTTATACTTAATTCCACTGCAATAGTTTGATTGGCTTTAAATTTATTAATTGAGGGAAAAGCTAGGATGATCCATAAAATTTGTATGTACCAGCCAAAGCCTCAAAAATATATAGACCTACAATCTATAATGCTCATGCCACACCAACGGGAAACGCCGTTAATTATCACGATGACGGACCTTAACCCTTCGGAATTAAGTCTATCATCGCGATAATTAACGGTGTTTCCCGTTGGTGTGGTCCCGGCATTAGGCAATCAATTTATAGCTGGCAATATACCTGTTGTGATTTATTTGATTTAATTTATATAAATGTATTATTTTAATATCGACTGTGGCAACTCTGTCAAAGTACAAATCATTAATATTTTAAGAAACTTCTAAATGTATTTTCATTATGGCAACTGAATGTGCTATTTTACTTTGGCAACACTTAGAAATAACGGTTATGATATTATCGTTATTTCTGGGGCAAATGTTGTTTTGAATGGTAAAGTGTAATTGCATGGTCAGTCGTCGTTTGATTGTGAAATAGTATAGTTGTGTGGATTAAAGTATTAGCAAGAAAAGAGTGTTTTCTTTATAGTAGAATATATTTAATAGTACAGTCGATCTCAAGACGGTAGTAACCCCACAAGACTAAAACGTTTTTAAAATGAAAATTTCTTTGGGTGCATTGGGCATTTTTGAGATGGGACTAAACCACTGATTTCGCGACACCGTGACGGAATTGACCGATACCGTGAAGAAAAAGACATCAACGCGTTGATTACCACGGTGCGTGGAGTAAAAGACATCAACGCTTTGATTACTGCGGTGCCATTTTTTTTTTCAAGTTTTCTCTTTTCCCGGTGTGCCACTGTTTTTTGTTCTTGTGTGAGCTGGTCTAGGTAGTAGCTGGTAAGGAGTTTCAATGGGATAAGAGGCCAGCTTATACTGATTTTGTTACCACTGGCATGCGACCTACTGTACGTTGAATAAATAATCTCAATTTCATTGCCATTATAAATTACCGATTATTCCAAAATCATGAATCACGTTTAGCTATACATTTACAATACTGGGATGGTTGCATTTATCGGAACAATGCTTTGTTATTTCTTATGTTATAATACTTGAATTTCAAATGACGATGAATTTTCGATTATCCTTTTTAAGGCAGAGTAGGACCACCGGTAACTCCTTGGATGGCACACAAATACATGGTCTCCTTACACGACAAAACAGTCTCATATTATTTTTTAAAGCTAAATAAATCAAAATTGTGTCCGATAATGTGACAAAAAAATTGTATGTCAACCTTGGGCCCTGGAGTTGTTTTGAAAACTGCACCGTGTGGTTATCAAATGAAAGGGCTTGTTGCGAAAACCATTTTTTTTTTATAATTTTAAAATAAATCCTTTAAAAGATATTTAAGAAAATAGATGAATATTGACCACCCCCCCCCCTTATCTCCGAAACTGGGTACGGAGCCTAAACACAGAGAATGGTTCTTTACTCATAGACCTGTAGTCTATAAAACTATAGTCTAAACCTATAAAAAGTATAATAAGTATAATGGTCTTAAAATAATACGGTAAATCTCTCAATATTGTGCGTACAAACTTACATTTGTAGTTGGAATGTATGGGAGAACATGTTTTTCAACTACAATGTTATGTTTTTTCTTGGGATAAATTTATCCCAACTACGGAACCCTTCGTTGTGCGTGTTTCAACACATAGTTGGCCGGTTTTTTATTATTTATTAATTAGGTGTAAGTTGTTATTTAGGTACATTTCATTTTAATTCTCTCTCGAATAAAAAAAAAAAACTAAAACCCGACTACTGGAAAAATCACGGTTTAAAAAATATTAAACAAGAAAATATTTCAGACGGAAATCAAGACATAGGTACACAGGGCTACACATCAAGCTATACATTTCCAGTTTATGCTGATCTCGCATTGCATAGGATTTCCGTACAATGCGAGGTCAGGTTGTACTGGAAATGTATAGCTTGATGTGTACCCGTGTGTACAAAAATGGTCAAGGTAAAGCAGTGGTCGCATGCCTGTACACCTACAAAATTATAATGGCATGCGACCACGGATTTACCTTGACCATTTTTGTACCTATGTCTTGAATTCTATCTGAAATATTTTCTTGTTTCATATTTTTCTGAGAGTGATTTTCCAGTTTTAGTTTATAACTCAGTTTTTATTTAAATTATTTTGGGGTTATAATTTCGTGATAAACTATTTGCAGAGCAACTAGTTTTTTTTGTTTGGTTATTGTATAATAGGTATTCATTTTACAGCTGCGCCGTACGTAGCACAGTCTAACTTTTGCTTGTTTTTAACAATTTAAACATTTTCGTCAAACCCTTTCATTTGTTACCCAACATGGCACAATTAAAAAAAAAATGATCGTTCTTGACTACATGTCCTCTAGAGGGCGCCATATTGTATTTAATGTAACATAACATAGCCTATAACCAGCGAACGATCAAGAGGATTCCAATGATACCTCATTTGTCAAATTATGATCGGTAGTTTAGAAGTTACTAGCTGCGCCCCGCGGTTTCACCCGCGTCAGTCTCGATCCTGTGGGAATATCGGGATAAAAAGTATCCTATGTGTTAATCCAGGTTATAAATGATCTGTGTGCCAAATTTCATCCAAATTGGTCCAGCCGTTTGAGCGTGAAGAAGAGACAAACATACACACACACTCACACACTTTCGCCTTTATAATATTAGTGTGATGAAGTAACAGATGAACACACATACATACATATCGGTCAAAATCATAACCCACCTTTTTTGCTTCGCCGTAGTCGGGTAATAAAAGTTTACTCTTAACCATAAATGATAATTAAATAAAACCTTTTTAGATCACAACCCAATATAAACAGACGTGCCATCATAATACTCATCATATTATTTAAATTAAATGTTCACACTTTTTAATTTGTTATCAAGTTGATTGCTTCACGATATTAAAGATACGTCATTATCTCATACAGCACTCATTTGAAAACTCGTTAGATTAACAAGTTTTGGAACAAAGTTACGGAGTTGTGTTTTTAAGGGATTTCAGGTCGTTTGTCTTAATTACAGTTGATGTTTTTGAGTGTTTTGTTTTGGTAGTGAGTGACAAACAAAGCGACAGAGCGAAAATATTTCTTTGACAAATGAGCACTGTCTCTTCTACACCTTGTATGAAAGACTTTCGTTTAATAACTAAACCTAATACCTACTTAATTTAAATATATTCTGATTTAATAATATTAGCTGTTCATTATGTTTTGTGTATTTTCATATACATCTTTAAAAACACAGTAACTAAAATTCCGAAAAAATAATTTTAAATTAAAATAAAATTTGTAATGGATGCCAACGTCACCGTTGCCAGCTCAAAGAAG
Source organism: Agrochola litura (assembly GCA_949152395.1). Taxonomy (NCBI): domain Eukaryota; kingdom Metazoa; phylum Arthropoda; class Insecta; order Lepidoptera; family Noctuidae; genus Agrochola; species Agrochola litura. The sequence continues at coordinate 1,572,810 of OX424493.1, forward strand.
ACCAGTTGAATAGGTATTGACAAGGATTTTAATGTCTTTTAACGTACACGATACAATATTAATGCAGGACGAGCTCACGTCTCCTTTTCCCAGAAGGGACGAAGGAGAGAACGGGGGGGGTCCTCAACAGTGGAGTCTCATGAAACTATTCCAAATAGGACGTAGTGACGAATGCACCACTGGTTCAGTTATAAGAAAAAATTGTATTTTAGCGGACGTCATTAGATCATGGAGAATCTTGACACCGCGATTCAGAAAGATGACGTATTGCGACAACGCCATCTAGTGTCGAGTAGCGGTATTTTGTAGTGTCACTTAAATATTCGTGCTGGTGGATTATAAGGTTTGCTACAATCTCCCACTCAGTTCCCGAAGACGTCTCGGCGAGAGGAACTGGAGATATATTTCTTTCTAGGACCACCACGGCCTCTTGTATTGGCGGGAAGTATAGTCTGGGTAACCAACTTCTTCGCAGGTCATTCTTTTTTTCTGAGCGGGTGTACAGGCTCAGGAACTTCGGTGGTCTTTTCACCTTCGTAAGGTGTTAGGGCAGTCGTATGATATAGACCGATCGGATTTTCAGGAGTATTCGGTGAAGCTACTTTATATGAGGCAGGACCATGCTGCTGCACTATAACATATGGACCATCTCTGCGGAGCGCATATATAGCTATCACTCCCTGATTTCCTCTGCTAATCTGGTGTATGTAATCTCTTGGTGATCTCAATTCTCTTCCGGATGTTAGGTATGAAGGAGTTTGTCCCGTTGTGGAATAATTTATTTCAGCTGCCGTAAGTAACCTACTTGCATATTCCACTGGGTGCTCTTCTTCCTTCTCTCCTTGAAGAACTGCTCTGAGTGCAAAACCAATGGCATCTGTTTTCAGAATGTAGGGCTTGGTTCCATCTGCTTGTTTTAGAACAGGCGCAGTTGTAAGCCGTTGTTGCCCTTGTTTCAGTGTGTTATTTGCATCTCTTTGTGCCGCATAACAGCGGTAGTCAATACACACCCGTACCAGAACGTGTTTTAAAATAGTAACCGCTTCTAGGATTTCAAAGTCGAACAAGTTGACAGACATTCCTTTAGATGAGGTCTTCACAACTTCACAGCTGACGTCGTTATTTTGCCTGAATGCATGACGTACTCCTGCTGATCTTTGTTGGGCGCCAGTGTAAAGGATGTCGTCGTCACCGCCGCGCCGGCTCAAAGAAGACCAGTTGATTATTGACAAGAATTTTAATGTCTTTAACGTACACGATCCAATATTAATTACAGGACAAGCTCACGTCTCCTTTTCCCAGAAGGGACGAAGGAGGAAACGGGGGTTCTCTTGACTAAAAATGACAATAAAGTCTAATAAATAAAGCTCTTAACTTAGCAGTGGAGCTAGAGTCTCACGAAACTATTCCAATTAGGTCGCAGTTAACGAATACACTTTTAGTTCAGGCTCACAAAAATTAATATTTTAGCAGAGGTCATTAGATCATGGAAAATCTTGACACCGCGGTTCAGAAAGATGACGTATTGCAACAACGCCATCTAGTGTCGAGTAGTGGTATTTTGTAGTGTCACTTAAATATTCGTGCTGGCGGTTTAAAAGGTTTGCTACAAATTTTTATTAATAAATAAAAAAATGTGTGTTTTTGAGAATTTCGGTTAGCCCTGGCTAACTTTAGTTACGTGCGTCTCCACTCGCTGAATCCTCGTCATCACAACCTCCGTCACTACCATTGCAGCGGTGACGCACACACGATCTGACGCACTTCAAATACAATTTTATTCTGGCATTTATAGTTTTTAACCGACTTCCAAAAAGGAGGAGGTTATATGTTCGTCGCGTATGTTTGTTTTTTTTTTTCTTTTTTTTTATGTATATCCACCGATTTCTCCGTCAATTGTGGACCGAATTTGAATTTTTTTTTTGTTTTAAAGGGTTTGCTCTCGAAATGGTCCCATATCAATTTTATTAACTTTGCTTCAACAGTTTTTGAGTTAGCTTCAATAATACGTACTTTTTCCCACTTAGTATGTGGATGATATGATAAGTTCCTGTCACTGTTATTTACATAGCAGGTAGTGGTTTTCGAATTTGTGTGGAGTAGGTACCACAACTAAAAAGTGAAAAATAAAAACTTTTTACAAAAAAAAACAACCGACTTCCAAAAAACACTACAAAGTGAAAAATAACTTTAATTTCGGAAGTCAGTGACAAAAAACGAAAGTTCAAAACCAAAGAAAGACACAGACTTCCGAAATTAAAGTTATTTTTCACTTTGTACCTAGTGTTTTTTGGAAGTAGGTTGTTTTTTTTTTTGTAAAAAGTTTTTTATTAAACCTTTAATCATTTTGGGTTTCTTATCACTAATTCACCACATTATGTAGTTTATGTCCGGCGAAAAATTGTGGAACATTTTTTTTAATGCTTTGACATAGACTCTAGCGCCGCGTCTATCGGACTTGAGTGGCGGCGCGGACTCTAGTCGTTATTTGGACAATAGCTTAGCATTTTGTACAGTCAACCGCACCTCGGTTGTAATTCTTTGCGTAGCAAGTACGGAGTTTCAATAGAATAAGAGGCCTGCAGCTTATACTGGTTGTGTTACCAGTGACGTGCAGCCTACTGTACCAGCAAACTCAGTATTACTTTTGTGTTAATGTAGTGTCAATACAATGAACTTTCAAAGCTCTGTTTTAACTGTGCCAAAATTGATCAAAATGTAAAGCTTTCAACAGAAAAGTACTGCTGAAAGTTACAACTTTATGTTCCATTCCTAAAAACAAAATATCTAGAATTTTAGTGCCAATTCGTCAGCACTTACTGAATTCCCGTCACCACGCATGACACATTCGTCACATCGTCGTGTGTGCGTCACAATTCGTAGTGCCACTTTTTATCAAGATACGACGTTTTCATTTGCATTTATAGTGGTTGTTGGTGTTGCGGATTTTTTGCGACTACCGTCATTTCACACGTGTGTGCTGTAAAAGTTATAATTTATCGACTTTTGCTGCCCTGAGAGAGTTATTGACTTGTGGCTTGTGTACCTATGGGTTGGTTTTACAGAAGTAGGAATGGTGTCTCTTGTTCTTTATGTTTTTGTCAATAGATACTAATTGTAATGTAACGATAGTTTTGATTAGTTTTTAGAGTAAGTAGGTGAGTGCCTAATTTGTCTTGGGCAAACTCTAAGAAAATACCATGTTTAAAACATCATAACGGTGGTTTACGGTATGACGACAGTTAATTTACCTACTGATCATAAACTGATGTTTTTCTCCTTCCTCGTCTACTGATACTCGTACCTATCTTACCTAAATACGTAGAAGAATTGACTAAGGGTTACCTACCCCTCTCAACATAAATTTCGGTCAAACACCTCTTTGTTTAGTTTCTACCCGACCCATCTTCAAAAAGGTCACGTTGAAAAAGAGGCTTCATCAAACACACCTGACACAGTTCCTCTCGATACTCAAAATAATAAAAAACACGGTTCAAAATGGTTGTTATTTGCTAAAACAATAGTTCGTGCTAACCTACATTTTAAGCTTCAGTAAAAGAAACAAAAGTAGGTTTGAGCGTGTTTGTTTGAATAGCGATCGAATGGTATCGCGTCGGGGCAGACGACGCTACCTAAACGCTTGTCAGGGTTGCCACTCATAAATAAAGTATTAAAAATTTACTAAAATGCACCTGATGTTTGCCAAATTACTGTTCATATATGCGACAGTGGCACCCTTCAATTATACTGCTATGCAAAACCCTGCATAATTTTTGACGACCTTGGAATGAAACCCCGAAAGTCGCGTTAAGATAACTTATGAGCGAGACAATAATCTACCAATGTACATAATTGTAAATGTATGTCTGCCAGAATCACAGATGCAGGAACCTTCATCGGGCTTTCTTCTCAGGATTTGAGCCTACTCGCTGCGGTAACGAAACAAGGTATTCAGCCGGGTAAGATTTTGTTTAATACTTTGCGGCGAGCATGCGAGGAGTGGATCCATACTTGCCTATTATGGATGCTAAAAAACAAATGGTGACTGCGGACCGTCCTTATGGATTTCCAATAAAAGCCTTTATCAAACACAAGAGTGAGATAAATTGCTGATCACCACAGTAATGAATGAAGTCAACTGCTGAAGACAGCAAGATATTTTGAACTGTAGAATGCAAGTGTAGGCTACAAAGCTTAAATACAGCCATAAAAAAAGGATTATTTTATTAATTTATTTTGTTTAAATATTTGTTAAAATACCTTTGTCTAGGAGTCGGGCGTTGGTAACTGCGCCACAGTTTTAATTATTGCAGCTATCATCGTTTTTAATTGGTTGTCTTTGATTGTATTTGTTTTTTTTTTGGTCAAAATAAACGATATTTTTTGGTTCACAATCTCTGTTCTCTCAGAACTGAAACAACTGCAAACAAGTTTGTTAGCCAATTAACTTTAAAACACATTTATCCATAGAACTTGAAAAAGAAAACAAAACATAAAACAGTTACATCATTCGAAAGTAACAACCCGTTCAACGCCAAACACTCTTTTAAAGACTGACTTTAAATGAAAACGTTGAGAAGAATAGAGATAACCCTGGGCTACAGACGGACGGACGAAACGTTGAAAAAGTTTCGATGGCACTCTGGCTCGTATTTCAAATTCTACAATAGCCCCGCTCGAGCTGAGATTTATTTCAAAACTAAAACTCCAGCATTGGTAGGGTTATTATGGACGATAAATTAGAAATTTCGCAATTTCCGCGATTAAAATTAATTATATTTTGTGGCGAGGTGAGATTTCTAATTTGAGTGGGTTTTTGGGAAATTGAAAAGGGTGTATTATTTTATAATATTTTTTGGACAACACTCAGACTTAATTGTTTTGTTAAGCTGGGGTTTCCTAAGAAAGCGGTAGGTACTGCGATATAACGGCCGTCCATTTATAGGGAGTGTTTTCGACACCCGAAAGCTGCCGTCATTTTGCAGCTGACTACAACAATTGGTCTTGGGCGGTAGAAATTTAGATGACGGTAGATTTTAGCCATTTTTCACGAGTAAAATAACAACATTAAAAAATTGTCGCACTATCGATAACACGTAGAAGAAAACATACATACAGGTGGCTTACGCATATGTATATTGTAACACTGAGTTGTACAGCTTTTCTAAAAAAAAAAAACGTTTTCTCAGGTAGGTACTTATTTTCTTTATTTACAAAAATATTTTCAATCCTTGATCAAACAGGACGTAAATATAAAATCAGAAAACAAAATAACCGATCAGCAGTATCTATCTATGCGAGACAGAATCGCCACTCAGTCCCGAATCACGTCCTTAAACAATTACCTCTGGCCCAATTTTACACAGCGCCAGCATTAATCAATAGAAAAACAATAAAACCCGGACATCCGATCCCGAAATATCGGTAGAATAGCCAATTTTTATAGAGCAGTGCCACGAACAATGAAATGTTACAGCAGGTCAACACATACACGAATAAAAGCAATGCTGATCAGAAAGAGAGAGTTCAACGTCTTCATCGATCAGGTCATGTTGCCATGTTTTTGATCAGGTCAGTATGATCGTTAATTGAAATTACTGCCAACACACTAGATACTACTACATTACTTAATTTTATTGTAGTCGGTCTAAAAGCATATATGACATCAGCGACAGAATAATAATTTCAAAGCTGATTCTTCTGACCGCCTCTGACTTCTAAATTAATGCAACATTTTGTATATCATTTTCAAGTATTGTAATGAATAGAACTTCTGGATATCACTTATTTTATGACTGATGTAGGAAAGCAATCTGTTATTCTGCGCGCAGAACCCTAAAGAACCCATCTCGTTGGTTCGGCATCAATAATTTCGAAGACAACTTATATCTGTATTGTTTCTCATTTATTTTAAACATCTCGGTTCTTCTTCTGCCTTTTATTTGTGTCGAGTCGTCAAAAGGTATTATTTCAATTTTCTCTTAGGAAGTTCGCTTTTAATATCTGAGTACCTGGTCGACCGAGCTCTGCTCGGGTGAAAATAGAGAAAACCTTTTTTCCCAGTTATGAGACCAAGCTAGATCGCTTTTTTCGTTTACGTAAACCCCTATTGCAACTTTCATCGAAATAGAGCCGTTTTTGAGAGCGTGATTACAAATATATATACAAATATTGCTCATTTAATAGTATAAGATAGGATAAAGATTAAAACACAGCTTAGAATATGTACCAAGTTTTTAAAAAGTGACCTAAGCGTATGTGCTCATTGAGGATGTCATAATTTTATAAAAAACCTGCACGAGTCATTGGTGAATATGTGTAGTAATAGAAATCACCATCACCCAGTAAACAAGATCCTTTTATGTACGAAAGAGGCTTTTATTATACGATATGAACCGTACCATTTTTAACCTTATTAAACCGGGTAACTATTGTCATCGAACAATTGTGTATGAACAAACACACAAAGGGTTAGTGACCCTCCAGAGATGTATTCAACAAATGTAGTTCCCAGCCTTTAATTGGTTTCGTCCGATAGATAAAACCCTGCGTACAAAAGGTTTATATCTTTGTTTTGTTCAACGATTCTTCTATTTGCAGTAATTCAACGCAACAATCGGAAACCGATTGAAAGGATTCCGCCCGAGATACGCTTTGAGAGACTAATTGTTAAGGGAAGTTTCGAAAAATTGGAAAAAGAGACATTGTTGAAGTACCCCCTTTGAAATGGTTTTGTTTTCCATCCTTTTGTTTTGGACAGCGTTAATTATAGGGTTTAGAATCGGATGGAGTGGAATGAATGGATACTCGAAAATACAGAAGATGATTAAATGTACTTCAGTTAAAGATCGCTCGTTTAATACAATTGACTTGACAACGGGTTGATTGTGTTTCGGATTTTAATTAAAACAACAATAACAAATTAGGTTTAGGTTTAAACTTCCTTTTTATAGTCTGAACGTCGCGTTGACAAAAGCAGGCTTCGATATTAGCCTACAGATTGAATGAGTACATCATATTCAGCTTTTTATATCAAGTATTTGATTACAGATTTCATCCTTAGTTTACAAGCTTATCTGTCACTATGTATATTATATTTCTCGACGGCATGTGTAGCCCAGTCAGAGGCCCATGGGTGGCTTTAAAACTCTGATACCAGGTTAGTCACTAACCACACGAAAAAAAGAAGACTGTCACTAACGAGACACATTTTTTTATTGTTATAGACTTCTAAAGGCAAATCGACAGTTGAGTGGATTGTAAACTATTGATATTCATCTTAAGCAATGATTTTATGGCACAAGCAATCAACATCGAGTTCAAGTACCTATCTTACTACATTCTGCAAAAATCTCCTTACGACGTTAGCGTGTTTTATTCCTTCATAAATAAAAGTATACAAGTCTAGGTCTTTCTTTCGTATATTTCTTATAATCTCCCATCTACATGGCAACGGAGTAATAAGGCCGGTATAACTCCCCGGCTATCAGATTTACGTCACGGCACAATAATCATAAGCTTTTATGTCAAGTAATCAGCTGATTAGTAATTAATTATAAGTAGGATTTAATTGCTACTATAATAATTGTACGTTATGGGCTAGAAAAAGCTTGATATTCATTTATTTCGTCTATTTCTTTGATTCATTAAGTACATTTATATAATTCCTCACTGGTCGGTACGTCCGCGGTGCGACATTGTTTCTGTACCGCGTGACGTCACGTGTTTTACTACATCGGTACCGAAAGCTTACCGAGCGTATTATATATATAGATAAGTGAGTTTGTATGTTTGTTCGTCTTTCACGCTAAAACAGTTGAACGGATTTGGATAAAATTTGGCACATGGGTTGACATGACCTGGACACACACAGGACAACACGTACAAAACACACATACAGAACACGCACACACACATTCATAGACACACAAACAGGACACACAGGATACAGGGAGGGGGGAAGGATACAGGGTACATAGGATACTTTTACCCTGATAGTACGTTCCCTTGGGATAATTTGCGACATGCACGCGGGCGAAACCGCTCGCAAAAGCTAGTAAATAGTACGAAAGCCAACAACCAAAAACATGTCACATCTTTTTACGGCCAAAACTGTATAAAATCGTTAGTTTTGATGATTTTGAACCCGACTGGGTGGGCAGTACCGGTCAGAAATATCACAGTTTTATGGGAGCACATTACTGCTATGTCAAAAAAAAATAAGCAGACGGTTTCATCACAATATGTCTGATATTAAGAATGTAGATCATTATCGTAGTTTATTACGAAAAAGTTTGTTTTCAGACATTTCGAGTGTCAAATATGGCCCGAGCGCATTTTCAAAAATGTCAAACAGTTTAACCGATCTGTCTCATAGCAACCTGGTTATTTTTTTTTTAAATCTCTTGTTTTTTTACCGGGGTTAGTTAAAACCGGTTTTCAGAATTTTTGAATGTCACCTATAATTCCAAAAATCAAAACAACATTTTGGAGCCCCCCGACAAATGCACGGTGCTTGTTACGCTCCTATGCCTCGGGACATCGAAGATGAATCCGACAATAATTAAAAACAATGAATTTTTTTCAATAAACAGTATTTTTCAAACGTTATTCCAGTTTCCTTTTGTCCAATTTATATTTAAAAAAAAAAACATTTTAATTTTAGTTCGATGATAGCTTACCCGAGTAAACTCTTTATTAATCGTACGTAAAAACGCCGCAATATGATTTATTAATAACTTCTAATTATAAAATAGTTGTCTAGAGTAACGTGAGACATTAAATTTGTCTGATACAATTTTTGTCTACATCTGGACAACCTTTTTCATTATGTCCAACAGTTTTCAGACAGAATGCTATATTCAACTAGTTCAAAATGGTTTCAACACATAAGATGCTCACATTGTCTTCTGAAAAATGATTTATTCGCATCAACTGACCTATGTTCATATGAAAACAAGATTTTCAGATGGGTTGCCTATGCTAGGTTTTATTTTTGCCTCATTTTTAATTTTCTCAAATTATGGTCTCCTGGGTACGGTTTTCGGTATCTAAAAATGTATCGTTCAACTATATTCTGAAAATCAGACAGATTGCTATAAAACAGTTAGGCTTTTTTTGACATATTTAAAAATGCGATCAAGTTAGAGGGCGTGCGGAAAATTTCTAAAATTAGGATTTTTGAATTTCAGAATAATCAAATCTATCGATTATATACGATTTTATTAGTAAAACGATAAGGTAAAAATTTTGGTCATAGGCTCTTGTAACAGCAGAATATTTTGAATTTGGAATTCTAAATGAAAGCCATGCGCGCGTGCGGTACCGTTTCGGTACAGAGTGCTTACCGACCAATGAGCAAACATAAGCAGTACCGAAACGGTACAGAATCGGTACCGAAACGAAACCGTACCGACCAATGAGGAAAGGGCCTTAGTTGCACAATGGAATGGAGAACTACTGAGATGACGGCCTTTTTGTTTTTTTTTTTTGGGTGGGAAATTATCAAATAACTTCTCCCGCTCTGGGTGGAGCGGGAGGGCGTGTCAGACTTTTACTGACTAAAACCTACCCGTGTTCCTTCGGTTGCCCTGTTGCCGAGGGCCACGATTTCCCTATCGGTTTTCTTCGAACCCCCGGCAGGCATTGGCCCTAGCGGACCCCGTCAATTCTGCTGACATCTCTTTGAGGCGCGCGTGGAACACAACGCGCTGTCGACCCGGGCTTGGTCCTTATCGGACGGCGAGCTACCCATTGCTCACCGTCCGCAAGCCCGCGCCTACGGTGGCCGGAAATCGGCTCGCGATTCGTGCCCCGGGCGTCTCCTCCTGCGGCGGTTAGGGGCGTGAAATTTGCCTCTCCCTCACGCGTTCCGCCTCCTCCTTCGCGAGCATTACCGCTTCGCAGAAGGAGGTGACGGCCTGCCATTTCCTCTCGCTCCATACCATGGCCTGAACCAGGGCCGGACGCGAGAGATGAGATGACGGCCTATAGAGCTACATTGAAAAAAAAAAATCTTTAAATCAGTAGAGATAAGAACATGAAGATCTAAATGATAACACTAATTACTTAATAGTAGATTATACAACAAGTGAATAAAAAGGGAATTTAATTCGAGGGACTAAGTTGGATCCCGAGAGCAGCGAAGGATTCTAGAGTAGAATCCTGAGTGGAGCGAGGGAAACAAGGAGCGAGATTTTTTTTTTACGAGTTGTGTACTCTACTTTTTACCATTGACTACAAGAATATAAATTTTAGCGGCAACAAATTATCTACTATAATTGCTGTTTTATTGTAATTATGATAATAGATTTCCAATGACATAAAACAACTACAATAACAGATAGAAAAGAACCTAAGTAAAATTGGAGGGACATTAAAAAAAAATCTGAGGTAAGATTTGACGCGAATATTTTTAAGTCTTTTTGCGACTAGATGTCTATTTGTGAAGGTTTTTGGTTGTATTTTGTAGTAAATTATAGAAAAAACTAACTTATGTTTTAAGAAAATATTGTGATGAGAGAGAAACAACTAAGTAAATCGTTTTTCATAAACCAGAATTGCCTACTTCTGCCATCACTAATACGAAATGAGCAAACTAAGCTAATCAAAGCTTGTTCCTTCTCTGTATCAGAAGAGGTGCTTGCCTTTAGAATAAGAACAGACTAATATTACCTCCATAGTCTGTTTTTATTAACTACTTGTTCCCAACATGAACACAGCGATGCATAAGCAGACAACTTAAACACTATAACTTGCTCTGTCCCATTACAGCGTAAAACTGCAAACTAAGCAAAAAACTTTTGTGAAATATATTTCCTTGCTTGGAGTACTGTAGGGAGTTGCAAAGCACATACATTACAAGTATTGCTGCTTAAATTTGCAAAGTAGGTAGCGAAGTAGGGGCCCGAGCCGAAAGTTTCCGACACAGAGTTCAGGTATCATTATATCTTGGTAACTCAACTTGTTGCAATCGTGTCCCTGGAGTTAGAGAAGGTTGTGGTTATTTATATTTTATAATTTTCTTTGGGTAAAAAATGTGTAGGTAGAAACCTACCAAAGCGGTCGTGGTTTGTTTCATGCAGGTATAAGTCCGGACATTTCGAGTTTTTAAATTAAGAATAACTCCTGTATATGGGGGTTCACTGGTAATGAGTGTATTTTAAGCCCACAACCACCTACCGCAGGGTGAAAACCTCGTAATCTTGTCTTGTTTTGTATAATTTAGATTAAAGGCTTATCCTAAAGTAGACTTTAACTTATCGATACGCGTTGCCCTCTCCTCCTGGGCTTAATTTAACAATTGCTCATTCACTGTGTCATATTAGTTAGGCTTGCTATGATAAGCTTGATTAAAAATTAATTGGCTCTCACATAAAAATCTTTAAATCTGATTAATTTTCATCCATAAAGCCAGTATAATCTACTAAAGCTATGAAAACCGTCCAACTAAGCGTTTTCCGATTTAACGACCAGTGCTCGTCATGCGAAACTAATAACGTTTTTAAAAAGAATATGATGAAGAATTTATTATCCCCAGCTTTGATATTCAATGAAAAATCTTAATAATAAATCATATTCAGTCTGTGCATTGGTAATCGTACATTTTTTTAAGCGAAAGATCTTTCTTTTACTCGCTGACTAAACACATGAGCTTCTTAAGTTCTGAGTTGAGCTCCACGATTACTGACAAATGCTTGCACTGACTGGACAAGTCCACTCAAAAATGTATGGTTCTTTCCTCAAAAGACCATTTCAAACACTAATCTACAGAATAAATAATTTCATTTTGCACTAGCTTTTGCCCGCGGCTTCGCCCGCATGGATTTCGGAAAATATCCCACGGGAACGTACTACCGAGATTTCATACCTAATAACATAGGAAAAGGTCATTGACTTCCACCGCTGCGCCCGCGTTGCTACGCGTAATTAATCGCGTAATTTTAATCTAAATTAAATGCCCAATTTAAATAACATATTTTTCGGATAAGAATTATTTATTTTGTTTTTTATTTTATTTATTTGGCTCACCAACAATTGAATACACCGATACAAAGATATGAGATACATGTAATAAACTTATAGACTAGTGTACCAATTTCTTACAGGTAGCACATCATGCATTACTTATTTGTTGTTTAGTGCCTACTTAAAATTAGATGAGAATACTTACCAGTCAAAAAAGCTTCGGAAATTAAATTCTTATCAAATTCTGAAAGATAAAAATGGTTACTGTGGGTCATCTTTAGAAGATAGACATATCGCGGAGTTTTTGTTGAACTTTTTAATATGAACAATACCGTAGAACATAAATTAATAAATAATAATAAATATCTATATTTCCAATTTAGAATTTTACATATGCCCCTTGGTATAACGTAATATTTTTCATTTAAAATTGTAGGTTAATGCAGAGTTATACACCTCTGACACCCAAGCTAATATTAAACTTTTGTTATGGGTGTGTCAGGGCTCTCAAGTTAACACCATTCAGGAAATAAAAAATATTTAAAAAATATAAAAATTCGAAATTTCTCTGTGTAGATTTTCACTCTCTAGAAAATAAAGATAAATTTGATGTATCTTTTTCCGTTAACGCAGCGCATGCCAGTAAAGCTCCCAGACGGCATGATTTTTTCCGACTTCTTCAACAATAATCTACATAATATTTCAGCCATTTTACACAAAACCGTAATGAATTATACACTAAAACCTTCTGCATGAATCACTCCGTCCATTGATGGTTTGAAAATCCGTTTGGTAGTTTTTGAGTTTATCGCGTTCAGACAGACAGACAGACGCGGCGGGGGACTTTGTTTTATAATATGTAAGGATAAGAATACGTGACTGTGGTATTACAGATACATACATAATGATACTATTTAAAAGATAGGTAGGTCTTATGCAATGAAGTAGAGGACTCGTTGGTGACTTGCGTTTGACCTCTGGTTGACCTCTGCTAGTTCCGTGAGTTTGTTACTTACGTCCTTCTTGAAAGCACAAGTAGTCTATGCTTGGTTCTTATCATCCTAAATTGGCATGAACTTTAAAAAACAGCCCAAGACGTGGTTCTTATGTATTAGCCAATCGGCAATCAATCCCTAAAATTCATTTATTTAAGCTGTTGATTTGTTAATCTGATAGGTTTCAATCATTATTATTGTAAAAGTTACATTCATGAAATTATTGTAAATGTATATAAAAAGACGATGAACTCATTGGGCATCAAAAAGGCTGCTGGCTGGCAGCATTGCTACGTTGAATGGCAGTGCTGATTCATTGGCCTAAAAATAGGCCAACCCTCTGGCCACGTGAAGAGTCTACCAACCGCTTGGCGATATCCTAAAATACTCGATGGGCTACTCGAGATTTGATAACAGACTAGATATATCGCGTCGTTTCCACATTACTTAGAACAATTCCGCCACCACACAGCCCACGTTTCTAAACAATCTCCTCACATTCCACACTAGTTACGTAACACTAAGAAATAAATAAATCACGATGTTCACAAACAATGTAAATGTATTCCACTATTCGTGTACCGCCGACTGACACTCCCAAGGCCTATCCGGAACAACTTTACTCATATTTCCTGTGATGCTATTAGTGGTTTCGATGGCAAGTTGTTGCTTTTAGGTGCGATGGCGATTACTTGTGTCAAAGAGTGTCGAAATCCTTAATTAAGTGACAGTTTTCTTAAATGTCGCAGCATATGCTGAGATGGGAGCCTTTTGGCCTCGTACAGGACTTTCTGCTTTTTTTTTAATTGTTTTTATTTTTTGATGTTTTTATTTTTATTAATGTTTTAATGAGTGTATTTTAGTTTAATTTGTAATTTCCTGTGCGAGTCTCAATAAATACTTTTTCTTTCTTTCTTACATACTTGTTACATGTTTTGCCTTTTTTGCTCAGATAAACCCAAGTTGGTATTATAGATGGTAACTATTTTACTATCATCATAACTTTATTTTGTGAAATTATGAATAAATTTCAATTAGAAACTAAGTTTTAGTTAGTCTCGAAACAAACTTTAATTCATTTTTCACGTGCTGAATTTTAGATGAAATAAAATTTTACAACATTTATTTTTGATGCGATAATAAATTTCTCGAGACGTTCAATTTTTACTTGGAATTTTCTTAGAGAATTTTGACTTTTCAAGGTATAATTATAATAAAAATAAACTAAGTAACTCTAGAATTAACTTAAGAAACATTACTTCATTATCTTTATTACCTAAACCTTGTCATACCTAAAATTAATGAGGTAATAAGCGAAAAAAATAAAACTTACCTTTTTTTTCTCAGTAATAGCCCGGAGTCAGAATTTGTGCTCGGTTAATGGCAATATACTCGCCCCCTATTACATGGGACATAAACATAACTGGCGAAATGTAGACGTAATATAGCCACTAAAGGTGCACCTCTGCCTAACCCTTCAGGAAATACAGGCGTGACGTTATGTCATGTTTTTTTTAGGTTAAAAAAATGTATGTAGTTTATTGACTTGCTTGTTCGTTGTTGCAAATAGTTTATAATCACTTTCTATCTCCCAATCTCTATGAGTACACGTAATAACTACGCCAAAACACAATGTTAGCGTATTTTACGATTTAATTCCGTACATTTCACTCAAGTACGTGCTTAAGCGGCTTACAGTACAGTGTGGTTATAGCTTTACGACGCTCAATGACGTATGCGTGTGTAGTTGAACAGTTTAAAAACAAAATGTTGCGGAAAATTATATGGGACTTTAATATGGGTAATTTTCTTTTAATTAGGGTTCCGTACCTCAAAAGAGAAAAACGAAACCCTTATCGGATCATCCGGATCACTTGTGTGTTTGTCTGTCCGTCTGTCACATCCAATTTGCTCCGAATCTAATGGACCGATTAAGTTGAAATTTGGTACACATATGTATTTCTGTGACCCAAACATGAACGTGGGGGGTAAAGAAGAAAATTGAATCGTGTTATTGCAAAAAAGTTTTTTTGCAATAACGCGATTCAATTTTATTGCCCCACTCATATATAGTAGAGTACCTAACATAATAAAAAAAATATGACTAATTTAAAAGGGCGCTAAACGAATTTTTAATTATCAATACTTATTACACGATTGACGATTTTCTTAATGATGATTCACTAACTAATTGACATACTATTACCCTGATTGACATAATTATTGTGAACCTGGTTCGCTTACTTAGTCTTATTTTATATTTTTTATTGCTGTGACCACACTGACACTTTTATTTATTTTTTTTGTAATTCCAATGATCTGCATATTTCTAATTTTTTTATTTGGAATTGTAAACCTTTGCATGCCCACGTGACGGTAAAATATGGAGAATTTTATTAAAAAACACCTATGTACTATAACCATTTTTACAAAGAAATAAATGATTTGATTGATTGATTGATAAAAATATTTTGCAAACTGTACCGTGTGAAATGAAAGGGCTTAAAATAAATACTTTTAAAGATATTTAAGAAAATGTGTGAAAATTTACCATTCCCCCTTATTTCCGAAACTACTGAGCTTAAAATTTTGCAAAAAAAAAAAAACAGGTTATCGTCGCTGCGCTTTCCATAATCGCTATGTGTTTTTTACACACTTTACAGGAGACGCAAAAAACTGATTTTCTCAAAAAATACCCAGAGTATTTAAATAATTTACTTTTACTTTAATACCTACATCATACGAGTATAACAAATTGACGTAGTTTTAGATTACTTTTGAATAGATAACATTATTAACATAACATCACGCCTTGTTTCCCCGAAGGGTTGGGCAGAGGTGTCCCTGTAGCATTAACATTATTAATAATGCCAAAATTAAACATGATAGGCAAATTTGTATTTTTTTCAATACACTTTCTTTTTAAAAACTTCAAACAATCTCTTTATTCCCGTGGGCGGATTTACAAAAAAAAAACGAACTAACCTATCTCAGTAGCTAAGACAAACGAAACGTGCCTAATTTATAGCCTGTAGGCTTTATAGTTCCTGAGATGAGGAGTAAGTGGTTCTTTGCTCTTAGATAACACGTCACTCCTGTATTCCACTAAGGGGTGGCTTCACGTGGAGGTTATTTTGAACTCTGCTTAGGTTAATAGCCTCCACGTGTGGCGATACTCAAGTGTACGTCTGACTGTTAGCCTGCTAGCATGCATTTTGCTGACTGGTTTATTATTTAAACTACGGTACGAACTCCATACGCTACATACCTCCGAAGCATGTGTGGTCTGACTATGAATGATGGGCTGAGGAATAATGTGATAAGACAGCGGTGTCATTAAAAAGAGGATGTAGTTACAAAAATTGAAAAGCGTATGCTGAGATGCTGAGATGGTTTGGGCATGTTGAGAGGATGAATGAAAGGCGACTAACAAAATGTATTTACAAGGCTGATGTGAAGGGAGAGGCCAGTCGGAGACGCCCTAGGAGGACATATACTGACCTTATTGGTGATGTTCTTCAGAAAGGCCAGGTGCCAGGTGCGTAGTACTCGCAATCGGCGTGCGTGTATCACCAGATGTATGAACGTAGACGAGGCAAAAGGAGTATGTAAGGATCGTAGCAGGTGGCGTTCTTTAATTTCTGCCTACCCCCATGGGAAGAAGGCGTGAGTTTATGTATGTATGTATGTAGGTACGAATTATTCCTATCCTATATTATTAAATGATATAAATTATATTTGTAATCATGTTCTGGAAACCGGCTCTAATGATTTCGATGAAAGTTGTAATGTAGGGGTTTATGGAGGCGAAAAATTGATCTAGGTAGGTCTCATATCTAGGAAAATTATTTTTCTCCGTATTTTCACTCGAGCAGAGCTCGGTCGCTCAAAGTTTAGAACAAGATGGCTACCTTAGAATAATGACATGGCAGCATGGAATACGTAAGTACCTACTATAATGGCAGCATGGAATTAGTATGTACTACCAGGTACTAGTTATTTAACGATACGGTAGAATAATAATACTAGTTCAGGAACTTATTGACAGTCTCTCACTTTTTCCAGACAAAAGGTATCATAAATTAATTCTTCACGACCTATAAGAAATCATATTTTTTTCCAATCGCCTAAATAAAACTACATACCTAATTTATATCTATACCTATAATAAATTTAAATTGGTTTTTATGTCTGTCTGTGTCCGCTGCGATCTTCTAAACTGCGCAACGGCTTTTGATGCGGTCGTCCCCATTATTTAGAGAATTTATTTCGGAAGGTTTACGCATATAAATAATTAATATTTAACTTAGACATTGGCCAGAAATCTCTATATTTTGATATGTGGCCATTGCATCCGTGCAAAGCAGGGGTGAGTCACTAGTATATCAATAAACTCAACAATCACCAAACACATTTCTATCGTCTACTTTATGATTCCGAAGCTGCAAGTCAGCACTCGTTTATACATACATACTTACTAACTAATATATCTATATAATGCAACTACACGAAGTTAGTACTCAATTGGTTTTGTTTCGAAGAGCTCTAAGCTCCGATATCGTTGTCGGTATTGTAAGTTTAACCTCGTATTGATCCTATCGTATTTGACTTGTCTTTATTCAAAGATCTAGGATTGTACATCTTCCATTTAGCTGGTATTGTAGTCTTGATGTATTTAAGTCGTCATACAGTAAAAAGTAAATATTTAGGTAGCTGTAATTAAGCGATACAGTTTTGAATGACTTACAGATAGATTTCACAAAGAGAGATTGAGAAATACACAGCCTTGATCATTTTGCCCTCACTTGGCATTTCTTCTAAATCTTAGGTGTATTTACAGAATACTCTCAGTCCGCGAATCTCTTGGAACAAGTTCAAGGGCCTGAGTATAGTAGGTATCATTTCAATCTATTCGGATTCAATATCCAATAAGCGGCCTGCGTTGTCCCATCGGGCTCCCAAGGAGGCAATGATACCCAATTTGCCAAAGTTATCCCAACAACCTTAAACTGAAAACCCTTCTACTTTCTCATTTTATAAATACCATACTTTTCCCAAATTAATTTAATTTAATCATACATTCCAACTCAACAATTCCCAAGATGCGTAATTCCAAAACGCATTTTAAAATTCAAAATTTAAACATTCAAGAGTTGCGAAACTCCAAAACACCCTATTCCACCAACTCTGGAGCTAATTATGTGCTGTTATTATGAGTTACGAATTCATAAGCGGAAAAACAAAAGCTATTACTCGTCAACTTAAACTTTTAATTAGTTGTCTGAAATGCGTGCGCTGACCTTGGCAATTTGAGTGCGGCGCTTAGTGTTCAGTATTATGGTTAAATAATATAGGGTTGTTTGTCTTCATCAGCTCGAAAATTTAAATTGCTGATCGTGGGACCTTCATTGAACATTGAAAGGTCATAATTAATATTTGCATAATAAACCAAGTTGTACCTACAAACAGGTGACAAAGTTCCTCACAGCATAGCAAACAAGAAACTTAAACGAGTGTGAAAAGTCGTACTTGTGATCGTAGGTACTCAAAAGAAAACTGTCACAAGCGCCGCCCAAACAACGTATAGATACAACAATTCGTTTTTAAAAACGCGTATTTTGTTTTCACACAGCACACTATTATCACCCAACACATCGTACTTCCTTAGAAATATACTTACACACTATTCGTTACAATCTGCAAGCAGGACTTTGACAAATGCTCGCCCATAATTTCTAACCATCTCTTCGGACACTGCCATTTTAGCTAGACCTACCCTTCCCCTTTAAACAGGATACGAAATCAAAGAGCAGACGGGGAGAGGGGGGGACCATCGAGAGTGATGTGGGTCTAAGTAGAATGGATGTTACAGAAACATCGGTTCGAGGTATTATCAAGGCGGTAAATGTGCTAAGTCAGGGGCTACTTATCTAAGCTATTACTCTTTACTAAGTGAAAGGCATTTGCATTCAGCATGTGGGTATGAAGGTGCTCCTGGTTATGGATCGGTTGGACTGTAGAATCGCTCTGCGTTAAATAAATTTTCCTCAGTCGCTCTCGTAGTTAACGTTCCAGAATGTTAAGTCTGAATTTATAATCGTTTAATGCCGGAAAATTGCTTTAAACCCCACTTCTGCTTCATCTGGGCAGTCTATTTTGTTTAATGACTCCTATTATTATTGAGTTTAAGCTTAGTATTATGCCTAAGATTTTCTGGGAGCATTTTCTTCACTCCGGAATAAGATTTTAGGAGAGAAATATCTCAGTTTAATTCTCAGTTTAATGCTTTTTAAACATTTAAGATTCATTCATAATTCCTTGACATTAAAGGTTTTATAGTTATGTCCGATCTGTGAAGAAATGCTGATAAAGACAGTCTTAAACGTCTACAAAATGATAAGTAACAGAATTTCACTCCTTCCCAAAGTAGATGAAAAATGTAAGTCAGTTGCTTGACCTCAATAGGGTTATCTAATATTTATCGCTTGGGTTGCTAGACGCTGTGCAGTAAGAAAAACAAAAAACTGATTTCTAGCTTTATATTATTATTATTTTAAGATTTTAGAACACAGAACCGGTCGAAGTGGCGGTGCTTGGGGGAGGCCTATGTCCAGCAGTGGACGTCTTTCGGAAATGAAGATGATGATTTTAGAAGACGTAGTTTGGCAAGACCATAAAATTCGAACAAAAGTTTGCAGTTAATTTTTATTTGAATTTAGAACTTTTACAACCCATCAGTTCTTATCTGGGTCAATTTAAGTTTTTTTATACACTTCAAGCGATTCTGAAGTTGGTATACCTAGTGATTGTAATGTTTAGTAGCAACGACCTCTTCTTTGCAAGCACCGTTATTATAAACTAGCTGCGCCCCGCGGTTTCACCCGCAGTAATCTCGATCCTGTAAGAATATCAGAATAAAAAGTATTCTATGTATTAATCCAGGTTATAAACTATATATGTGCCAAATTTCAGCCAAATCTGTTCAGTATTTTTTGCGTGAAAGAGTAACAAACATCCATCTATTCTCACAAACTTTCACATTTATAATAATTATATTAGTAGGATTGGTAATCGTAGCAGTTATTGAGAAATCCATATCCAATAGTGAAAGTTTTCGGACTGAGATCCCTTTTACATCCCTTTTGCCCCCATTTCACCCCTTTTACCCCCATTGCACCCTTCTGCCTATCATTATCAGTTTGCAACCACACCTACATCACACATTTTATGCCATTCCATTGTTATATTCCCTATTTTATTATTCTCATTACTTTCTCACTCATTTCTGAGCGAATAATGGGAAAAGTAAAGTCAGCTATGAAATAATGAAAACAATAACCGATTCAGTTCACAGTGAGAGTAACATTAACAATGGAATCGGAAGTGGAACAAACATCAATAATTAACATGGTAATTAATTTGTAGGGTGGTATTCGTTGATCTCGTGTTTCATTAGGCCGTGTTCTATGTACAAGCGATTGGCGCGCAAATACGCAATCGTTGCGTTCATTCTTAGTAATGACTAAACTTTAAAAGAATTCATGGATTAAACATGTAACTGCTTAATGTTTGTGTAATTCTAATTGTATTAATTAACATCTATACCATGTTTTATGCAAATAAATGATTTACTATTATTCTTATAAATACATTTTAGTCGTCGAACCCGAACGCGTCGTCGTCCGTCTGACAAAGGGCACATTCGGGTTTTTCAAACAAATGAGTGACAAATGATCGCGACCATTGCGTATTCGGTCGACGATCGCTCATATTAGGACACGGGGTGAAATTTCTGTTCTGTCTGTTTTAACGTTTTCATGATAATAATTAGTGATGTTAGATATTTTATAGAATATTATATGTGTGTAATTTTGAGGTAAACTAATAAACATAGATTGTTGGGTTAATTCTGTGTTAACGATATTGTTATAATGATCAAACGCGGCATAGTTCAATGAAACAGTCATTTTCGTTTGAATTGTGATAAATAAATTATAACATGACGATAGTTTGTACTCTCAATACGGGTCGTAATATTGTGTCTCCGTTATTTATTTAAATTTTTAAGGAACAGAAGCGAAAATCAAAACAAACTCCACCAAAACATACTTTTAGGAATAAATTGTAGAATTTCTAACAAGTCTAGGTACAACAACATTATGAATGTTGCAAAATTCCCTGCCACAGCCATTACCTTTGAGTTCACATTCTCACTATTACAAAATGTACGGAACCAGATGTAGTTGACTGCTGAGTCAGTTTTTCTTTCATACCCGTAACAGTATGAAAATTGTATGAATTCGATAGAACGGACAAAGGACCATGCTTCGTGTAGATATTTTACATTGACTGTGAGTTTGAAAACAGTTGAGTCAACCGGAATATTTTGATTAAAATAGCAAAGTTATGCTGGCTGGGAGCAAGCATGATTTTAATAATATGTTGGTAACTTTTTTTTTTTCTTTTTTTTTTTTTTTTTTTTTTTGGGTGGGAAATTATCAAATAATTTCTCCCGCTCTGGGTGGAGCGGGAGGGCGTGTCAGACTCTTACTGACTAAAACTCACCCGTGTTCCTTCGGTTGCCCTGTTGCCGGGGGCCGCGATGTCCCTATCGGTTTTCTTCGAACCCCCGGCAGCCTACCCAAAAAATTCTCGTCATAGAATAAATAACTAGACAGCGACTTATTATCAGATTTTGAATACATTTCAATTTCATTATGAAAAGGTTGTGGTTGTATTTTACTTTCTCGAAAGTATTTACTTTTCTGCCTAGCGGGACTCAAACACACATATAAGCTAATTTGGTGAAACACCTAATTTTACATACCATTACACAGAGTTTTACATACCATTTGAAATAGAAAGGCTACATTCACATTACCAAAAAACAGTAGCTTAAAACCTACGTGTCCACACTATAGACTCCCTCTCAAATTCTCCATAAAAAAAAAAATCATCACAACGTTTCCAAAACAATGTCGCATCGGCAACGCGCCAGCCGTGCGTTATCCGCACCTCCAGGGATTTCCTCTTGCCGTCGTTTGTCGTAATTGACAAATTGCCGGCACACGTCGCAAACCCCGAGATTATTTTATCGCGTTACAACAGTTCGGTAATTGTATTAATTAGCTCGGTGGAGTTTTTATGTTGACTGTCTGTTTGCTGAATTTTATTTATGTTGGCAGTCTGTTTGGCTGCAATTAATAGGTTGTCTAAATATGTTTTTGAGTCCTTGTCTGTTGTTTTTTGTGAATATTTTGGAAAACAAAGACAGCTAAAGACGTTGACGAATTCAGAGCATATAAACAGTAGGTGCAGTTAATAAAGTGCACCGTAAGTATCATACACGAGAATTACGATTTTGACTTTGCACAGAAAAAGATACAGAAGTTGATTCAAAAATGCAAAAGCTCGCCTGGTCCAACCGCGGCAAACAAAAAAATCTCCATTCATAATTAAAAATGAAATTTCAAACAAGGCTGTACCTACAAAATAAATAAGCGAGTAACCAAACCGGGCGCCGTATTTTAAAAAATTAATGTCCAAAACTTTTAGACTACCCAAAAAGATTTGCGCGCAAAAAACCTAAATTCACGTACTGCTACAGAACCAAATGTGCCAATTTGAGCGTAAAATTAACTTTGTAACGACGTAATGCCCAAGTGGGCTAAATGAAAATGGTAAATAATAAAGTAAAATCGAGAGGGCGTGCCAAGTCAATTTTGCGACTAAATGAATCGAAAGTCGTTACGGATAAAAATCGTTTGGTCCTCACGGATCGGGTGTAATGTCCCAAATTTTTGGTTTTCCTCTATCTGATTAAGGAGTCAATGGGTCTGTTATAAATTGTTAGTTTTAACTTTATCTTGGATGTAATGTGTCCAAGGAGATAATTAACTTAGTAGCTAGATTAAAAGTAGTATTGAACAATTCTTGAAATGAAATTGTATTGTAACGGATTGCAAGATATCATAATGTTTTTAAGCATAGACATTATAGTATAAAATTCACCCAAATATTTGGAACACATAAAATTAACACACAATGTTTTTCGCAATTTTAGGATTGGTTGGTTTTGTTTTGATTTTGGTCCCATATTAAACGTTTTTCGTAATGATGATTAAAATGACCCATTTTAGGCCGTATTCTCGCCGGCAGCGGCCAGCGAGGCAGTGGCGGCAGCAGCGCGGGAGCGGCGCATTCAAATGCATAGTTTTATATGGACCTGTTCTCGAAGGCAGCAGCGCGGGGAGTGAAGACAGTTTCATTTAAAACTATGCATTTGGACGCGCCGCTCCGCTGCCCGCTGCCCCCGAGAATACGGCCTTAAGGTTTAAGGTAATCAAAAAGTAAGCTTTGTATATCTTTATGTAAGAAATCTTTCAAAATAAGAGCGTCAACCTTATTACGAAAAATTTTTATACAAAAACTATAGTTCGATATATTCATACGCACACTTTCTGCCTTCCATGTTATTTTCCGTGTGGCTAAGTTATTATTAAGCAAGCTAAGACATTGATATTCCATAATATTAGTCTGGCCTTCAGACATTTTGTCGTGATCTGCTTATTTGTGAATAGGATTAAATAAAGCAATCTGAATGATGAGCATTGAGACAGAAGCTAATTTATGTGTTTGGGCTTAGATAAAGTATATTTTTCTTGAATTATCTGAGCTGCCAATACCTTTTTGTAAGTCTACTTATTCACGATTACATGATATTACTATTTTTAGAAAGAAATCGGTTTTGTAGAGCGACGTCTTATATACTTAAGCCTTGATGCTTTACCTAATTGAACGTACACACATACATTTTTTGACATTCATTTCGCATTTAAACCAATCTCAGAGGGGTCTGACAGTGATTTAAATGCGAAATAAATGTCAAAAAATGGAGGAGGGGTAGGAGGGGTCCTAAGATAACCAGAAGCTAATCTACCCCAACCTCTCCTTAACTCCCAGATAAGCTCAGAAGTAAACTCCACCAAAATATACAAAATTAAACATTTATATCGATGATAAACTTCTGCCATAATTTCTTCGCCTCCAACTTAGGCACCCACTTTCAGTAATTAATGGCATTGGGTTTTGATTAAGCAAATAAATGATTCCTTTACGATTTTAAACATTAAACTTTGTTCTTGGCTGCAATTAAAATGTTTCTGTATGACTTGAGAAATGGATCGAATGCTTGGGGCAGAAGAATTTCTGAAAACTTTCTGTCAAACATCGGTGTGTTATTAATGGGTGTTTGCTTGATGTTTCAATGTCTCAACTTTGTTACAGATCTTTGTGGACGATTGATGGATAGACTTTCTGAATTTTACTGAAGGAAGTTATTTGAAAGGAAAATATAGAAGGGAAGAATTTTTTACGTCGAGGTGAAAAAAATGTAGAAATGAAATAAAAATGTGTACGTAGAGCCTAAAAAAGATTAAAGAGTTTTGGCAATAAAAACAGAGAAACATCAAAGAAAATATGGGCGATTTGTGTAAAAGAAAACTTAGTACGAAAAAAACAAGACATGCTGCACCGAGTCTAAAAACATTTTAATAGGAGCAAGAGAAAAAACCGATTACAGAGTTCTTGAAATACGAATAACAAGTCACCAGGTATAAACCAGTAATGAATTACATGTAATATTCAAAATTATAGAGCGTTCCACTAGAGTGCCTATAATATTGAAGCGCTTCTCCACGATAAGCTAACAAGCTTTGCTGTAACGTTAGCAGTTGCTAATACCTGGAAACTTGCTATTAATTCTACTAGTACTACTTACTGGTTCATCGCTATCAAGTTTAACGTCATTACTGAGTTAAGTGAATTTCCAGGATTTCACGAGATTGTTGATTTTTGCCTTTTGTACATGGTTTAATTAATTAAATTCATTACACCTCTGCCCAACCCTTCGGGGAAACAAGGCGTGATGTTATGTATGTATGTAATCGATATGTCCATAAATTGTTAGTTACAAAGGTCTTAAAACTATGTTAGTGATCATTGATAATTAAATTCAAAATACATAAAAATTCCAGATACAAATAATTAAATCACTCATGTCAAAAAAAAAACATTATCTTGTCACCTGAAACTGAATGAACCTACCCAGCAATGCAGACTCTGGCCTCTCAGAGATCATCTTTAGGATTCTGTTGGCGCTCCGCCGAATCCGGCGCATCAGAGAAGCTGTTTTCTTACGCATAATGGCGTAAAAGTCATCGACTCTTGCGTCAGCAAACATGCCCGACGCGCTGTAGAATCGAGGGAGCCTCACCAGAATCCTAAAGGCGTTATTGTATTGTATTCAAAGAGCGTTGTAGGCCCGCTGGGTGTAGTTGAACCATAAAGCGCTGGCGTAAAAGTTTTGGCAGTAGGCCCTAAACAGCGTTACTTTAACATCTACTGTACACCTTGCGAATCTATGAACCAACATGTTAGCACGCACCGACAACGCTCTTCGTTCCCGCTCGATATCCGCATCGTCATTCAGGGTCTCTGTCACATTGTACCCTAGTTAATAAAGTAATGAAATGTTTAGTAGATACAAACAATTCAATTAAAATTGTTTGCTAACCAAATGTTTAAATCAGTGATAAGAGAAGGCTGAACTTCAACCATGTATCAACGTTCTTAAAATATCTGTAACATCCCTTATCAATACAGCCTTTATCAGTCCACTGCTGGACATAGGCATCTCCCAGGCTACGCCACAACACCCTGCCTCTGCATCCAGTCTGTCCCAGCCACCTTCTCAAGGTCGTCGATCCACACTACGATACGTGGTCACCAGTCCAAGACTTGTCTATTCCACCGGCCATCGGTCCTTCGAAAAACATGGCCAGCTCACTGCCACTTCAGTTTGCTTACTTTGCAAGCTATATCGATTAGTCCGGTTCTTTTTCAAATACCCTCATTAACAACAGAACATCCCTTATATTTACTAAATTTCATGCAAATAAAGATACTTACTTTTTAGTGTTCCGTACCCAAAGAGTAAAAACGGGACCCTATTACTAAGACTTCGCCGTCTGTCCGTCCGTCTGTCTGTCACCAGGCTGTATCTGAAGAACCGCGATAGCTAGACAGTTGAAATTTTCACAAATTATGTATTTCTATTGCCGCTATAACAACAAATACTAAAAACAACATAAAATAAATATTTAAGGGGGGCTCCCATACACCAAACGTGATTTTTTGCCGTTTTCATAGATAATGGTACGGAACCCTTCGTGCGCGAGTCCGACTCGCACTTGGCCGGTTTTTTTTCCTTTTGTTAAACCTGTAAATCTAACCAAGATTCACAAAAACTTTACAAAAACAAAACATCACATTTTAAAATACAATTTTAATTTTAAATCAACATTGGCATTAATCTTTCCTCTTCAACACAGAACAAACAACCTCGGGTTTGCCAATTACCATCCCACCTTCACCATACTTCAATTCACTCGATACCTTTCTCAACGATTTTTTTTTTCAATCAGCTAAAACATTTCGAGAAAAGAAAGTAAGCTTTTACTCTAATTACACGTCATCAGGCAAGTCTGAGCTCCGGAAGAATGCGATGAGCAATGATCCCGGTTTACGAGCTCCTCCAAATGTAATTTAAATGGGTAATCAGAGAATCTAATTTTATTTTCGATGGCAGCGACCAAAGTTATTAAGTGGTGGTCTGGTCATTTGTGTTTGGTGATTTATTTTTTAAATTGTGAATGAATAGTTGTGGTTTTGATATAAAATCATTTTGATTTAGAAAATAAAGTAAGATGAAAAGTGAAATTGAGTAAAAATAATTGAGTAAAGAAGCTTTAAACGATAAACCCAACAAAGCATATTATCGTTCCTGACCAATAACTTATTGACCTATTCCAATCAATCCTATTGCCTCATATAAAATCAACTCCACACGAAAATAACAACACCCTTGATGATCTCACCTCCACATACATAATACTCTATCAAATCCTTATTATCAGAGGCTGAACCAAAATCGACACTTCACACAAGATATCGGAAAGCCCTCCGACCTCACACATACGATATTGTAGGTAATTTAAAGACTGAACATCTTGGCTGCCAAAGAGGATTACGTACTTCCTATGGCAAATATTTGTGCCAACATTGCTTGGAGTATAGGTGACATGGATGTTGGAAGAATGTTTTCCTACAAAATAAATGTCACCAATATTATCAGAAAGTGATCTTCCGAAAGAATGTTTATCTCAATCTCAATAATGAGGGTACACTTTATATGCATAAAGCCCAAATATCACCAGTGAGATGACAAGACGAATTAGATACAAAAATATGTATATTGGCAACATTTATAGTACTAGAAATTAAAAAGATAAAGAGATAGATCGTTGTCCAGCAGTTTAATTTATAACGGTAAAATAGAATACCGACTACAAACAAGTTAACACCTGTTTCCATCGCCACCGCGCCAAGCTAAAATAATTATTGCATCTTCAATACAGGTGCCAGATTACTCCACGAAACTTGTAACAATAGTGCAATAGATACCAACTAGGCTAAGTTAGCCAGTACTATCGTTCTGACTATTATTCGCAGCTCCCGGTAGAACAAACAATGTAAGCAGTGTAGAAACTTGACGAAAACGTATCACGTTCCTAAATGTTTGGTTGTTTGAAGCTAGCGCTCAGATTTCAGACGAGCTGTCAAATATTCGATATTTCCTTCCATCTGGGCTGTGTGTTTTATGAGAGTAGGAACTTAGGTATTTTAACTTTGTTTTGGTCACGGTAGTGGGTTCAAATAAGGGTAACCGATGAGAGACTTTTTCAATCACGTTATTAGAGTCTATCTTGGACGTTACTGACACCAGTGAAGAAAAAACATCGTAAGGAAACAAGGACGTTTGTTTGGTAAGTCTCAAATCGCCAACCCTTAATGTTCGTGCCTTCTCTGTACGAGAAGAGGTCCTTATCCTGCAGTGGGACAAAAATAGGCTGGTATAATTATTATTTTGTCAGTTTGAGACGTGATTACGATTAAGTTCAAAGTACCTGGGTAACCGAGCTCTGCTCTGGTGAAAATAGACAATGCTCATTTAATAGTATAGGAAAGTAGATACTAATTCCATACTGCCATGATAGTAGCTATACTTACTAATTCCATGCTGCTATGATAGTAAGTACTTACTACTTCCATGCTGCCATGTTACTGATCTAAGGTAGCCATCTTATCCTACACTTTGGTGATCGAGCTATGCTCGGGTGAAAGTACGGAGAAAACAAATTTTCCCTTATAAAAACCCTGATATTGCAACTTTCATCTAAATCGTTAGAGTCGTTTTCGAGAACGTGATTACAAAAATATTTATATAAATATTGCTCATTTAAGTGTAGGATAGTTGTGTCATCCCTTAATTCCTGCATGGTATCATCAGGTATCATGGTAACATCAGGAATAGGTAAATCATTATAATAACCGTTGTGGCAAGGGAAGGTCAAATTGACAGTAATATTTTGTAGTTGTACCGCCCATGGTTCAGAATCGTTTGATAATTCATATGACACCCGACTTCTTGAGACTACAAGCAAGAAAGTTGTCTGATATAACCACTAAAATTGTTATGTTATACTAGCTACTACAATTATGAAATTCTTACGCCGCTGGCAAAACATAGAGAGTCATTTGAATTGTTACTAAAAACCAAATGTATTGTGTGTTTAACAAAAATTGTTTTGAAATCCTTCGTCTAACAAAAGGTTGTGGCAGACTTTCAGACTAAAGTAAACGTTTTTTCTTCAATAACCTGTAGATTTCTTTCTATTTTCTTGGGCTCTATATCAGAGTAAAGCATAATAACTAGAAATAAATGAAGGGCTCTCAAACGTCTAGATTACTCCAGATCTATTATTGTTAGAGCTAATAATCTCACATACGGCTCTAACGAAGAGCGATCGTTTCTAGTGCTTGTCTGTCTATTCATTTTCATTTGTTTCTTACGAGACTATGTGGGATGAGGTTTGATTACTAAATCTATTTCTATACGTAATATAAATTAAAGGGAGTGACCTTATTGCCATCAACCGGGCACAAATCCAGACTTTGGTCTGCTACTGAGAAATTCCTGATGGAAAAACCCAACAACACTGCCCGACCTGGAAACTGAACCCAGGACCGCAGGTATCGAAGTAGCGCTTGCGCTTAAACAGAGGCAGACAGTCCATAATTGCTTTTTTGTTTTTTTTTAAATATTATTCACCTACATTAAAGTATTTTAGGCTAAAACTAGATTTTGCAGATGTGACGACACAAAAGTTATTTACATACAGGCAACGGAATTTCAAAGACACTACCGGCAGTGAACAATTCCTCGGGCCTTTGACATGAGAACTCTGTGTCTTCGAATAATTAGCTAAAGTAAAACGTGGGAGTTGTCATTGTTTGTTTAAGATTTCGTATCTGCAGGCTTCAATACCAATCTGTTCAGGAATAGTCGGGGAAATTACTTTTTCTTTATAAACATGCTACATTTTGTTGTTTTATTTTTAGCTTGTGTTGTCCCACTGCAGGGCAAAGGCCTCATTTTCTCCTTTCCACTCCTCTCCGTCTTAAGCTAGTGTGGATCAATCCTGTCTGTAGGCATCAAGCTTGTCTCGCCATCTTCTCCTGGGTCTGCTTCGATGTTGACGGACGTTTTCTGGGACCCACATGGTGGTAGATTTGGCCCATGACTCATTTGACATGCGACAGATGCGTCCGGCCCTGTCCCACTAAGCTTAACCGCTTTTTGGGTGACGTCGGCGATTTATGTTGTGTAGCGCAGCACGGTGTTCCTCTGATCCTTCCGGTGCTAATCGATTTAAACCGATTTTAATCTCTGGATTTTTTTTACTATGGTGTACTATAAAGAGTTTATTTTTATTTAAATTTCTAAGTAATTTGCAAAATTTTATCCCTGCAAAAATCCCAGGATAATTGTTATAATCCTAATAATTATTATTAGTATGTAATTATTAGCTCGTATGATTACGAAAATATTTCCCAGTTTTCAATAATCCGGTCCTTTGCAATTATTCATTTATTGGTAAAGGATTCTTACAAGTCGTAAACATCGTACGTTTGGAAATTACAAAAAAAATAAAAAAAATCGTAACAATACTTGAATTTTCGCAGATTACATTTTTCCAAGTATCGATCCACCACCCTTACCCTCCAAACATTACCGTCACTTAGTTTAACAGTTCTTCCAAAGGGTCTCATAAGTGATGTTTTTACTTACATATCAGCCTTTGAGACCGGCTCCAATACATTAACAAAACAAAAGCTAAACACATGCGGTGCAAAACACGCGTTACTAAAAAGCGAAAAGGGCAGGTTACGAATTAACTTTGATGGGCTTGGATTTGTAGAGGGTGGATAAGAAATTACAAACGTTTAGAAAATGAACTGGATAGCTTCGCTTAAAATTTATGGCTTTTGGTAATTTACCCTTTATAATTTAAGAGATGAATAATATAAATGTTGATGGATGAAGAGGAAGAGGAAGGCTACAGAAAAGATGGATGGATTGTGTGAGGAATGATATGAAAGAAAAGGTAGTGAATGATAGCGTGTCCGTTGACAGGGGGAGGAGGGAAAAAGAAAGCATATTGCGGCGACCCATGAACAGGGCAGGAAGACAAAATTTTAATCACATACCATTGCAATAATTTTTCTAGATGAATTTACAATTGTTACTTTTATTTCTTCGAGCAAACTGAATTGCTGTTATCGTTTCTATGGTCGGTCACATAGGGAACTGTGTCTTGATATATTTGTCACAAAAATCGGTGACCACAAAACACTGTTTTTAATACTGAGCAGCAGAAAATCCATCACAATAGCAGAATCCCTAAGTCATCATTCACGAAACCCACAGACGGCATGTTCTGAAATCACGAATCATATTTCTTACAAAGAAATAAATCTAGAATAAAATATCTCCAATACACTATCACTTACCAACCTAGCATCTTCCAACTGAATCAAAACGAATCCTTCCATACTATGAGCCTCACAAAAATGCTTCATTCACAATTTGATATCGTTTGTGCCGCGTCACCATTGTTTCATTACATGTGCCCACTTACAATCACGTGTTTGTCTGCCCTTTTTTGTGTCCATTTCATGGGACGCTACCTGTCCGAATGTAGTAATTGAATACATCAGAGAGCTCGGTTTATTTTTATTTAGACGGTGAGATGTTTTTGTATGGGTTGGACTGTTTAACCTTGTGTATTTATTGGACTTGCAGTATTGAAGTTTGGAAAAGAAAATGTTTAAATTATGACCAATAAATACTATAGTTGATTATACAAATACTAGCAGCGCCCCGCGGTTTTACCCGCATAAGTGTCGATCCCGTGATAATATCAGAATAAAAAGTATTCTATGTGTTAATCCAGGTTATAAACTATCTGTGTACCAAATTTCATCCAAATCCGTTCAGCCGTTTGAGCATGAGGAAGAGACAAACATACACACACACACACACTCACAAACTTTCGCCTTTATAATATTAGTGTGATAGTAGGATTGGACTAGATTTTCCCACGACTTCGCCCGCGTGGAGGTCGGAAATTATCCTAATTACCTGTGTGCCAAATCTCATTGATATCCGTTCAGCCGTCAAGGCGTCTTCTTCTTTTCGTGTGGTTAGTGATTAACCTGGTGTTAGAGTTTTAAAGCCGCCCATGGGCCTCTGACTTGGCTTAACATGCCGTCGAGAAATATTTCTCAGGCATGTCGGCTTCCTCACGATGTTTCAAGGCGTAAAAAGATAACAGACAGACTTACAACAGAAAAATCAACAAACAGACCGCGATACTTTCGCTTTTATAATATTTGCATGGATTATCAAGATCAAATCAA
The DNA here is from genome assembly GCA_949152395.1 of Agrochola litura. Classification (NCBI taxonomy): domain Eukaryota; kingdom Metazoa; phylum Arthropoda; class Insecta; order Lepidoptera; family Noctuidae; genus Agrochola; species Agrochola litura. The sequence continues at coordinate 1,604,654 of OX424493.1, forward strand.
ATTATTTATTTACCAGATCATAAAATCCAATTGGTTAGTACACAATGTAAAAAAAACGAACACGATAAACGTAACGGCGTTTTTATGCTTTATTTATTTTCGCATACCTACGTTTTTTACATATTTTTCAGTCAGTCCAATAAAAAAACAGTTGAATAAAATAAAAAAATAACATTAAATTTTAATAAAAAATTTCACTCTAGCTAGAACGTTGTTTATTATTGATATATCGACCATGAACTACCAATATCTGTTAACTACCTTTTTTTCGATTTTTGGTTTTTTAGCCAATCGACGTGAAATAGCATTTTACGTGGATTGGCATTAAAAACATTAAATACTAAAAATCTAAAAAAGTTAGCTATTGGTAGTTCATCGTCGATATGTTTTTCATGAAAACATAACACTTGCTTTTATTATTTATTTTTTAAATAACCGACATACAAACGGTTTGGTAAATATTTGTAAACATGGCGCTCTAAAATATTTCTAACCAATATTGGGTACAAAATCACACTTTCGTTCAGAAAATATCTGTGATATGTGTACATGGTAAATATTTGTTTACGCTACAAAACATTTAAATTATGCGAGCAATTGACAAACTTGTAAGTAACATAACATGTAGGACAGTGACATCTATTCGATATTCGGACCTATACGGACTTTATTATTTAACCACGAAAATTATAATTTTAATAACGTTTAAGGGATACGTTGTTCAAATTATAATTTGGATAGGACAAGAACTTAGGTAGCTTAGGGTACAGACCCTACACTTTCTTATCCAATAACAACATAATCCTGGTCCTTAGCTCGTTAATCTCTCAAACGGCGCGCTCAAATGACGTAACCGTCAAACGCGGCCGCTCATTACTTTTAATGAGAGGCGCGTTCATTAACACGAATCAATTGAACCGAACCAACTTACCAATTAAATAGTACACCTTTTTCAATGGATTTCAATTAAATCTAATTGCATGAGAGTTAATTTTTTTATCATATTCACTGAATCAAATCGGTTGAATGAAGAAAAGTTATTGAGACCACATTGAATATTACACAGTATTGTTGCTACGCCGCGCCGTAGCTCCGATGAAGATGTCACTGCTACGCGAGCTACGCTGTCGTAGCCAATAACCGATCTGCTACGCGTTGAAAACATAGTTGCTTATCGCACGTTTATTTTGTACGGGATGATTTTATTTTTAAGAAGTGTTTTTAAGAAGTGTTTTTAAGGTTCCGTATTACTATTTCTCTTCCGTACTACTCCTCGTGTTATGATGCATGGTAAAATGTGTACTTCAAAACCACTGCACTTGAAGTACGATATCTGTTCTTGCTGCTATGACATAAAGACAATGTTAATTCCAAATTCTTACCATGGACGTGCTGTCGACTATACCAACTATATGAAAATAACGTACTACTTTTGGTGTGTGGTAGGTCTGTATTACAATTCGTATAACAAACACAAATTTTGTTAACCAAAATTCATTAAATTTTGAACACTAAAATAAAAATTAACCAACTAGCCTACTATATGAATAATTCCCCTACATAGCCCGTACAACATGATATCCTAGTCTCATAAGCGAAATATATCGGAGTCCATTTGAAAGGGAAGTGTTCCCAGCAGGGCGATAACTCACGCACATACACTCGCTTCAAGGGCTTGTTATCTCAATAGTTCTACTTAAATTATTTAATTTTATAGAGGAGCGTAGAGAGATAAATTGTAGTTGGAGCTTTTTAGTTTAGATTGTGTTGCTGTTCTATTAATTAGAATAATCATAATTTTTTAATTGTACACTTATATAATTTAATTTTATAAACGAGCGTAGAGAAATATATTTTAGTTAGAAGTATTATTGTTTAGATTATGTTGCTGTTCTATTAATTAGAATAATCATAAGTTTTAACTGTATTTGAGCTTAGATTTTGATACTGCGCGCAGACCTTGTGGCTGTAATTTTGTGAACTAAGCTTTTTACTGATGAAAATCAGGTCGAAACCTAAAATGTAAAACTAGTGATATACTGTTGTACGGGTTGCAGTCGTTAACTCCGTACACCGATTTGTCGTGAAGGTTTCAAAGTTTAGTTAGTTTAAAGAAACACGTTCCACTAAGTTGCACTAAATAGTTAAGTTTTATTTAAGTTTAAAAGTAAGTTACAGTGAGTGGAAGGCGATTATTTCTCTCTGTTGTTGATAGTTACACAGTTATAAGTTTACTCCGTTTTTATTCGTTAGTCATGTCAATATAACACGCTAAATTATGACGCGCATCGTTGGCCTAAAGTAGGTTACACAGTAAGCAGAAAAATGTACGGCGATGAGACCGTACATATTGGCAACCCCTAAAGAAGCTAAGTAGAGAGAGAAAGAAACGCCTGTACAAAGTTAAATATTAAAGTAAAAGTAAATAGGTATACAGTTAATCAAAAGTAAAGGCAATGTTGTCTCGGTGTCCTTGAAGTTGACCGTGGCAGTCGTCCGTGGGCGCCTGCTGGTTTTCTTCTCTGGCAGTCTGCTGTCGAGAACCCATTGGTTGAAGTTCGATGTCTTCATGCGTTTGCTTTCTATTTGTCTTTCTCGGAAATCGGTTCCTGAGTAGTATGCAGTATTTCCTTGTTATGATCCACAGGAAAGTGATGACTGCAATTGTTAGTAAGAGATAACAAATTGCATATTGGTGAACGTCATGATCCGTGATAGTGGATGGTAGTTTCGGCTCGTTCTCTTGTTGGAACCGCAGCTTTTTGTCAATTTCCTCAAAGTCGTTTTTCTTTAGAGTGAAGAGTTCGTGTGGCGCGTTATGAAGTGTGACGTTGACAATGTTGTTTATCGGCGAATTCAGGTTCGGTACATGCATGTCATAGTTCACGTTGAGGTTGCTGTTGTACTGATTGTGCGAAGTGATGGTGAGTTCTTTTGACCGCAGTACGCATCCTTGATTCAAAGTGACTATAGCCGCCGATGTGATAGTTTGCGATATTACGTCGTTTTCACAAACAGTACGTAATTCGCACCTTCCGCAACAAACAACCAGCCAGCTGTTTGGTTCTTGCAACTTGATCCATGCCTCCTCGCATGACACGCTGTGTACGTCACACGGTGACGTAGTTGTACGATGACCCAGTAACTTTGCTTCGCAAGGTGCATTTTTGTTTTGTAAGTTGAACACTGGTATGTTCGCGTTACAAATGAAGTTATCTTTTTGTCTTTTGATGCATTGCTTGAAGTCTTTATCTTTTAGTGAGATGTAAGAATTCTTCTCAAAGTTCACGGCAATGTATTCCGAAGATAACTGCATCAATTTGTAATTTGACTCCGCCTTGAATGGTATAGCGATAGCCCGATAGTAGGTGAAGTCCTCATTCGAAATTAAAGGAATGTGAACTTCGAACATAAAGTAGTTCTTTGTTATTCTTGCTTTCACGTATAGCAACTTGTAGAGTTCTTTGATATCTTCTCTGATATTTTCTGTCGGCAATGACAGAGTCCTCGGCAGTCTGCCGGATATATCTTCCAGTGTCTTTACTAGACTGACTGGTGATATCAAGTGCACGTCCATATGTCCACTGTAGACATTAGTGAGAGTATTGAGGAGCATCGTTTGAATTTCCTTAAGATTTCGTAGTAATAGCGATGCTGTTAGCGAAGCGGAGTTAAAGTAACTTGTGGCCATCATTATTTGTATTTCTGTTTCAATGCTGCCCAGATTCGTCTTAGTTTCTTCCATGAAGTGTTCTATCATCTTGCATTGAAGCTTGATATTTTCATCGTTTTTCTTCAAAACGTCATTTTGTAGTTGCATGATCGATGTTTGGTTTTTTGCGAGTTCACGCAAGTAGTTTTCATTACGTTGTATGGCATCAATGTCTTTGTGGTATTTGTCAGCAAACTTCTGGTCTAAGACCCCGAATAAACTGTTTGCTACCATGCCTACTCCGTCAATCAAGCCACGCTTCTTGCGCATAGATAAATGCTTGTGGGGAGCCAGCAGCATTGTGTTGTAGAAGTTGAGTAGTTCCATCTCGTGGGAAAGTTGATCTGTCGTAGCTTGGCAATAACTTTGATGGATCTTCTGGCAAAGGTCATTCACACCGTTTGTGTATTTTTCAATATGTTGAGCGCCTTGCCAGTAGTTAGTTAAGTTGTAGTACGTAAGCAAAGTCCATTCATCATGAATGAGTTCAATTTTGCCTATGGTGTCATAATATATCGGTCGCTCGGGTTCCAGGTTGGTAATTTGAGTGCCTGAACTTTGTTGCGAACCATATGATCCATTCACAAGTATTAACATTGTGAAAAGAAACAATAAAATGTTTGTAAGACATTTTGTTCCAGAATGTTTAGTTGTGGTAGTTTTCGCTGCTTTTTGTAAGTCCGTTTTACATTCTTCATAATTTTTGTTGCAGTTTGTGTCGATGGGTAAAGCTGATAGTTTTACTATGGGTCGTATAATGACACCAGTTTGGGTTTTTAGGGTTGTCACTCGAACGTATCCGTCCGCGCCAGGGTGAAGTTTTAGCACCCGTCCCATGGCCCATTTTCCTGGCGGCAAATTGTCATCCCGGACTAGTACGATGTCCCCCTCGCTGAGGTTTTTCTTGGGATTGTTCCATTTGCTGCGCATTTGTAGTTGAGTAAGATAGTCGCTTGACCAATTCTTCCAAAATTGTTGGTACATATGTTCAGTTAACTGCCATCGTCGGCGTAGGTCAATGTAGTTTTCATCAGTGTAGTCAGCTCGTGGTAAAGACATTGTTGGTCCCCCTGTTAGAAAGTGAACCCGGTGTCAGGTAGTTATAAAATTCTTCGGGGTCTTCAGTGAGCTGGCAAAGCGGCCTGGAGTTCATGCACGCTTCTATCTTCGCAAGCAGGGTAGTAAATTCTTCGTACGTCAGTTTTTGGTCTCCTAGCACCCGACGAAGGTGATACTTCATCGACTTGACCGCTGCTTCCCATAGTCCACCAGCAGTCGGCCAAGCGGGTGCATTAAAATGCCATTGTACTCCCATGTCTGCGATGTTATTAAAGAAGTTTGGCGACAAGATTTGTTTGAAGTCTTCAAACTCTTTTTGAAGCAACCTTGATGCGCCTATGAAATTTGTACCACAGTCCGAGTAGACGTGACCTGGTGTACCGCGCCTGGAGCACATTCTCTGGAAGGCTGCTATGAAAGTTTCAGTACTTAAGTCGGATGCAAGTTCAATGTGCACAGCCTTTGTCACCATGCATACGAATATGCATATGTAACCCTTTGAAGTTCGAACCCCTCTTCCTTTGTTGAGTCTGACTTCAACGTGTCCTGTGAAGTCAACTCCTGTGTGGGTAAATGGGCGCGAAGGTGTTACTCGTTGTGGTGGCAGTTCTCCCATGAGTTGGTTCATCTCTGATGGGTTGTAGCGATGGCATCGCACACAACGCCGTAGTTCAGCTTTCACCGCTCTGTTCCCGCCAATGATCCAGTACCGTTGCCGGATGTACGCTAACGTTAGTCTGGCTGCTCCGTGTAAAGTTGTTATGTGAGCTTGATGGATCACCAATTCAGTAAGTCGTCCACCCTTAGGTAGAATGATTGGATTCTTCATCTCAAAAGGTAAACTGGAATGGTTCAGTCGACCCCCGACTCGGATTAAGCCGTTGTTGTCCAAGTATGGTTTAAGTTTGAAAACGTTACTTTTCGTAGAAATAGTTTCTTTCTTCATAAGTTGTTTATATTCTTGCGTAATTTCCGTTTGTTGCACATATTTTATTATTTGTTCATTTGCATTGTTTAATTCGCATAAAGTGAGGCATCCGGTGTCACGTTTCGTGTTATTATGTGCGTTTCCAATAAATCGTTGTATCCATGCTACAATTCTGATCGCTTTGGTCAATGAACTGCAATTAGTTAATAAGTTATGAATACAATTGGTCTCTTTGTTCATAGAGTTCGATTTCGCTTGGTAAACGCTGCCTATGTTAGTTGTAAATGTGCATGTTATGTTTTCTTCACGATTTTGTTCTTGGAAGGTATTCAGAAATGTAGGACCTTCCCACCACAGACTGAATGTTGTTAGCTTGGTTGGTAGTAATCCTCTTGATGCACAGTCTGCCGGGTTATCTTGCGACTTCACATAACGCCATTGCTCGGCTGGTATGATTTGTCTTATTTTTGCAACTCGATTGGCGACATATTTTTCTCTTCTCGATGTATCCCCCTGTATCCACGCTAAGACTACTTGGGAATCACACCAAACGCTCGTAGTTATTTGGTAACCATTCAGAGCTTCTCTGATTTTTTCGATGAGTTGCGATAGTAAGAGTGCGCCGCAAAGTTCAAGTTTCGGTAATGTGATCGTTTGTGATAACGGTGTTACTCTTGTTTTAGCAGCAAGTAATGTTATTGTTGGCTTGTTATGTTCGTCTCTAACGCAGCTGTAAACCACACATGAGTAGGCTTTTTCACTGGCGTCGCAGAATCCAAATAGTTCGATCTTCTGGTTCGTTGAACCGATCCAGCGCTTTATTTTTATGTTTTTTACATTGGGTATATCAGCTCTTAGTTTTAGCCACTTATTTGCTATATGCAACGGTAACTGATCATCCCACTCAAGTTTGTTGACCCATACTTCTTGAAATATCATTTTTGCCGCAATAGTTATGGGTGATAGCCAACCCAGCGGATCGTAAAGTTGTGAAATTTCTGAAAGTAGCCGCCTTTTAGTTATTTCCGGTCGACATTTTTCTTCAAATTTCCAGTTAAACATAAATGTGTCAGCATGCGGATTCCAACCTAGTCCTAGGGTTTTCAAGGATTCCTCCTGCTTGAAGTCAAAAGTTATTTTGCGTGAAATCTGATCATCACTTAAGTTCTCTAGCAATGCTTGATCATTGCTGGACCACTTGCGTAAGTTCATCCCGGCTCCCTTTAACATCTCTATAAGCGATGTCTGGAGTTCTTGGGCCGCTTCCAGTGAATTGTGGCCGCTTATGACGTCATCGACGTATGCTTCGTTCAGTAGTATTTTTGCTGCCGTGGGGTATTTATAACCATCATCGTATGCAAGTTGTTTGATGGTTCTCATGGCTAGCCACGGTGCGCACTTAGTGCCATAAGTGACAGTGCAAAGTTGATACTCTTGCAGGTTCTCTGACGGCGTAGTTCGCCAGATAATTTTCTGCAAATGTTGTTGTTCCTCAGATAGCCAGATACATCGGTACATTTTCTCGATGTCAGCTGTAAAGGCGTATCTGTAAGTTCTCCATTTTATGATAAGTTCTTGGATGTCTTTTTGTAGGTTGGGGCCCTTTTCTTGTAGGCCGTTTAGGCTGTATCCCGTCTTAGTTTTCTGAGATGCATTGAAGACAACTCTGAGTTTCGTGGTAGTAGATTCTTCACGAAGTACTCCGTGATGTGGTAGGAAACATTCAGTAGTTAAAGATGTCATGGGTTTTGCTGGTTTCATATGGCCTAACTCCAGGTATTCCCTAAGGAACTCTTTGTATAACATTTCAAGTCGGCCATTTTTTTTAAACCTTTTTTCTAGTTGCAGCAATTGTGATACTGCGATCGTTTTCGATGTTCCGATCTTATCTTCATAATTCGGACATAAAGGCATCTTCACAATGTATCTTCCATCTGAACCACGGCGAGTAGTTTCCTTATAATAAGTTTCACATTGATCCTCTTGAGATCGGTCAGTGTTTGTTTTGGTGACGTCTTCACACTCCCAAAATTTAGTTATTTCCGCCAAGTCTAGCAGTGTGACGTGACAGTTAAAAGTTTCTAATTTTCCACACAAAATCCATCCCAGCTGTGTTTGTTGCGCAACGGGTGACTTTGGTGCGCCTTTTAGTATTCCATCTTGTATTATTTCAGCGTATACGTCAGCTCCAAGCAGTATGTCAACAGACCTTGAAATATTAAAATCAGGGTCCGCTAGTTTTAAGTTTTGCAAATGCGACCAGTCTGGTCGTTCAAATGTGTTGTTCGGTAATTTATTGATCAATTTCTTCATAATCAATGCTTCAGTATTGAAAGTATATTCGGAGTGGATTGATTTGCATGTTAGGTTAAGGCGTCCTTTACAGTCACCTGATACAGTTCCAACTCCAGATATCTTCGCAGTTAGTTTGTTTCTTGGCAGCTTTAGGATTTGTGCTGCATTTTCAGTTATTAAGTTGACTTGTGAGCCTTGATCTACGAGCGCACGAAGAGTTACGTAAGTCCCATCTATCGATTTGACCTTAACTTGGACGGTTGTCAGTAAAACTTCCATCTCGCTGGCTGATAGATGATTTGAACTCGGCGTTTCAGTTTCCCTCGGAGGTCGTTGATCTGAGCGATGGTTTGCATTGCTCGTTGAAGGTGTATTTTTGTTGGAATTGTTGTAATGTAAGAGCGTATGATGATTCATATTACATTCCTTACAAGTTTTCGTAGAGTTGCAAGTTTGGTTTTCGTGACTAAACAAACAGTTTTTGCATAGACGCAATTTTGCAACTGTGCTGTTTCGTTGCTTTGTATCCGAGTCAATAAACTGCTGACATCGCATTAAAACATGATTGTTTTTGCAAAGAGGGCACTGACCGTATGAAGTGTGGTATGTTTTCGGAATCCATTTCTTGTTATCGAAGATTTTTCGAGGTATATGTTTTTCAGTTCCGGCTGACTTCTCTGAACTCTGTATGTCCTTCTTTGAAGTCTTCATGGTTTCAAACGCCATAAACTGGTTTTCTAAGTACATCAAAAATTCTTGTAGAGTTGGCACATCTCTATTATCGTGCAAGTTCTTTATATATTCATTGTAGGTCACACAGTCTAGTTTCTGTGACATCAGGTGGACAATCATAGGATCCCAACTGGTTATATCAAAACCAATGTTTGTTAAACCGTTTAGACATTCCGTTGTTACGTCATGCAGCTTCTTCAAGTTGTAAGCGTCTGGCTTTTGTATGACAGGCAACTGCAGCATAGTGTTCATGTATGATGAGAATTGTAGTCGACGGTTGTTATACCGTTGATTCAGTATATCCCAACACGAACTGTAGTTGTCGGCACTGATGCTCAAGTGTTGCACCAGTCTTTCTGCTTCACCTTTCAGCCTGGTCTTCAGATGCTGCATTTTTTGAGCTTTATTCAATGTCGGGTTCTTGTGTATGGTTTCCAGGAACAGATCTTTGAAAGATATCCATTTGCTGTAGTGTCCTGAAAATTCTGGAATCTCGATTCTTGGTGGTGAATGTTGGTGATGAGCGGTGGACCACATCTTGCTTTTCAGTTGTTTCCTTATTTCGTCATATTTGGTTTCCATGCTGTTGAATTTGTCATAGTATGTATATTTCGAACCTTTCAGTAAAGCTTCCAGTTCCCAATGAGTGTTGTCAACAGCTTCCCACTTCGACTTTAAGATTGACAAGTGATCGTCAAGTTCCCATTTTTCAGTTAAGACTTCATAATCAATTTTTTCCATAGCCCGATCGATGGCTTTGAAATTGCATTCCTGTTTAGTCAGCAAAGTCTTGGTCTTCTCATCAGGTTCTCCTCTCGACAAGTCTGTTAGGTCGAATTTGACAATTTCTTCATTAGTTTGCAACATTTTTGAAATGTCTGCTTTAGTTGTTTCATACATGGTCTTTGTCTTACCGTAGACATCTTCCACAAAATAGTTTATGTTCTTGTCTTCAATTTCTTGCAACAGCAATGTATGCCGTGCATTGAAATCCATCCATTGATCTTCTAACGAGGACAGCCGTTTGTTCAAGTATTCCTTTGTTTTTCTAGTTTTGCTATCCTTGTTGTAGTTGGTGCATAATGTTTTGATGTTTTCAAAACATGTTGATTGTAGAGATAGCTTATTCATCTTGATTTTAGATGATAGCTTGCTTTTAGTTCGCAATATAACTTTTCAAAAAGTCCCGAAGATTCTCCTTGTAGCTGAAGACTTCTAGTTATCGTCGAAGGCTCTTCCAGTTTTTGAAAACTCTTCTAGTAGTTGTAGTTAGTTCCAGTAGTTGAAGGCTCTTCCAGTTTCTGAAGACTCTTCTAGTAATTGTAGTTAGTTCCAGTAGTTGAAGGCTCTTCTAGTAGTCGAAGGCTCTTCCAGTAGTTGTAGTTAGTTCCAATAGTTGAAGGCTCTTCTAGTAGTCGAAAGCTCTTCCAGTAGTTGTAGTTAGTTCCAATAGTTGAAGGCTCTTCTAGTAGTCGAAGGCTCTTCCAGTAGTTGTAGTTAGTTCCAATAGTTGAAGGCTCTTCTAGTAGTCGAAGGCTCTTCCAGTAGTTGTAGTTAGTTCCAATAGTTGAAGGCTCTTCTAGTAGTCGAAGGCTCTTCCAGTAGTTGTAGTTAGTTCCAATAGTTGAAGGCTCTTCTAGTAGTCGAAGGCTCTTCCAGTAGTTGTAGTTAGTTCCGGTACTCAATGTGCCTGTACTCTGGCTAGGTATTTGCGCTTTCTCAATCCAACTGGGGCGACCCTCTTCCGGGAGACCAGCTGACCCGATTCGCTACCGTAACAAGAGACACAACACACTAAGATACACGAAGGCTCGAAGGACCATAAATGTACGGGTTGTAGTCGTTAACTCCATACACCGATCCGGCTCGAAGGACCATAAATGTACGGGTTGTAGTCGTTAACTCCGTACACCGATTTGTCGTGAAGGTTTCAAAGTTTAGTTAGTTTAAAGAAACACGTTCCACTAAGTTGCACTAAATAGTTAAGTTTTATTTAAGTTTAAAAGTAAGTTACAGTGAGTGGAAGGCGATTATTTCTCTCTGTTGTTGATAGTTACACAGTTATAAGTTTACTCCGTTTTTATTCGTTAGTCATGTCAATATAACACGCTAAATTATGACGCGCATCGTTGGCCTAAAGTAGGTTACACAGTAAGCAGAAAAATGTACGGCGATGAGACCGTACAACTGTGATAATACTTTTTGTAGTTACCTTGTGAATAAATAAATGAGTAAAACTCTAATATGGGAAGTGAAATATTTTTATTTGTTTGACGAAGGAGTAAGAATCAAATTTATGGTAGTAAAGCGAAAGTTTTTAGCTGGGTCGTTTATGACGTCTTATAATTTGCGAACCTTTGGTAATTGACTGTAATAAAATGAGCAGCCGTGGTACTTATCAAGTCTCGTTTTCTGTATGAGGAAAGACTGTAACAATACGGGCTGATATAAAGTAACTAAAATCGCTTCAAATAAAACATTAAAACTCTGTATGTGACGATGCTTTTAAAATACAAGCTGATTAAAAGTTAAAAGTAGGTACCGACTTGCAACAAAAAAGCACATAAAGTAAAAAAAAAAGGATATTGTAAGTCTCTCAAACACAAACTAACATTTTCATAACCCCGAAAAACTATACCAATTAAAATGCAAATCCGAAGCCAGGGCTAAGTGTGCAAACCCAACACGATTCATTTCAGCTGTATTTTACAATACTGTGCGGCTACTGAATATTTATCACGCGTTCGCGGCATTTATTATGAAACCTATGCAAATGTGGCAAAATAAAGGAATCTATTTGTCAGAGAGTGTGCCGTGGGGAGGTATCTCGGAAAGTCCGGTTACCCTTGGGAACTGTACCTTTTATAGTTGGACGGTGATGAGGTGAGGGTATGAATCGGACTAGGTCTTTGAATCCGCCAGGGACCTTCTTAGGCCCCGTTCTCGGCCCGAGCGATGCGACTTGCGAGAATCGACACGCGCACGTCACCCGTTCCCGTCTGTCGGTCCGCAAGTCACGTGGTATGCTTAAAAAACTTCTTTAATTTGTTTTCTCCGCAGTTGCTGTCGCAAGATGCGTGTCGCTTGAGCGTGTAGCTCGTGGCAAAGGGGTTTGGAAGCCTGAAAAATCGTCATCCGTAGTTAAAGTAAAGTTTCAACGGCTTCTTTACCAGTTTTCAGTTGAAAACTTTTGATTAACGGTTACTTAGTTTACGTTAACCATTTTGCCTACAAGTTTTTGTATGACATTTTAGGCGGTATCAGTGGAACATGTCTTGGTCTTATCTGACCAAGATTATGTTTGGACTTTAGAAGAGACTATAACCCCTGAGTTTGTTTCAGTTTTTCTTCTCAGAGTACCTAGTCGAGTTGTGTTTGATACACACAAAGTGTTTTTGTTAAACTGACGTCAGCGTTAATGTTTCTGTGAATTCATTGACCTTGACTCATTCATACTTCATGCGCTCTGAATTTTACTTGTGTTGGTTAATTTTTACCTGTATTTTTGTAAAGATAAAATGTCTCGTATGTTTCCGTGTTTACGGGCCGCCTGTCCCATGGATTTTGTAAGGGATAATAGAAAGGGTAGCAGCAATTCTATGGGAGGTTTATATTCTTCTTGGCGTTTTAAGGCTATCGGAAGGGTTCGATTTGCTTACGTAAATATTTGTATGCCGAACAACACTATTTGTATTGTTCGTAGTGAATAAAGATTTTATATAAACAAATTATCACTTTATTCTTTAGAAGTAACTAGCATGTTTAATGCGTAGCATATTTACAATTACAATGCTTTTCATTTTACAGTTCAACGATATTCATTGCTTTATTTAAATTTAACAATAATAACAACAATAATAAACAACAACAACAACAACAACAACAACAACAACAACAACAACAATAATTAAGAATAGGATTTTTTTTCCACAATTGAAAGATGGCGCTAGTAGTTGCACGAACTTTATACATCCGTTTAGATATTCATCGGTATTAAAGTATATTTGTTTTGTATAATTAATAAATCGTTATTGTTTATTAATTTATATACAGTTAATCATAAGCCCTAATGTATTTTAGTTAGTCAAGTGATTGTATGTACTGTTTACTCTGCTCTGATTGGTCGAATAGCCGGCTTAATGTTCACTTCCGTTTAAAGTGGGGAACATTCAGTTGGTAACTGATTTTGTTTAGACAGAGCCAGTCTGTTTCGAAGCATCGAACCATATCTTACGGATCCGTGTTTTTGTTATATTATTACTAAATGAATAAGTGATTGTTAATATACTGATTATGTTGAAAAAATGAATAAACATTATTAGTTCTGAACCTTTTTTTTTTTTTTTGGGTGGGAAATTATCAAATAACTTCTCCCGCTCTGGGTGGAGCGGGAGGGCGTGTCAGACTCTTACTGACTAAAACCCACCCGTGTTCCTTCCTATGCCATGTTGCCGGGGGCCACGATTTCCCTATCGGTTTTCTTCGAACCCCCGGCATTGGCATTGGCCCTAGCGGACCCCGTCAATTCTGCTGACATCTCTTTGAGGCGCGCGTGGAACACAACGCGCCGTCGACCCGGGCTTGGTCCTTATCGGACGGCGAGCTACCCATTGCTCACCGTCCGCAAGCCCGCGCCTACGGTGGCCGGAAATCTTCCTGCGATTCCCGACGCCCAGGGCGTCTCCTGCTGCGGCGGTTAGGGGCGCGAGGGCGCGAAATTTGCCTTTCCCTCACGCGCTCCGTCTCCTCCTTCGCGAGCATTACTGCTTCGCAGAAAGAGGTGACGGCCTCCCATTTCCTCTCGCTCCGTAGCATGGCCCGAATCAGGGCCGGACGCGAGGGATCACCGCCGCCGATCGCATCCACGAGGACACGGCGATGCCCTGCCCAAGCCGGGCAGACCTCCACCGTATGCTCCACCGTGTCCTCCGGGCGATCCACACAGTGACGACACCCGGGCGTTTCCTCCCGCTTTATCCTGAACAGGTACCTCCCGAAACAGCCGTGTCCGGTGAGTACCTGCGTCAGGCGGAAGGTGAGGACGCCGTGGCGCCTCTCTAGCCACTCCTCAAAGAGGGGTCTTATCGCCGCAATTGTGGCGTGCCCAGCGCTGGGTTGCGACAATCGCACTCTCCATTCCGCCATGAGATCCCGCCGGAGCTCTGTCCGCTGTGCCGCGACTTCTTGCGGCATCGGAGTTAAGCCCCGGCGCTTCGCCTCCTCGCGCCACTCCCAAATGTGCGCGAGGACCTTTGCCTCCAGATCCCATGGCGGTACTCCGGCAAGGAGGCTCGCCGCCTCGCAGGAGACCGTGCGGTATCCTTGGGCCAGCCGGATGGCCATGACCCTTTGGGACGCGTTCAGCCGGCGGCCTGGCTGCCGCCTCAATGAAGGCGCCCACACCGGCGCCCCGTAAAGGGCCATGGACCGCACGATCCCCACGTAGAGCCTCCGGCAGGAGGCGTTTGGACCTCCCAGACTGGGCAGGAGCCGCTTCAAGGCAGCCCCGGCCCGGTCCAGTCTGGGAGCCAAACGTCGGAAATGCTCCACGAAGTTCCACTGGCTATCGAGGACGAGTCCCAGATACTTCATCGTCGACTCGACGCCGATGTGAACCCCTCCCGCCAATACCTGGGAACCCGACGGTGGCGCACTACGAGGACCATAGAAACCCATGGCCTCGGACTTGTGCAGGGCCACCTCGAGTCCCAGCTGCCGGATTCTGTCGACGATTGTCGCAACCCCGCGTGTCGCTAAGTCGGCCGCCGCCTGGTACGACCTCCCCTGCGCCAGGACCAGCGTGTCGTCAGCGTAACAAACGACGCTGACGCCAGTAGGGAGGTCGGCGCGCAGCACCCAGTCGTATCCGATGTCCCACAGATGCGGCCCCAGGACCGATCCCTGTGGGACACCGCACGACATCTCTCGCCGGTTCCACTCTCCTTGGTGACCGGGGTAGATGACAGCCCTGTCTGTCAAATAGGCCTCGACCACACGACAGAGGTAGGTCGGCATCCGGTGATACCGAAGTGCCTCCCTGATGCAACTCCAGGGCAGGGTGTTAAAGGCATTGGCGATGTCTAGAGACACCGCCAAGACGACCCCACCCCGGGCCACAGCATCCCCCGTCGTGAGGGCCCGCACGCGCATGATGGCTTCCACCGTAGAGCGCCCCCTGCGGAAACCGAACTGGCTGTCCGCCAGATCCGGCCCCACTCGCACCAGCTGCCCGACGAGGCGGTCTGCAATGACTCTTTCAAAGAGCTTGCCCACCTCGTCGAGCAGCACAATGGGCCGATAGGCGGACGGAGAGTCCGCTGGGCGCCCCGGCTTCCTGATGAGGACCAGTTTCCCAGTCTTCCAGCAAAGTGGGAACTGGCCCCTCTCCATGCATGCGCTTAGGAGCCCTCTCAGTCGAGGCCCGAGAGTCCCCATGGCCAGGACCCAGGCCCTTCCGGGTATGCCGTCGGGTCCTGGGGCGGTATTCCTCGCACTCATCCTGCGTACCGCCACTCTTATCTCTACCTCGGTCACCTCCGGAGCATCGTCGTCGTCGTCGTCGGCGGTGTGGTCCGCATCGGGCACCGCAATGGGCGGAGCCATGGGCGGGGGCGTATGTTCCCCTCTTGAAGGGAACAGAGTGCTCACCACGTCCTCCATAAGCTGGGGCCGGAGACTCTGCGTCAGCGGGGGAGCCCATGGGCGGAGTTTTTCCCGCACCATCTTATATGGGCGTCCCCACGGGTCTCTGTTCAGAGTCTCCAGCATCTCCTCGCGGGCCAGTGCCCTGGCCCGCAGGATCTCCGCTTGGAGGGTGGTCTTCGCCGCTCTGTACCCCTCGTACAGCTCCGCCTGAATGGCTTCCGTATCCGGAGGACGGATACGGAGCCTGCGGTGCCTGGCGTACCGGCGTCGCGCAGCAACGCACGCCCTGCGTAGAGCTTCCAGCTCTTGCGACCACCAGTACACCTGGCGCGAAGCACGTCCAGGGTGGACTCGGGGCATTGCCACGTCACATATATTGGACATGGCCTCCCGGAACCACTCCGCCTCTCAACTCCACAAGGGAGTTGTGGAACTCGGCGAGAGTTCGGTTCGGGGAGAAGTATACCCCTACCACGACAATCTCCCCGAACCGTGCTGCCACGCAACCCCGTCCTCTCTTGACAGACTCGAGGGACGGGGTACCAGCGGCGGCCGACGAAATGAGGGTCACTGAGCCGCTCAGGTCCTCCACCCAGTCATCCCTGGGCGGAACAAAGTACGGCTCAGCGACCACGGCGATGTTAATCGACCACTGCGCCATGCTCTGGAGCAACAGATCCTGAGCGGCGGCGCAGTGGTTGATGTTCGCCTGGAGTAGGCGTAATGGGGCCGTTATTGGCACTCCATTTCAACCCCCTCCCTAGCCCCCTGTGAGGGCACCGCCGCGGCGGCAACGGCGGCGACGACGACAGTGGAGGCGGCAGCGGCGGCGGCAGTAGTGGCGGCGGCTGCGGCGGTGACGGCGGTGGCGGAGGGCTTGCCCTTGCCTCTGGCTTTGGCGGGTGGAGCGCAGGCCTTGCTCCCAGCCCGGTGATCGGCCGGCTTGCCAGCCGCCGCACATACGACGCAGTGCGGCGCGGCGTTGCACGAGCCGGCCTTATGACCGGGCTGACCACAACGGAAGCAGTGGTCGCTGCGGTCCACCTCCGAGGTGCACTTCACTCCCACGTGGTCGCCCACCCGGCAGCGGAAGCACCTCATAGGTCGGGGCTCCAGCAGTTTGACCTGCGCGGAGACCCAACCCACCAGAAGCATCGGCCCTCCCCAGCTATCAGCTTGGCCGCCGACACGGGGCAGCTCACCGTTACGGCTCGCATCCCCGTGGAGTCAGGTTGGATGGTGCCTGCCCTCACCTCCTCGGCAGAGCACCCCCCAGTCCTGGCGACCGCGGCCACAACCTTTTCCGCCGTCACGCAGTCGTCCAGGCCCCGGATGCGCAAGTCAGCGCGTTTGGTGGGCCTGGACACTTGGGCCTCGTCCGGATTGAGGGTCGCCCTCAGCCTATTGGCCAGAGCGTCCGCTGCCGGGCCGCTGTTCGCACCGGGGATTTCCAGCATCCTGGCCCCGGTCGCGGTGATCTTCAGCCGGACGCCATTGGCCGTCTCCTTCAGATCCACCGCCGCATCCACCTTGGCGAGCACGTGCTGATAGGACACGCCCCTCTTCTCCGCCTCCGGCTGTAGTGTGATCACTACAGCTGCGGACTTCGGGGCGCGGAGCCTAGCCGCGACGCTTCGCTCCTTGCGCCGCTGCCGCCTCGCCTTTCTTTTGGCCGCCCTTGCCGCCTTGCCAGCCTTCTTCTTCTCGCCGGCTACCTGCTATTCGGCGTCGGCCGGAGGAGATTCAGAAGGTGGTGATGGGGGCGGCCGATTCGCCGCCTTAGCCGAGGCCCGCGCTGCCTTGGCCGGAGCCCCTGCTGCCTTGACTGGGGCACCCGCCGCTTTGGCCGGGGCCCCCGCCACCTTGGCTGGGACTCCCGCCGCCTTGGCTGGGGCCCTCGCCACCTGTGCAGCCGCCCCACCTTTGGTCGGCCCCGATGAGGCTGGTCCGACTGTGGCAGCTGCGGTGGCAGCGTATGACGCCGCCTTTCGTTAGTTCGAGGCAGGCTGGCTTGCCGCCAACGGGGGGCGCAGGTAGTCCTGCGCCCCCCGTTGGCGGCAAGCCAGCCTGCAGCCACCTTGGAGGCCATAGTGGCCTCCAAGGTGGAAAACTTGCTCCTTAGAGCCGCCATTTCCTGCCGCACAAGGTTAAGGATCCGGTCCTCGGCAGTCACGGGCCGTCCTTGTCCATGCCGCTCCCCCTCCTGCGGCACCTCTCGGGGGCCGGCTCCTCGGAGCCCAGCCAAGTCCGCTCGGAGCTCCGCATTCTCCTTTTGGAGAAGCTCCATGGCGGCTGTCAAGCGGGCGATCTCCGCCCGCATCTCCGACATACCGTCAGACGGAGGCCCGGGTTGCAGGGCCTCCACTGCCGCCATGATAGAGGCAGTGGCCACGGAGATGGCCTTGCCTCTAGAGGACTTCGTCCTCTTAAAGGCCACCTCGCTGATCGCGGCCGCTACCTCCTCCGCGAACTTGACCGCTCGCTCCGAATTGGAGCCGCCAGCGGCGTCCGGCTTACCACCACGGTGGTCCGGCCTGTTTTTGGCCCGCTCCCGGAGCGGACGGGCCATTTCGGTGACGTGTTCGGTGGCGACCACCACTTCCAACTCTGTTGAGGCCTCGGATGACGAGACCCCGGGGTCGCTCTCCGCACTGATCACCGGCGTGTCAGGCCGTTTAAGACGACCCCGATTGCCCAGCCCCGGCCTCGAAGCGGAAGCTGCTCCCGCTACCGCTCGTCCTCGGCCTCTCCTCACCGTCGGCACTTTCGCGACCGGGAGGCTTTCCTCGCTCGAGGATTGCCCCGCCGATCCTGTGCGCTCCGACCCGCGCGACCTTTTGCCCCAGAATTTGGAGCCCCCGCTTTTAGAGTCCTGGTCGGACATGCTTTGGTCCCCTGAAGGACTGGAGCCTCCTCGGCTCTTGTTGCCGTCGCCGGCAAGCGGTTCCTTCTCCGCCACTAAAGGCACCTTAACGTCGTTTTTGTTTTGAGTTTTATTAATTGGTTCCATTTTGTTCCCACGAGTAATAGAGGATATAAACGTTCACCTAGGCAGAGCCTTTTACCTAGGTAAGCCTATATACTGTAGAAGTCGGCAGGTATCTACAGGGGAAGCGCTAACGACTGGTCCCCCACCAGCCACTCATCCTCTCGCCGCGCTTCGAAACTTAGGATTAGGTGGTTTTTTATCTTAGAGGTGTCCTTCCTCTGGGCCGGGCGGTTAAGCCAAGCCCCCGGCGGCGGCATTAAACATGCCTCCGTTCGCTGTCCAGATAACCTGGCTCAGCGACCCCGCCGAAAGTTCTCCCTCAAGATCGCTCTTGAGGGAGAAACGACAGCCGCTTTGGTGCGCCTGCACCGCAGCGGCTGGGTCACGTTCAGTGTCAATCGACTAACGTCGATCGATCAGGAGCGACCCGCCTCCCTCGTTCCTCCACTGTGCCCTCTGCAAATCAGAGGGACACGCGGAAGAACGTCGAGGAGCATGCTGCTCCCCCGCCCGCAGAAATTAGCCACAAACAATACCCTCTCCGAAAAACTCCCAAACCTTTTCCGAAGAGTATATTGTTCATGCCCAGGGTGCACCGGCCTGACAACTGCTCTTCCCCCTGAACGTATCCATAAGGGACCAGCAGGTATCAGGCACACGTGGAGGTTTTCTGTACGCACCCCATTAGTTCTGAACCTGAGGTTATGATTTCATGACAAATATATTAGTAGTTTTCTTAAAATTCTTTCGGATTGTGATTGAAACTGTTGCAATTAGGATGCTGGTTTTCGGATCATATAATTCTCGTATCGGTAATTACCTAACTGTGAAACAGCGAGATCTGTGCAGCGTCTGATTTACATTATGAGCATGTTTCTAGAAATTTAAAAAATTTAAATCTGGCAATCCTGTTGAAGATGATTACGATTTAATAATAAATTGATGAGAGTTTGATTTTTCATTTTATATGGGTACAAAATGCCAATTTTGTGCTGACTACCTTTCGATAAGAACGTACTAAACTCATGAAACCGTTCACCATGACTTTTTCACGTCACCAGTCCATTTAACTGTATCTACTCCCATTAGCTCCTTTCCATACACAGACCAAACATCAGCTAAACTTTTAACAAATTCAAATTTTATTCATATACACTCCGAATTTTTCCGAAAAGCAAATAAGATGTCACGGCAACGTCCAACTTAAATGTTGAAAGACTTAATGAGAGCCGGTGAAAACCCATGTGAGGTTGAAAAATTGGACGATTTTAAATGTCTCTTTTGCCACGATAAATGTCAGCAGAAACATTTTAGAACTGCCGTCAAAGTCGCGATTTAAGGTTGAAATAATGTTTTGAAAGAAAAGTTTTCGTTTGATCGGAGTCTGTGTGAATGGATTTTGTTATTTTATTCTTTTGTTCGTTTGAATCTTATCTCTTTTGAGAGATAGAATCACAGTAGAATTATTATTTCTCCAATAGCATGGTTGCCGAGAGAGCAGTGAAAATTTCGTACCTATAAACATTGGGAGATGACTTTTTCTGAGAAAGTCACTGAGAATATCTCAATATTTGGAGCTTTAAAAAAGGGTATAATAGTGTAAAGGAATTCGTGGAAATGGCTGGCATTGATGTTTTCATAATACTTAACATTTGTAACTTAGTTTAACTTGTTATCTGCTACAACGAATTCAAATGGTAGGTATTATAAGCTTTTTAAAATACCACTTACAAAATCTGTTTGTGATGCCCACTCAGTAAGTAATGAATATTTAGATTTTGATGTCCCTGTCACTTTAGACTTCAAAAGGTTTTATTCTCATAAATTGATTTAAATGGAGCATTTTTGATAAAAGGTTGTCAAGTGAAGATGGGTTTAATACTATTAAAATTTACATTACCTCTTTATTCGTAGTTGAATGAATTTACTTTTTAAAATGATGTCTATTAAAGATCAAAATAAAGTACAAAAAGTTGGAACTCAATTTTTGACGAACAAAAACCTCTAGAAATTGTGTCTCACGATTGATATTATATCATTTTCAAAAGTTATTATATCTACAATCTCACAGTTAAAGAACGGGAACAATATTCTTCTACATTTACAATTTGAGGATTTACAAATCGAGAGCCTTTTTCAAAGTGCGTTTACTCTACCATGCATCACATCACCATTTTACTATCCACTGAAACGAGATTTTGTGGGGGGCCTTATAGCAAAACCCACTGGGGACAGGCGACTATCCGACAATTCATCAATTTTACAAAATTATTTTATACATCAATTTTGTAATTTTTTGACATTAATGTCGCATTTTTACTTAAACATGCCAGGCCCTGGTTGCATTGCCAATTTATCACATCGTTTAACAGTTCGTTACAATCTATACAAACACAAATGCATCTTCCTTAACAACGAAATACGTACATCTATTTAATACCCAACAAACAAACACAGTAGTGTTAACAGACACAGTATCGCGATCTAGCCGTCGCGCGTCGTAGTAAATGTAATAAGTACAGAAACGTGTTTGTGGACCAGCGTGCCCTGCAATGGAACGGCTTAGCAATTGCGTTTGCATCGGCACTGTGTAAACGTGGGAACAACTTTGTTTCACAACGGACTTGATAACTGTTTCATTGTAGTTGAAGTACGTGCAAGATAGTCATTCAATATTGTGTTTAGGTGAAGTATTTTTAGCTCGTTTATAGATATTAATAGTCTCAAATTTAGGACGAGTTTTAATGTAGTCTCTACGAGTGGAAATTTAAATGTACTTTCAGCGCGCACCCTGGGTAGTCAGCCTTGCACTACCTTTCTGACTGGCTTTTATTTTATTTTCTAAGGCATGAACTATTCTCATACTTTTCGTGCTGATACGAGAGAAGAAGAAGGGACAATTAAAATACATTTTAATTACCTATAGCATAATCACCTTATTATGTTCACGCTGCTGGGACACAGGCCGCTTTTCTGTGAGAGGGAGTGGGCCGTAATCCACCACGCGGGCCCACTGCGGTTTGATAGATGTCACATGTCTTCGAATTTTTTATTCTAGGACATGCTCGGTTCCTCATAATCTTTTCCTGCACCGTTTTGAGAGCAGTGCACAGTGGTGTTGAAATAATTTAAACTAAGTAAAACGCCTATTAGGGTTTAATCTTACGACCTACGACTCGTAAGTCACGGCAGTTACCTCTGAGCTACCACTGCTCCAATTAAAACGTATTCGGTGCATATCACACTGCACTGCATGTCACAGCAAAACTTGTGTCAACAATTTTCTTTACAAATTCATTAGTCTTTTTAATCGATACTTTAGTAACATTCAAGTATGTATAAATCATCCTAACATTCACCTACTGACATTGAAATTAGAACCCTCACCCAAATTCATGTAGGTACAAAAGAGCGCCATCCATTGCCAAAGTCCCCTAGCCCAACAATAGTCAACTCCTAATATCCGACCAGGAATTGGGACGATCTCATACAATCCCATTCAAAGTTCTACAGAAACTTAATCTTGCTAGTTTACACTAGATAAAACTTACTTCCACGACACGAATTTGTTCCGACGAAACTTTTGCGAGTGTTAATTTCATTGTATTGTCTCGTCTTAAGCCGTGGTTATACACGGGCAATTTGTATCATTTTTTTCTGGTTACACTTCCCGGAGATACATAGACAAATTCACGCCTTTTTCCGGTGGGGGTAGACAAGAACTACCGAACACCACTTTCTCATATCTTTACTACTCCTTTAGCTTCATACATGCGCGCCAGTTGGGAGTTAGTACTACGCACTTAACCTTTTTGAAGGACGGCACTGATAAGGTCTGTGTTATTTGCCTTTCTAGGGCGTTTTCCCCGGCGTTTTCACTTATATCCATCTTGTAGATACGTTTTGTTTATCGCCTTTCATGGTTGATTGCCGGAAGTGATAGTTTTAGTACAAGTATATCTTTCAGTTGACAAGAGTTGCGCAAAATTAAGTTGCCCGTGTAAGCTAAGTACCTGTATAAGTTTGTCACGAAACTTATATGCTGGTTATAGTTTGAGTGGTTATAAATATGTTGGGTTGTTTTCAATGCAGGCGTATTTATTGTAGGGTGATGTCGGGCTGTTATGACCCCCTCCCCCGACCGATCACCATGTTTGGCAAGCCGATCCCTTGGGAGAAACGAGCCAAATATCTCGGTGTCGTTATCGATCATCATTTGACCTTCGCAGAGCACATAAAGATGGTTCGTTCGCGAGCCGCTTTCGCTCTCGGTAGACTCTTTTTCCTGGTGAATGCACGTAGCAAATTGTCACTTAGGTGCAAATTGCGCGTTTACACGGCGTGCATTCGACCGATCATGACCTATGCGGGTGCCGTCTTTGCTCATGCAAAACCCCGTCATATACATAGGCTGCAAACCGTGCAGAATAGATTCCTTCGTAGGGCGACAGGTTCGCCATGGTTCGTCAGGAACGAGGCTCTCCACCTCGACCTAAAGATTCCCACAATCCACCAATTTCTAAAACGCCTTTCAAAGCGTTTCTTTGAGTCCGCGGCCAAACATCGCAACCCTCTGGTTGTCGAGGCCGCCAGTTATGTCCCGAGTAGAATAAGTAAAGTTCGCCGCCCAAGGCATATCCTAGTAGACCCCGATGACACCATAACCCTCCTCCAGGAGAGCAATAGGGAAACAAGCACAGTGTACAAACACAGACGCCTCCCGTCATTCCGACCTCGCCGCCGAGGTCCTTTGCGTTCCCGACCGCCGCGCCCCCGAGTAAATGATACTCCCCCCCGACCCTTGCTCGAAAACGAGGTGCCAGCAGTTGTTGCAGCTGTGCACGTAGCTTTAAATTCCCCGTATAATAATAATAATGATCAAAACCCTTTGATCCAGCCCGTCCCATCTTTTGATGTCCTCCCCCCGGATAACGCCCTAAGCCGAGGCTCGAACCCCGCAGGGGGTGCCCTTAGCGCGCGTTCATCCTAAGCTTTTTAGCTTAGTTTTATATATGTGCCCTGGCTGGAGGCTTTGAGTGTAGTAGCTTGAGGCAGCCACAGGATTGACCGGTTAAACAGCGAAGGTTTCTCAAAACCAGCTGTGAGATGCCCTACAGAAAAAAAAAAAAAAAAAAAAAGGGCTGTTATGAAAATCCTGTATGATTAACAAAAAAAAAAACAACGTTGGATGTTTATTTTCGTTTGTGTAAAGAAATGATGCAAGAAACGAATCTTAATCTGGGTCTCTGGGTCGAAGTATATTATTCATTCGGGTTCATAAAAAGGAGCCACTGCAAAATGTTCCTTTCACCAAATTTTCGGTTCAAATAATTCACTGCAGCATAATACAAGATCCTTCCTCTTGATATTCTCGTCACCTCTGCCACAGCATGGCACGGGCCCTGAATATTTGACGTCAAGTGACCGTAGCGATCTGCTACATAATCTCCACAGAGCAAACATCTCATAAATATGCGAACTCGTCTACCCACGTGTATCGGTTCCTGAATAAAATCTCAAAGAATTTCGTGCTCCATCGAGTTTCACTTATACGATATGCATTTTATGATTTCCAGGCTGCATGTCGTGACGTTGAAAAAATGAAAAAATCCACTCAGACTTCTAAAAACCCCGCGAAAATTCTTGACTTCGTAAAAATTTCGAAGTTTGGAATAATTCCGAATTGTCATCTTTAAACGTCGCGTTTTAACCCCTGTTCCACATGGAGTGAATGTGAGATCTTTTTTGAATATTGAAGGCGAGTCGCTCGTGTTAGAATATCGGGTTCAAAACGTGTGAAAAGCTTTCTCGCGTGAGAGAGACATCTTGACCGCTTTAGCTCTTAGGTACGAAGTCGAATTTTCTTCTAAAATAACTAGAGGGCTTACAATAAATTGTTTGTCAGACAAAATCTATCGACCTTATAAAGTGAAATGAGAGTGGCTGTAAGAACGTGAGTTCTTATTTAGGTAAGCTTTTTTCGTACTTCAAATTATTTTGAACTCATGAAACTATTTTTTCGAAATGGTGCCCGTTAGCAGAACTCAGAGCAGATCTCAAAAAGAGGCGGAATTAACGTCGCCTGTCGTCTGTTTATTGTAAAACACTACGAGGGTCCAGTGTGGGTTGGTGGATGTCACATGTCTTCGAATTTTTGGTTATAGAAATTCTGGTTTCCTTACGATATTTTCCTTCACCGTTCAAAGGTCGCCTGTGTTTCATTAATTTGCCAACATAATACGTCATAATATTTCCTTATATTCTTTCTTTGAGCACGTCAAAAGATAACAAAAGGGCACTTAAAGGGCAGATCGCATCTGACATTTATTTATTACTATAATCCTTATAAATAAAAATATCAGTAGGAATCCCGAAAATACTTAGTCTAAAAATCCTCAACAGAATTGTGTACAACTTTAATGTAATGATAACAACTATTTATGTTTTCGTCAAATAAATAAAAAGTAAATGTTTGTAATCCATAAAATTCAATTGAAACATCAAAAAGAAAGAACACATACCTACATTAAAAAGTTTATCGAGTCTGAAAAGTTGGGAAACATTTCAGATCAAATATTCAAATGAAATATGTCGTCCAAACTTGGTTGGACTTAAAAAATTGAGGCTTTGTACCAAGTTTGAGTCATTTATTACTTATGGCCGCAGAGGTACTTTAACATGATTTGTAGAGTGATTCTGGATCTATATTTATTTATAAATTCAAAAGTGAGACGCAATGTCGTATCTATTTTGATGAAACAGAGCGAGATAACTTGCTGAAAAACTTAAGATGAGTGGTTGATAACACGGATTTCATAAAGAAGGAATTTTATAGTTATTTTTACAAAAAAATATATAATTTGTTTACATTATTGGTAACTAAATTGCAGACGCAGGATAGGTAGTCATTGTTGCTGACTACGTATTCTCGATTTCATACTCTAGTCTCCAAGTTCTCATGATGTTTTGCACAACTTTAAGTTGGTAACGATTATCTTAAAAATGGTTCTATTCTTTAGTAAACAATCCTACTAAGAATTTATGATTTCGCCAACCATTCTGTACTGACAATTACTGCATAATAATGCAATTACTACACAATAACGCACGTAAACATCCAATATCACTATTACACCAAAACATAGGGTAACCATACAATTGTCGGCCATTTACACATTACACACTAGAATAGACTGCCATCAGTATAATTGATGCGTGAACACTGTATTATTAATTGTGCCAATGCACAAATACTAACCAATGTGTGTCAGTTTGAAACTATGCTGTACCTGTAATTTGGGGGTCTTTGGAAGCTAATATTTTAGGAAATAGGTTTGTTAAAAATCCAATCTAATTACAGTCAAAGACGAAGTAGACAAAGTTATTTTTGCGCGTGGCCAAAATTGAAACTAACGCCGCCATTTTGTTTTTTGAATACATTTCAAGTGACATTTGTCAAAACAATTGCACAAATGTTTACCAACAGCGCCCCCCTGTCAACGTCATTCGAGCGCCAAAAGAATCTTGTTGCAGTGTACGTCACATAATATTTTCTTTAAACAAATCTTGTTTGCTAATATAGAAGCGTGATCTTTTTTTGCTGCATTGTACCACTGACACTACATACAGCGTGTATCAGAAAGGTTCGTCTTCTTCTGTTCGTGTGGTTAGTGACTAACCTGGTGTCAGAGTTTTCAAGCCGCCCTTTGGCCTCAGACTTGAATTCACATGCTGTCGAGAAATATCTCTCAGGTCGGTTTCCTCACGATCAGAAAAAAAGAAAATAAAAAAAGGAAGGAAAATAAAGGTTAAGGGGTGTGGTACACACCATCGAACTGAATGATTCCTCCATGGAACTAAATGAAAAAATAATCAGCCGTCCCAATACATTTGTAGGTATTGAAGTTTTGTATGGGACAATTTATAATTGTTTCGCAATTACGATGTTTAGAAACTGTTTCATCAATTCAATGGTACAGATGGGACTTGATGAAATAATAGACACTGAGTTACGGTTACGTCAATCACAGATGCGATAGTGTAGGTTGGTGTACTATCATTATGAAATGGCGTTTTGCCAGTCTTGTTATAAATCTCTAGTAATTGGCGAATACACACAACCCAAAGACCAACGACAAAAATCATTAAAGTGACCTCCCCAAATTAGATGAGATCTAAAAACCACATGCCCTCGGCCGTCATTCACGACCTATTTGTCATATGATTGGGCAGACGCGTGAAATGGAGCGTGTGATCCAGGCGGGGAGCGTTAGATCTGTGACGTATGTTCTGTGCGGTTAGTGTGATTACATACCTGTTTATATGCAGATAGTGTTTAGGATAGTATGTGTTTATTGGCTGATTTGTTAAAGGAAGATATGTAGGAAGGTATGAGTTTATTTTTATTTTTAGCCTAGCTAAGAATGCTATGGATTGTGGGCTAAGACCACTACAACATGGGTTCCTGAAAACGTCCAGCGGCATCGTGGAAGACCCAGGCGTAGATGGCGGGACGAACTTGACGCTTATAGAAGAGATTGGTCCATATTGGCTCAGGATCGGGTTGGGTGGAAGAGGGAAAGGGAGGCCTTTGCCCTGCAGTGGGACAATACGGGCTAATTATTATTATATTATTATTTTTAAATGTCTTTAACATATCTCGGGACCCTGGGGTCCCGGACCTTTGGAAGGCGTACGAGGGGCCGAAGCCAACTCACAGAGGCCCCTTAGACATTTTTAAGTATTGAGGCACCACCCGACGACTATCCCTGTTCGCATTACGCAAGGGCACCCAAGGACAACCCCCGGTTGGTGTAGGACTATTGCAGGATATGGAAACAAAGATATTTTGACTATGGGTTTGGGTGGCTAAAGTGGACTGATTACCTGGAACTATGGAAAGACTATGGCCCCTGCCTGATCAATGTTTATATGTACACGGATAAAATGGCAGGGGGTGACTTGCACACTCAATAATGGGCACCCGAAAATGGTCGCTAGCACAAAGTGTTGAAGTGACAAGGGGGCAACATGTCCTGAGGTGCTTATGAGGAGTGGAGAGGTATTCCACGGCTATCAGGACAATCCCGGAAGTACGGTCAAGATCCCTACCAGCATCTTACTGGAATACTTCCTTCCTCCGAGCATGTTTGCTCTTGCGAATCTCCACTCAAGCCAGCCAATAAAGGCAAGAATGAGGTGGGAGTTCTGTTCCTCGTCAGTGTTCACTCTAGCCGACCAATAAAGGCAAGCCAGAGGTGAGGAACAAGACTTCTCCCGGAAGATAGGGTCCGTGGGGTCACTACTGCCCAACAGCTCGCCACATGCTGCCCTGCGGGTTTTTGTATCTCTCTTGGTCTGGCTCCTCACCCTAGACCTGTTTCGACAAAGTAAACTTTACCGGCGCAGACCCAGAGTTCGGAGCGCGCAAGCCCCACCACGACGTCAACGTAGAGATACGGCGGTGGGGATAATAATAATTTTATTATTATTATGCGGTCCCACTGCTGGGCAAAGGCCTCCTCCAATTCCTTTTGTATGATTTTATTTTATGTATATTGAATATGGGGAGTATCATTAATTAAAAGGAGAAGGTTACTTTTATAAAGAACATAAAATTACTTTAACAGGAGAGTTCTACCAAAATTAAAGTAAAAAAAAAAAATACGCTTTATTATCAAGCCGAACTAAAAAGTAGAAAATAATTTTTAAATATGAAGAGTTTGTTCTATAGCGATATAAACTCCACCGGTTTTTTATAATTTAAAAAAATCTAATACATTTCAAATCAGATTTACGTTTGTAACAAAATAATTAATTAGATTGTAAAAAAAGCGTGGGGTGCTTGACATCAATGTTGCAAATAGTTCATTGGTAGCTATTTATAAAAGTAGAGTTTACCAGTACCCACTGAAGAGTTCCACTATCCACTTTCTGGCTCCATCATCAGATCAGCTCCAAGATACCAAATTATAGTTTTGTTAACCGAACTACATATACAAACAAAGTTTCAGTTCAATACGCCAATTTTAAGTACAGGTATTCCATTTTAAATAAGATTAGACATTTAAACAAACCTTTTTTACAGTCCGTTCAACCGATTTTAATTTCTATACCGTAGGCATAAGGATGGCATTAAAAGCAAAAAAGTGGTCAACTTGCTAGATCCACCCGTTCCTGAGAAAATCGGTGGTGACACACGGACAGACGGATAAGAGAGTGATCTTGTAAGGGTTCAGTTTTTTTAACTTTTGAGGTACGGAACCCTAAAAACAAAAAAAAAAAGCACTCGTACCCATAAATCTTATACCTACTTACTATTAAACGAGCAATATTTGTATATATATTTGTACTCACGTTCCCGAAATCGGCTCCGATGATGTCGATGAAAGTTGCAATACAGGGGTTTACGGGGCCGAAAAATCGATCTAGCTAGGTCTCATATCTAGGAAAATAAGTTTTCTCCGTATTTTTACTCGACCAGAGCTCGGTCGCCCAAAGTTTAGAACAATATAATGAAGAATGACAATAATGACATTAGAATAATGATCATGGCAGCATGGAATTAGTAAGTACCTACTATCATGGCAGCATGGAATAAGTAGGTACTATGCATGGATTAATATACCATTAAATGAGCATTCTCTATTTTCACCAGAACAGAGCTCGGTCGCCCAGGTACTGTATTTAAACTGCAACATTGAAATGTTGCAGCACTTAAACAATGTATTCCACTTACTCAATAACAAACATAAACCTTAGCTTCTCACAGACATCTCGTATTAAGGTAGAACAAAGACTCCGATCGATTGAGCTAAACAGCGCCCCACGAAACGCTGCCGTTCTAAAAATCTGTATACTTACCTACTCTCATTATGTAGCAAAGTTAGGTAATTGTGTGGAGTGTACTTAGGCTAATTAAGTAGTTTGTCTTAGGGGCACAAGATGCCAGTAATTGTAACAAATAGTGCTCGAGGACGGTACCTCGCGAGTTTTTTTATCAACTTTATTGCCTGAGTTTAGGGTGAGGTCACAGTGTGAGCGGAAAGCGGGCGGATTTTCTCTAGAGTTTTGTCACAATGTTTAATAATTAGCTAGATACTTATTTATTGAGTCATAATTATTTATTGATTTTTATTTGTATACGTAATTTATTCTCATAATAATTTTAATAAGATTACGATATTTTTAACCGACTTCAAAAAAGGAGGTTACTTAATTCAACCGTCTATATATTTTTTTTTATGTGTGTTCGCGGATAACTTCGTCGTTTATGAACCGATTTTATGATTCTTTTTTTGTTGGAAAGGAGATATCCTAAGAGTAGTACCGTGATAAGGAAACCAGGATCTGATTATGGCATCCTAGAGAAATCGAGGAAACTCTTCAAATATTACAGGCAAACCTATAGCGATTTGGGTATTTTTTATAGTAACTCGTGCAGTTGCTCTTAGAAAGCACCATTTAGTTAAATGGAACTGATGATGAAGACCACAAATAGCCACCGGAACTATTCAATAATAAGTATTTCACGGGTTGCGATTCGATTACTTTAATATGGTTGCAATGCAATTTATGCTCGTCACAATGCATATGGAGAAGTGGAGCTGATGGTGAAGTACCAGGAGAACTAGTCAACGATGAGCGTCCCTGAATCGGGAAAAGCAATATTTTATAAAAGGTGATGAGCAGTTGGCATTAGGCTAATGTAACTTAGATAAATTACAAACTGACCCACTAAAAAGTGAGAAGTAAACACTTTTTTTACAAAAAATACAACCGACTTCCAATCTACAAAGTGAAAAATAACTTTAACTTCAGAAATCGGTGTCAAAAAAACTAAAATACTAATCTAAAGACACCGACTTTTGAAATTAAAGTTATTTTTCCCTTTGTAGTTTGGAAGCCGGTTGTATTTTTTGTAAAAAAGTTTTTATTTGTAAAACTGTTCGGATCTTGAAAGTTTAAAAATAGGCCCGTTGGTACCTATCCAAAACCAAAGCACTAAGTAAATCTAAAAATTTATTTTCTGAGAAAACTAGTTAAACACACATTGTCTTAGCTCTGTATTTTTCTTTACAGCCTTCTTTTATACCCAGAATTCAATTTCATTAAGCCCTTATAAAGAATCTCTAACAAATATTTAGTTACATCCCTAAAGTAGCGGCTCTTTATAATATTCTCCTTTATTCTAGAGAAAATTTTCAACTTTTCAAATTAGTAACCGTTTTCTGAAAGTTTAATCTTAGATTGAATTATTGAGTTGAGACAAAAGATTCTATTCATGAATTCTGCGCTTATCTATTTCTCTTAAATCCAGGAATAGGAATCTCTCGAATCACTATAATGCAGCTTCGATAGGATTATTGTGGTTCCAGTAAAGCGGTCTGTTGCGGCTGCAAATAATACGGTAGTTGCCATTATTGTCGTAGCTTATATTATGACCAAAAAGCCGGCATGCTTTGCAAAGCGACGTAGCCTTTACGTATTAGGCTGCTGGCAATTCTGGCATTGTAATAGGTACGCAACGTAAAGGGTAATGATACTAGGTAACAATCAGGAAAGAAAACAATTTAGTGCATTTGTATTTTTGGTATCCAAAAACTGAAAGTATTTTTACCCGACTACGGCAAAGCCAAAAGGAAGGGTTATGATTTTAGCAGTCTATGTATGTATGTATGTATATTTGCTTTTACGTGTGTTCCACCGTAGCGCCTAAACTACTGAACCGATTTTGATGAATGAGGTATCAATAGATTCGTAATAATGGTCCGGGTGACAAATTTTCCCTAAATTTAATATGGTGGACTTTACACATAGGTAAATTTATAACCTCGAAAAAAATTAAAATGAGATGATCATGACATGTTTGGTATCAAAAGAAAGGTCTTGACAAGCACAAATATGTATATAATATCATATACTCAAAGTAAATAAATATGTTTAAATTGTTAAAAACAAGCAAAGGTGAGACTGCGCTACGTAGTATCGCAAGATGATACCAACGTGCAGTTAATCAAATCTTAATAAATTGTAACGATTTTCAATTCCACTCTTATGAAGAAAAACAAGTACAACGAAATATGTATATTTTGGATTTCTTCGAAGCTTCGATATGGTGTTGGCGTCGAAATAAATCGCGCTATGGTTTCGTCCAAAGCACTATACACTGCTATTGGAATTTAAAATAGGTTAATTACTGACCTATTGTATTACTCTTATTTACGTTGTCGTAACGTTTATCAAGCGTAAAAACGGAAAAGCATAAAATAAAAATAAAGTTTTATAAAAAACTACGAACCCGACTACAGGAAAATAAAAACGATCTGAAAAGTACGAAACAAGGAAATATTTCAGACAGAAATCAAGACATAGGTACAAAAATGGTCAAGGTAACGCCGTCGTCACATGCCATTATAATTTTGTAGGTGTTCCTGGCACCCACATGGTGACATGTGACGACGGCTTTACCTGTGTGCCATTTACCAACCCGCACTGGGCCCGCGTGGTAGATTACAGCCCACTCTCTCTTGAAGAGAGGACGCCTTTGTCCCAGCAGTGGGAACATTATAGGCTGATCATGATGATGCTGCTGAATCTTCAGACTGAGCTACGTCTGTTACATTTTCAGTTCATTACCGACTAACATTAACTAAGCAAAAATATTGTGCCCAATAAGCAGAAAATTTATAAAACAGTTAAATTTATCACCAGCTTTACAACCATAGCCTAATGTAACCTAACAGAGTCCATCATATGATTCTGCAAAAAATCTGTGATCTAGAAAACTAAGGTTCGCAAATTAGGCAGAAAATTTAAACAGGACCAATGTACAGTATTTTTTAATATTAGATTTAGTTTTTTTTAGACAAAGCAGTTACTACAGAAATGTTTAAAGGTTTTTCTGTGACCTGAAGCTGTGCGTTCTATATTAAAGTCAGTTTTGCTAAGAAACAGGTTTGACTGCGAAGGAGAGAAAAAGGTTATGCGCGGAGTTTTCTACTATCGTTTTACAAATATCTTTAAGATCTTCTTCTTCTCGTGTCGTTGACTCATATTTTGTTCAACCCGTATGTACGTAGTGGACTAGACAGCTCTTTAGTTTGCCTCATTGAAGTTCTGGAAGAAGACATGTTCAAAGAATAAATAATATGATTTTGAAAAACAATTGAAAATTCTTCAGTAAAACATAAATATTCTAAATCAAATCAAATCGAAACAGCTTATTGCAAACATGTTGTACAGAAGTGAAACTAATAAGTTTCAAACATGCACCCTTTAAGGGCACTGCAAAACAAAATAAAATGACTAAATTTAATTTCATTACATTACAATACATTATGCACATTACATGTCTATTTTTTCTACACGGATAAAGTCCAATAGCTTGCTGGTAAAATTGTTTTGAGAGTCTTATGGACCTTTGGAACAAGATCCTCCATTAGATTACTTTCTTATTAGGTCATAAATATGTAGCAGCCGTGTTTTATCTCGTGAATGCATTAATACCGTAAATAACGAATGGTAGAAGGCCACTAGCATATTTATCACTACTACCTACCAGATTATGGTAATATTAGTGAATATTTCTGTACAGATCTGAACCGAGGGGGAATATAAGTCGTTGTCCTTTCGCGAGATATTATTTGTTTTTTGAATAAATTATCTTTTAGTTTTGAAAGAAGGAATACTTAGTTAGTTTTAAATATGGCAAAATAGTAGGGACGGAAAAAATTAAACGTGTGTGGTCGGGGGACTTCGCTCCAAGTTCCTTCTCACGTATGATTTAAAACAAAAACAAAATTTTCGCTGCCGTCATCTTGGATTTACATTTTGACCTTACTATTGACTTTAGCACCCTCGAAAACTAGAAAAACGACACCCATGAAGAAAAATTTTAAAATTTTCGCAGCCGCCATCTTAGATTTACATTTTGACTTCATTATCGCCTTTTGCATCCTAGAAAACCATGAAAGATTTGAAAATTTTCAGAGCCGCCATCTTGGATTTTAATTTTGACCAAATTCACACTTTCTCTCTCTCTCTATCGAATAAGAAGCAGACTATGAACGCTTATATAATAGTCGCAAGTATGAACGCTTTTTTGCGTGACGATTTCTCACAGTTTACTCTTCTACCGCAAGCCGCGTTAAAGAACAAGTATGGTTTATTTGCAAAATAATATACAAAAGGTGTATTTTTATTATTTTGAGGTAAGTATAAATCTGAACCTGCTTGTCATTTATTAGTCAAATTAAATCATCATGTCTATCAATATGACATTATAAGTACTCTGTGACACATAGCCACCTGATAGGTACTCATCTAAATCTAACATACAGGTTATTCTAAGAACATCGTTATTATGCCAACTGTACCAAGAAGTACTTAATTGAAAAACACGTTAGATAAACGTGAATAAACATGAATTCGATTACCCAAATGGTACGAACGTTTGATTTCAAAGACAGTCTATTTCAGTTGGCAGAAACCTACATCGTTACGTCTGGTTCTGTGAAGCGCTTTCATCTTCAGTCTATCACCATCATCATCATTGGCAGCCTTGTTCCACCCACTGTTAAGCACAGGCCTCCTCCCTCTTGTGCCATGCTTCCCTTCGGCCTATGCTTGAAATAATTTCGTGTATCGATGGAAAATTCATCACTTTAGAGTTGTCAAAATATCTGAGCAAAACTAATTCCTAAAAAAATCAAACAGGAAAGTTTAGATTCATTGTATCCTGATGACAAAAATGGTCTCTCTGGATATGGAAAGTAAAGTGTG
The DNA here is from genome assembly GCA_949152395.1 of Agrochola litura. Lineage (NCBI taxonomy): Eukaryota > Metazoa > Arthropoda > Insecta > Lepidoptera > Noctuidae > Agrochola > Agrochola litura. The sequence goes on from OX424493.1 coordinate 1,638,797, forward strand.
TAATGCATCTTGGAAAAGGCCATTTTCTAGCACAAAACTGCGTTTAGTCGACGATGGAAGCTGTAAACATCTTAAGATGCTAATGAAATAGTCAGTCGGAAATTTAAATTCCAAAACTGTATCAATATTTGGTGCAACATCAACTTATTTCTCTGTATTTGTGTGTATTTCTATATCTCGACCTTGTTCACATTCATTGTGAATAGTATCATCGCTTTTATTCGGAGATTTTCGACAGTCATTACGGGTAGTCAACCCAAAAGTCTGACTACCAGTCTTACCAAATGGTATCGTGTTACCCACCCAGTAATTGGATTGTGGAGGTCAGATAGGCAGTCACTCCATGTAAAATAGTAGTATTCAGCTGCATCTGCTAAGCCTGGAAGCCGACACCAACATAGTTGGAAAAGGCTAATCAAATGATGAACAACAATTTTTCCTCAACATCATTCATAATCAACATACACACCCAAGACAACAATATTCAATAAAATAAAATCGTTCAACAAAAGAAAGTCCACAGGGAAGCAGTATGTTATAAAGACACGAACGTTCACTAGCTCTGTTAGACGTTCAATTGCAAGCGATCTATTGGAGGTACAATGGGACCCCAAACGGCTGCTATCAAAGACCTGAGGCATTCGATTACTGTACCGCTCGATCGTAGGAGCTAGGAAGGTTACACACAAGCGATTGGTTGCGATTTTGTTGAAGTTTTATGTCGTGGATAGGTAGAAAGAAGTCAACGAATGCAAGTTGCAATTATTTTGTCGTGAAAAAGATCCTTAGATTTGTTCATGCTAATTCTTCGTAAATTACGATATTTGAGTAAAAACTTTGTGCATTAAACCTGGCATCATACTGACTGACTACTACGCCTTAGCCATACTATGCTATGCTTCTAACTGTATTCATTTCCTGTTTGTAGTCCATTCCACAGTCAGGGCGTTAAACACATCAATTTGCCGTTGTGATTTTAATATTCGGAATTTTTTTATTGATTTATCTATTTACTAAACGATTAATTTCGTTGACTTCATTACTAGTGCTGACACGATACAAGAAAAAGAACATGCGTTAATCCCAACTCCCAAAAGCCAAAGAAACAAAATAGTTGTAACATAATATCACGCTTTGTTTCCCCGAAGGGTTGTGCAGAGGTGTACCTAAAACACCCACATTTCGCCAGTTATGTTTAAGTCCCATGTAACAGGATGCGAACCTATTGCCATCAATCGGGCACAAATCCAGACTCCGGGCTGCTACTGAGAAATTGAAGATAGAAAAACTCATTAACACTTTGCCAGACCAGGGAATCGAACCCAAGATCTCATGCTCAACAGAAGTGCTTGCGACCACTAGACCAACGAATAAAATAAACTTACATTTTGCTTCCAAAAACTTTCAACACAACATGTCGTGTAAACCGCCTTAGATTATTAGTAGAAACTTAATATCGTGTCTGTATCACGACGGCGACGGAGCGATTAAATGTGACTACCAATACGTTGAGAGCTATGTCAGATTATATTAGCAATCCTAGGAAGTGGGAGTGTCACAAGAAATGTGTTGCATGTTTGAGAGTTTGGCTGGAGGAGAGTAAAGTGATAGTGTTGGTTACAATAGTGATGGTAATATTTATTTGTGAATTAAGTGTTTGAAAGTAACGTATTGTATCTAACTAATTTCATTTGTTTTTGATTGATTAGTGGAGAAGAATTTAGTGAAAACCTTGATTATGTATCTGGGAATGTTGAAATGCTTTTTTGGACATCAAAAGAGTACTTAGACCTTATATTACAAAACAATAAGATGTTTTTTTTTGCTTAAAACGAGTTATCATTATTTTTGAATTGTTTTTGAAAGTAACGTATTTTAAGTAACTAATTACAATTATTTTTGATTTATTAGTGGAAAAAAATTTATTGAAAACCTTGATTATTTAACTGGGAAAGTTGGAATGGTTTTTTGTACGTTTTTTTTTTTGGCTTAAAGCGAGTTATCACTTTCTAATCACTTGTGGACAGTAGTTTTTTAGTGCGCCGTATCTTGTCTGCGTATATTGTGTTCTAATTAAAACTAGAGTTTTTTTTTTAAACTTACATTGTACACAACTTTTCCCTACATTCACAAACACTATAAAAACGCTTCCACAGACTTTTCCGCACATCGCCAACAAGTCGTTTTTCCGGCACATGTACCACCGGCCTAACATCAAAAGTTGCCGGACGAAACCTAATATAAGCAGCGCGGCATCCTTTGAAGCACCACACTGTCGCACCGCTTGATCCGCGTTGATCCACGTTGTTGCTACCTGCAGACTTTGATGGACAAAGCTGTAATAGACTGCGCGAAATGCAGCTAGATGAAATGGTTATATTTGTATGGAAGTAAGGAGTTCAGTTGGGATAGGATTCTTTGATGCGTTGATTGTCGCCATTATTTTATTTTGTTCTTTATTAACAAAATGCAGTTTTATCAATGCGGATACGCCAACCCCATCGTACCTTATCAACTATTAAACTTTAACTTAGGTTAAAACATACTATGTCACATACATGAAATTTAATGATTCATGTATTACATAGCTCGAGCGGGATGCACCGGTGATGCCGCTAATTAACCAAAAAACTTTTAGTTTTAATTAGCGTGACGTGAACCTTATTGGTTTTTTTTAACTTTAATTTTGAGATCTAGGGAGATATTTGAAAAAAGATTGTAGTTTAGGCGTGTATTTAGGTTGTTTAAAAAAAAATATTGATTCTAATATTTATAAATTAAAATGTTAAATAAAATGCTAGTAAATCTGTTTTTTTTTTTACCGTTGAACAACCACACTTGAATTATTTGGTGAGACCAAAGGGCTTTAAAAATAAAATTATAAATTATTTCGGTTCGCCCCATCAACAAAATCTGTGGGACGATCGGGAAAAAATATACGCATTCCCGTTCGTCCCATCAGTGGGACGTTGGCGATGGGACAAACGGGAATATATAGCATTATTGCATTTGCAATCGCCGATCTAAGGATTGCCAAAATGTTTTGAATTAGCCCAACGTCCACAATGTTTAATAAAAAAAAAATCAAAATATTTTATTTCACATAAACCTACAAGGGCACTTATGAAACGTCAGAAGCTAGGTGCACGGTTCCAATTGGTCGCTTCCTATGGAGAAGAGCCGGCAAGAAACTCCACGGTTACTCTTTTCAAAATAAATTGTTTCTACAATGTTTTCAAATTACAGTGTTAATAGGTATGGGAGGACAGTGTAGGCCTATCAACAAGTACCAGGTACAGGTTTAATTTACATTCTCTTTCATTCTTCTCTTATCACCAGTGATCGGAGTAGGTAGATTGATTTGGGGTCAATGAACTAGCACGTATATATTAGTATGGATACGCCTCCGGGATTCCGGGATTTTGAAATTATTAAGATTTTTTTAAGGAATTTCAAATGTTGTAATATGTAGAATAAAGAATACATCAATATGAATAAGAAATGTTTAACCCTTTTGCTGTCTTTTTAATAGTATATAGGTGATCGGACTCCAAGAAAAGGATAGGTATACTATAAAAACAATATAATATACTTTAAATGTTTATCTATCGCATTCTATTAATTTAAATTTAAGTTAAAATCCTTATTTTAACAATATTTGATTCAATCCCGTAAGTACCAAAATGAAATCCTGGAAATAAGGCTTATCCTTGTTATGTTTTCTATGACTATTCATGATGCGAGTACGTAAAATCAATCTACCTACTCCGATCACTGCTTATCACACATTCCATGAATAAAAATGTAGCACATCTTCAATTTTTTTGAATATTTCACGAAAGTAAAAAGAGACAGAACAGTGTATGTTTCACAACATTGTGTTGACCGATGCTCTCTCTGATAGTTCCATAAAGATCAAACAATGTGGGTCTGTTTTACATTCTTAAGATTTTTTTTGGAAGTGTGTTAATTACCAAAGACACTATTATACAAATTGTGGGCACAAATACGATAGAGGTTCCGTCCAAACAGGAGGACGCGCGGGCTCGCGAATAACGGAAGCAGTGGGACAGACGAACTAAGAAAAAAAAAACTCTTTAGCAATACCTAAATGTCGATACTGAAGATTAATTACTAACTTAGTTCCTTTAATCTACAAAAAAATATAATACATCGGATCGTGAAAACGCCATGGTCGAGAAAGTGTTAGTATTAAACTACGCTTTTAAAGATAAACATTTCACGAGATAGTCTCGTAGCCCCGGGATACTGGAGCGATACAGATGTACGACTCAGCTGAACCAGGAAGCCAGCAAGGAATGCGAAAACTAGGAGATTGTATTGAGTTCGCCGACAATGTTTTTGCTTGTAAGTCGTCTTAGATAAACCGATTTTGTACTAGGTATGACTTTGGATTTTAAATGCTTTGGAAGGATTTAATTCAGAAAAATAACAAAGTTTGACATAGAGTATTTTCTTAATTTTTAAGCTATTGCATAGCTTTTATCGCGGGCTTTGAGCGCGGCGACCGAATCAAGAAATTCCGTAAGGTAACGAAAATAAAACCTAACACCCCCCACTCCGCCTACCATGTAATGACGGTTCCCATGACAACGTGATGTTGTCATGGGAACGTAATTTTTGTTTTATGTCATCACGTCATCATCCCAAGTGTAGCGTTGACAAATACGAAGTATGGAGGTTACAAATGCTGTGCAATAGCTTTACCGCGGCAGTCCCCGAGTGCCACACGTTTTTTCTTACTGTTTTGCTCTATTTGCAATGCTTAGGTATAAAATTTTCTTTCCAAAGTTGTGTATTTTATTTATAAAACGTGTTAAAATAAATGCTCTAATTTAATAAGTAGATCACTTGTAGAAAACTTAAGATAAGTACTCTTCTGATGTCAGTGTACCGTAATATTTGACTTCAGCAAACTACAAGTTTGATTCACTTATCTGTATCTAATCAGGTCCTCGCATAAATCGTCAATTTATTACCCTCGCTGATTTGCCCAATATTCAGCTCCCTACAATCTAATACCGCACATTTCCATCCAATTCCCCGAATCAGTGTCCCCAAAAGAAATAATGTGGCAACATTGTCCAAGTTTGCAGTCACCATGGTCGTTACCGTTATTGCGCTTCGAGAAGTTTCGAAGAAAAATAACGCACAAGTTACATATCTTAGGTTCGGAAGTGGGGGTTAATTTATTTTCGATCGCTTCGTTCGTGTTGTTCGCTATTGATTCTGTTTTTTTGTTGTAGGTTTTCGTTCTAGAGGCATTGTGCAGCTTTTGCTTTGCGTAGTTTCTCAGATCTCGTTATAGACGGCGCACGTAATAGTCTTCACTTTGGCTATAAGAGCTTTATCAGATGGCATTCGTTCTTCTGGCAACGGGATACCTATGTTTTGAAAATATTGTATCTATACTAAATAAAGAGTTGGGAAAACGAACGACAAGTTTATTAATATCATAGCTCTTGGCCATTTTTAAACGAGTTTTATTACCTGTAATATGCAAGTTCGAAAAAGCTCTACTTTCCGAATGAAATTATGAATACAAAAAGAAAGCAAGTTATTACTTGTAGGTTAATTGGCTGATCTGACATTCACAGAAAAATGTGACTTCGTAGAAAATTCTCAGTATCGATATATCAAAGCCCTCCAATACATTGTCTTTCACTTTAAAGTAGGGATGTAACGATACATATTATAATTTTCCCGAAACGATACCGATGCCGATATCGATGGCTTAGTAGATAATAAATAAAATAAATAATGAAGTTTGTACAGCGGGCGTTTTTCAGTGATTTGTATTTCAGGCACGACTGTTTAATAGTGCGTTATAGTCCTCACTTCATTGTGTGAATAAACAGAATCACGAAAAGCGGTGATGTGAACAGGCACGACATAATATATCGCTCAGCCAACGCTCAGAAAACTAAGGCACCCACAGGAAAGCCCGGTTAAGTAGTCATGATCTCAGAGGTCAACTACGAGAAGCCATAACTAAAAAAAAAAAAAAAACTCGGCATTCCCCCCTGCGACTGAGCTACAATAAAGCTCACGCGTCGTCGTTTTGCGCGCTTTTCGAACTGTTTGATAAAGTAATCGGCGATGCTGATATATCGGCATCGGAATCAGAATCATTACATCCCTACTGTAATATATAACTATGTATACATATAATAAATTGAAGTCGGTTTTCGTGTCTGTCTGTGTGACCGCATTATTCTTCTAAACTACGCAACGGATTTTGATGCAGTTTCCACCATCATTTTGAAAATTGATTGCGGAAGGGTCATGGTACCTATAATACATTGTTATTTAAAGATATAATATAAATCTTCATGTTTCGTTAAATTGAAAAACCGTGCAAACCAGGGGTGCGGGCGGGCTAGTAAAACAATAAAATCAATATTTAAACCTCAAACTGCCGTAACGACCTTATTATTCTTGTATTACGAGCATTTCTACCTTATTTATGTAATGAGAAACTCAGATAATTGGGTTATTTGAATAAAACATATTTTATGCTAAATATCTATTGATATTCCATTATAAAAGCGATTTTTTACGTTCAAAGTTATAGACTTGAAGCAAGTATTAAAATAAACTACTTTAATACAATTCTGAAAATGTTTGAGAGCGATTAGGATACATGTCATCACGCCTGATTCCCCGAAGGGTTCGGCAGAGGTGTACCTATCACCCACGTTTCGTTATGTTTAGGAGTCCCATGTAATAAGGGGCGAGCCTATTACCATCAACCGGGCCAAATCCAACCTCCGGACTGCTACTGAGTTTGAGATAGAAACTCAATAACACTGCCTGACCCGGGAATCGAACCCAGGACCTCATGTTCAGCAGTAGCGCGTACGATCACTAGACCAACAAGGCAAGAAAATAAACTTCTTTTAATTAAATTATGAAAACAGAGATGAAATAGATTAAATACGTATTTATCTGCAATAAAAAAAACTCGTCTAATTAAATCTCGCGGTTATCTGTTGAGGAATACGGACATAATACAATATTGCTAATCCCCCATAGCAAATAGATTGACTATATTTAGCCTGTTCGAAGACCAGACCTTAATAATGGAATATTTGTGCAAAATTTTAACATAATCTATTATAATTTTTGCGCCATCCAAATAAACAGACAAACGGACATACATTCTAAAATTATATTTTTGGCATCAAAATCCCATAGGTATTATTGTCTCATAGCAATTGCTTTTTTTTCAAAAATATTTAATGTATGGTTTTGACTATCTACTATTTTGTTACAATATGTACCCATAGAAAATATATGTAGATATTGAATGGTTGTTACTGCCAACTGTATAAAAAGGAAATTGATGGGCATTTACGGTAACATCAACTTAAACATCCCGACTGAACACCCCTCAGAGGACCGAGTACCGACCAAAAGTCCATGAGCAATCTCACAAAGCAATAGACTGACGCTTCGGTTTGACTTACGACCTTCTTCTATAAGTTGTTACAATACTGTAGACACGCACATTACACACACACACTCACTTTGTCTGCAACCAATGACTAGTTCAATAATCATCATTCGTTTTTAGTTTCATTCGTCTTGTTCACATAAATATTAAAGTTTAGCAGGTAGACCACAAAAAACTAAGTAAATTATTTCGATTTCTGTGGGGTAGATGCAGTTTACGTTACGAGTATTTAATTAATAGAACTTTGTTGGTTCGTGGATAATATTGGTGACGAGTATTTAGCGCAGTGTTGTGGTTATTATTATCAAAAAGCAGGCATAAAATATATTGAAGAGATCAGATCAGATCAGAGAATATTATTGCGCTGCGTAAAAGTGAAGTGAATATCTAATGAAACCGGACTAAGTGTGAGTGTTATCATTTATATATTTCATATTTTACTAAACATAAATCTTAATCAAGGATATTGTTGATAGAACAGAGGTATTGTTGAGACAGAAGATGCCTTTAAAGTTTTAAATTCATTGTGAGGTTTAATTCGATTAGTGAATAATAAATAATAAGGTATTATGTGTAATAAAAACAATGTTTTTCTTTGTTCTAGAGAAATACTGTGAGGGTTAAGAGATATGAGGAAGGGGCTTATTATCGAGTAGCAGCGACGTCAAATGGTGAATGAAACAAATGGTTTCATACCAACGAGATATTTTGCTGAATTATTAAAAACACGTCATTATGAACCGTTCGCCGTGCACTCTGAAGGCTTGCATCACTGAAGACCAGCTAGAAAACCGTTTTTGACCTTAAAATATTGACCGTACCAACTTAATAAACAACAGATTCGTTATTGCATGAATTTATGGTAACGAATTTTTAAGCACTTTTCAATAGGGTGTTTGTCGTATTTCTTGCAGATATACCGAAATTGTTTAATATTATTTTAGTAATAGTATTATTTTAGGATTAAAATTTGAGGTTTAGTTTCAATCTTCTTTTCGTAAAGAAAATGAATACTTAAGCTTTAACCTCAATAACAACCAATATTTACTAAAGTCAAATAAAATGTAAAATAACATAATACAAATAAAATATAAACAAACTGCCCATATTTAACCTTAAAATTACCTATTCTGTAAAAGTAGTTTTTTACATTTTAAGTAGTCTAATATTCTTATTTATTACTTAATTACTTCGACCATGATCAAAGCTTAATATTTATGGTGAAAAAATCCATTAAAAATTTAAAATATTTCATAATTTAAATATGTCAAAATAATACAAACTGCTTCTAGTTTCTTGACATCTATTTCACATCTTATTCAGCTGAAGTAATGATAAATAATTGTAGCAGTGTGTTAACTTATGTAAAATAAATATAACGAATAAACATATTTTTTTAATTTTGTTATCATATATCACGCATTTTTTATTCTAAAACATTTATTGCAATAACAACATAAAAAGCAGCAATATTTAAAAAATATTATTATCGAAAACAAAAATAATAATATTTGCAAAAAACCGCACTGTGTTTTACGAGATTAGAACCTGATTCAGTTTGAATTCCATACCAACGCTTAACGCTTTCTGCTATCTGCACTTGTTAAGTTACTATCGAATTTTAGCAATGCCATTAACTGGTCAAGTTCACGCGCATAGTGCGTGTGTGCTAGCATGTTTAAAGCGACGGAAATATATTGTTGTTTCGTGTAGTGCAAAACTGCGTTATCTGTGGTGTGTGTATCGTGTTGGTTACACATACAAATGTACGAGCTATACCGCGTATTCACAGCAATACGACTCTTAGCGTGCTTATGCACTTTTGAGCGCTTACTGTACCTACCTCTGAGGGGTGTTCAGTCGAGAACACCCCTCAGAGGTAAGCAGAGATGTAACGCACACGTTTCCAAGTTTTTTTATAAGTCTCATGTCGTAGGGTGCGAGCCCATTGCTAACAGGCAATTCAAACACCAGGATTTATTTATTATTTACTTCGAGTGAAGACTCATAAGGGGTTAGTAACATTGTCAAACAACATGATACATTAGCACATGTTACTGACAGTAGTGAATGACATACGGACACTCGGACAGTCAGCAATCATTTTCATAAACTATATTTTTTTTATTTCTTTTTAAACCACTACTGGGTACTATGTTACTGACAATTTCCCAACTCTTAAAACTCACTATGTCTTATTACAAAAAGCGGTTTAACTAAAAACCAAGGTTTAAACTTCTATAAACTACGGTTTAAACAAAAATGATATACAAATCGTGGTTTTTCGAAAAACCATAGTTTAAATCATGGTCTAACTCTAAACCTCGGCGGCCCCTAGTTTAAACGATCAAACGGTGGTCTAAATCGTATCTGTCAGTTTCTCTTTTAGGTTAAAGCATCTTTTTCATTGTGTTGTGTTGTTTTTATCCGAAAATGGATATTAACATGGTCGATTTGATTGATATTGAGGATATTGAAGCCGCTGAGTTGTTGGGAACGCCACGCCAACACAACATAATATTCATGTTCGCATCAATCCCATATCACAATATAATATTAAAATTACTAAAGAAGGTAATACTATTAACAAAGAGGCAATTGTTCTATTAGAGACTTCGATAACTTAAAAATTCCAATGCTAAATGAACTTTATTCAACTTGCGATGGTTTTGTTTAATGTTATGGTTTCATATATGGCGTGAGAATGTTACGTTTCGTTACAGGTACTATGATGTATTATTTAGTAGTAATTAATACGTAATGTGCTAAACCTAAACAAAACTGCAATAGACGAAATAACAAATGTTTCATGCAAAATAACAAAGTCTCAATATTTTTAACACTCCTAAACATCTATAATCATTAGAATATTAACAAAAAGTTTTCTTTTCTGAGCATACGGAACGTTGCAATTGAATGATATCATGGTGAACGAATAATATTTGTATTAATCTGTGGTTGATATAAAGACAACGGTTCAAATGACGGTACTAAGAAGACCACGGTTTTTTAAAGTTTTGTAATACGGACAAATTTAGACCATGGTTCTGCAGATAAGCCTGGACTTGATAGGTCAGGTTTAAAGCAAGGTTTATTTAGTTTTTTGTAATAAGACGGACTGTCTCTACCCGATAATAGAATCCAATTCCCTACGCGCTGCAGTAATAGTTGCGATCACCACAATAATGGGGAAGTCATTAAAAATAATCTGCCCTTGAAATATTGCTAACCTTCACCCTTAAAACATTTTAAAATAGACCATAATATTTCCCCATAAACCATTAATTAGCTAAACAGCTCATAAAGTAATTTCGAGTCGATAAGCCCGCATCTTTATATATTATACTTATACTCTGTTTGTCGGGTAAACCGACCCCCAATTAGGAGTGTTTGTGTAAACTACGCTAATATCTGCCATGCTGCTGATTTCTACATAGTTATCATGTTATTTGGGAGAGTTTATTAACGTGTATTGTTCTAAATATACTGAGTTATGATTTTTATAATTTCATAAGTTGGATCTTTATCTAAATTTTTTTTAGTTTGCAGTGCCACTTCTGCGCAAAGCTTTCAGATAAGTTAACGACCTCTCTAGAATTAGAAATATTGTTTCATAATTATTTAGATTTTTAACCGACTTCAAAAAAGAAGGAGGTTCTCAGTTCGTCGGAATCTTTTGTTTTTTTTGTCTTTGGATCAGTATTTTAGTTTTTGCCACCGACATCCGAAATTAAAGTTAATTTTCACTTTGTAGTTTGGAAGTCGGTTGTATAGTGTTTTTTCACTTTTAAGTGGGTTGGTTTGTAATTTATCTAAGTTACAATAGCCTAATGTCAACTGCTCATCACCTTTTACAAAATATTGCTTTTCCCGATGCAGGGACGTTAATTGTTGAGGAGTTCTCCAGTTACTTCACCATCAACTCCACTGCACCATTTGAATTGTGACGAGCATCAATCCAACCATATTAAAGTAATCGAATCGCAACTCGTGAAAAACATTATCGAGTAGTTCCGGTGGCCATCTGTGTCTTTCATCATCAGTTCCACTTTACTGAATGGTGCTTTCCAAAAGCAAATGCACGAGTTATTATAAAAAATACCCAAACTGCTAAAGATGTGCCTATAATATTTGAAGAGTTCCCTCGTTTTCTCCAAGATTTCATCATCAGATCATGACCAAATGACAATGAGTCCAACTTGAAAGAATAAATAACCTTTCAAACAAAAAAAAAAATTTCTAATCGGTCCAGCCGTTTTCGAGTAATCGGGGAATATACATAAAAAAATGCTTTTCCCGATGCAGGGACTTTAATTGTTGAGGCTTTTATTGAATATAAAATCTAGCAAAATGAGGTATTATAAGCCCCATCTGTTGATGTGTCCAAAATGTTTATGTACCATTTTTCAGGACTTAAAGATGCCGCGACTAGTGGCCGCCTACTGGGCTCAACTCATTTAATACGAAATCACCGACTCAAAAAGAAGGAGATTGAAATCGCTTATTTCCATTACTATGGTGACCAGTTTTAAAATCTTCTCTGATACTAGCACAAGCTTTATAAGACTATTCATATGCTACAAGCGGTGACAATGCTAAAAGTACATAATAAGTTTGCAAGGTTGGTAGCTATAAGTGTCATCACTTTTGCAGTATTGACCAAATCACCTTCTACCAAGCACCCTTAAACCAAATCTTTGTCTGCTAACCCTACTAATCATAACTATAAACCCTCAATATCTTTGGGCGGTCACTTCACATACATAAACCTATTTGTTCGTCGACTAACTGACCTTGCTTGCTTCAGTCCGACGCCGACACCCCACGTCCCCAATAGGGTTGCTGAAATTGAAATAAGTTTTAGATATTTTTTTGTTATCGTTTTTGACACTTTCAATCGTTTTTTAGGGTTCCGTAGTAAACAAGGAACCCTTATAGTTTCGTCATGTCCGTCTCTCTGTCTGTCTGTCTGTCCGCGGTCTAGGTCCGAGACCCTTAGTACTAGAAAGCTGTAATTTGGCAAAGGTATTATATTAATTATGACGACAAAGTGGTAAAACAAAATTATGAAAAAAATAAAAATTATGGTACCTCCCTTACACATTAAAGCGGTGATGTTTTTTTTTTTTTAACCCATTGTTTTGGGTATTATTGGAAAGGTCCTTTAAAAACATTGTGAGTTTGTGAAAACCATTTTTGGATTCAAGGATCCGTTTGCGAAATATTAAGCTTTAAAGTGCTACTTTTTGTTAGAGTCAAGTGTCCCTGCCAGCTAAATGGTTGATTTTGGGTGTGTAAAAAAAATCACAGCTGTAGTTTATATAACGAAATTAAAAGGAAAACTATCACAGCTAAGTAGGCTTTATAATAATTGACCAACTTAACTTTGCAATTGCAAAAACATATTTTCCCATACATTTCGTATGGGAGAATATATTTTTCAACTACAAAGTTAAGTTTGTTTTTGGGATAAATTCATCCCAACTATGGAACCCTTCATTGTGCGTGATCCGACACGCACTTGGCCGGTTTTTTGTATTCAAGTTGAGTCTGATTGTTTTTTTTTTGTTGAGTTTTTGTTTTGTATTTCAAGATATTTTTAGAACGACTGTTTTGGTGTTGTTTTTTTAAGTAATTTCTTTGAGGCTCAATTTTAATTGAGGCATTTGACCCGTAATCGTTGTAATTTGTACGGCAGACTGTAGGTATAGTACACCGGTACTATACCTACAGTCTGCCAAACCCTTCGCGGAAATACAGGTACAATGTTTCGTTGTGTTGTGTTTATAAGTAACAAATTCATTGATTGGTCCTTGAATTTTATTCAAAGGAAGGTTGAATTTTCTTTGCTTATAAAGCTGTCTGATATCTCTGTTCTTCAAATACCTCATCATCCCAAAATTTTGTAAAAAAAATACAGAAATAACCCTTGAAACAACAAAACATCTTTTCACAAGCACAAAAGTTAAACAGGCTTTACAAAACAAGAGTACTTAAGCACCTAGTTGGTCCGTACAACCCTAGATAGGCCACGGACAATGTCGCTGAACAAGGCTATTTGGGCACTCGACCCACAGGTAAACGAAGGCGCGCTTACCTACCGGTAAAGGTAAACGGAGTACGAACGAATGAGATAAGGCACTGCGTTGAACCTGAATGTATAGAGTTTGGTTTTAGTGGTTTTATAGTGTTTGTAGAAGCTGAAAAGTTGAAACTGATAAATACAAAGCTGGCAGGCGCAGGCGGTTGTAGGATCAAAAGTGATTTCATAGGTAACTCCAATCAAAGACGCAATGAAGGATGAGACGATATCTAATGAGGTTCGCTGGTTCGTTCGAGCTGACGTTCCGATACTTGTTCCAAGTAACGTTTATTGGTACGCAACTAGTGTTTTTCATGCCAAGTGAATAAATTGTATTTTGTTTTTGAGACATAAACATCTTAAACTACGGTTAACCATAATTAGTATATGAATATTATATACGTCATTAGAATTTGTAACCTATAAGTAAAATATAATCATGTCCATAAATTATAATCAAAATTTTGGATAAAAACGCGATATACGCCCCGTTTTCTACAAAGATACATCAATGCTCGAATATCTTTCAAGAATTCGGACTGTTTTGTTGGCCTAGTAGCCGAAAGCGCTACTGCTGACCATGAGATCCTAGGTTCGATTTCAGGGTCGGGCAAAGTTTTATTGGATTTTTCCATCTGGAATTTCTCAGTAGCAGACCGGAGTCTGGGTTAGTGCCCGGTTGATGACAATATTCTAGCCCCCTATTACATGGAACTTAAACATAACTATTGAAATGTGGGTGTACTATAAGTGCACCTCTGCCTATCCCTTCGGGGAATACAGGCTTGATGTTATGTTATGTAAGTCGGTCCTAAAACCACAAACACAAAATCCACATATAACCCATAACAAAGAGTGCTTACTCCAAACTTGGGCCAATAACTTAGGCACCTACTTCAGTGACGGTCGATCAAACACTTGACATCAGATTAGTGGGATCCTCCAGGTATCTACGACATAAACTTGCTAATGGCCAATAACTATCAAAGTGTACTACGTAATGTTTAGCGTTGAACCACCTTGCAAGTTTCGGTATGGTTTCATATTAGGGGCCTTGTATATGGGGTTGGATATCTTGGGAATTCTGTGGCTCAGTATCTTTGGTCTTCATAATTTCGACGTTTGTTTAGGCTTTAGTTATCGATGATTTAATACTGTTTTGATGGGTGTGTTGGGTTGTTTGAAGTCTAAGGGTCTGTATCATAGCGTCTGAATACGCACTATCTACTAGATTAAACAGAAGCGCACTCATCCCAGCTGAGCTACAGACTAAGGGCAACAGACACAGACCGCACGATGACTAAGTAAAGTATGCGTCGTACACGAATGTGAACATTATTCCTTTATCTTTAATGTTCAAATACAACAAAATATAAACGCTTACTCACTATAGTTTGAACATTTTTTGCAATAAGTGCGGCCTGTGAAACTTGCCCTATGAGGCTATAACCCTCATGTTTTGGCCAATAGTGGTACCAAAGTAAAATTCTCTCGTACACTTTTTGCATGCAGCGATTAAAGCCAATTCCTCCTTTTCACCCCATCATGCATGGCCCGTTAAACTTGAGAAGTTCGATCCGTGGGTTCGTTGCAGACGCATGATTAGATCCTACATACATTGCAAGTTTTCAACTTCGCCAAAAACTTGGAGCAACGAGCAAATGCCGCGTGACCTAGTTACGATACGACAAACTGAATGTACATAGTTTGCCATTAAGAAAACTATAGTTAGCAATAGACATATAGATATGTGCTACTGTTTATCGACCTGATCTGTCCTAATTTTCGTTTTGCTCAAGTGGAATAATTATTATGGTCGGTTGTTTGGGTGTCCAGAAACGATGCGCTATAAACCTTTACCGTTATTCACCTACATTTTCTTTAATAGGTTCAAAGTTTTCTTCATTATGAGAAAGTGGTATCTTAAGCTAGTCTTTAGCTAAGATTATTGACGAAGGAAAGTTGTAGCTAATTCTAAGAAATCTGGAAATCCATAAAACTTTTGAATTTTCTCTGACTCAGATCTTTACCCTCCGTTATCTCAACATACTCGTAAAACCAGATCTTTATACATTTCCAATTGCAGCACAGAATCAACCGGCAACAAAAGCAGAGATAACGTACTCTAAGCTCGAACGACATCGTAACATTGGCAAGATTATAAAAACATGCCATAAAAATTGTGTATCCTAAGAACGAAATAAATATTCATTGTACTAGTCAGCCATATTTAGAAGACTCGTATGTTCAGCGTGCTAAGGTTGAGATTACTTTGTCATGTGTGAGGGAAGTTAAGCAACGTAGCTTATGCTTCAAGCTTAATGGAGCGTGAGTTATCATGGACATAACCTCGAAATTTGACATTCTTTTATTGATAAGAAAATGACTGTTATTTGCGTGACGGTGGAACTTTGTTTGGACGACATCATTCTGCTAATATAGGTAGATGTTAGTGTTATGGTATTGGTTGGACACGGTAGTTTAAGCGAAGATGTCACCACATGTTTGTTGAATTTTGGACTTTTCTGGATAGAATTGTGAAATAAAATAATATTGATATTGTAAGCAAAAGTTTCCATGATTACTCTTCAGAATAATCATGGAAAAGCCCATTACTAAAGAAACAATACAACGATTTACAATATAAAGGATACAATTTTCTCGAATGTAAAATAAATCCTTGAAATTTAAAAAGAGTATAGAACAAAGAATCAGACCTATGTGCAAAACTGAAAACCAATGGAACCCAAAGTCATTAACACAAATAGTTATCCGAACATTAATCACGATTACTATCAAAAGGGCACATAGCTTGCAATAATTCAGACGCAACAAAGCCGTCAAATATTCGACCATTTAAGAGGCCGTATCAACTTACTGCGTAAGATTTAATGTCCTATAAAACAACCACTATATAAGCCCTTATTACATAACGTGTGAATATCTTTTTGTTATGTAGATCGAATGACCCTATTGGGCCCCGGACAGTATATTTTAAGGTTCAAGGACTGTTATGATCTGTATAACTGCTTTTATTGTACCTATTGATAGGTCTATGAAAGGGAATGGTGGAATGAAATGAATATTTGAAAGGAGATGATATAAAATATTCTAATGTTGATATGGGTGTCGGAATATTGAATGTAACAGCCCCTTATCATCATGCTTTAACGTAATTTGGAATTATTTATCTATACCTGGCATTCTTTCATTGTTGAGTAGGTGGAGAAGGCCTCGTCTGCTGTTGGTGGAAATATCGGGTAAGTAAGTACCTACTCTGCGTCGTCGGTAAATAGCAGAAAGGTTTCAATGCAAGAAGAACAAAATATTTTAAATCGCACCAGAGCAGTTATATGCTAAATCATTGACACATTCTGAGGTAAATATGTTTTATCAATTAGACAATCATTCACTATCCATTATTATTAGTCTTTGACTTCCCTGTAACTACTGCCAACCTACATCTTCATAAAATACTTAAGAACTGCAAACTAATCTTTCTGCAGCCGCAAGTACCAAGTTCATTGTGTCTACAGAATTGACATTTTTACATAAACATAAAATACGTATACACACGTCACAGGTAACAAACATTTTTATGTCTCAGTAAAGTGATACAGCGTGTTCGTTAAAAATAATGACTTAAAAGCGTCATGTGTCGTGCGACGATGGAACAATCATGGCCGACAAAATGGCGGACGTAACTGTCAATCATTTGAATTTACGTGTTTATGATGTTTGGAAGAGACTGTAGGGAGTTTTATTAATGAGTTCTCTCAGTAAATCTGTAAAGGTGTGTACGCACAAACGAACAAGAACGTCGTGAATACGAACATCTAATACTCTGTTCGCATGTGCGTACCACTAACGAACGTCAAAAATGTTTGTGGCGATCCAATTTTGAATCCATGGCTACTAAAAAGAGCGAGGTGGTTGAGCACGAACACAAGTCGAAGTGTGTTCGTATGGTGTTCGTGTTCGCTTTGTTAATTTACGTCCACACGTACGAACCAAATATTCCATGTTCGATGTTCGTGTTCACCATGTTTTGTCCGTCCGTACGTACACGCCTTTAGGTATGTCATATTAAAAATAATAAGTATTCTATGTTTTACTTTGGGTTTCCAATGACGGCTGATCCGAAAAAATATATTTGGGAACACGTTTGCGAACGTAGATATCTCAACGTTTTCTTCTATTATCACTATGAGAATTTATCGATCATAAATTTATAGCCAAAGAGCCTCTTCTAAATCAAATGACAGTAATTTTCTCTTCAAGTTAAAGTTTCATCAAACTATTCTATCTCCCATTAATTTTGTAACACTATTATCGGCTGCCATTATCTTCACGAATAGGATAAATACTGCAGCAAATAAACGATGCAAACTCTACCAGATTAATCTAGATTAGTCTGAATATGCAGCCAGACGCAGCTAGCAGCTTTATTTTATAACCCAAACTGATGATGGATTATTAATTACCTCACCAAATCAATTTGCAGCATTTACGAATTGATTTCGCAAATTCCCCTTGAGCTTAGTTAATGCAGTTTCAATATTCATTACTTAACGTCTCGCAGCTAATAGACAATAGAATACACAATGCATCGTCGCTTCAGTGATCTTACAATACATAGCTTTTCGCACATTACTAGCAATGTATGTGAACAGAGGTTATTTCCCTCAGGTGTTTGCATATTAGTAGGGTATATTGGTATAGGCTTAGGTTTGAGTGAAATTATATTGGGTTTATGTTCTAAATATGAGCTGGGATACTTTTAATCCCTAAGCTTACAATTTCGCTTAAGCTCTTAAGGCTTTGTCGTAGGCAAAATGAGATTTGGCATTTATTATTATACATTTACCTTTTTTAAATCTCATTTAACCGTAAATCGAATTTATTAAATCGTGGAACTATAAGTACTTTTATTCAACGGTATCTGCATAATATAGTGGTCACTTGCTTCATAGTACTGTGTACTTCTTTATACACCAAACGGTATAAGTCTGGGCAAAAAAATATCTGCATAAAAAACGCGTTATTCATTTCGTATAAGAATATAAATAAAAATACTGACAACAGCACCTTATAATCCTGTACGTTCAACTTTCACATTGCACTTTAAAACTCAATAAATATTTACGTCACTGGAGCACACACGGTTGGTATATCTTCAACTTTGGAGCGCCGTACACAAACCACAAATCTCTTACAACCACAACAAATATTATTCTTCGCTCTGTATTCAACAGACGTAGAAGCGTTTAAGGCCAAAACTCTAAGGAGTCATTGTTTACCTTGTAACTTTGGTCCGGGTCAGGAAGGGATGTTTTACTTACACCTCCGGAAAGGCCGTTTGTACTTACGTTATTTATTTCCTAAGCAGAATAGTTTGAGATAGGTTTTATGCTGAGGATTTGGTAGAATTTCGGGATGGTCGTGTTTTGATTGGTTAACAAGAATGTGGATGAAAGGGAGGCTTAGCGAAGTTACTTATTCTTACCGTTTTTCTTTTGTGCATTAAATTCAAGTTAGTTAATGTTGAGATTTATTTTAGCAGGGACCGGTCAAGCTTTTTTGAAAAGTTTTTTAAACGATGTCATCCACTATTATGTATGGCTGATAATTTTCATAGTCCAGTAGCAATATTGCAAGTCGAACAGTTTGATCAATCACCGAATAGGACTTAAGTTGTTATTGATCACGGTAGCCTCGAACTGTTTCAATTTGTGGTAAGTGATAAGTAAGTTTAACAATAATAACTTCTCCGATGTATGCAAGCTATCCTTTCACGTCTAAATTATTACGAAACAACTTTGGACAGTTTGACAATTATGACCTTTATTTGACCTTTATAAAATATTATCATAACATACTAATATTCTGAATAAATTAACATTATTTATCATAAAACCACGACTATATTCCCCGAACTGGCATGTAGGTATGTATCTATGGTATGTATTAATAGCACCCACATTAATAGTGCTATGGTGCATCCACATTTTGTCACATATATGATAAATAAATTATTTCTGTACGTAAGTTTAAAAAAAAATTATAAGCAAAAAAACCTTTTTAAAAAAAAGCTTTTATTTAAAGGCTCTAAAAAGAAGAAAATAAAAGCCTTTAAATAAAAGCATTTTTTTTAAAAGGTTTTTTTGCTTATAATTTATTTTTTACTTTTTAGTTATCGCTGGCTAGGTTTCTACAAGTAGGTAATCGAAGTCTCTATATCTTTCAGGTGGATTAGAGCAACGGAGCTTATAATCACCATCTTTTTTTAACCTACATTTTTATTCTCATCGAACCCTTTCATTTAATATCCATACTATAGGAAAGCATAAAAAAACTTCGAAAGTCCGCCATATTGGATTAAGAGTGATATCAGAATATTTTTCTAATTATTCTCGGCAAGCCCTTTCATTTGATACCCATATTGCAGAAGTGCATAAAAAATAACTATTCCGCCATCTTGGATGTTCCGCCATATTGGATTTAGAATAACGTCACATTATTTTTCGAGTTACTCTCAACAAGCCCTTTCATTTAAAACCCATATTGTAGAAATGCATTAAAAATCATTATTCCGCTATCTTGGATGGTCAAATTCAAATTCAAATTCATTTATTCACGTATAAATAGAGTAAATACAATCGGTGGTTTCCATGTTACATTATTTGGTCTTATAATTCTATTTAGCCTGTGGTATGGCATGTGAATCGTTTTCTTAAAAGTAAAAAGGAATAAAGAAATATAAATAATGGTTAGTCTTAGCCCGTGGTCTTAGCCAATACGTGTCTCCGAAATTCATAGTCTTATATAATGTCAATAAAACAATTATGTGCCTGGTAAAATACATTGTCAAATGCCAATAAAACTCAGTCATTTCTACGGTGAATTAACAATATACAACACACATTATTTAAAATATTTATATATAGTATATTTTCCTTATTCCTGTAGCCATTCATTTACCGAGTAAATCATTTTTTTAAGCAGTAGCTCTTTAAGCTTTTTCTTAAATTTTGGTAGGGGGAGATTTTGAATGTCTGTTTGTAACCTATTATAAATTTTAACGCACATAGCTGAGCAATTTTTTTTGAACACCGCAGTCTTTGGTGCAAAATCCAATACTAGTCGCTGACCATGTCTGGAGTTACGAGGGTAGACATTATCCCGTGTATAAATATCACGAGCTCTTACAAATAGATTAGGATTGGACTTTACGAACACACAAACTTCAAAAATGTACATACTCGGCAGGGGTAATATCTTGAGTTTATTAAAGTGAGGTTTACATGACTCATAAGGAGGAGTACCAACAATTGCTCTTATGCATCGTTTTTGGGAGAGAAACGCCCGCTGGGAGTCTGTTGAGTTTCCCCATAGTATTAACCCGTATCGTAGCACGGAAGCTACATGGCCATGGTATGCCAACAATACCGTACTTTGGTTAGACGTAGTTCTTAGTCTGTTTAGGACATATACGAAAGTGTTAACTCTCTTGCAGACTCCGTCAACGTGTCCTTTCCAGTCTAGGTATTTGTCCATGGTGAACCCTAGAAATCTTACACTGGTAGATTCATTTATTTTTATACCGTCATATGAAATACGCCTTGGAACAATTTTTGATCCACGGGTTTGGAATTGTACAAAAGTCGTCTTATTGATATTTACTTGTAAATTGTTCCTTACTAACCACTCTATAACTAAATCAATTGTATTGTTTATATCAATGTCAAAGTTATTATTAATTATACTGTCATATGCTAATATTATTGAGATGTCATCTGCAAATAATATACATTTTTTAGTAAGAATGTCAGGTAAATCATTAATATATATAAGAAAAAGGAGGGGTCCGAGGATACTTCCCTGCGGAACGCCGTAACTGTTAACAAGATACTCAGACCTCTCTTGTTTTACCGCTGTATTATGTTCACAAGGTATTTCTACACATTGTTCGCGATTACTCAAGTATTGTTCTAACCATTGTAACGCTGGACCTCTGATACCATAGTTCTCCAGCTTTTGTATAAGCAGATCATGAGAAACGAAGTCAAATGCTTTTGACATGTCAAAAAATATTACTATTGTCTGCTTTTTCTTGTCAATGTTTACTAGGATATTGTGTACTAAATCGAATGCAGCAAGTGTAGTTGATTTTCCCTTTTGGAAGCCATACTGTTCATTCTTAATTAATTTGTACTTATTCAAATACGAAGATAATTTTTTATGCATAGCCTTTTCAAATATTTTAGACATGATAGGGATTAAAGTTATGGGTCTGTAGTTACCCATTTCTGTTTTCTCTCCTTTTTTATGCAATGGCTTGACTACTGACTTCTTTAACCGGCTAGGGAAATTTCCTTCCTGGAAGGATAAATTTATCAGGTATCCGAGCACGGGGACAATAGTGACGACACATTTTTTTAAAATATCGGTTGTAATACCATCATAACCGACAGAACTTGTATTGTTTAAGGACATAATAATATTTACAATTTCAATGTCTTCTATCGGTGTAAGAAATATGGTATTGTTTGTACGGTTTTTATTTGTATTTTGTATGTTATTATTATCACTGTTCGATAGTTGTATTAGGTAATTATTGAAATGATTTGCTATGTCATAAGGATTGGTTACCATACCATTGTCAGTTTTTATTTCATTTATGAACTCTTGAGTGGCCTTATATCCTATATCATCATTAATGACTTTCCACGCAGCTTTACATACATTCTTAGATTTTTCAATAAAATTGTCATTAGTGATTTTTTGCGACTTTGATATACAGCGACGCAATAAGTTTGAATAGTTGTGGTACCTAGCTTTATTTCCTTTTGTTCGCTTAGCGTAAAATTTAAATCTTAAATGTCGCTTGGTTTTACAGCTGAGTCGTAGCCCCTTAGTAATCCATTTTATATCCCTATACTTTGTGGTAATCATTTTCCTAATTCTTGGGAAACATAATTCAAAAAATAAGCACAAATCGTCATGAAAGATATTAAAGGCTGAGTTCAGGTTAGGCTGTTTGTAAACACTGTCAAAAGTTAACTTGTCTAGACTTTCCCGAAATTTTCGAATATTATCCTGACAGAAGTCTCTCTTTGTTATATAATATTTCGAAGACTGAAAAATTTTGGTTTTTATTGTCACGTCTAACATCTGTGCTGTGTCGTGGTCGGAAAGTCCTAGTTTCAATATTTTACTAGACGCTTTTTTAACGTTACTAATTATATGATCTATGCAGGTATTTAGTCTTGTTGGCTCATTAATATGCATTGTCAGATTATAGTTATGTATGATGTCCTTTAAATTTTTGACAGCTTTACATACTTTGAGCGTGTTAATATTAATGTCACCTGCAAGAACAATTTTATGTTGGTTGTATTTGCTGTTAAACAATAATTTATATAACAGCGTATCAAGATGCTTTAAAAATAACTCAACATTTGATTGAGGTGTACGATAAATACATATTATCACAATTTTTAAACTTGGCACCTCTATTCCACAGCATTCGAAGATCGTTTCACGAGCAAAGTTTTGTAAAATATTTATTTCTTTGTACAATATACCTTTCTGAATGATACGCAAGTACCGCCTCGCCTTTTTTCCCTACAGTATGTTGATGCTAAGTTGTATCCAGTTATTTTGGCATTTTTTATATCATTTTTTCCTAAAAATGTTTCACTGAAACATAGTACATGTGGGATGATTTTTGTTACCTGTAAATTTGTGAGAGTCAATTCAAGAATATCTTTTTTGCACATTAATCCCGCTATATTCTGATGCAAAATATGAAAAAACGATGTATTATTTTTTTTGTGAACGAAAAAAGTCATCAATATTTGACTCGCATTTTTCTACTGGCACGGTTTTAGTACTTTTTACAAAATAATACGGGATTGTACCAATTTTTGGTTTGTTTTCCGATGATATTCTCAAATTTACTTCAGTACTGGTGTGTTTATCATGTTGAGTTTGCAATTGAAAATAATAGGGTATGGTACCTTTCTTTGGAAAGCTTATTTTGTTTTTGATTCTCTCGGTGGGGATAGTTATTGACCACGTAGTATGTACATCTTTGGGAGTTCTATTATTATATGTCAAATATTTTTGCTTGTAGTCAATAAAGTCAATTCCCAAATTTATTTGTTTACAAAGTTCATTATGCTCATCCTTGTCATAATAATCAAAGTATGTGATAATATTGTCCCTATCGTACCCATTTCCTATACTCAAGTCTATAAATTGACAGTTTTTGAATTCTTTACAAACTAATTTTAGCATATTATTCAATGTTTTTTCATTTAAATATTTACTGCTTATAATACTTGTTACAAAAACCAGTAATATCCAGTACAGGATCATGCATCTCTTGGTTCATATCTTGAGTTTCGACGTTTTTAATTTCCATGAATCTAGAATTGTCAATTAGCATTCGTCTTGATTTTCGCCTTTTAGACTGTATCTGATTCTTAATATTTTGGGTCGGGGGTGTAGTACATATGTTTTTTAGGGGGTTTATTTGTCGAGTTTGCTGACTAACAAGGTTTTTTAATTGATTCAATTCTAAGTGAAGGTTTTCGATTTCATTATTAGCCACCTGTAACTGCTCTGATAATAATTGATTTTCGGCCTTCATTTTTTCTAGTAAATCTACGTCCTGACCAGTAGATAAATCTAAGCTTCGTGTGTGTGGTTCCGTTGCTGACGAGTTGAGTGATGATGAACATAGAGATTCTATTGATTTCGCTCTATGTAATCGCTTAGGTCGCATTGTTACATTCTTGCTTGTATTATTAGGTGTTGAGTCCATTATTGATATATTATTGAAATCCATTATATTTTTGTGTAGTATTTGCCAAATATATAAAAATGTATGCTTAAAAAAATGCAAAAAGTAAAATTATAAAGAGAAATCCGCATAAGTCATTTCCGCTAAGATGCGAACCCGTAACTGCGCGTGCAGTGCGGCAGCTATATACACCGCTCCGCCAACGAGACTTTACCAGTTGAGTCGAAATATTTGATCGCTATGCGCTGGGTTAAGAGTATTGCGCAGGCGACGACGGGGACGGTAGCGGTTAGTGCGGGAGGTATCGAGCGCGCTGCGGGTTGTCGTAGGTCACGGTTATAGTTCGTTATCACAATTTTTGAATTTTGAGTTTTTTTCCACGGGTTTATTTTTGTTATAACTTTAGATTGCATATGCCAATTACTATAAAAAATACACCGTTCAGTAGGTCACTTCACTGGCTTTGAGTCAATAGCATCATATGGCCACAATATTCACTTTTTACCACTTTTTACATTTAAAATCTGAGGAGCAAAGAAAACAACGTTCCGTCTTTAACACTCTCGAAGTCAGGTCCGCCATATTGGATTTAGAATGACGTCACATTATTTTTCAAGTTACTCTCAACAAACCCTTTCATTTGATACACATATTGTAGAAATGCATTAAAAATAACTATTCCGCCATCTTGGATGGTCCGCCATATTGGATTTAGAATGAGGTCACATAACTTATCGTATATTGTCATCCAAACTAAACGTGTATACAAAATTTCAGCTCAATTGGTTGAAGATATCTGCTTCAAAATTGAGTAGCAAGATTCCACCCGAACATACATACATACATTGCAAGTTAAATAAAAGCTTTTTTATCACATCTATTCAAAAAGAGCTAATTCGTTCTTCGTAAACAGGGACTAAAATAGCTTTTTAATCCCTAGGGATTAAAAGTGATTTGAATTTGGAATGTGGATATTATTAGTAAAAGTTCCAATTACCAAAGAGATCAAACACGAACATTGTATGAACAAGTAACAGGCTGGCAAGAGAGAGAAAGTGTGAATTTGGTCAAAATGAAATTCCAAGATGGCGGCTTAGAAAATTTTCAATTTTTTTGTCTTTGGTGTCGTTTTCATGGTTTTCGAGGGTGCTAAAGCCGATAGTGAGGTCAAAATGTAAATCCAAGATGGCGGCTCTGAAGATTTTCAAATTTATAATCATGGGTATCGTTTTCACGGTTTTTAAGGGTGCTAAAGCCGATGGTGAGGTCAAAATGAAAATCCAAGATGGCGGAAGCAAAAATTTTAAAATTTTTCGTCATGGGTATCGTTTTCATGGTTTTTAAGGGTGCTAAAGCCGATGGTGAGGTCAAAATGAAAATCCAAGATGGCGGTGGCAAAAAATATTCAAATTTTTCGTCATGGGTATCGCTTTCATGGTTTTTAAGGGTGCTAAAGCCGATGGTGAGGTCAAAATGAAAATCCAAGATGGTGGCGGCGAAAAATTTAAAATTTTTCGTCATGGGTATCGTTTTCATGGTTTTTAAGGGTGCTAAAGCCGATGCTGAGGTCAAAATGAAAATCCAAGATGGCAGCTAAGAAAATTTTCAAGTTTTTCGTCATGGGTGTCGTTTTCATAGTTTTCGAGGGTGCTAAAACCGATAGTGAGGTCAAAACGTAAATCCAAGAAGGCAGCTGCGAATAATTTAAAAATTTTCATCATGGGTATCGTTTTCATAGTTTTCGAAGGTGCAGTGAGGTCACAATGTAAATCCACGATGGTGGCAGTGTTTTTTTTAAATTTTACTTGTGAAGGAACTTTGTTCCTGACGGGGGTCGGATCATACACGTTTTTTTTTCTCATAGAGGGTGATAAAAAGTAGAGTGTTCACCTCGGGAGCAACACTATTTTAAGCTCGAGTGGCGTACTTTGAATCCCTCGCTGCGCTCAGGATTCTACTTTAGAATCCCTCGCTACGCTCGGGATTCTACTCTAGAATCCTTCGCTCCGCTCTGGATTCAAAGAAACACTCTCGCCTTAAAAATAGTTCTTTGCTCCCTTGGTAAACAATCTACTATTAAAAACAGTTTTACATGTCAAAAATAAATTATGTTTTAAAAATTGATGAAGTGGTTATGTTTGTAGTCTCATGTGATTGGAGTCAGCCCAAAAGTTTTAGTATTTATACATTAAAGCAAAAAAATACAATAGACGTGGATATATTTAGTAACCCGTTCCGCTTAGCTTAGCTTAGATTATATTTTATAATGGATTTTCGCAGGATCACACCTAAATCAACTAACTACATTAAAGCAAGTTATATTTATATCCCAAAGATACCATATTCTCCAAGTAAGACAAATTAATAACATGAACTACACGGTCAATAGTACCCTGATCTCGTGTTCTGTTGACTTCAAGTAGGCTTTTGACTGCGTTGTTTATGCCAGGACTTGGCATGTTTTGGGTTAAGATTGAGATGGGCGTACCGCAACATCTTGTAACCCTCATAAAGTACTCACACAGGGGCCGCAAAGGTGCAGCAGGAATTGTTATAGGAAATGGACAGGGGTGAATGAAGGAGTACCCAAAGGTGTATATTGTCACCTGTGTTACTAAAATCCTAAATTATAAGCTATTCATTTTACTAGTGGTAAAAGGCTAAAGCAAAACCAATCTGGCAAAAATGCAAATAATACTTGTACTTGACAAGTCGGAAAAACGAAATGAAACGATTTTCTTAAAAAGTTTTGCAACTAAAATATTTTAGTTTCCAATATCATGCAAAAATATGACCAGCAATGAGTTATAGCGGTATTCACATTTGTCACATCAGCGCTTCTTCCCGCAAATGTACTGAATTTTCCGTAAATATTCATTGCAAAACAAAATGTTATTACTGGAACAGACTTGGACTTGCAAATTATTAACTTGGTTAAAATCATTTTATATAGCTTATCGATACAATTATAAATTATCCTTCTTTGAAAATTATTAAAAAATGTTTGAGTATAATTTATTTTGCATCACTACCGTTCCTTCAAAATTATAACGAGAAATTGGTTATTTAAATTGACTTCTAATAAGAAATGAGTAGATACTATAAAGACTCCGCGTGCTTATACACCGTGAAATTTGAATCACAGTTTTGCTAGAACAAACGTTATTCAGACCATGGTCTACTACCATTCTACCGCATCCATTAAAAAAGAAAACATATTTGGTTTTGAAAAAACACAAAAAAGACAAAGTTTAAAATTTCAAGATTATCGTTACCCTCCCTCCCTCCCTACAACACAGACACCACGCACGGGACACAGCATTGTCTACAGGGAAATGTACCTCCATAAACGAAATTTAGTAAGCAGTAGATAAGCTTGACATTTTAAACTTTGTCTTTTTTGTGTTTTATCAAAAACAATTAAGTTTTTTTAATTGGATACTGTAGAATTGTAGTAGACCATGGTCTAAATAACGTTTGTTCTAGCAAAACTGTGATTCTAATTTCACGGTGTATTTCTCACCGGGATTATCATGATAATAAACGACTTATTTCATTTTAAACGCGTAATTATTCCTATCGGACAATCTAATTATTTGACACAATCCAAATACGAAATAGTGTTTATCTTATAATATTATGCCATCAACCTATAAAATACTCGCGGAGGATGTATGGAACCGCCATGCAGAATATAGTCTCTACAGTACCTAGGTTTACATGCAGTAGGTATATAAGCATAAAAATCATGAACGTTTAGTGAGAAAGGCTTTGATGAACAAATGTAACTATTTCAAGTAAAAGTACCCAGTGGTTTTCATTCATTCTAAAAAGGTTGTAAAAAGGTACCCATGCGGTTTTAGCATTTAATTGAAACTGACCAATTTGCTCCCAATAAAAAGGGCCAACCCAATGAACAGGTATTTTAGTCCCGAAACCCTTTAAAAATAAGTCTCAATAACTTATAACGGTATTCGGCAATTTTGTCACATCAGCGCTTCGCCCACAGAATTTGCCGTATAAATTCGTTCGGGTCTGACATAGGGAGTGAGTTACGGTCATACGCACATAAAAGTTGTTGTATCTCTTGATATGTGGTATCTTAGGGGCTTATCACACTGGCGATTTGCGAGTGAGTTATCAGCGAGGCAATTGTGCATCGCGTTAGTTGCATGTGCGTAGTGAGCACGCCATGTGTGCGCAACGTGCTCGCCGCGTTTGCGTAACGAGAGCGATTGACGTGAGTGTACAACAGAGTGAGAAAAGCGAGTGTACAATATTGTGAAAACGCGGCGTATACATCGCGTAGTGGCGCTTAGTACGCTTCAGATCCGCGGAGAGCACGTTCACAAATCGCCTCGCTGGAAACACGCTGGCAAATTGTCAGTGTGATAGCGCTCTTAAGGTTGTGCCATCGTTCACGGTTAGGTCACAAGAGGTTTGATAGGTATTTGCATACTGAGGTTTTTTCGAAGAAGAAGCTACTTGAATATCGATTTATACGGGCTTTGGTGTTACTGACTAGACATTTAGTGATAAACAGCATCAGTTAATTAAATATAAAATCTTAGCGACAGCAATTAAAAAAAACATTGTTAGGTATAAAAAGTGATGGCATTAGGTACTTACTATTTATACTAACATCTAACAACATAACATTACACCTGTATCTAAATATAGTACCGTGTATATTTATTGCTATTGCATAGGTATATTAATTGATTCCGAGCACCAAATTAAATGTTAACGGAATTAAATAACTGTAGGTGACACTTTATTTAGCAAACACAAAAGGTTCCATTTTCCTCTAATTCCAATATCAGCACCAGAAACACAAAATTCTCGGCAAATCCACCATTAATAATGTCTAAAAATATAATTCCTTTCCCAAAAGCATTTTTCTTGTTTTAAGTGCTATCGATTCTCGCAGTGCCACTAAATCGTTACAAAGGACCTCAAATTACATCCGTAATTTATTGTCCAGCCTATAAATCATCAATCTTCTACAAGGTCAGGGGGTAATCAGGTTTAATGTGGCCACATGGCGATTTATGAGCGCCGTATACCAGTTACACGCTATGGCTTTGACAATGCTCTGACGTCACGGACGTTTAAATTGTTTTTCATGAGTCATTGTGTTAATAATATATTCGAGGGTGGTAAAAAGAAAATGAATGTAAAAAAAACCTTTTGAAACATTTCTCGGTGAAAGAGAAATTGTAAAATAAATATAAAAGCGCAGCTGTGAATACAAAATACTATTCGTAAAGCTCCAATACATAATACATTTTTCGTAAATGATTCGCTTACATTATGAAAGGAAAAAAAAATGGAAAATAAAATGCATGCAGTAAAGGCGAATGGTCGAGAAAATTGTGAGAGGTGCTCAATACATTTTGATGTACCTTACTTCATAATTGCATTGAAATACGGCCCATACCTATTTTTAACCGACTTCCAAAAAGGAGAAGGTTATATGTTCGTAGCGTACTGTTTGTTTTTAAGCTATTGCATAGCTTTCATCGCGGGCTTTGACCGCGGCGACCGAATCAAGAAATTCCGTAACGAAAAAAACCTAACACCCCCCACTCCGCTTACCATGTAATGACGGATGATGACATATAACAAAACAAAAATTACGTTCCCGTTCGTTCCGTCATCATCCCAAGTGTAGCGTTGACAAATAGGAAGTATGGAGGTTACAAATGCTATGCAATAGCTTTACCGCGGCAGTCCCCGAGTGCCACACGTTTTTTTTTTTTTGCTTTTGTATGAACATGTTAATAATTCTAGCGTAATAATAACGTGCAGCTTTATATTTTTGGTATATGAAAAAAAAACAGGATTGTGTGAACAGGGAGAGGAAGGACTTGAGATTAGATTATAAAAATGGCAGTAAGTGTATTTAAAATAAGATAGCTACCGATATTTGACTGCAAGCGAACTCAACATAGCTTGGACAAGGTTAAGCTGACGATGTCTTTTCCCAAATTGTAGTCTACCTTTTAGTCGCAAGCTACAACTACACCCAATATTTACCTTAACGCAAACCACACGACACAGCTCGTTAGCAAAACTTATCGTGGAGACGCCATAATAATATTGATAACATCTCAGCGCGCTGCGGTGCCTTAATTACCATCTACTGAGTAATTGGCCTGTAATTACCTCATCAAAGTGTTGTTAACATCAGTGGCGGCACTAATTTGTAGGGGCATTTCGGTCCGGTTGACTTGTGTGCAGTGTTGCGATGAGCTTGAAGGTAATCATGGAAGGTGGTGTAGTGTTGATAGTGAGATTGTGGTGTTTGAAGGGATATTTGAGATCAATGATACGGGTTAGTACTGTCATTTGGAGACTCTGATCGGAACTGGTTAGTGTGATGGTGTTATGAGTATCATCAGTATATTTGATGGTCGCGGGATGGATGAAATAAGCTCCATCGAACGGCTTCTTATCATTATTAGACTAAGAAGACAATAACATTTTGTCTGGAATTGTAGAACTATTATAGATTCTTTCTCCTTCATGATTTGATTAATTATCAATATTGGTTTAAGTATGTAATAGGGAGCGAGCCTATTGCCAGCAACCGAGCTCTATTCCAGACTCCGGGCTGCTACTGAGAAATTCCTGATGGAAAATCCCAATAACACTTTGCCTGACTTGGGAATCGAACCCATGAGTTCATGCTCAGCAGTAGCCCGCATGCGACCACCAGACTAACGAGACAGTCATATATTGGCATATTATTATATCTACCATATAATTTCTTGTAAATAATAGTTTCAGAATCAACCACGCAAATGAATTACATATTTCACAAATTGGTGCGTAGCGAAATTTTTTAGTTAATTTGTTCACACTTTTCCTGGTATTTATGAAAAATTTACTAAAAGTATTTAATGTTCCGCTAAAATATTTCACTTTATTTTATTTTTCCGCTTAATTAATTTATAGTTATCAGGTAAACCAATGTTACTGTGAGTAAAACTAAATACTGTTTGTATTCTAACGTTGCATCCGTATGTTACACGCGCGACATGACAGATATCATTACGGATCTCATTTTCAGGACATTACACCCGATACATGTTATTATAAATGTAGGGCTGTTGAGGCTTCCTCTAGGTGGTTCATACTAGAATGATAAACAGGGGTAACCAGTGACAATTCATTATTACTCTATCCTGCTGGCAAATCCTTACATCCTTACATATTATAAAACAAAGTCCCGCCGCGTCTGTCTATCTGTCTGAACGCGATAAACTCAAAAACTACCAAACGGGTTTTCTATCCGCTGGGCTATGGACCACAAATCTCTCACCTTGCTTGTTCTGCTGGATTTTAGCAGTGCCTTTAACTCTGTCGATTTCAACATCCTTCTAGGAATCCTTAAATCTTTCAATTTTTCTTCTTGTACTCTTAGTTGGTTCGACTCCTATCTTAAAGGCCGCTCGCAGCGAGTTCGTCTCGAAGAGTCTTCTTCTGACTGGTGTTCTCTTATCGTAGGTGTGCTTCAGGGTGGCGTTCTCTCTCCTCTTCTCTTTTCTATTTTCATTAACTTTGTCACCAGAGTCATTTCTTCCCACTTCCATCTCTATGCCGACGATCTGCAGCTTTACACGCACTTTTTAAGACAAGATGCGGAAGCAGCGGTGTCTGCCATGAACAGTGACCTGGATTTGATTAGCAAATGGTCGCGGTCTTTCGGACTGCAAATCAACCCTAAGAAATCCCAGGCCATAATTATTGGCGGGAGGTATATGCGGAATAAGCTCGATGTTGCGTCGCTGTCTCCACTCTGTTTGAATGGAGTTCAGATTGAATACGCAAATACTGTTAAAAATTTGGGGGTGACCATGATCTCCTATCGTGGACTGCCCATGTTGGTCAAGTCAGTCGTAAAGTGCACTACACGTTCCACTCGCTGAAATGCCTCCAGAGCTTCTTGCCTTTGAGTACCAAAATCTCCCTTGCTCAAACTCTCATACAGCCCATCATAGACTACGCTGATGCCTGTTATTTGGATGCCACCGAGGAGCTTTTAAATAAACTTGAACGTTTGCAAAACATCTGTATTCGTTTCGTTTTTAACCTTAAAAAGTATGATCACTTTTCTAACTTTCGCAAGATAATCAAGTGGCTCCCTATTCGTCTTCGCAGGAACTCTCGGATATTGTGTCTGCTATTTAATATCCTTCACAACCCTAAAACGCCATCCTATCTGCGAGAACGCTTTTCCTACGCCCGTCCCTCTGATGCACCTTGCAGTTCGCATCTTAGAAATCTCCTTAAATCCCCTCCCCACTCAACCGACTTCTACTCCTACTCCTTCAGTGTGCACGCGGTTCGGTTGTGGAATTCACTTCCGCCTGACATTAGTGACAGCCAAACTGTTGCGGTTTTTAAAAGAAGAGTGAAAGAACACTATCTTTCCATTTCGTCATAGTTGCATAATTATGTATTTATTATTTTATAAAGTAGTTTTATCTGTTTTAGTGATATGTATTTAAGAAGTATGTATATTCTCATGTTGTATGTTTATATTTAAATTAGTGTATAGTTAGCTTATCTGTTTATATGTGGGTACATAAATTGTTAAATAAATAAATAAATAAATACAAACGGATTTTCAAACGGTTTTCACCCATGGACGGAGTGATTTATGCGGAAGGTTTTAGTGTATAATTTATTACGGTTTTGTGTAAATTGGCTGAAATATGACGATTATTGTTGAAGAAGTCGGAAAAAATCATGCCGACTGGGAGCTTTACTGGCGTGCGCTGCGTTAACCGGAAAAGATACAGCAAATTTATTTTCTACGGTATTGTTTATCTTAAAAAGTTCAACAAAAAAGTTCGCGATGGCATATGTCTATCTTCTAAGGATGACCCACAATAACCATTTTTATCTTTCAGAATTTGATAAAAATTTAATTATTATTTCCGAAGCTTTTTTGACCGGTGTAGTATTAATCCTTATCCAAAAAAATATGTTATTTAAATTAGGCATTTCATTTAGATTAAAATTTGTCTTGAAATCATATAATTTAAATGAATAGTTTAAAAGATATCACGGTTTCAAAATTACGCGGAGCAACGCGGGCGCAGCGGTAGGAGTCACTGACGTTTTCCTCTGTTATTAGGTATGAAATCTCAGTAGTACGGTCCAGTGAGATGTTTTCCGACATCCACGCGGGCGTAGCCGCGGGCAAAAGCTAGTTGATAATAATGGTAACCTAATTACGACAAAAATTGGAACGTAAACAATTATCCATTAGTCATTATTGGATTTGTGTATTGCATGGAACTTAAACATTAATGGCGAAATGTAGGTGTACTATGTTTACATCTGCCTAGCCCTTCTGGGAAAACAGGTATGATGTTATTATGTTATTACTTAAATTCTAACTTGGAAACTCATGTTCAAGTAGTTTTTTCTCTCGCTAGCTCATAATAAACTTATACTTTCATATCACTACCTTGCTCTCAGATATTAAATTATCTAATAAAAAAATCTCATATCAGCGTAAAATAAACTCACATCGCGTTTACATTTTAAAAACGTCATTTTGTTTTATCGCAATTTGGGATTCAACGTTTTTATCACCTGAAAAACAATTTTTCCCACTTCATAAAATTAATTTAACAGTTTTTGAATGCAGAAAATTGCCTGCGCATAATAGCATTCCGCTGGTGTGCTGTTATTAATAACTTTTGTTCAAATATAATGGTATATTGTGAGATTGGGGTTTGCTTTTATTGTTGAAATTTTTTGTGTAAATATGCTATTAATGGAGAAGTTGTTAAAACGTAGTGATCGCGAATCTTCAGAGGTACCTACCTACTTATTGTAGTACAGTATAGTAAATTCGGCACAAGTTTTTATCTACGTCTGAAGATAAAAACTAGTACCTACTCCTTTCTGCACACTACAAAAAATATCTACAAACAAGAACACAAATAAGTGATATATCAATCAATCTGGTTAGCCTTTTCTCAACTATGTTGGGGTCCGCTTCCAGTCTAACCGGATGCCGCTGAATACCACTATTTTACTTGGAGCGACTGCCTATCTGACCTCCACAACCCAGTAAAGTCAAAGTCAAAGTCAAATAATTTATTTCAATTAGGCACAAAAAGGCACTTTTGAACGTCAAAAACAAAAAATAGTAATAGTAACTGGGTAATACGATACCTCTTGGTAAGACTGATTGTCATACTTTCGGCTTTCTGACCTGTAACGATCGCCAAAGATCTATGAATGACAATCAACGGCTAACGTGCTTTCCGAGGCACGGAGAAGTCTCGGTATGTAAAGATGGTCAACCATCTACGGCCAACTCCGGCAAGCGTAGCTTGAGCTTTGCCAAAGTGCCTTTAAGGTCTAATTGAAATATACGATTAGACTTTGACACAAGAATTAGTTAACACAACACAGTGTCATTTATTTTTCTTGTGTTAAAATAAGTCCATTCGCAACTGAAAACTAAATAAGCTGATGGTAGATTAAACACGTAGCAAAATCAACAGAATCATAAATCAACGAGGTACCACAATCTACGACTCTGTAAACTGCAACCCGCATTCAATTACCATTACACAAGAATTAATGAAACTATCTCAAACAACGAGAAACTACGGAGAACGCAATTACAGTAAAACTGAAAAATCTTAAACAACGAGCTGAATTTTAAAAGAAATTTTCAAAGAGCATGTTAAGTAAGCAAACTGGACTGAAGCTTACTTTTAACAAGTCTAATCCAGTTGTTACGGCAAATTAGCGGCTTTGTTCAACAAATTAGATTTTTTTTCGGGTCTTTATGAATTGTTTGTAGTTATGAGGATCAGCATTTTAGAATACTGATTACAAAAGAGTCTAAAATCGCTGTGTAAGTGCTCGAACTCAAACTATTTATTTAAATTAAATCAATTAAAGGCACTTTTGAAATATCAAGGGATCGGTCAGTCAGAAAGATGAAGCTAGTTGCCCCATTCTAAGCGTAGTAGTGCTCTGACCAGCAGGTTTATTCTGTAAAATCTGACTGAAACATTTGGTGAAGTGAACTGTAATTCCACCGATTGACACTATTGACTTCAACTAAGTTTTCACGTCGACATTTTTCGGAATAGATCGGCTGGTGGAGTGAAGATGGTGACGACGTGAATTAATGTCTGTGGCCAGGGATCGACCTTAGTGGCGTGCTAATGGAAAGACCTATTTGGTGAACTACAGAAGGATGTTGGCGAGACCTATGTTTAGAAGATGATGTGGATTTTTCAAGATTACCTATTATTCTGTTTCAAGAAAGTGATAATTCCTCTATAACGACATTGTTATTATAATTATTATTCAATTTTTATGATTGTTGTTATATTAGAATAACTATGTCGACGTTAAACATAATTTGACATTACAGATATTGACATTACATCACTTACATACACATTATGACATTATCTTTAATCTATATTATTAATTGTGATTGTTGTTAATGTTTTGGAATATTTTGACATTAAGCTTTTTGTCTATACACATTACGACATTTATATTCTTCATTGTATGTTATGCGAGAGATTTATAATTTATCAATTAATTTTTTTAAGCTGATCTGTACCTACCTATTAAATTCTGACTAGTGTTAATAATAATTGTAATGGTTGTAATCATATTATTAAATTTAAATCTAATATTTTGCATGCCGTAGGTAAGGCAAAATGTATCGGGACAATTTACAAACTATCCAACTCATATGTATACTTACATTATCAGCAAATAAATGATTTCTTTCTTTCTTTCCACTTGGGTTTCCATGACAAAATGTAACGAACAACGGTAGCATTACTGTCGTCTTTTTGATAATTATGACGTGGATATCTACTTTGAAAATTCTTCGTACGATTCCCAAGAGTCTAGAGTTTATTTTTAGCTGGAGATAGAAATGATGACAGTAAGATGAGATGCGAAATATTATTCAGGCAACACAATTTTTTTTTCGTTTTATGTACCTATGTTATTAAATTGTTGGTTTCATTTAAATAGTAAAGTCAAAGTTTACCAACTAAAATTCTCCGTATATTTAATTATGACATAGGCGTGCGTAGTGACGTAGGTAGGTGTCAATTTGCTTAAAAAATAATTTCTCTGACTGAACATAAAAGGGTATGGAAATTGAAATAATGATAGTCAATGTATTGTTTGAGAACAAACAATAAAGAAAGTGTCGTATAAACTGACTGGAAAACTTATTCTGAACTCATGGAATATTATCGCAGCATGTGTCGCAAATGACATTACTAAGCTTCATGTACCTACCGACTTATGACTTTTAGCAACTAATATGAAGATGTCCCTGACATTTAGAGAGCAATAAAACTGTTACAGATAACTTGGTTTGAAATAGCGGAAAATGATGAAAAGTTTTTCAGGTTCTTGTATTTCAAGAGTTATCCTAGTAAATGTCAAATAAGCAAGTGATGTTTTCGTTTTGTTTTTAACAATCAAATAATATTTTGCCGTATCGTAACAAATCCGGAGGTGAAAACAGACCATTACTGATCTAAATTAAACTTTCAACGACAAATTCTTTTACCTTAATCCTTTGAAAGATCTTAAATTAAAAACAGACGTTGCAAAAGAAACCGTATAGTTTGTAAATACCGGGGCTTTGATAGGAATCTCAGATGGTATCGCGACGGAACAATTCCGAGCCATTAGGCAGGAACATCGCTCAACCCTTTCATAGATACGCCCTTTAGGGAAGCTGATTGAATTTCTCAGTACAGCATGTTTGGGTACCTGATAGTTTGTGTTCGGATTTAGTTTTGTTGGGAGCAATGTCCTTGATAGGAATTTAAGGCTATTTATAAATTCTGCTCATTTGCTGCTCTCACTTCAGTGTAGGAGTTAGATAACGCTAAATAAGATACGTACTGATTTTTATTTTGACAGTTTGTAAAGTGTGCTTTCAAATGAAATCAAATCTCTTATTCTTTTTCATTTACTCTTGTTTATTTTTTTATATTAAAGCCCTCCATGTTTTACCGTCAAATGTGCATTCACAAATCATATTTCTTTTTTTTTTTAGATTTCTCTGAATTGATAGCGGTGCACTTAATGAAACTAAGCAATCTTAAAAGATGGAAGGGCATTTGAAATAATAAAAAGGATACAATTATGAAATAAGGAAAAACTTACCACGAAAAAATATTACAAGGAGGGTAATATGAGAAGCTTATACTCACACACTGATAATAAGTAAACAATACGAAATTAGGTAATTAAAATAATTTATTTACATCAACAATTCATCATCCTTGTAATTTACAATTTGTACAATCAGTCATGCCTCATTGATCCATCGCTAGCAGTACGACAGCAGTTCGTCCATAGTGCAGGGTTTGTAGCAGCACTCGTCTGCGAGGCCTCGCTTGCCACGCGTACCACTAAGCGCCCGCGCCGAGACTCCCGACACCCACCACCCACCGTCACGCTTAACCTCCTCAGAGCCCCAGCAGAGAGTCGCCAGAACTTCTGAGAGCCGACGTCCGCAGTAAAACCTTTTAATAGAATAAAACATAACGTTACATATCACTTGTAGTACCCGGATGGTTAAGCACTCTGATGTTTAGTCCCATATGGGGGCGAGCCTGTTTCCATCAACCGGGCATAAATTACTCATTCAGAGAGAAATTCCTGATGAAAAAACCCAATAGATTAACCCAACACTTTTCCTGACCTGGGAATCGAACCCTGTCCTCATGGTCAGCAGTAGCGCTTACGATCACTAGATCAATGAGGTAGTCGGTAGAATAGGAGTAAAATATAATAAAATTTATTGTTGTTAAAGGGGTGATAGACGCACGAGAAAGTACGTGTACTTATGGCTCGGCGACCTTTCTCGCCCGTGTGTCATTCTAAGTTCGCGTACTTTAAAACCGCTGAGTAAGTTTGTCGGCGATCCAACTGGTTTGAAATTTTGCTCGTAGCTCGCCTTGGTTCGCAGTTTCGTACGTCTGTTATCGCCGCGAGTCGCGAGCCGCCATTTTGTTTCGACATCGCGATTCAGTGTGGGCAAGCTTCACGTGTGTCACCGAGAGTAAGCCGAGTAAGTTCGCGAACTTAAAAACCACGTACTTAAAGTTCGCACGTCTATCACCCACCCACTTTAGAGATGTTGATGGGTGGAGAGGGAGAGAAAGACCAAGGAAAAGTTGGATGGATTGTGTGAGGTGTGAAAGAAAAAAGAGTGAATGATAGAGTGACAGCTGGCAGTGGAGAGTAGAAAACGTATTGTGCAGATATTAAGTAACACACACCGTAAAGGAGCCCAGCGGAGGTCTCAACAATAGGACAAGGGCTAGAAGATGATAACGATAGGCAGAATTACAAAATATTAAGATCAAAATTTATACAATCTCTGTAATACCCTAACATAATTAAGGTGTACAAAATTAAGAAATAAACTAAAAAAAATCAACCGACTCCCAAAAAAAAAACACTACAAAGTGAAAAATAACTTTAATTTCGGTAGTCTTTGGTTTTGAATTTTCGTTTTTTTCCACCGACTTCCGAAATTAAAGTTATTTATCACTTTGTAGTGTTTCTTTTAGAAGTCGGTTGATTTTTTTTTTTGTAAAAGTTTTTATTTTTCACTTTTTAGTTGTGGTATTTACCCCACATAAATTCGAATACCACTACCTGTTATGTAAATAACAGTGACAGGAACTTAACATATCATCCACATATGAAAAAAAACGTATTATTGAAGCTAACTCAAAAACTACCCAAGCAAAGTTATAAAAAATTATACGGGACCACCTCTAAAGTAAGACCTACCAAGAAAAAAAAGAATAAATAAAATCAATTCATAATTGGTGGAGTAATCGCGTAACAAACAAACAAAAAAAACACAGTTGAATTGAGAACCTCCTCCTTTTGGAAGTCGGTTAGTAATAAAAGAATACCTACTTAAACGCGGCCAAACAGAAAATTCAACTAGGTATAAGAAGACTACTTACCTCGCACCATCCTGTGCTTCAGAGCACCATGAGCACGCCACTACAAGAATAAGTACCAAAGTCAGTTTCATGTTGACTGATGATTTTGTTAGATTTTCAACTGACGTCAAATTTAGTTTAAAGGGTTTTATAATGGAGGATGTAGGCTAATGGTCCCACGGATGTTGTTCGAATGTGCTGATGCTGAGTAATCCCTAGCTTTTATACCTGGAGAGACCTCATTAATATTCAGATTAATTTTTATAAGTAGGTCATAACTGAAATATAAGTGCGTAGGTTACAGAAAATTTTCCTCATATGTCACCTTGATTTTACATGTGGATAAGCACCTTAAAGAAGTGGGTGAAATAGAAACCAGCACAAGGCAGCTGAATCAGAATCAGAATCATTTATTTTGCGATGAATGTGGGTACAAAATCAGATGTTAACATTGTAAAAGCAGTTCCAACACACTCTACCTTACGGCATGCAAAAGTTAAAAAATATTTATATCTACACAATTATACAATCAAATAAACAAAAATAAAAAAGTACATTTATGTGGATCGGCAGCCTTCCTACATAAACTAAAAAAAAAAAACAACAATCTTAATTCTATATTTTACAAATGATTATGCTGACGATTTTTTCCATAAAGCGATGGGTGGTTTTGTTTTTTTTATTAAAATAAACGAACATGCAACAAGAGAAAGAGCATCAATTCTAGATAAATCAATCTGCCTAGCCTTTTTTCAACTATGTTGGCTTCGGCTTTCAATCTAACCAGATGCAGCTGAATACTAGTATTTTACATGGAACGACTGCCTATCTGACCTCTATAACCCAGTTACTGGGTAACACGATACCCCTTGGTAAGACTGGTTGTCAGACTTTCGGGCTTCTGACGACCCGTAACGACTGTCAAAGATTAAAAATGACAGCCGGTACCAACGGCTTAACGTGCTTTCCGAGGCACGGAGGTGTCTCGGTATGTTAAGATGGTCACCCATCCACGGACTGACCACCGCAAGCGTAGCTTAACCTGATTGATCGACTCATGCGGCTGTAATTACTTAGCCACGAGCCCCTCCCATTCTTTTCTTGATGTTCTTGGCATTTTAGTATGGATTGACTAACAAAATAATATTTTTTGCCTCTCTTTACACAAAAAGAATTCGCTAAACTAGGGATAGAACGTGCATTAGCTTGTTTAGTCTAAACGGAACATTCATAAGCAGACGTTTGCACGGACGTAATAAAATCGCGGCGGGATTTTATCGTGCACTGGATTTTCAACTCTCGGTGTTAAGCCGAGCAATTGAATTCAACGCGCTGGGACGCACTCTCGTCCCACCGCGTTGAAAAACACAGTGTTGGATTTTCAACTCTTGGCGCTAAGCAGAACGTTGAAAATCAAGTGCACGAAAAAAAATCGCCGCGATTTTCTTACGTCTTAATTGATTCTTTATCTATTTTCGTTATGAGTTCAACTGTCACTTTGAGATCGATAACAATTAAAATTCTATTGTGTCTCATTAATGACCGTTGAAAGGTATCTGAAACTCCCTTGGTAATCATGCAGTACCAGTGCTGATAAAAGCAAAGTTGAGTCTCTAGGGACTTAATTTGTTTAGAATCGGAAAGATGACACCGATTCAACCTTTCCGAAGATACTGTGATTGGATATAGGGTAGAATTGTATGAGTTATTTTGTGTTTTGGCTATCTTTTTAGATTAAAGATTTTACTGTATTTTCAGAACCATTCTAGACAAAATATCTATAGGCTATTAGATTAATAAACATTTTTTGTGAATTTTCCATTTAGTACATTAACAATAGTTTATTCAACTTTGTAATGGAACAAAAACTGTTCGGAACACTGTCTTTCCTCGTTAAACGGTTAATTGCTGCTCTGTCAAGAGAGGAAATTAAAATCTGCCAAGTTAATTAAGCGTCGCACGTTGCCCAATAGTCAATAATCCAATATCCAATATGTGCTGGATTTAAATTATTTACGTACACATACAAACTCAATTGGAACAGATCATTTCAAGCCTGTAATTGAATCGTATTCTGTTTCGAATTAAATTTTGGGACTTATTTTGTTTAGAACGGAGGCGAGATAGAAATTTTAATTCGTTCTTTGTGTGTGCGTTATTGTGTTTTTTGAATAGATTCATTGGATTTGTGTATTACAATACTTATTATATTTTTGACTTTATCTAGACGATAAAATACAATAGACTTTGTTGTTGCGAGACCAGCGCTCGGTGTGACAACACACCGTGTTCAGGTTTGCGACAAGTCAATCGTCATCCTCGTTGAGAGGTGAAACATGTGTCGATTTTTTACAGGGTTTTTATGGCTTTTTAGGAATAGTTAAGCGGAACAGGTTACTAAATATGTCAACGTCTATTGTATTTTATAATGGATTTTCGCAAGTTAACGCTTGAATCAATTAACTATCTTTGTCTAGACGATGACTATACATCGTTTCTATATCTCATAAACCTTCACCATCATTCTCCTCCCTTTATCCCGATTTATTTTGTGGTCGGCGCAACCTGTCCCTTTCATCTATACTTCTCTATTACTCGTCATCTCGGTAGTCACTCCTTTTCTAGCCATATCATCTTTCACACAGTCCATCCATCGTTTCTTTGGTCTTCCCCTACTCGTATAGCTATCCACATTTATAATATACACTTAATTATATTTTGATTTATATTAAAAAAAAAAAAATGTAGCCCGCCGGTATCGGGAATAGGGTCCAAGCTACTGACGGTCAGAGCTCCAGAGAGAGGAACCCCTTAATAATGCGAGCCGTGTCCAGGAGGACCGCTTTCTGAATCAAGCCCTTAATCCATCTGCCCAACGAGAGTTTCCTTAGGTATTGGTCGAAGCTCTTGGCAATTAAGCCATTGGCTGATACGACTATCGGTACAATGATTGCTGAGTCCACATCCCACATGTCAACGACCTCGCGAGCCGAGTCAAGATACTTGATTTGTTTATCTTTCTCGGCTTTCACGAGGTTTCCGTCATACGGGACCGATATATTTTCAGTATTATTGTTACGAATGAGAAGACTAATGTGTCTAGCATAGTCAGTGTATCTACGTAATACTTTGAGATGATACTTCTGTACCTATTTGGATTTATTCCAGCCATAGAAAAGGAATATTAGGTTTCGAATCTTTGAAAAACGACTCAAAAACATTGATGCCACTTTTATCGGACTTTGCATGACCTTTTCAATGATTGCCAATGAATAGAGTTTTTCGTGCAAACTTTTCCGTATGTGTTGAGCAAGCTTTGCCCCTTTTCCCCAAAAGTTTGCCTTTGCACAAATAGCCTCTAGACAAAATTCATCAAGATTTTTGGCAAAATCGAGAGAAAGTGAACATCAATGTTTACAAACTCAGTTTCGATAACATTTTCTATTCTTTATTGGAGAAATTATTATCGATAGCTATCTTTCCGAGTTTCCGTTTATGTTTGCTTACTACCCATACTTTGACATTTTACTGCTGCTGAAATATTACCATGTTTATTCCAACAAAATATGGAAATACCCACACGTGTTTAAAGGATCATCATGTGTAAGGCTGCGTTCACACCAAATGTTTAGTCAGCCTCCGATTATGAGCGTTAAAACCCTGTGCACACGATGCATTCCGGCGTCGCACCGCACATACACCGGACTTGCAGCCCGCGAGACGACGAGGCGGGGAGAGGTGTATGTGTTGCGACACTGGAGCGGCACCGCTCAGTTATTTGTGCGTTGTCAAAAACACAGATGTTTGACAGATGACAATTTAAGGCCTAAAAACGATACGACGCCGCTGCGGCGTAACAACGGTACGGCGCCGCAACGCCCGTGTGACCGCTAATGCGGCGAAATCTTTGCGGTGCGGCGCCGCAACGCATCATGCTCTCAAGATTAAAATGTATATAAAACAATGACAGCCGTGAACTGACTGTCTGTTGTTTTTCATACATTTTCAAATTCGGATTTTAACTATACGTTTGGTATGAACGTGGCCTTATAAAAACGATAGTCACGTCTCGTTACACGAGACCTTACACTATTCCGCGTTCCTACACATCGTGGACCCACATAAACGTATTAAGTCAAACAATCATTACTACCTTCAAACCCTACCGCCCACTGATCCCAGTCTGTGCTAAAGACCTCAATGCATAAAGTTTCGAAGCCATCCATTTCTAGTTAATCTTGACAACGCTAAGAGACACTCGGTATCTTAATTGAGAATTTGAAGTTGGAACTTGTCAATCTACTTCAGTATTACCTACTTAAGGTGACTCCTTCAATGTTTTCTTTGCAAGAAACCTTAGGAATTTAAAACTTCACAGGTTACTTTGAAAGAATCACCTTAAGTAATGGTCAAGTAGAGTTTGACAAGTTCTCTATTTTAAATTCTCAATTCAGAACTCGGGTGAGAGTCTAGACTGGGATATATTTTAAAGTGGCTCTCTATTGGCTGACTGTAAGGGATGGCCGAGCAACTAATTGAAACCACGCTGAGCACCTTTCCGCTTCGGTGAACGTGTTACTGGGTGGCTGTGTGGCTCAAGTTATAGGAGAGCGAGATGATCTGATTTATAAAAAGGTTGTTTTTATTTAATTTACAAAAAACAACATTTTTTTTCCTTTTTCGTGTAAATAAAGGATAGGTATATATTGCTGTTATGTTAAAAATCTAAATTGCTGTTTTGTTTCTTCGTAAAATTAAGTAGGCTTTTGAGCCCACTTAATTTAACATTGTATAAGATTCAGTGATAATAATTTAACATTGTTAACCAGTTTGGGTAATAACATTGGGTCAAAAATTTTAACTTTAATATTGATTCTAAAAGCACGAGTAAACACAAAACGTGAAAAGGAAATTAGCTTCAGTATCTTTATGTTTGAAATATGTAAAAGCAACCTACGCACCTTTTATAACAAGTTACCAAAGTCTGTTACAGAACTAAGCGATAGGAAGTTCAAAACCCACATCAAACGTGTCCTTATCAAAAAAGCATATTATAAGATTAAAAAATACGTTGAAGACAAGGAAGTTTGGCAATAATTCCTTCTGCACATGTGGCTTCCCTGGTACCTCATTAACGGCATAACAATGTAAATGT
The DNA here is from genome assembly GCA_949152395.1 of Agrochola litura. Lineage (NCBI taxonomy): Eukaryota > Metazoa > Arthropoda > Insecta > Lepidoptera > Noctuidae > Agrochola > Agrochola litura. The sequence goes on from OX424493.1 coordinate 1,683,323, forward strand.
CTCTGCTCCCAAATTACGATGATTATTTTATTTTACTTTTTTTACATACTTCATTGACATAATCTTTTCAGTATTTGACATTATATACCTACAATTTTCTATATTTTTTTTAATCAAATTAGATTTGTAACAGCTGTAGTAGCAATCATGTCATTTGGTTTAAATAGGTTCTTATTTTTTACTATTTTGTTTATCTTTTATATAGATTCTTTTCTTTTAGATTTTGTGAATGTGAGAACGTTATAGGCTGTAAAGTTATGTATAATTTTTGGAACGAACCGAAAGTACGTAAGGCCTAGTAGACAGTAGATTTGTTGAACATTTTCTATTTTATAAAGTACCTGGTACTTGTTGATAGGCCTACACTGTCCTCCCATACCTATTAACACTGTAATTTGAACACATTGTAGAAACAATTTATTTTGAAAAGAGTAACCGTGGAGTTTCTTGCCGGCTCTTCTCCATAGGAAGCGACCAATTGGAACAGTGCACCTAGCTTCTGACGTTTCAAAAGTGCCCTTGTAGGTTTAAGTGAAATAAAATATTTTAATTTAGATTTTGATTTTGAAACAATATTTTACGTCAATTAAAAAATTAAAAATAATAGTGGCGTAATAGTGGTTGTGGTGTAATAATGGGTTTTGAAGGTGTAAGTAGTCCATAAATATATATTGGCTTTGTTTTGACAATTAATTGTTCCTAGGTACAGTTGTTGAGGAAAGTAGATAACGATCCAAAAAAAAATCATAAAAACTGATAGAAACCTGGTTTATTGTTTAAATTATTCAAAAGAAAACTCATTTTTAATTCAGGAAGAGTTCGCTGAAAGTCATCCCAATTTTACATAATTTTTCAACTACCTACTTAGTAATTACGTAAATATTTTTATTTCTGGATTTAACCAGTGCCGAATCGATTTTTTATTTACGATTAACGTGTTACTGGATAAAAGCATTTAACCAACTAGCAATTTAAAGTGTTACTGATAAAAATATTTAGGTCTAATATCAATATAATATTTGCCGCCCAAATTTTTTTTGAGTCAACATATTGAGTGAGAAGTCCCAGAAACGCACCAAATAATTAAATTGCAGTTTCCTGAGTGTAACGATAATTTATTCTTTCGCTAGTTTTCTCTGATGGGGTAAGCAGCAAGTCAAGTGGAACGAACTGAAAGTACGTAAGGCCTAGTAAACAGTAGATTTGTTGAACATTTTCTATTTTATAAAGTACCTGGTACTTGTTGAAAGGCCTACACTGTCCTCCCATACCTATTAACAATGTTATTTGAAAATATTGTAAAAGCATTTTCGCATAAACTTACATGGGCACTTATGAAACGTCAGAAGCAAGGTGCACGGTTCCAATGATTGGTCGTTTCCTATGGAAAAGAGCCGGCAAAAAGCACCACGGTTACTCTTTCAGTATAAAAATAATTGGTTTCTACAATGTTTTCAAGTAACAGTGTTAATAAGGAGGAAAGTGTAGGTCTGTCAACAAGTACCATGTACTTAACAAAATAGGAAATTGCCAAAAAAAACGAAACATCTATGAGTCTACAAAGCCTACATTCTTCTTACCTATTGTGGTATGTAATCTTATTCCAGGTGCATCGTCTTCACATATAATTATAAATTTTATGTATACAAAATATTGTGAAACATTTTAAAAGAGTACCTAACGGTGGAGTTTCTTGCCCATTCTTCTCCATACGAAAACTACCTTTTGGAAGGGGCAACTAGAATCGATTTTATTTTTTGTACATTTTGACGATCAAAGTGCCTTTTATGTTCCTAAATGAAATAAATTATTTGACTTTGACTTACAAAATTCTCACATTCACAAAATAGTAGAGAATAATAATATAAAAGCGACTAGAACTAATTAAATTTTTTGTAAATTTTGACGTTCAAAAGTGCCTTTTGTATGCCTAATAGAAATAAATTATTTGACTATTATATTTGGGGTTGGCTCAGTATTATTTGTCTTCTTCTATACAACATTCTCTAAGCTCAACCTCCAGTCAAGTCTGTATTTAAATTTATCTTATTTCTAAGCTTAATCTTTGGTCCTCATTTGTTTCTAGGGTTCCATACCCGAAGTATGCCAAACGGCACCCTATTACTAAGCCTCCGCAGTCTGTTTGTCTGTCTGTCAGCGAGCTGCATCTCAAGAACCGTAATAGGTAGATAAGTGAAAATTGCACAGATTATGTATTTCTATTGCCGTTAAAAGTTAAAGGGTTGGAGTTGGGTTAATGGAGACCCCATACAAAAATAATTTGATTTTGAAAAAAATATCTAACACTGCAATGTGGGGTATCACTGTCTAGAGCTCAGAGATTTTTTTATCTTCTATAATGAAGATATAAGGGGCCGTAAAAATGGTCAGTTTTAGACCATTTTTGTACGAGCTCTTTCGAAACAACTAAACAAGTTAGTTATTTGAAACTTCTGTATATCATGTTCCCTACCCTACTGTATATAACTAACAAATACTAAAAACGTCGATTCTTATTATTATGAAATACTTATCTTTGCGATTTTTTTAATTTAAATATATTCCTCGTTTAGTATTTTCATTTATTTATTTTGCTAAACATTGTACGGTGGTACGGAACCCTTCGTGTGCAAGTCCGTCTCGCACTTGGCCGGTTTTATTTCATCATCGTGTCTTTATACTGCTTATAATTTCAGCGAACAGCCAATTCAGAACATAATGTTATTGAACGTAAAAAAGTCCTTTAAAAATCTTATAACATAGACGCGGTGCAGTAGCCACGCGAGCTTTATTGCTAATTCCCAAAACCCAATAAACGCTGTACTTCACTCTCACTGCAATCTCGCGCCTGCCTCTAATAAAATTTATACTCTACTTATTTACTGCGCTTGGCAGTAACTGCTTGGAGCCTTAGACTCTTTTGCTTTTAGAGCTCTTTCGTTAATTGGAATTTGTGCTATTTTATTTTTACCTGTGTTGTTTTAGCCTTTTTCTGATATTTTTATGAGTTTTTCGGTCTTCCAATGAACATTTTCTCTGCTTTCCCCTTCATGTTATTTTCTATCAATAAACAACCACGCTATGTCCACAAGTTTGCTGCTATACAGCTAGACCTCTTGATAGAATCTATTAGAAACGATTTAACGAGGAATGTTTTTAGGGTTCCGTACCCAAAGAATAAAACGGGACCCTATTACTAAGACTCTGCTGTCTGTCCGTCTGTCACCATGCTGTATCTCATGAACCGTGATAGTTAGATAGTTGACATTTTCACAAATGAAGTATTTCTATTGCCGCTATAACAAAAAATACTAAAAAACAGAATAAAATAAATGCTTAAGGACATGATTTTTTGCCGTTTTTATAGATAATGGTACGGAACCCTTCGTGCGCGAGTCCAACTCGCACTTGGCCGGTTTTTAGTTTTGCGCTAGGTTCGCCCCCTACTATGCATAGGACTTAAACATAACTGGTGATATGGTCACCTCTGCCTAATCCTTTGAGGAATACAGTCGTGATGTTATGTTTTCTCTCTATTTTTTGCAATTCTATAAATTCATTTGTAACCCAATATCAATATTCTGTTGTTTTTTCAGATACACGAGCAAGCAATTAGACGGTTCCCGGAAAAACAGCAACATTAACAACTTTCGTAAGCATTCTCGTTGATTCGCCAATGAAAGAAACTAGCCAGTCATTTTGGCCGAAGCACGCTAGATAAGTAGTTGATACATTTTTCTGTTATCTGACCCAATTCCATCGAAATTAGGTCACAACCGAGGGGCAACAATCTATCATTGTATCCCGCGCTATTTTTACACGTGAACTATTTTAGCATGTAAACCATCGTAGAGCAGTGGTGGCCTAGTAGTAACGGCCTCGACTTACAAGTTGTAGGTCGTGGGTTCGAACCCCGGCTTTACTTTGTGTAAATATTTTCATCACCACTGCTCTCCAAACGGTAAAGGAAAACATTGTGAGGAAACCAGCATGTCCTAGAACCAAACATTCGAATACATGTGACATCTATCAACCCACACTGGGCCCGCGTGGTAGATTACAGCCCACTCCCTCACGAAGAAAGGAGGCCTGTGTCCCAGCAGTGGGAACATTATAGGTTGATTATCCTATGCTTTTTCTAAACTGCGACCACACATGCGTTCCTTGCGAAGCATGTGTGGTCTGACTATGAATGACAGGCTGAGGAATAATGTAATAAGACAGCGGTGTGATTTAAAAGAAGATGTAGTGACAAAAATTGAAAAGAAAATTTTCTAAACCATCGTAGATAGGGATGTAACCGCTTCTTAGCAGAGAATAGGTCTGTCTTTGTGTACAAGTAGTAAGCTTAACCAGGATTGTATCATTTGAAAGTGATGCAGTGTATTTATATTCAATAAAAGTTAATGGAATATGAAAGCTGTTCAAGCTCAGGTTAAAGTAAAGCAAGCGGACTGTATTATTTAAAAGTTTAATAGGTGGTTCACAATTATAGCAACCTAAGTACTGGTCAAAAGGTATGTTCAAGCGCGGTCGTGTCGGACGCTGCACTGATGATGCTGTTGCCTCCTGGTCCCCGCGGCGCCGTCCCGGGTCGCTCGTTGACGACGTCGTAGTATGTTCGTTGTATGTGTGTTAAGGAAGTTTTCAAACGTGCCACAATCAAGCTATACCGGCAAATTGTGGCCACTTTGTACGGTAACATGTAGTTCAATTTTCATGCAGTATAATATCGATTATACAATGCAGTCGGTTATCGTGAACTTGTGGTCGATACCGACCACATGGCCGCCACAAACGCAACTACTCACACACAAGCGGCTGACCACATCGTGACCACCCATGACTTCACTCCACTTCTTCATCTATTTTGGCAACCATAACGCAACTTCAAGTAGCTGTAACGACATGACAAATCATCCACTGGGCGACGATGTTTGTGAATCCTTTCAAAACTGATAACAACCAGTCAACCTAAAGAATACAGAAAATATAACCAAAAAAAAAACGTGTGGCACTCGGAGACTGCCGCGGTTTGTCAACGCTACACTTGGGATGATGACATGATGACATAAAACAAAAATTACGTCCTTACATGGTAGGTGGAGTGAGGGGTGTTAGGTTTTATTTTCGTTACGTTACGGAATTTCTTGATTCGGTCGCCGCGCTCAAAGCCCGCGGTAAAAGCTATGCAATACCTTAAAAACTCTTCAATATTAAGCCTGTTATTAAATGTAGGTACGTAAAGCTCTATTACAATACCTAAGAATATTGTAAAAATTTGACTAAATATGAGAAAATTAAATTATAGTAGGTACTTCTATATTGCCTTAGCTTGAATTAAAAACAAATGTTTAGATGATCTAGAATTCTAATTAATTCTGGATTAACATTAGATCTAGCAAAATTTATTAACTTCTCCTTTTACGCTTCACATTACATAGTATAAATAAATTAAATTTTAGCAATGATGTTGTGACGACTTTGTATAGAAATTGCTTTGTGTACCAGGGCCAGCAATTAATTACTTCTTTAAAAACTTTTTATAACAAATAATACATTCTAATTCGTATATCCAAATCTCCGAGTAACCAATTAACCAAAACATATTCCAGTATTTCAAATCATAAATAAACACAAAGTTATGTTCTGTCATAAACAATACAATACTTTATCTCACTGCTTTATCGCCCGTAAAAACTGATTAGTTCGTAATTCGGATGCATATGAGAATAAAGAATTTTCTGGAAATTCGCAGATATAATCAAACCGTCTAGACTAGAATGACAAATAATGGTTTTGGAGCTGATAAATTACTGTTAAAGCTACGAAAAAATATACCTTAGGGGATTGGAAAAATGCAGCGTTAGAAAATTTTCAGGACTGACATGTTAACCTTTTTTCGACATTAGTAATTAACGTCATTTATCGCTTTAACAGTCTTATTTGTGCGTGCGTTCTCGTCTTCTGACATGATTTTCTTGCAAAATTGGGTAAAAAAAGATCTGATTCGGGAAACTTTTGGTTTGACTTTTCCATCCCGTTTTTTAAGGTAAATATCAAATGGCAATAAAAGTGACTCAGTTCTTACAAATATCTAAAATTTATTGCTTATCAGGTCTTTGAGAACATCAAATTCAGGTGTTACGATGTTTTTCTTTAGAACATAAACCTTGAGCAAGTCACTTGTTGTTAGGTTCTGATGGCACAGTGAAACTTTTGGTAGGTTCTTTACTATCAGTAGATATCCCATGCTGAGGATGACACCAATGTTACATCAGAGCAAGCAAATGCGGGGCAAGCCTGTCCGATAATCGATAAATTAATCGAGTGTTCACGCGACTCGATAAAAATAGATAGGCGGGGACGAGCGAGTGCCGGCATTTGTACACTGGATGCTGGCCTTTTTGTGTCAGTGGGATTTTTTTATACTGTGGCTTCTTTTTTGACAAAACTGGCGAGTGATTCGGACGCTGTTGTTGTGTGATGTTTCTTTATCATTGCGTTGCGTGGTTATTTTATTTCACGCTGAAATTTTTACATGTTACTGAATGCAATATTCCCTGAAAGGGTTGCCAGGGTTCTTTAGTTATGTAAGTTAGTAGTTATTAAGTAGTTATTTAAAAAATGCTCACCTACATGGTGAGTCTTTTGTAAATACATTTAATTTTCTTGTGTTTCATGAACAAGACATTATTCAGTAGTTAGTTTGTGTCCAAGTGTCAGCTTTCTCGTTTCATGGAAAAGTAAAAACTATAAACACTGACAAAGGCGCCTTTCGAGAATCGAGTCTTGTTTGTAATAGCCTCGTACTAATCTGTAACGGTATACGTTACAGATTCTGAAACCTTACTGATAAAGTTACGTTTTAGTCAACTCTTACGTCACAATAAATACCTACTTAAGTTACATAGGGTATACAAACAGGGCAGACAGTACGCAGTGACATTTCTCGACTTCTAATACACTAAAATGAATAATTATTTTATAAGAAAAGACGTCTCTCATTCCAAAATGAGACACAATTTTAAGCCGTAATCCATTCTTTCAAGAAGCCAGGTGTTCGAAAATTGCATACTCATTATTCTCGTAAAAAATAAGGGTTGTCGTTCTGAATGTTTTAAGCCATAAATCAAAATAGCAACGTTATTAAAAATAAGCCTTTTCCCCGTCAGCTTTCATATATTATTAATATTTTTATACTCCACATTATTCTGATGGATTTTATGAAACCGGGAATTTATAATTTGGTCTTTCTCATCAATGATGTTGGTACTGTAGACTTTTCGGGAGCCTATCGTACTGGTATTACATTAAATAAAAGACTTCTTAGCGATGTACATAACTCGGATATTATTGGTTCTAAGAATTCAATTATAACATTTTTTTTTTCCAGCCGTTTTATAGCTGAGGGCTGACTCTTCTCATTCAGCAAATATTACATTCCTTTTTTATTTAAATTATAAATTGTTAGAATGTTCGAATGTAGCCATGGCTATTTTCTTAACATCCTGTACAATATAAGGTTGCTTATCGCTTAAAACCTTACGGTATCTACTCAATTTTTTATTGCTTTTCACTTTTTTCTCATGTCACCATATAAAAGAAAATATCTCGATTTTAGGTTCCAAAAGGAATGAAGGCAAGAAGGCTGTCAGGCTCAAATGGGATTGGGTGAGTCACATCAGCCGCATGCACGATGACCGCTGGGCAAAAATCTCCACACAGGGGGTGCCTGAAGATGGACGGCGCCACGGAGGCCGGCCCAGAAACAGGTGGCGAAATAACCTAGACGTGTACCGCGAGGGCTGGTTCAAGGTGGCGCGAGAAAATAGTTCCTGGAAAGACTTGGGGGAGACCTTAGCCAAACAATGGGAAAAAAATAGCCTATTAACAAAGTTGGTAGCAGGTCTAAGTTTCCGAACTTACGTGCAACCACTTTCCTATAGTAACGGTTTGTCAGTGATATTTTGGGGCGACATTTAAACTAAAATATGACATTATGTAGGTGTATATTCTGATCACTATTCATAAGCTAGTTTCAACTTAGTATACACTAGAAGAGATTTTATTTTAAAGGTTATACAAAGGTCATTTAAATCTGTGCCAACAACATTTAGTATTATTCTTGCTAATCTATTAAGTTTACTGAAGTGTTGCGGCGATCTAGTTTGAGTTTACCACTCAAAGTCTCGATAACCTAGCCGTAAACTGAAAACTTTACCTTAGATCTTTGAGCTATCAATTTAATATCCAACTAGTTTTTAGTTAGTTTTTTGTACATGACCACTTATTTAGTTAGAAGACTGCTGCTCGTAAATCTTTTACGTATAGCAGCAATTCAAATCAAATTAAATCAAGGCTGACAATCAGCACTTTTTGAACGTTAAAATTACATAAGACAGTTCCCCAAAACGCCCACCACCACTTCTAGTGCTTTAGCTGGGAAGAAGAAGTGGTGCAACAAACTCCCCAGCAGCACTAAAATTCACTGAGTAAACAGCCCCACTCCCTTTTACCTATCTAACGTTTTTTTTGGGATACAATTCATTTTTGAGATAAAGAAACACTTAGAGTCATAACAGACGAAACTTTAGCATCGGCGATCGCGATTTTGCAACTACATCAATGTAACAGTAAAAAACTAAGCATCGGAGGGTGTTGCCTGACTAAATTACTACGATTGGCATCAGAATGTGTGCGGAGTTTAGCGTTCAGCTGCTGTATCCAGCTTCCAAAAAGCGACAACCGCTAATCGCCGATTCTGCAATGCCCCTTAACTATTTCGTAACTCTGGCAACCTCCTTTAACCAGTTAATATCAAGTGCCAAGCACAGCTTGTATGCAAAGTGTGCGTAACAATGTAGTGACACGACAGCCGTCAAGAGAGGTGATACATGCGCAGAATTAGCATAATAGTATAAATATAATTATCCGTGTCACAGCCTACATGGTGGGTTATTAGTGTCACGTGGCAAAGAGCTGATAGTTTTGTGATGGGAATAATGAAATAGCATTGGATATGACAAAACATTTTGTAGGTGCCATACTTTTTTCAATGTCGGACACTTATCGATCTAAACCTCCCAGAGGCCGTCATCCTAACTATCCGTAACTAATATAATAAATGCGAAAGTGAGTTTTTTTGTTACTCTGTCACGCTAAAACGCCTAAACGGATGTGGATGAAATTTGGCACATGGGCAGACCATGACCAGGAAAAGAATATATATCATCATCTGCCTAGCCATTCCCAACTATGTTCAGGTCGGCTTCCAGTCTAACCGGATGCAGCTGAATACCAGTATTTTAACCTCCACAACCAAGTTACTAGGTAACACGATACCCCTTGGTAAGACTGGTTGTCAGACTTTTGGGCTTCTGACGACCCGTAACGACTGTCAAAGATCCACGAATGACAGCCGGGACCAACGGCTTAACGTGCTTTCCGAGGCACGCAGAAGTCTCGGTATGTAAAGATGGTCACCCATCCACGGACCAACCCCGGTAAGCATAGCTTAATCTGATGGATCATACCTTGCCGCTGTTATTGCTGAGCCAGAGGATATATATGTCACCGTATGATTATGAACTTCGTTAGTTTATAATCTATCGGTATTATTTCCGTTAAATTATAAACTGTCGAAAAATTGTGAACTGCAACGAAGCATTTACAATTTAACGCATTATTTTTCGTTAGTTTATAATCTTTCCATGGGAAACCGACAAATTGTGAACTGGTATCAAACGTGCTTGCGACGTAACGCACCTTGCGCTAATATTAAATAGCCTGCATGGCTGCGAGCAACGTGGAAGTAGCGCTCGCCGGCCGCTGCCGCGGCACCGCTCGCTTCGCTCGCTCGGCTCGCGCGCGGATGGTCACAGTTCTAACCTAACCTAACCCATTTCACCCATTTCACAATTTTTCGACAGTTTATAATCTAACGGAAATAATTCCGACAGATTGTAAACTAACGGTTCTCACAATCTTACGGTGACATTTAAATAAGATACCTTTTATCCCGATATTCCCACGGGATCGAGACTAATGTGGGTGTAACTGCGGGGTGCAGCTAGTAATATACATGCGAAAGTGAGTTTGTTTGTATGTTTGTTACGTTTTCACGCTCTTCTTGTTTTCGTGTGGTTAGTGACTAACTTGGTGTCAGAGTTTTGAAGCCGCCCATGAGCAGAGGCTCACTTGGCTTCACATGCCGTCGAGAAATATCTCTCAGGCATGCTGGTTTCCTCTCGATGTTTTCCTTCACCGTTTTTAAAGCAAGTGATAATTATACAATACGCACATGTATCCGAAAAGTCAGAGGTGCGTGTGTGAGATGCTTTAACGCTAAAACGGTTGAACGGATTTGAATGAAAGTTGGCACATGGGTGGACCATGACTTGGAGAAGGACATAGGCTACTTTTTTATACTGGAACGTAGATCAAGTCACGGGCAATAGCTAGTCACTTATAAGGAGGTGCTTTTTGATCTTCGGAGAACTTACCAGTGCCACTGAACAAAGCAAATCAAATTCGAAAAGTTATAAGTAGAAATCCAAACGTTTCCTAACACAAAATTTCTCCTAATGTATGTATGTATTCCTGTGTTACTCAGTAATAATGTAGCTTTCTAACGGCAAATAATTTTTCAAATCGGTCCAGTATTTTCTAAGTTTTTTAAATTTTTTGATCGGCTCGCCGCACACTGATAAACCCTGAGAGGTTTTCGTTGTGAGGCTAAAACCAAAAGGTTAAGTGTTTTAGAAATAAATAACATACATACATACACAATATCACGCCTTGTTTCCCCGAAGGGTTGGGCAGAGGTGTCCCTGTAGCAGTTACACCCACATTTCGCCAGTTATGTTTAAGTCCCATGTAATAGGGGGCGAGCCTATTGCCAACAACCGGGCACAAATCCAGACTCCGAGCTGCTACTTAGAAATTTCTGATAGAAAAACCCAATAACACTTTGCCCGACCCGGGAATCGAACCCAGAACCTCATGCTCAGCAGTAGCGCTTGCGACCACTAGACCAACGAGGCAGTGAAAAAAAAAATACATCGTCTTTGCTATTATAGGTTGTATTATTATGTATTCATTCTCTAGAAAACTTAATTTCAAGATCTTTTTATGCTAACGGAGCAATAGCGACTCAATCAAGAAGTGAAGCGTCCTGCCATTGTGTAGTCTCATCGGTTTTCCGATTTCTGAGTCAGTATATTAATATTTTATTGCTTCTGCAGACAGTATTCAAAATTGAAATGAAACGGTCTTCTCAAGATTACTTTTGCTTTGCTAAAATTGCTTTATGTAGTCTTGCTGTAGGTAATAATGTCAGGGTCAAAATCATTATTAGGTATTCATACGAAAATAATTACCCAAAACCTGTTTTTATCAACAATGTCAACCTACCTTCAGAAACGCCAATCAAAACGATGGCGTAACTTGAATAGCAGACCAAAAATGGCCTGAATTCGATTGCTCAGCCTTTGAGAGACCCAATTTCATCTGCAGCTCAAATTTCAGATGCTGCAATATTCCGCGTACATTTCAGCGATAACCCAGCTATTCAAAGTCGCCGCCAATCATAACGAGTCGATATGATCAGTTTCACTGCGTGAATATTAAGTGACCTGTAATATATTTGGATGGATGGCCGCGGGCCGGGCGAGGTAATCTACCCACCTATGTAGTGGGGATGAGGCACTGGGAAGTTATGGTAAGAGACAGGATATTAATTGTTTTATTGGACCGGATTGTAGTTGAGGGGAGTGTTGTTAGTTTTGTAATTTAGAGACCTACAAGTTAAGAAATTGACAAGTTATTGAAACAGATTGAATTGAAAATGGTGTATCAAGACACAGTATCTGGGTGACCGAGCTCTGCTCTAGTGAAAATAGTGAATGCTCATTTAATAGTATAGGAAAGTTTATACTAATCCATGTATAGTACCTACTTATTCCATACTGCCATGATAGTAGGTACTTACTAATTAATTCCATGTCATTATTCTAATGTTATTGTTCAATATCTTGTTCTGAACTTTGGGCGACCGAGCTCTGCTCGGGTGAAAATACGGAGAAAAGTAATTTTTCCATTATGAGACATAGCTAGATCGATTTTACGCCCCCGTAAACTTTTATATTGCAACTTTCATCGAAATCGTTAGAGCCGATTTCGAGAACTTGAGTACAAATATTTAAAGAAACAAATATAAATACAAATATTGCTCGTTTAATACTTCAACTTTACATGTTCTTATGCCCATAATTAATAAAACTTAATCCACGACCATCTGTAACACACTACACTTCAATAGGTATCATTGGCCTGAGCAACCTTAAGTGATAAAAATTAAAAATAACTCCTTACCTCCATCTGCCTCTCTCCAATCTTCTCAAACCTCTCATTCACTCCTTTCGTTCAGCCAAAGATATAACCAAACTAATACAATTACACTCACAAAACAAGAATGAGTTTTCCGCTTCAAAGTACCACAAATTCGCCATCTAAACAATACGAGTTGGCAAAACCGTTCACATGAACGGTTTTGAAGCGACGCCTCATTTACATACGCCAATCACAGCTTAGCATACAAATCGAATTTGGACGGACAGACGGACGAATTTAGTTTAATTGCTTGTAATCTTGATGTAAATTATGGACAGGTGCAGTGTTGGCTGATGAATGGCTTCTTTGTTTTGCGATGCAGGTGTTTCATTATTGTCACCTGGTTTAATTACATCTTCTATAACTTATTAATAGTTTAACACAAACTCACTTTTTGTGTCTGTATGTATCCCTAGTTCCTCTATGTAAGTTTAAACTATAGGGACAATGGATTTTGATGGGGTTTTCACCATCATTTAGAGAATTTATAATGAATTAATACTGAACTTAGATATAGCACAGATGTTTTGACAACATTTTGCAACATCAGGAAAATGCAACTAAGTAAAGAAGGGGCAGGTCGACGCAACTAACATTGAAAAAGTCTAATTAAAAAAAAACAGTGGCACTCCGGGAGTGCCGACAGAAGTGAAAACTTGAACAAGATCACCTTGGTGGAAGAAAAATATTTGAATAGAACATGGGTCCGTAACCTTGTCTAAATAAAGAGCACAATCGCGTTTACAAAAATGAGGTGTCGGTAACATGTTGCGAGTTCAATTGTTTTTCCCATCTCAAAAATGCCCAACGCGCCTAAAGAAGTTTTCACTTCAAAAAAAGGAAGAATCTCTTGGTGGTGATGTCAAGACTAAATTTTTTTAATAGAGTTCATTTTAAAGTTGGCAACGTCGCAAATAGCTGCCAAATATTTACCTGTTTTGATTAATTTCGCTAACTAGTGAACTAGAATATTAATAATGAATTGCAGTTATAACACTGAATTCGATGTTGTAACCGTTTTAGGTGTAAAAAAGGCATTTGGAAAGTTTCCAAATACTTTTTTTAAATCTAAAATTAAATATTCGGAGTTACGATATTAATTATTGCACTTCGTAATCAATATGTTAGTTCACTAGTTAGCCACATTTCTTATTTCCGTACAGTAGTAATATTGCCAAAATAATTAAAATGGCGAAATATTTGACATTTATTTCCGAAGTTGCCCACTTTCAGAATGCACGCAAAGTTAGCGTCATTTCCAGCTTCCGTAAAGTCACTCCATGATCAAATATATAATGTTTATGTTATCGAATTAACAGTTTACAATTCATTAAACGTATAATGAATCAATTAGGTATTTTGAGTGTGTGTTCATTTCCAACGCGTGTCAAGCCACACGTAAAAATAACACATAAACATCATTGATAGAAAATAAAGAAGCCCACAAAACAAACACATCACAAACGACGCTTTAAACCATTCGTAATGCGCCACAAAACATCCTCATTTCTCAAACGACCTACATCCACCTTCGTACCTACACCATTTTCTACACGTCGAATTCCTTCCCAAATAGGTTTACTACTAATGAAACGACCCCAGTTTATTTATGTTCGAACAAAGCCAATTTCGTCATCAACTAAAAGCATCGATACTACTTGTGTATGGGCAATAAAAGAAAATTACACAACACATACATTTCGTGACTACAGACAATTTGCCGTGCACACAAAAAGAAATGCTTACAACGATAAAAGATTCAGAGAAAGACGTTCGTGTTTTTGTTATTAAAGACGTATCTTCATGCATGTGTAACTCACACCAGGTAGTGCGAAGACGGATAATCAAGCGGTAAAGACAATGACCTTGTTTTACGTCTGATTCCAACGACGAAGGGGTGACGGTTTTTGTTTTGGTCTCATTTTTGCGAAGACGGAATTGGACGCTCCCAAAATTGCTTCGACAAATCTAGAAAATGGTGTCCTTTAACGATAGTTAATTTGTCGTGGTTTTGCTATCTGTTGCTTTACAATTCTAATTTATTATAGTCTATTTCTCTTTAAATGTTTCTCATCGGTCCACACCACTCGTTCAGTTTTCCAATTCATTTTCAGTTTTGTCTCTCGATATTTATATTTAATCATCTTAACACAATAGTAATTCTAATGATAAACTAATGTTTATCATTGGAATTACTGTTGTTCTGAAGTTTTCTACATTATTCACCACAACCGACACTAATATTCTCTTCATCAATTTCACGCTGACCCTGAATTCCAATACAGCTAGAACGATTGATTACTGATAATCCAATAATAAGCCAGAAGTCTCATATAAGTCAATTAGGTTCAATAGTGGGGATCTACGACAATATTTGCTTTCTGAGAATGAAAGACAAACATGGAACTCATTCTTATAGACTTTTAGCTAATCGCCAATCTTTTTTGTCTTTATTTATGTAACTTTTGAATGATTTTTTATTATTTATTATTACAACACTTAAAACTATCATTACAGGTTGCCCTAATGCGATGATTAAGTCTATAAATTTCCACACTTTCTAGAAACTAAATTTAAACTAAATTATAGAAAAACTATAATATTCTTAACTAAATTCACAATAAACTAAACAAACATTACATCAAAATTTAACTTAATTATAACATAACACTCTAGAGGTTGCCAAAGTAAAGTCGTTCAGAGAACAAAAAAACACGTCATTTTTATCAGCTACCCTGTTGAGCATGCACAGCGCGCGCGTCTGTCGTCTTTACATGACCCTCATAACATGGTACAAGTATGTGGCTAGTACTAGTTCCCGCTTAGTAAATAATTGATACAATGTGTTATTCTTAATTCTTAAAAGGCACGATAAAAAACTTAAGCAAACTTACAGGAGTTTTATTCGAGTAACAACATTAGAGAATCTTAAAACAAACAATCAACCCAACACCAAACTACAACGTTTTCTACAACGCCTCCTTGCTTTACGACAAAAGAAACAGGAATGAGATGTTGACAATATTCTTACTTAATTTCGTCACAAAGAAAAAGTTTTAATGTTATACACTTTTTTTTGCTAACCAACATCGCGAACTTTTCGACCAATTAGACTTGCTATTCAAATACACCAGAGTTTTCCATTAAGAAAAGACTTCGAGGGGTTTCCGCCTTCTTTGTCG
Source organism: Agrochola litura (assembly GCA_949152395.1). Taxonomy (NCBI): domain Eukaryota; kingdom Metazoa; phylum Arthropoda; class Insecta; order Lepidoptera; family Noctuidae; genus Agrochola; species Agrochola litura. Next base: position 1,698,898 of record OX424493.1, read on the forward strand.
GGACTTGAAAACACTTTTTATTTTTGGAGCGAGTCTTAAAGTCAACGTACTTGTATTTGCTTAACCATTAAAGGGGTAAAGTCGAAAGCTTTTCGCTTCGAATATTTGCATGTTTTCAACGGATCTGCTGTGCTGACAAAGAAACATCTCGTGCGAGGGTGTTAGGCTGAATAAATGATGCCCACATCGCCCTCTGATGGCTCCCATTGTTTTCAAGTGAAATGTTTTGAATGTTTGCTTTGGAGGTGAAGGATTTGAAAGGATCTTTATTGTTTTCTCTTTCGTATTGTGTGAGGGAGACAGAGATAGATGGTTGTGTGGATATGGGATGATCCCTGCGAAGTTTGACAGGGCGATGAGATGGGGTATGATAAAGATATGAGGAGGGTCTTCAGGTCGACAATGCAGCGCATTCCTGAGTGTTGCAAGGCTTTGTAATAAGACATTAGTGATGACAGGTAAGATATTAAAGCTCGGAGGTGCGTGAGGTCCTTCATGCCGAGCCGAGAGCACGTTTTACGAAATGTTACGTGAAATTACCGCGAGAAGTCACGTTTGCTAAGGGTAATTTTGGAGGAAGCTGTCCGTTGATACAATTTTTCTCAGAAGTAGGTAACGATGTGTTTTTTGTTTGTTCGTCTTTTGCAACTACAACTTATACAACAAGAGAAAGTAATATTTTGTACCGTTTCATCAAATCTCGGTGTCAGTTTTTTGTAGCCGCCCATGAGTCTCTCGATTGGCTTCACATGCCGTCGAGAAATATCTCTCAGGCATGCCGGTTTCCTCACGATGTTTCCGATGTTGTGTTCGATGTTTGAAACCTAGATGATCAACGTATTTCGTATTCAATTTATACTTTAACTAGCTAACACTCCCCTTTTCATGTACAAGAAGACTATTAACGATGTTTGTTATTATTTTAGTCCTACACTTAATTGTAGCTACTATAACAAAAATAGCTGACTCATTCTTTCACAAAAACTAGAGCAAAAACGTAACCCGAGACCTAACTATTGGCAAATTACCCCGCAACGTCAGCAGAATAACACTATAGTTGACCCGGATAGCCGGATAACCGTATGTTAAAAAGTCACGCATATACGCAAACGCTGGAAATTAAAATTTTCCCCTCCCGTGCTAAATCCGGGGAGGTCGGGCGAACTTAATATCCGGGGTGGGGAAACTCGGCACAATTTTAGCTTTGAACCACTGTCTCGTGTGGAACTAAAAATACTGCTTTACATATAAATGTTCGAATAAAATGGGTGTCACGATTATCATATTAATCAGGGTGGGTAAATGGCTTCTAAAAGTAGGCCTTTTACAGCTGATAGCTGGAAATTGTACCGCGAGAATTGGATTGACTGGTAAAAAATACCAATTAAGAGGGATTTTTTTTTAAATGCTTCGTTGGTCTAGTGGTGCAAGCGCTACTGCTGAGTACGAGGCCCTGGGTTCGACTCCCGGGACAGGCAAAGTGTTATTGAGTTTTTCTATCTGAAATTTTTCAGTAGCAACCCGGAGTCTGAATTTGTACCCGGTTGATGACAGATGCACCTCTGCATAACCCTTCGGGGAATACAGGCGTGATGTTATGTTCATTTAATTTTATTCATTTAAAATAATTATGATTATTTTTCAAATTAATGAGAAAAACAACAGCTTGATGATCCCAATACAAAAATGAGAAAACTAAGTTAGCTTAGCATAAAATAATAATTTTTGTACAAAATGGAATTTATGAAAGTTGTTAACCACCTTAAACTGATTTTCAAACAAAACCATCAATTACTATTAAGTTAACTAAACTACACTGTACTTACTTCAATCGCCAACGTTTACCTCCGATTAAAGTTTTAAACTAAAGCAAAGTACCTTCAATTTACCTAATCTTAATTAAAAGTAAACAGAAAATATCAACTTTACTGCTCGTCGCTGACGAGAAGCAATTTTGATATTTATCTTAAATTACGATACTTTAAAGATAAAATAGGTAAACGAGTTGTAACTTGAAAGTTTTTCTAGTTGGAGAAGCATTTATTTATTTCAAACTAGTCTTTGCCTGCGGCTACGCCCGCGTGGAGTTCGGAAGTTATCCCACGGAAACGTACTGTCCGGATAAAAAGTGTTCTATGTCTTAACCCAGGTCATGGTCTACCGGTGTGCCAAATCATTTTCGAAATCCGTGAAGCCGTGAAAAGATAACAAATAGTTACTTTCGCATTTATGAAATTACTAGCTGCGCCCCACGGTTTCACCCGCATAAGTCTCGAACCCGTGGGAATATTGGAATAAAAATTATGTAATGTCCTAACTCAGGTCGTGGGCTGCCCATGTGCCTAATTTCATGCAAATCTGTTCAACCGTTTTAGCGTGAAAGCGTAACAAACAAACAAACTCACTCTTGCATGTATAATATTAGTGAGGATTATGGATGGATTCAATAGTAGAGATACTAGTAAAGGACCCGTAATATCTCTTAAACTGCACACACATTTAATTTTGTGTATGCCATTGTTCACACTGTCAGATCGGCGTTAGGTTTTTTAATTTTAGTTGCTATTTTGTAAAACCCTATCCACAGAATGTTTAGTTCCATTTCTTTATGTAATCAAACACCATAAAATAAAATAAAATGTAGTATAACTTCGGATATTGTTTACAAGCGTAATTTTGTTCTCCATACCTGGCGTACTTGATAGAAAACCATAGAAATACATTTGAACTTGACCCATACTTGGTTGATGAAACGTTCAAGTACAATCCACCTTCTTCTACCGAAATGTATAAGATACTCGTATATCTTTGAAGATCCTCTTGGGTAACAATAGCGTTAATACACACTTACCTTTTACCCTAAGTTTCTTTGTTCTTACCCTTAAGGTTCAAGGGTCCGCCATAAAGTCCGCTAGCGAACTATCTGGCGGTCATTATCGAAATTAATGCAAGTTTACGAGGTCATGTGTTCTATATAAACAAATGTTGAGCCGTTAACACTAACGATGTAATTTTGTGTAAGCGTGCCTCTTTGGTGTGGGGACAAAGGTGTGGCACCTTTTGGATGTAAGATGTGGAGAAAAGCGGTTGCGATTTGCCCGCGGCTTTGCTCCTGAGGTTTGACCCTTAGGAACAGAGCATTTTATTCTGGATCAAAGGCCTATGTCACTCTCCGTTTTATTAACTATTTTTACGCAAAAATATTATGTCTATCCGTTTCTCTTGCTGTGTGAAGTAAAGACAAACCAACAAAGACACTTTCGCATTTATGATAATGTTAGTTAAATGTTTATATCTCAGGATGGCACCTGCAAAATCTCTGGTACCTATCTACTTATTGAAAATTTTCCGGGCCAAAAATTGGTTAGGTAATTCTAATTTCAAGTTGAAAAGAAAGGTCATCCCAAATACATGGAATACCACACTTAATGATTATCTCTGTTATTTCAGACATTTGTCTATTACAATACTAAAATTGACACTATTCACAGCCTTTAACTCTACAAAAAGATCTAAAGTAAAACCAACACTACTTCTCAACTAGTTTTAGATTTGTCTAGCCCATATAAAACCACGACTCCTCTGCTCTCGGCAAAAGCGAACAAAGTAAAATTAATGTGGAATATCTTCCCAAACCGCGACCCATCCGTATAACTACGGATGAAGCTAACAGTCAAGTATTAAATAATATATTTAGTCTGTTACCGAAAACCAGGATTAATTATTCAGTAACTAGCTCCGCAGACTTTGTAAGCTTCATTAGCTTGGGTGATATAGGATTTAAGATATAATATAGATTTATATCGGTGGATTGGGAAGATCAGGGAATTGTGGTCCTTATGAACGTAATCGGTTATTGTTGGGCGTAAGTCCGTCGATAAATGGGCCGGAGGATAATAAATTGACGTGATAACTTTTACCATTTTTGACAGTTATCCTATCGATAATGGCAGCTTTTGTAATTGACTACTTACTTATAGAACGTAGAAAACCATATTCATTGAAGGAAAGGGAGGCATCGTTTTTAGTCACCAGCCACCAGCCACCAGGATTAAATTATACAACCAATGCTGGTGATGCTGATATCAACAACCTCCAAGCTTGGTACCTACTATATGAATTGATTACCTGTGTCAAAAATATCATATAATAAACAAAGACAAAACCTAAATCCAAAAGTAGACCTCACGAACCTCAGAATAATAAAATTAAGCAAATGCTTATTCCTCATAAAAATCCTCATAAATATTTACCCATTGTTAGAACTTCAACATTATTAATCCGTGCCCGTAATGCAAAGTGCTCGAGATATTCCAAATCATGAAACAAAACACCGCGAGATTTCATCCGGAAAAGTGGTTTCAATTCAATTAAATTTTTACTCTTATCCTCATCACGCTTAACCTTTACTTTTTTTTGTACAGCTTTAGACGCTGCGCCACTAAATATTTTCCTGTTATATTAAAGAGCTTTGTTATAAAGAGGATTTTGCTGGAAGCAGTTTCAAGTGTCGGGAACATCGTGCACGTTTGAGCCTTAACGCTGGAAAAATAAACGCACAATTTGCTGTTTTTTTTTATTTTACGTTTTGTTTCATCTTGGTTATCTTTCAAGGGTTTTTATTAGTAAAAGTGTTAGCCACCGATCCCACCGTCGGCGATTAACGAGAAGCGTGTAGAGCTAGGAAGTAAAAACAAGTTAGCGAGTAGCGAGTTCGCGACGGCGACGAGCGATTACTCGCGTATGTGGCGTATGTACCAAGCATGAGTCTCTCAGCGAGTGTTCTGCCTACAAAACGAGCGTCGCTGAGCGAGTACTCTCTTTGATAGCTCTTTTCGCTGCGACAAACTAGTAAAGAGTTCTCGCCGGCAGTGTGAACAGTCGGCGAACTATTAATATACCTACGTGTATGTATCTCTTTTACTGACACGGGACCTACAATCTCCTGTACGTTTTTTTGAAAATCGTTGATTTCTTGTCGCTTCCTCGTATCACAGTTATTTACCAAGCACAAATTTATCTTAACGGTAGCATAAAGTTTTAGGAAAAACTAAATATTTTATGTTTCTATCATTATGAACAACAAAAATATATAAAAAACAATAATATCAGAAAATAAATAAACAAGCCACCGTTTCAATTCTCACAGAATCGATGATAGAAAAATAATTTTGTATAGATATATTACTTATATCTAGATAAGTTTAAGAAATTAAATACGATATTTGGCGCCCTAGAATATATATTGAAATTAGATTTCAGTTGTATGATTATTATTTTGCCACGTTTTTATGTCAACTCTGTTCTGTGTATTTGATTTGATAACACAAATATAATTAAGATTAATTTGTAGAGATAATGTTTCGTATACATTGAAGATTATAATTAATATTGGTTTACGCTACGCCTCACTGTAATTGTCAAAGAAACATGAGATATATCGGAGAAAATTTAACAATAGAGACAACCTAGTTAATTTGATACATAGGTAATAATTTTATCATACTGATATCACAATCTACCGAAGACTCGAATAAGATGAACATAATTTGATTAAATTTTATTTGTACTAATTAGGATGAGGTGTTTTTATTTGAGTACCTATCGATTTACTAACTTCAATTAGACAGATACACATACATATAAAAAAGAAAAAAATGAAATTATGAGTTTTAAAACATAAAATAAAATAACAACACTTTCATGAATCCCTCTCACAGTACTTCTGACATGCCAATAAAATCTTCGTCCATTCATCCGCAAACAGATCGTTCACAATGAGATCATAAAGGGCAGCCAGAGTGAGAGGTACTGGGGACTTAGCACGCAGTGGTTGAGCTGAATGGTGCTAATCTATGCGTCATGTTCGTGAACGGGCGCCGTCAGTTGGGACTGGTCATCTCAGCTGCCACGGCTTATTTTTAATTAATTTATTTTGAATTTTCCTTTGTTTTCTTTTTTTATTACGGACGCATTTAACGTGCACGTCTTTCTACATTGTTCTCACATGTAATAATTTTAACATGAATGATGTAACCAATATTTGATCACAATTTTTTGTTTAAAAGAGTGTCCGTGGTGTTTCTTGCCCGTTCGTCTCCATGGGTAGAAGGACCGACTCCTTGATAATTCAAAAGTGCCTGTAAATGGTTTAATTGAAATAAATGGTTTGAGTTTGAGTAGTTTATGTAAAGCAAACAATTACAGCAGCTAACGTAGCATTATTTGACAGTAGAAGTAACAAAAGAGTGTTTACGAGACCTTCGAGCTTTCAGAAACATTAGACAAATTATTAAAATAATATGTACTTTGTCTAAAAGATTAAATAAAACAACGAAAATTATTTTTGAATTTTATTTTATTAAAATTTTTAGTCTGTATTCCGGTGAGTACTTTATAATGAAGTCTTTGTACAGACTTTATTGATATCTATAAATACACTTACGATTTTATAATAACAAAATTAGTGCGTACGGAGAAGGAATGTCATTACAAAATTAACAGAAATTACAGATTTTGAAAATTAAAGCACAAAATCACCCAAATAATTGTCATTCTAGACATTAAACTCTGACAAAACTCATTTTCTTTCTTTGTCAGGCCGATGAATTTTGTCAGATTCATTTTTTCGTTCAACCTTTTTACAGTTTGACTTAAATTAAGATGATAAACAATCAAAATAAACGGGATCAGTCGTGGGTGGAAATCTAAATAAAAAAGGATGTTTTACAACCTGTTATACCGTTTCCTAAGTTTATTTACATATTTACAAACACTATTGGTCCATCTATGTTGAAAACTAAACATGACGCATTTACTGAAGAAACAGACGATAGAAAAATTGTAAGCAGCCGAAACACAAGAAGAAAATGTATCAAGAAAAAATTGTCTGAGATGTGCGTGTCTTTCAGCTCGAAAAAGTAACAAAACAAAATACATTTTATAGTTTAAAACAAAGAATGAACTTGTCAATCACCGTGTTTCTCCAGCAAAACTTTTTTTTTCTATTAAAAACTTAAATCGCTTAAAAACTGACTTTTTCGAAGAACCATTATTGCTTCTAACTTCGATACAACTTTCGGCGAAGATAACATTGGTGTCTTTTTATTCTTCAAATATCTAGTTTTTAAATTCAATATTAAATCCAAGTTCGCACGGCTGTTAGAATTTTATAAAAATGTCATAAAAGAAAAAGGCCAAAATTTCATTACTCGAAATGTTCAAAGGAAAATTATATTTGAAATCAAGAGGGTCGTAAAAGGGTCCTCTGTTCCCTCTTAGATTTGTCCGCTTGAACTATTAATAAAATACACTGATTCGCATTTAGTAGGTACCGACGCCAATGTTGTAAGAGAATCGAAATTCATTTTTCAATCGTACAGCTTTATACAATATCTTGGTATCGGATTTAATCATCTTAATAGCTAGCATTAAGGCAAATAGCTGCACTTAAACGCAATAAAACCTCATCTCAAATGGTTGGAATATAAGCTTATTACAGCGTCAGACATTCCAGAACATAAATCTCTCGAAAATAACGTTTAAGAAACAATGTTATTTCTTTTATCACGCTGAAACAACGAAACTTATTCTACATTCATAAAATTTTAACAGCCGAACGAGAACAATGACGATTAAATCTTTAATATTTTATTTAAATTTCACTATTTTTGAGATTATCATAATTGTAATTAGGATGGATATGCGGCTGAGCTGCTGAACTATATACAATTATTTCGCTATTTACAACCATTATTATTTATTATACATCGATAAATCGTCCAATAACACGCTATTATACACTCCAACGTCTTAGATATGATAATCACGAACGTCACTTATTCAAATATCTCACTTTGAGTTTGAAGAAAATCACTGATTCAGTTCACATTGTCTTTGGAAGAGAAGTCTTTAATATTAATAACCTTCAAAGTTCAAGCGGCACAGTAAAAGTCTATATGTAATCTGTGACACACTTGAGAAGGTCCGGCTCAAGTCACACGATCTCGTCGTGGTGGACTACGTCGCTGCAACTGCCGGCTCGTTGCAGTCATGCCCTCTGACGTCACACACGCAACTCCTCCATCGTCACGTTCGATTTCGCGTTCAGTTGCGTGTTCTTCTTCGTCAAAGTGTTCGTGTTTATCATTTGCATCTGATGTGCTGATAACAACGGCTGGTTCTCCTGAAGCTGTCCACTTGCTAAAGTATTTATATTACTTTTCCCAAGTTTTGGCGGCGGAGGCGCCCGAGGTAATGTCGCCATACTGGCAACGTTATTGCTTGGAAGATCAGCGAATTCTGGTGGTGGTAACTGATGATGGGAATGATGGTGGTGACTTAAAATTGTAGCTGGATCATTTTTCAAACTAGTTTGATAAGTCAACGCTCCTTCTAGGTCACCACAAATGTTGTTCGGCATCTGCCCATTCTCCACTCTTTTTTTTAAGTGAGCTCCATTTGTGTGGCCATCTTGTCCGTTCATTCTCGTTTTATCTCGTTGATAGTAAACTCCAGCGAATATAAGAACATTCAATATGAGCAGTGAGCATCCGATAGCGATGGTGACACTAAGAGCTGTGGAATATGCTGCAAAGCCATCCTCAGGTGGAGTGGCTGTAGTTGCATCAGTTTTGTGTACTTCAGTACCAGTAGTGCTTTGGGTAGGAGGATTGATGCCGATGATATTGAAGTTCAAAGGAGAAGTAATATTTAGGACACCTAAGACTGGGATCTTAGTTGCCAACCCAGTATCAGTGATGACCATGTCTGTGGTCTTTTTGAATGGTGGGCTGAACGTTTTCAGGGTCGGCTGGAGAGACGAGTCTTCGTGTTCCAGCTGATGATGTGATGGAGGCACGTCCTCTCCTCCAGGGCGGTGCAGGTCTGGCACTAAGTTCAACCAGAATGATAGTCTGTTGACAAAATAAATATTTTCTTACAACAGTCTCATAGACAGACCTTTCTTTTAAGAAACCCGAGGTTGATTAAAACAATATATTATTTGTATTCACGTTAAATGTCTTGTTTAATAAAAGGAAAAAGCATTAAAAGATTTTAATAATATCGTTTTCTCAAAGAAATCAAAATACGACTAGTATTCTCGGAAAAAATACTGCAGGAAAGTTCTTTAAAATACATTCGTTGAAATTTTCTTTTGTAATAAGACGTACCTGTGAGCTCTGTAGTGGTTCTTCAATTTAGCTTTGGTGTCGATATTCAAGTACTTCTTGTGCACTGCTTCGTACGCCGTCCATTCTATGTTCTTCATCCTCACTCGCTCTTGACGACCTGCCCTTATTGGATCACTTTCTTGCGCTTCGTTGGGATTCCTAGACAAAGAATAAGGCAAATTTTTTACGTCAATAAAGAATCAAGTTTAATAAAATGATTTAATATAATATGCCTGTTACTATAAAAAATACAAGCCCTGACTTAATTTCGGTATCAATTTCAGTACCTTAAGCAAAAATAATTAAATACTGTATCTATGTACCAAATTCTTGTGAATGCTCTCGTTTGTGATAATTGACATTTGATCACCACGCTTGCTCAAGACGGGTTATGATTTCAGACTTAATACCTATTAACTATAAGTGCAGGTTTCCGCACGAATTTTCTTCACCAATGTCAGGAATGTCCAAGAGAAACTCAGAAAGAACATCGTAATTATGCCTAATTTAGGTATGTTTTTCATTAGGGTCAGCTTAACATATGGTTTTGAATTAAGAAATTCTTTGGTTGTTTGGTCATGTGGATAATTCAACAATTACAGGACCATTATGTCTGTTTGTTTCTAATCTAACCATAGTTTTAGTAGGTACTGTAGGTAAAGATGTCTCCTTTACTACTACACTGCGTACTATGCTGCAGAAACCTGTATAGTCTACTACATCATAAGAACTAGTTTATGGTTTCCATTTATGCCCAAAGGAAATTGCTTCAGTAATTATCCCTTTGTGAGAGTGGCAGTCAGATTGCTAAATGTTTCCCACCTCAAGCTGTTCAGCCAATAATCCATGTTTATCGTGTCTAGTTACTATACCAATTAACATTTCATTACTGTGAGAAGGTGTGTGCTTGAAATTTTAGTATTTTATTCGTTTCGTAGCCATTCAAACAAATTTTCTTTTAATTTTTTAACATTTTAATTAAATGCGCGGTGATGAATTCGACGCAATAAAATCTCCAAATTATTTTGAAATTGGTGTTAACAGCTGTTATAAAAAGAAAACTTGATTTTAAATTAAACTCTCTAGGGTGAATTTAAGAATTCAGTTTTATTTTTCTAGGATAGTAAAATGAGATTAGAAAAAAGGGCAAAAATTCTGGCGTTAATGGATTGCAAAGATTGTTCACACATTGTTTCGTCTCGTCAATTTAATTTACATTTTATTTTAACGGTGTTTTTTATAAAAAAATAAATTGAATCTTTTTTATCAAGGCGCGAATTTATACTGAAGGTCAATGTTTCTTCAAAGACCCTTTTACATAGACTTTGTCTTAGTGACCTTGCAATAACTTGTGATGATAAGATCTTATTTTGGATTGTTTAAACAATAAACATGTTGTACTCTTACCCACCTTAAACCATAGGTATTTAGAACCTTGTCATATTATACAATGCAAATGGTGAGGTCGAAAATATGAAATATTGCATTAATTGACAAGTAACGAGTTTTATCCAATTCAATTCAATCCATGGTCCAAAAGTGATCAATGTTTTAGTAAGGTAATTGTTTAGAGGTATGAGGAACAGGGTGTAAGGTTCACTTATTCTCTATAGAAAAGGGAGGATCTTCTGACCAGACGGGTGTCGTGTATGGCGGGCAACTGCCCAACGATTGATGTCCAGGAAGTTATATATACGGTGTTCCCGCGGTAAACTCTAATTGCGCGATGCAAGGTTTGTGTGACGTTAGGTCTTTGATGTGTAGTTCGCATGTGGCGATGTAGATACCGCCTCAATTGTAATGTCACGGAAATTAATTGTTAAGCAAATTGACTAACAACTTAAATTATCCGTATATAAATCACAACCGTCATTCATTGATAGTTGTTTGAAATGGCTATAACACGGAAAATTATCACTTAGCTTAACAATTAATTTCCCTGACAGTACTATCAGCCGCTACTAAAAATTAAAATTATTTCCACAAATTCTACTTACCCAGTTTTAGCAAAGTTTCCCCAGTATAGCATTACAGACTCTGACAGGGCCACCTCAGCCTTCGTGTAGTTCCTCGCAAAGTGTGCCAGGCCCCCCACCAGTGGGGCCCCGAAGACGTACGGCAACTCTTCACCGTGGATACAACCCTGGCGCTGGAGAAATATGGAAGATTAAGTTTGGTGTGGTAAAAGTCAAAGCTTTGATTTTTAGATTGCAGTATCTGGCTACCGGTATCCGAGAAATGATAAAAGACAGAAGAAGGCAGAGAAAATGCTGGAGCGATGAGCTGGAAATTACAGGAGAAAAGTAGCAATCGATAGGGAAAAATACACAGAACAAGACAATAATACAATAATTTAATTTTTTTATAATAATAATTTTATTTTAACAGCGTAAGTTTTAAATGGTCTGATTAAATGGCTTTTATTATTATTGTTTATATAGCTGGTTAGAAAAACTAAGACAGCTGGTGAAAATAATTAGCAAATCTGCTAGTCATGGAGAAAACCCCTCTTCTTCTTTTCGTGTGGTTAGTGGTGACTCAAACTCAAACTCAAAGCATTTAATTCAAATAAACCAATTACAGGTACTTTTGAATTGTCAAGGGGTTGGTCAGTCAGAAAAATGAAGCTAGTTGTCCATTCTAAAGCGTAGTAGGTACCTATGGAGAAGAACGGGCAAGAAACTCCACCGACACTCTTTTAAATCAAAATATTGTTACAAAATATTGGTTACATCATTCGTGTTGAACTTATACATGTGAGAACAATGTAGAAAGACGTGCACGTTAAAAGCGTCCGTAATAAAAATATAATATCAATTCAAAAATTTAAATAAATTAAAATAAACCGTGGCAGCTAAGAGATGACCAGTCCCTACTGACGGCGCCCGTTCACGAACATGACGCATGGATCAGCACCATTTAGCTCAACCATTTTGAAGGGAACTAACTTGGGGTCCAAAAATCCAAATCCAAATCCAAATATTTTATTTTACATAAACCTACATGGGCACTTATGAAACGTCAGAAGCTAGGTGCAGGTCAGAGTTTTAAAGCCGCCTCATGGGCCTCTGACTTGTCTTCACATGCCAAACCCCTTAACAGCGCTCTAATTGTGTAACACAATCGGAAAGTCGGAATGACATTTTATTTTATTTTTGCAACACAAAAATAGATTGCTTTCATAGTAGCTAGTAGGTATCAAAAACTCGTCTGCTTGAAATAAATTGGCATTCCGAGTGTAATACGCAATTGGGCTTCAGATACAGTCTAGCTTTTTATATCTTTGTCAGTTTTCAAATTCTTTCCTTTATCAAGTCAGGAAACATATACCTTTTGAAGCTACGACACTGAGCAAACTATTGCATAGAAAACTATATTTTATTAATTATTTTTAATTATTAATTGATAAAAAATATCAAAATAGCATACATCTTTGACCAATGTCGAGCTGACATCAACCTTTTTAATGTTGCCTGGCTATTTTATGAAATACTAATTTTTCGACTTCACCCGCGTTCATGTCAGAAATTATCCCACGGGAACGTACTATCTAGCTAAAATGTATACTATATTTTAATCCAGCAAATGTAAACATACAAACTCACATTTATAATATAACATTACCTGGGCGACCGGGCTCTGCTCGGGTGAAAATAGAGAAAACGAATTTTTCCAGATATAAGACCTAGCTAGATCGATTTTTTGTCCCCGTAAACCCCTATACATCGCAACTTTCAACGAAAATGGCTCGAATACAAATTTTGCTCACTTAACAGTATAGAATATATACAGAGTGTCCCTGGAAGTATGGATCAAATCAAATAAGGGTATGGAAAAGGTCATTTCCAAACTTTTTAATCCTGAAAATGTCGGTGCAATTTTTTACAGTTCAAAAGTTATGACCAGTTTTTGTTTTTACTAGGTAGGTAATAATTCCGCATAGAGTTCAAAGAAAAAACAAAAAAAAAACTATCCGGGCTATCAATTCATTTTTATTTTTTCCGGATGTTATTGGAGAGTGGGCCTTTCCTATGGTAATACTTTTACGCAGCTAGAAAATATGTGTTCAATAAGAAAAAAACATTTACTTTTTACTGCAAAGGCTTCTGTCTGGCAAAAATTTTACTAAATTTTCATGCGGTTTTCATGGGAAAAAGTTACACTAGCGAAAGTTTACCATGTGCTAAAAAACTTGCCCAAGTCATAGAGATTCTTTGGAGGTATAAATCACTGGGACATTCTTATTAGTTTAAAAGTTAGAAAATTTTATCAACAAGGTCGTATTTTTTATTTTATGAGTTTAAAATTTTCATTTATTTCAGCCTAATTAACAAAAATTGGTCATAACTTTTGAACCGTAAAAAATTGCACAGACATATTCAAGGTTAAAAAGTTTGGAAATGACCTTGCCCACAGGCTACACCCCTATATAGGCACGCCGCAATTGCGGCGCTAAGTCTCCTCTTTGAGGATTGGCTAGAGAGGCGCCACGGCGTCCTTACCTTCCGCCTGACGCAGGTCCTCACCGGATACGGTTGTTTCGGGAGGTTCCTGTACAGGATTAGGCGGGAGGAAACGCCCAGGTGTCACCATTGCGTGGATCGCCCGGAGGACACGGTGGAGCAAATGGTGGAAGTTTGCCCGGCTTGGGCGGAGCATCACCGTGTCCTCGTGGAAGCGATTGGTGGCGGTGATCTCTCGCGTCTGGCCCTAGTCCAGGCCATGGTACGGAGCGAGAGGGCATGGGAGGCCGTCACCTCTTTCTGCGAAGCAGTAATGCTTGCGAAGGAGGAGTCGGAACGCGTGAGAGAGAGGCAAATTTCACGCCCTCATACCCCTAACCGCCGCAGGAGACGCCCTAGGCGTAGGGAATTGCAGGCTGATTCCCGGCCACCATAGGCGCGGGCTTGCGGACGGTGAGCAATAGGTAGTTCACCATCCGATAAGAACCAGGCTCGGCCCAGAACTGACGGGGTCCGCTAGGGCCGATGCCTGCTGGGGTTGCGGGAAAGTTTGAAAGGGATACCGTGGCCCCTGGAAACATGGTAACTGAAAGAACATGGGTGGGTTTTAGTCAGTAAGAGTCTGACACGCCTTCCCGCTCCGCTCAGAGCGGGAGAAGTTATTTGATAACTCCCCACCTAAAAAAAAAAGGGCTACACCCCTATTCTATTTGATTCATACTTCCAGGGACAGCCTGTATAATTTGTAAATAAGATGGCCGAACGTGATTTTGTGGTGTTGACATTACGACCCACACGTAAAGCCAAGTCGGTAAAGCAGATTTTATCGTGCAATACATATTTTCTAATGAAGAATATGACTGTACAAGCAGTCAATAGGAAAAAAATTGATTAGGTACGATATTACGATGATTTAGCATGACATGTCGATTTGTAAAATATAATTGTAAGATGAACAAAACGAACTGTGCAAGTTAACCCTACATACAAAGTGTGTATCATTTATAACTTCTCCTTTATTGCATGGGACCTTCATAACACTGTTTCCAATATACAAAATTGTTCCTTAAGCCGCCTCATTGCCCTCGTTAGTTCATCTATAGCAAACAAGGTAACTCCACACTTCCATATTAACAGGAACATCGCCAACCTTCCAGTTAAGATAGACCTCTAACTCTGCTATAACTCCTACGTGTTGAGGTGTCTTCGTTAAACGGTCAGATAGTAATTGCTCCTCAAAATGTGGGTAGTTAGCAGTTTGTCGGAAACCGGTTGATGTTGGTTGTGTGATGTATCGGTGTTAATGAGTAGGTTAATGTGCCCTATTATTAGGACGGGTGTTATCTCCAATTGATGACCGAATTATGCGGTAAAACTGTTAATTCTGGACAATTTGGGATTTACATCATGTTATTTGAACGCAGTTAAATAAATTATTTGTGGGATTTAACTGCGATTAATTTATTGTACGTATCAATCCAATAGCCGAGCAATCTAATTTGGTAATTCAATGCTAGTGGTGAACCAATTTCACCAGCAATTTTAAGTAACGAAACTCGAAGCAATTTTTGTTCCAGGCCAGGTAAGCTATGCTGCAATTTTTTAAAGATAGATGACCTAAATTCTTCCACGGCACGTACACCTTTTGTGTTCAGGGCCACGAGTTCATTGGTGATATTTGCATAGCCTACACAAATGTTTGTTCTAATTCCAAATGTTTGTGGCCAAATGAAAGTGGCTTATAAATTCAGATTTTATTATGAATTCTGTTAATGAAGAGATGAAGAATCAGTTTAACAAACTATTTACAGTCAAGCCTTAATCGATTCTCAACTTCAAAAACTAAACAAACTCAAACCTAAGTTATGCAAAACTTTCACTTAATGGAATAATTTCATAAATCCAATTTCTGCCCAGTTTCGGCTCGTTAACACAAAATGTGAGCTAGTCAAGGCCAAGTTGATTGTTCGATGAACTCCTATGAAATAAGTTTCGGAGAAACAATTGTGTTTGAAATTTCATTTAACGATTCGTGTTTGCGAAATTCTGAATGATATAAGTTTGAATGTTTGGATATTTTGAAATGTATTGTGTTTTTAATACTTTTATTGCTTCTTTGAAAACAAGTTACGAAATCGGCGAATTGGGTGAATTTCGTTAGGCAATAATTTGAAATATAAGTAATAAAGTGACCGTGATTTAATTTGTAAAATCTATATTACTCAAACTAACCTTGTAAGATCTAAGAATGCAATATTCAATATGGCCACTTCAGTTTTCAAAGTTAAGATTAGGTACACAAATTACTAAGGTCGAGAATAATAAATGTTACTCAGCACATGCTTTGGCTTACATTATGTTCTTACGCATGGCTACAAATCAAGCTATAAATTTCCAGTAAAAGCTGATCTTGCATTATAAAGGATTTTCGTACAATGAGAGGCCAGATTATACTGAAATGTATAGCTTGATTTCTAGCCGTGTGTACATCATCATGCTCTTACCCTTATCCATCCAATTTATTTAGAGTTAGTGTCACTTTGACAGTTGTACGACAGTAGTCAAAGTGACACTATCAATGTGACCTTGTGCAGGTTCAGCTTTAAATACAAACTCCTTTGATGTTATTAACTCACCTGAGGATAGTCTCCATACTTGGTCTGATAGTCAAACACGTAGAGGTAGGAATTTCGTCGCAGCGCTGAATGCGTGTCAGCTGTCAGGACCATTGGAGCCACCACTTGAGCGTCGCTTAGTGCTTCTAGCGTCTCGTCTCTGGTGAGAAATTGAGGAATATTGGTATGGTAAGTATACATAATCGATTAAACAAAAATTACCTAAACTTAGTTCAAAAATTACCCTCCCTTTAATTTTGCAGTCGGGTAATAATGAGTATTCGTAGGTACCTACTGACTTCAGTAAGTAATTTAGGAATGGAAGGTCAAGGAATGAAAATGTTAAGTAACTTCAGGTTAATTTTTACTTGCTCCTTATCATTTTTCCGACAACGTATTGCCAACATTTTGAATGAAAATGACAGTTCGAAAAGGTAAAATGCACCTACTACGTGGGGAAGGAAGGATGTGTTTCAAAATGCTTGATATTTTCGCTCCGTGATCGTACCTCGTCGTCAACATTGCTTAATTCATAGAATAGCTGAATTAATTAAACATTATCTATATTCCATGTGAATTCCATACTTTCCCACCATCTAAATCATCTTTTCATCTTTAATTTTGTGTCACCCTATGTAAAATTTCTAATATAATATCTTAATTTTTATGGTGTACATAAAAATAGTATTCTATCAATCTATTTATCTTTGATTGAGAGATTAGTTTCTCATTCTTCTCTATTTAAATCTCAAAGGAAACAATTAAGTTACTAACTCAATAGTTGGATGGTCACTAAACAATTAATTCTAATTACTGTCCGATGTCTTGTTAATTATTCTCAATAGAACTGGTGCACGAACTAATTGTAATATTAATTAGTTCTGCAAGGTCTTCACGGTAAAAATGCTTTTGTCTCTTTCTTTGGTTAATATTTGATGAGCCCTTGACAGCCCATGACGTGGTATTAATAGGATTTTGTGATATACATTTTAATTCCATGCAAAAGAAATATACATAAGTAATCTATTTTACGGTCTATTCGCCATACCGCCATACATACGTTCCGGTTACATAACCTAGCTGATTATTTCAAACAAATTCTATTCCAATTTTTAATTTATCTGGTGGATCTTGTATGGTGTTGGTTATGGAGGTGACTGCAAAACATACCTAAAGATTGATATCAATTAGATAGTGTACTAACCTAAGTTTCAAACTATCGAACGCTGAAACGCATACGTTGTAAATAAGTATGTACATAGTCTTCATTCCTTCATTTCCTTCGCAGAACATGTCGGGTATATTTTGTATTAAGTTTCTTCTAAACCCAGCTTCCTAACACCCTAAGCTTGAGCTTAGTTTTAAACAGTTTCTAAATACAGACAAAACTTAGCCCAGTTCAACACTGTACTCTGCACTTTGGAGATAATATCTTGGTCTGCCATTTTGAAACACAATCTGGCTCTGTCTTGGGAGAAAATAGAGACTTTGTCTGTTAGTAAAAGATACAATGTTGCAAGTTTGTATTTAATAGTTTTTATTTGCAACGTTTTTGCACAAGACTATGTATCTATTCTTTTTTACAAGAACACAATAAAGATTCAGAATGATCTTGATTATACAGATCCTACTAGTATTTGAAGACATTTGTAGTTCAGTTTATATTTTGATACTACATAATTATACAATACATACATAAACTCACGCCTTTTTCCCATGGGGCTAGGCAGAAACTACAGAATGCCACCTGCTAGGATCTTTACATAGGTACTCCTTTTGCGTCATTTACATCGACGCACACTGATGATACTTGTTAATTAGATACCTACTAGTTAGTTACTTAATATATTTTTGTTAGTTTTTCTCCCTTCAATAAGCCATCGATTAAGAAAATATTTGAAGAAAATGGTCCTTCCGCTCAAACATTTTTAATAATTGTATTTTTTTATCACTATTGGATGTAATCTGTGCTATTGGTAAACTCTTGGCCTGCATCTGACCTGATAGTAAGTGATGATCAAATCGAAGGTGAAAGCGAGCTTCACCCGGAATCCTGAACCACAGAGGAACTGGCTATCTTACCACTAACCGCTGAAACACAACAATGTTGTTAACATTGTTTACCACCACCATTGGCTACCACCATCTTATCTAAGTCTGTTGCCATAACAGACTTAGATAAGATGGTGGTAGCCAGCCAGGCTGACTTAGAACAAGCCACCAACCAAACCGAGCAGAAAATTGGAATGGTCTCTGTGGTTTAGTTATTTTTACGTTGCCAATTACGGAGATACTTAATCCGTAGCCTATGATCACGCCCTAACTAAAAGTGATCGTCGCGCTCGTGTATAATGAATATGACGTACTCGCGCGATCAATCAAGTTGCGTATGTAGTACGTCATTATTCAGGTAAGCGGCCGCGTAATCGCGTATTCGCGGGACAGTTGCTTACGCTTAAGACGCTGGAAAATTTTGCCGCTTCTTACAATAGTAAAACTCATTTTCACGAACAGTCGACACGACAGTCAAGGCAATATCTAAATGAATGGCTGAATATAAGCACGCGGTTCGATTTTCAACTTTCGGTGCTAAGCCGAGCGTTAAATCTCGAACAGCGCGCTTTTATTTAGTGCCTCGTGTTCGTGAAAATGGGTATTTTACTCACCTAATATTAATTGGATGCTGTACAGGCCTCTCCCAGTCAGTGTATTCATTAATAATAGTGGCCAAGATCTCTGACAAATGGTAGCTGTATGTGTTTCTGACGAAAGACTTGAGGATCTTGGATCTTCTGTCGGCTTCGATCCCGTATTGTACGTCATCGCCGCTGAACGCGAAATAAGCTTCTGCTTTCGTTACTCCTAACATTAGGTCGTACCTGTGAAAGAGGGCGATGTACCTTATTATTTTCACCCCCAAAATGTAAGGCTGGATTTAGTCTAAATCAAATTAAAACCAATAAAAGAGCAAGAGCATGATTTTTTTATATTCTTGGCATTTTAGTTTAAAGAATGCTTACACAAAAATAATTTGTTAGAGGGAGAATAGAATTTGCATTCGCTCGTTTGGTCTAAATGATCTCTAGATTCATTTTTAACAATGGAATAAATTAAAAGTAACAGATTTGACAAGTTAAGTTATCTTTACATACATTTTCATCAAAATTTGAATGTATTAGTAAAAGCTCTTTGACACTTATGTTACCAAGTACAGAAGCAAATTAAAATCATCTGAAGGTGATATTCGGCTATTTATTTTTATAATAATCAAAACAACAGTTACTTAGTAAGCTGCGCCACAGCGCTCTTCCTCATCAGCACCGCGTTGATGATGTTGATGGCGTTCTGCGCCTGCTTGCCGAGCGGCGCGTGCGCAACGGTCTGTCCCCCCCACTCGTACCCGTTCTCTGGGTTCACTAGCAGGTCGCCGGTGTCTGGTAAGAAAGAGACAGGGTTGTATTATACACAGGAAGACCAAGATGAGCATCTTGATCTTCCTGTGCATAATATTTCGTTTTTGGTTTAATACGAACGTTATTTTCTACAAAAGTTACAAGGTAGTCACTTAGATTATAATAGTTGATGAAGACGGTATTTAATTTAGGTACCTACAGCCGGGAAAATTAACTGTTTACCAAATTAACACACTACGTTAATTTTTCGTGTTGCCATCCTGTCCAACTGTCAAAGAATGAAATCATTGATTTGAATATACGGGCAATTTAAGTTAGTAGTGAATTTGGTAAACAATACTTCCATTAAACAAATGAAGACCTACTTACATTGTTAAATACAGCAAAGATTTATATAACAAGTAAACCCAACTGCTCATATAAATGCTGTCTAGAAATATTGTAAATCTTCTTTCCAACTCTATTTACAAACGTCACAAAAGAAACGTAAACTAAACAAACTTAAAATTATCAAAGCTATGAAAGCAAAAAACAAGAGCGAGTCAGAAACGGCCATTAATTGTCCAACATCACAAAGAGCGGAGATCAAGCCAAGAAAAAAAAAATCGTTGTTCAACAAACTGAGCTAACAGAGGACGTTGTCGCTCCAAGAGCTTGAGATGAGAAAAGTTCTCTGAGACAATTTAATAACACCGGGTGGACGAGACGCCGGAATGCCGATGCGAAAACACGGAAACTTTTGTGAATTTATGTCTTGTGTTTGGGTTATGGTGGCTGCACTGCATGAGATCCTTGTCTCTGGCTGTTATGTGACGAAATTGAAGGGTGGAAAGAATTATGAATGTAACAAAGGCCGTGAAGGAAAAATTAAAGGAACAACACAAACGTCTAAATTTGTTAAAAGCAGCTACACCTCGTTCGAAAATTGCCTATGTTTTTACAATCTAAACTTCAGAAATATTAATATTTAATGCCCATTCAGGCGATAAATTAATGAGTTCTTGACGATAACTTTTAACAAAGGATACTGTATTTGCCTTTACTTTTCTGAAAAGTAGACATTAACTTGTAGTACTCAATAAATAAATTAATAGACTAAATTAGCGGTTGGCAACCTTTTGGCAGGCACAAGGTGGTAAAATAAACTAAAGGCGGGCCGCACTTGTGATATTAATCCTAGAAGCCCAATATACATAACATCACGCCTTGTTTCCCCGAAGGGTTGGGCAGAGGTGTCCCTGTAGCAGGTACACCCACATTTCGCCAGTTATGTTTAAGTCCCATGTAATAAGGGGCGAGCCTATTGCCATCAACCGGGCACAAATCCAGACTCCGAGCTGCTACTGAGAAATTTCAGATAGAAAAACCCAATAACACTTTGCCTGACCCGGGAATCGAACCCAGGACCTCATGCTCAGCAGTAGCGCTTGCGACCACTAGACCAACGAGGCAGTCCAATATACCTACGTATAATTGGTCATATCCCATAGAAAAAATAAAAATGCTATTAAAAATTGTTAAAACACACGGAATTTAATTCGTACACGTAATACTTTGTTTGTTTTTTTCTTTATTTGTTTGGGTTTTATAGTAGAAAAATAACCACCTTAATCATTCAGAAATGAAAACTACAAAGTACCTAAATAGGTAACTGATTTATACAAATTCACGGCCCGCGCAAGTAAGAAGTACGCGGGCCGCGTGTTTCCGACCGCTGGATTAAATTATAGCTGTGGAAAACTAAAAATATATTATGGATCACGATCAAAGCCACGTTGGATTACCAATTTCGGTAAAATTGTTTTATCCTAGTAACTGGAAAAATTTAATGGAAATAATGTTACTATCTTAATTGGGACATTTTGTGGAAATAAAATTGACAAAAAGACTTCATCACAAGTGTTCTTTCCACCAAATCCTTCCCGTCTTAAACAGCATCAAATCTCCGCTAAGAAATTCGCAATGCGCATTTACAGAAGCGCTCGGGTCATCCAAATGAATTGCAACAAATCTCCGTTTTCTTAACAGCTGTTGGTTTCTTTGAAGATTTGTGGAAGTACCGCCCACAGATCAGTCTTGCCCGCAAAGCTCGAGAAACTGTTAGCAAGAGACGAACAATAGAGCAGCGATAATTAAGAAAAGGAAAACAAAATGATTAAACTAGCTACGACTACGGAGATACAGTAACAGAACAAATGAAAAATGTATAGATGTGTATTCATTGGGAAACAAAGTTGCGCAACACTGTTTCAACAACATTGTTTTTGTGTAGCGAGAACATGTTGCTGTGTTATTGTCAACATGCTAATGTTCCGTATTTATGGTAGCCAAAAACTGTACCACATTTTTGCCAGCAATTTTTAATGTCGCAGTAGATAATGTTGCACAACTATTTCTCAACTTTGTTTCAAATATAGGGCTTAAGATTATTGTGTTTATTACTACATCACAATTGCTTGATAAAAACTTCCATTCGTTTCAGACATCAAAAATATTTACCAACAGTCCAAAAAACTTTGAGCGATAAAGAAAGAATCTTCTCATAATTAGCTCGTTCATGTTTTCCCATCGGGCCGAAATGTATTGAACTATTTGGGCGTCGGTCGGCGAATCAAACTGAGTCGTAACCAAGTAACTTTTGAAGTGACCTAGAAAGATTTCTGCTTGGGGTTCCATGGAAAATTGGTTAATGGTATAACGTTAAATGAATCCAATTAGGCCCACATCTGTTTGCAACACCCACAACGTAATTATGATCATGATCATATTACATGGTAACATTATCAGCCGCTACTTATCCAACGCTGAACGAGATTTCTAAGAAATCATTTACTATTTTTCCTTTGTTGATTTAAGAAGCTTCAGCTGTATTAGAAGTGTCATGCATTAAGTCTATAGTTAGAGTTAGCTTAATATTAGTGTTATTATCTATAAAAGGGATGTTTATTTGGATTCACTTGTTTCTGGTCTCTGAAGATTTTATTTTTCTTTTATATTTTCTTCGTACTTCAACAGAGAATACTATTCCTTGCTTATACAATAATAGCGTTGTTACAAGTTTATTGGGGCCTCACGATTGATGTAATAAAAATGGCGATTCCGTTGTAGACGTCTTTGTATATTTATCGGGAAATATATTTGGAAATGAGATTTTCTTTTGAAATACTTGACAATAGTGGAGAGCGTTTATTTATTTGACACAAATCCGTTTTGTGAAGTTAGTAGAAGACGTATAAAAGAAGTCATTGACCGAAAATAAACGGCCTTTTCTGTACGCGACACGAAGTCTCATCTTAAGTACTTCAACATAATTGTTAAATTGAGCCATGTAAAGTCAAAATCTAACTACGTAGACGTTAAGATCCCTCAGGCAGAAACGGTGAAAAATATACCTACAAGATAATCATAAAAGGAAAATTCTTCTTGATAAGTAGTCACCATAGCCATCATTTTGTGAAGACATTTTAGACTAGTCTACAATCTACTAATATAACAGATTTGTATTTACATGATACTCTACCTATAACAACACCGTCGACGCTAGGCCCGAAGGCGTAGGCAAAGTCAGGAGCCTGCACTGGCGCGGACAGCAGCGCCTCAAGCGGCCGTTCTCGCAAACACCGCAGCAACGCTGGCGGTGTTAGTTCTGTGGACAACGTTGTTTTGTTAATCGTAAGTTATGTATTTTGTATCTACCTGTTCTAGTTACCGATAAATGGAACATGAGAAAGGTCAGAAAATACCGCTACTAACCTTGCTGACGAACTTTTTCACTGACAACATTGACATTTTATTCAACGTGATAATTGTAGTTTACAATTGTATCACGTTGTCGTATATAGGGACAGATGTGTCATTTCTTACTACCTTTACATCCTGAATTTTTCGTAATAGTCTGCAAAAATTCCCCATTTGGTCTTAGCACGGTTACTTCAATTACGAGTTGGTACTTTTTCAAAAAGTCACCTACCAACTAATTACTATGTACCAAATAGATCCTTCAACATCAACCTAAAATTCTGTTTATAAACTAACCCCTCAAAGGCAAAGTCTATTGTCCATTCTGAAACAGGTGCTAGTGAACATCTGCTGAACACTAAACTCCAGGTGCCAGGTGTCACTTCATTGTCACAGTATTCATGTCACAGTCGAAATTAAACAGAACGGTTGGCACACATCGCACTTAATACCACTACTGATGCGGCTGTCGCGCGATTGTGGGACACAATTGGATGGCCTAACATTTTCGTTTCGGAAATTCAGGGACTATTTTGGCTTTTGGACTCTGAATAACTATTTTTTAATTATTATTATTTGAAGTCTTTGGAAGCTCTGTTGCTTTGATAGTAGGATCATAATCATAATTTTGTAAGCAAAAAATTTGTTTCAGGAAATTTTAGTTTTCAATGTGAGGTAGCAAAGCGAAACAGTTAAGCAATTTTCTATTATTATCCTTTTCCAGCGCACAGGAGTATTGACACTTTTTCGCACTGTCACATGTCATTTACGTTCAAAATATCATCAATACGTAGTCAGAAATGAACCTAAAGGTGCTTGATATTTTCTTTCCTGGACTGTTATTACAGATTATTTAAGTGGCTTTCGTCATTATTATAACCGGAAGGTTGTAAAACATTTAATACTTCAACAACCTGATCTTTCCAAGGTATTTTGCGAAAATCTATTTTCCATTTCGACGGAATGATTACTATTTTCTCTCTCACAATTTCAGGGACCTGATTATTCACTTTGGAATGCTCAACTTGTTCCGTAGCTTTTGTTTCTTTACTATTGTACCCCAATGAGAATACCGGCAACATTGCAATGTTGTATACTGAGGCAGGAATCTTTTCCAGCTTTGACTTTCATATTTTTTCTATTTGTCTTACACATTTTATGGTTTACTAAGTCAAAATAGTTACTTCTCCAATCTGTCTTTTTCTTCAATACCTAATCCACGTTATAAATAGCCAAGGATGAAACCTATATAAAGGACAATGGCACAAAATTCGTGTATATTTTTGGCAGTCATTTATTACCTACAAAAGAGTAAATAATAATTTCGCCATTGTCTTTTTACAAAACCGTAATTCTCTTTGCACTTTAAGTAGCTATCAGCCAGACTTTACAAAGCCGGTAACATAAAGTGTGTCGCCTGTTCGAAGCACCACCGTCACGTGCGTCATATTGGAGGCTTGCCAAGCCTGATACCCAATACTATGGCAGTTCACTTAACAAGGACTTACTGAATTGTCCATTGCGTGTGTGCGAGTAGCTTTGTTTTAGTTTAATGTAGAGATAAGGACAGATGCTAATGGTATAATATTGTAAGTCGTATTGTGTTACTATGTATTATGAAGTGGTCTTCATAAACAGTTTCAACATTTTTGTATTTGATAGAGATCAATACAATAATATAATTTGTTGTTATATTTATTTATTTATTAATCTTTAATTCGGGCAAATTACCCATAATTTGTTAGTATTACTTAAACTATTTTACTATAATTTAAGCGGCAATAGAAATACACAATCTGTGAAAATTTCAACTGTCTACCTATTACGGTTCATGAGATACAGCCTGCTGAAAGAAGACGGACGGACAGCAGAGGTTCCGTTTGGCATCCTTCGGGTACGGAACCCTAAAAATGTAGAGCATTAATATTGCACGTCGAGTTTTTGTTAAAAGACTGCCATAAAGGAACCGGACTTTTTGTAACCCTTTCTCCTCCTTCGTGTCCTTCTTGATAAGAAGTTAATAAAGTTAAAATGCGTTGTGCCATGTTTACTGTTTGGTACTTCGCTACTATTTACTTGAATAATATCGTCTAGTAGTCGCAAGCGCTACTGCTGAGCATGAGGTCCTGGGTTCGATTCCCGGGTCGGGCAAAGTGTTATTGGGTTTTTCTATCTGAAATTTCTCAGTAGCAGCTCGGAGTCTGGATTTGTGCCCGGTTGATGGCAATAGGCTCGCCCCCTATTACATGGGACTTAAACATAACTGGCGAAATGTGGGTGTACCTGCTACAGGGACACCTCTGCCCAACCCTTCGGGGAAACAAGGCGTGATGTTATGTTATGTAATATCGTTTTCTTTTTTTTTAATGTGGATCTTCTCCTGAATAAGGAATTGTTTTCTAGCAATTTCACCGATTAATGAATTTATTTGTTAACTTTTGTACACTTAGGTATAAAGGCGAACTCAATGCCGGCGGACCAATTGCAAGAGAAAAACTTAAGAAAAGGGAAGTTGACAGTTTGACACTTACCAGGAGAACAGTTTGCGTGTGTGGCGACTAGCGCCGCGTATTTACTGGGATCTGCGACCAGCGACCAGGGGCTCAGTCCAGATCCTGACATGAGCACTGCTCTATGGAAGAGAAGACCTGCAACAAATTGTGAACATTATTAAGAAGTTCTCTTTGTGAAGGAGCTTATCCGACGAAGTACTACTGCTGTAATAAAACAATTTCTGCCACCAAGCAGTGTTGCTGTATTTGAAGGCATGGTGCCGGTGGAATATCAGGCACAAGAGATGTTCAAACTTCCAACTTTATCTTCAGGTGAAGTGCATGATATAATTATGAAAGCTAATAACGTAGAATGTCATATCTTTTACAAACTAAACGCTTGTTATTCCACAGCATGAACACCTCCTAAAACGCTTTCAATCTTCATCATCGACAACAATGTACGAGAATAGATGAACATTTTCACGTTCCTAATTTGTTGGAGCACTTAACCTTGTTTGTCCATCAGAATCTCGAACGTCAAACAACGGAGCATCGTCGACGTTTTAAAGTGAAGTACTCGCGAGGGAAATCTCTCTCCGTGTAGACAGCTTCAATTTTCACCAGTTCAAATAGTTTGTACACGTGTTTGCCTGTTTTTTATAGGCAAAGTTTGAGCGAAACCAAACGCGTTCCAAAACCAGGTGTCGGAATGTGTGTGTGTTTAGAAAAATTTTTGTTTATGCATTCCTTTTTAGGGTTTCGTTCCAAAATGGTAAAAAAGAACCCTCATGGGGCGACTCAGTCTGTCTGTTCATCTGTCTGTCACAGCTGGATATCTCAAGAACTACTAGTGCTATCAACTTAAAATGTGGAACAGTTTTAGATGACGTTTGCGTAACTATTTTGCAATTAAGAAAGATTTTTTTTTTTTTTGCAACCGGGACTGAACGGGGCTCTTAAAAATTCGAAGTGGGGCTACTAGGGCATGTGAGGTATGAATATGAAAGAGCGCTATTTGCACATTCTCAATAATTTTTTTAAGCCGCATAGTTTTCGACTTTTGACGTTCGGACCCCATTATTTCTGAAGTTTGCGAGAAAAATCTAAAATTATTCTATGTGATAGAAATTTATGTAAAGGTTACAGGAAAAATAAAACGACGTCGATAAACAGCACACTTTTTCAGAAATTATCAACTTAAATTACATTAGTTCCACTACCGGTCAAGAGATGGCGCTGACCTAAAACTGCAGTATTCTACACGGCTTTGTGCAGCGTTAGAATTCTCTAACGAATAAAGGCCTCACAAATGAAAATTTAAAATGATATGGAACCCTCGGTGCGCGAGTCTGACTTCATCTTGATCGGTTTTTTAAGGAAACAACACAACTTTATATTCCCAGGTGTATTATGTTCACCCACATTTGCTAGTTATGTTTAGCATAAATAAAAAAATACTTTGGAGTTATACATGAATTAATAATATACGTTAGCAACGGATAAAGGAAAATAACTTAGTAACAGACTAATACTAACTTTAACAATCTCCATATAAAATACCTGTTAAAAACCGGAATATTTTTCTTACAATCCCTAGTCGGAATGGAAATAAAATGTAAAGCCAGAACGTGGTGGAAAGTCTGGAAGCTCAGACTCGGCGATAGTTTCAATTGTGTGAAAACAGCCGATTAGGGGTGTCTCTAGCGGGACATCGTGGAGTGAGTGGTAATTCTTAATAATAGCCTTTTGAGAACGTCTTTATGTTACCGGGAAACTAGTGAGAAAAATATGATGCGAAAACAGCACTTAAGTGCTTTTGGGTGGACCGTCTCGAAATTTTGAGATGGAAAAAAGTATTTTGTTTCGTCAACTTGACTACGTAGCACCTAATTAATTTTCCTGACACTTCAGCAGTTTATGTATTACTTCACCTTTCCAATATATTTTTTTTTTAATGTTTTGTAGCCTTTTATTCACACACAGTTCTACGCGAGCGGAGTCCATGTCAAAGCTAGCAAATCATAAATAAATTAAAAAAAATAAAAGGTTTAATAAAAAAAAGAAAATGAATTCGACAAATAAACAAGAAGGGTGAAAAAACTCTTTTCAAACTTAAAGCAAAGGTCAACGAGACATACAAATAAAACTTTGTGAGCCAACCAAGAGTTTACAAGCTTTGTTTTGGCTCCCACTCGTTCCTAACATTACACTCAAATTGCTTTTCTCAGACATCTTCAATGCAGAGAGGACGTTTCCAGATGTTTAATGTTTTATGATTCCCAGAGTATTCGCTTCTCTCATGGCATAAATACCTGGGTATAACTGTGGTCATATACGATTTACTGTATATGCTAACCGTTGTCAAAAGCTTTTGGTAAGTCTATTACAGGTCGTCCTGGTTACTGGCTTTAGTGAATCAGAATAAAGGCTAAAAAATATTTTTCTAACAATTTCATGAACATTTTGTAGTAGAACACTTCCCTGTGCAATACACTAAAAGACTATCACCGCCTTAACAAGCTTTTATGCATCCAACAAAATGCATCTCACCTTAATTAAGAAAAATCGTAATCCGGAATAGAGGACGTCTCCAGAATATTTTTAATCTCAAACACGACCAAATAACTATAAAATTAACGAATCTTGGAGTTTCTTCTGCAAAAGACGATTTTAAAAACTAAATTACGTTCACATCTTGTTAAGGAATACTCGTTTCTATGCTGCGTCAGCCAGAAGCATCTCTGCACACAATGAGAAATGAAAGTTAAATGTATGGATGTAAAAATGTCACTTACAGAGATTTGTTCGTTTATTTTCGCTTGGGGTAAATGCGTTGGAGATGTCTTGTTTTTCTTTTTGTGGAATAACTCGAGTTTAGATATGGGGGTGTCTGCTTCGTTTATTCGTTTCTTTGTTGTGTAATTACGCATTTGGATTTGTTTTTCTTTCGATAATAAATCATTTTGTTATTCGTGTAGACCGTTTTGGAGGTAATTTCAAGGATACGATAGGACCTTTTTATAAACAATAGTCTTGTTTTAACTTTTGGAAATAAGAACATAATATACACAAAATCATAATTATGAACTTAATAAGCATACAGGTCTATATTATGGTAACTATAAAAGTGTACAAAACTCTGTAGGTAAGTACAAGATGGTGAAAACAAACGAATAAAAACAAAAATAAACAAAATCATGACGATACCCAATAGCCTCTTCATTTGTGATTTTTCTTCATTCCTTTGTTTTTCAAGTTGTTTACTATCAAAGAGAGAACCTTATTAATATCTCTTCATTAGTCTTTGTACCGTACCGGAACAAACGGATAAGAAATAAAATAAACACTTTCAGATATCAAGACAGTTCATTTTAATACAGACCACGATTTATCAAGTAGGTATCATAAATGAATTGCACCCATTCTCTTTCATGGATTTTCATAGACATAATTATTGAAATTCCCTGGACAAAAAAAAATCTGTTATTGAATGTCAACGGATGGACAAAAAACACATTCACAAAACACAAAAAAGGACATATACAAAAGTGCCCAAATTCCTTTGAATACTCCCAGAATAACAACTCCAACTTCAGCTATAAAGGATACTAATAATAATGTAACCGCCATGCTTAGACTCGGAGGAACTTAAGGCAGATATTCAAACACAGCTACTGTAATAGACTTAAAAATAAGCGCATATTACCGACGCTGCTT
The DNA here is from genome assembly GCA_949152395.1 of Agrochola litura. Classification (NCBI taxonomy): domain Eukaryota; kingdom Metazoa; phylum Arthropoda; class Insecta; order Lepidoptera; family Noctuidae; genus Agrochola; species Agrochola litura. Next base: position 1,728,512 of record OX424493.1, read on the forward strand.
CGAGGCAACGAGGCAAAATAAGAACAGATCTGAATATCTCAGAGCTGCTTCGCTCTCAAGATATTATATTCCTTCGCGAGTATTAAGATTTGATTAAAAAGTAAGTTCTGAAGATGCACAAGTGCAGTTATAGAAATGGAGGAATGTGGAGTATTTGCGTTACTGTAAGAAGCTGTAGGTACTATCTTTCAACTAATATCTGTTATCATCTTAGGTTTTGCAGTAGGTTTACAAAGAAAAAATAATAATGATATAGTGTCACTGATAGCGTCACTCTTATAGCATGTCTCTTTTCTTCTTCGTCGTATCGATGATTCCATTTCTTTAATTTTATAATCAATGTTTCGATCAGAATTTGGTCACATCGACAGTGGAAAAAGACGCATGTACGCAAACTACTAAGTTTACGTACATGCGTCTAATAGTGTGTACAGCATGTAACAGAAATGTGTGGTCTTATTTAAGGGTAACTTTCTACATGGAACCAACATCGTAATTGCGAAAAAATAATTAGCTGTCCCATTCATTTCAATCGAGTAGTTATTGAAGTTTAGTACGGGGGACAGCTGATTATTTTACGATAATATAACCCTGTATCAACTACGCGTAGAAACAGTTCAACCCTATTGTTTAGTCTATCTCATCTAGCCTTCTACCACTTCAAACAAAAATGATAGTCATCATTCAGGCTTCTGAATTCGCGATCCCTAGCGAACAATGGGGACTGGCTAGTTCAAAATAGCCACATTTCTCAAGCTCCAATGTAGGTCGATGTCCGTAAAATAAGATGAATGGAAACCCTATTCAGTGGAAATTGCATGGACTTCAACGTTGCATACGCTGAATTGAAGCAGTTGCTTATTTTCGCAGCGAGTGTACCGAATGAAACGTATTTTTCTTCTTGTTTTGATATTATTTATTGCTGAGATATTTTGTGTCTTTGAGCTTAGTTTATTAGGTGCTGTTTTGAGTGTAAATAGTTTTTATGCACCACTTAATAATAAATCTGGACTGGGATGACGAAAATAAACTGTCTTAGTACTGAGTTACTGCAAGTAGCCAAAGACATGGGTTTCTGGTATTAACATTGTAGTTTAGCAAATGAGTTTTTGTCATTTCCCAATGCTGGGGAAAATAAGAAATAATATGAGTGTATGAACTTGTCATCCTATGACTTTATAATTTTTAACTAATCTCAAATCTCAAATTCTTTATTGCGTACCATAATGTATATAGTAGGTAGGGAAATATTATATTAGTCACAATTATGGACCCTGTCGGGCATAGCATCAATGTAGGAAAGAGGAGGAAGAGCACTGGTCCTTTAATGTGACAAATTGTATTATTAGTTAAGTACCTAGTTAGTAAGTTATATATTTGTCGGATCCGGTCATTAGTACGGATACGAAACGAATTGCAAGCGCGCCACTGGCGACATCAAGAGTGATCTACCTACACCAAAAACGGCGCGCTTCTACAGAGTCGTGATGTTTTAAGGCCACGGTGAGGAGAGATTCAGCCTATGGTCGCATCGGAGAGAAGACGTCACGGAACTGTTCTCGATTCGCGGAGCTGTTATTTATTGTGTTAGTTGTAATTTGTGATCATTGTGAATTTTTGGTGATTTTAATAAACGCCGTCGCACCCAGTGTGTGTATAATTTAGCTAGTGTGATTAATTTGATAGTAAATTATAATGTGATCTGAACTGCAAACTGTTTTTCTATTGCGCATTAACCAACACTACCCATACTACGCCCACAGTAGTTAAAATATCGCTGATAGTAACGAGAGTCACATATCCGTCTCCGACATATTTATTTATACAGAATTCAATTTATGAATTATAATTATTGTTTTATAAAGTATATACGTTTATTTATTACTACTTATTCGATTATTTTAATTACACTGACATTTTATTTTATTCTTAGATCTATTCTATAACAAGATTGTGAAATTTTATTTTATTTTTATTTGATGTGGATTTATCTGAATTAAATTAATGTTATTTATTTTATATATAAGCATTGCTTTGATAAAATTACTGGTTAGAATCAGTAGTAGTGGTTTGTACCTACAAATATAAATCCATTCAAAACCATCGTAGTATAACAAGACCGTTGCCTTCATCCGTTCTATCGATTTCTGTTTCATTTCACATTTACACTATTCTCTTCCTAGCATACTTTCAATACGTCCAGAAGAGGCCATTATTCATTTTCACGCCATAATTTATGTCCGGCGATTTTTTCATTGTTCTTTCCTGAAATTTATTCCTTACCCGTTCGTAACCATGGCTATCTTCGCAACAATTTTTCCTTATGATTTTGCACCAAAATTGATGTAGGTAAAGTTAAGTTTTTAGATATCCATTAATAAAATATAAATGCAGTTTTTGTTAAAAATATATCTTGCATCGGATTGTGGGACCTAATTAAATTAAGCCTTATATTTCTTAAGTTTAATTAGTAATAATTAAATTATTGATCGAATAAGCTATAATTTATTATTATCAGTAAGACCAAGTATAAATCTATCGGAGGAGCTCATGGCTAAGTAATAACAGCCGCACGGGTCGATCTATCAGGTCTATGCTTGCCGGGGTTGGTTAGTGGATGAGTGACCATCTTTATATACCGAAACTCCTTAGTGCCTCGGAAAGCACGTTAAGCCGTTGATCCCGGCTTTCATTCGTGGATCTTTGACAGTCATTATGGGTCGTCAGAAGCCCAAAAGTCTGACAACTAATCTTACCAAGGGGTATCGTATTACCCAGTTAGCGGGTTGTGGAGGTCAGATAGGCAGTCGCTCCATGTAAAATACTTGTATTCAGCTGCATCCGGTTAGACTGGAAGCCGACCCCAATATAGGTGGGAAAAGGATAGGCAGATTGATTAAAGGTCTAACTCTGTGCTTTCCTATTGTTCTGGTATTATGCCGTCACTTTGTTTGTTGGACAAGTTTATCAAAAACATCAGTTTCTAAAAGACTAGGCTGGAGGATCAAAATGTTTGTCTCTTCCTTTCTTCCGTACACACACGTTATTCACCATTATCATACCACGACAACACGCAGATGGATTTCTTTCCTTTTCATAAATTACGACTTGTTCTCTCTCCTTTTGCAGCTTTTTGGCTTTTGTACAGCCGTTGGAATTTTTGTAGGTCTATGCCTTTTTTTTGCAACTGATGTAAACAGTTATATAAAATTGTTTGTATCTCTAAAGCCCATCACACACATTGAAGATAATGTATATTTATAGCACTTAAAGATACTTTAAGGTAAAACATTATCTTCACTGTGTGTGGTGGTCCATTAAATTGTACGGTGCGCGATATGTCGAAGATAATATGTTATATGTTTTATAATTATCTTCAAAGTGTGTGACGAGCTTTACATAGCTGTCGGGACAAGGCAGTGTCATAGTGAGCTTGTCTTTATTAATTTGCCTGAAATTACTATTAGTGATTCAATCCTAGAAATCAGCTTATCTTTTTGACTGTCAACGCATTTTAACATTTGATATGAAGACCAAATATTTACAATTTTAAACGTTTAAAGGTGGCCGGCAAAGACTGGATGTGGAAGGCGGAGGACAGGGTGTTGTGGCACAGCCTGGGAGAGGCCTATGTCCAGCAGTGGACTGCAATAGTCTGAGTTGATTGATACATTTTAAATAAATGTTTGCAAATCTATAATCTTTTACATAAGTAGATAGGTACTTAGTTGTTAATCCTAAACATAGGAAGGTACTGGCAAATCCATTATCAACCCATTGAACTGAACCCACATCTTGTTACAAACTCTTCAGCTAGGTAAGTTTCCTAAATAATTGACACCACCATCGTGACTACGCTCGCAGTATCGATAGAACCCTTCAAGAGATAATGCACATCGTATCGCTATCAACCGAATCGTGTCATAAATAAGATGTTTAGGCAAACTGTAACTTTATCGTACGTTTTAAGGATAGACCTTGCAATGTTGTGATGTAATCGTGTAAGCACCTATTTTAGATTAATGTATGTTTAGGTTTGCGACTTATTTAATTACGAGTTGGCACCGAAATGGTTTATTTTAAGTGTTTAAGGTTCCGTAGCAAAATGATAATAAATAACATTTTTTTAGGAAGTCTTGTAAAAAGAAACCTTTTGGATAGAAACACAAAAATCCTTTAGAATTTATTAGTTTTATGAATTGATTCAATAAATAGGTACACCTCTACCTAACCCTTTGGTACAACAACAAAATTGGTCCGTGTGTGTACAACAACAAAAAACAGTTTGTATGTTTATAATTACATGCTTTCGCCTAATGCCTACGATAAAGCAACATTCTCCTTTAATAAATTACTATACCCTGTTCTTACACGTCAGTTGATGAGCACCTTAACTCCATTCATTATAAGCCAGTGTTCATACACCAGCACAACTCCAACGTTTATAGCCTGTAGTCCTATGTAAACTGTCCTAACCGACGTTGGCAAGGCCTGTTTGTATTAGCGATATGTTCCGTGTTATGATTCCCTAGTACTTTACCATAGTTCGAAGGGTAAATTATTCATTTTCTACAAGCCAAATTGTATGTGCCCGATGAAATAAATCACTACATATTATTATAAAAACAAAGTTCCCCCGCTGCGTCTGTCTGTCTATCTGAACGCGATAAACTCAAAAACTACTGAATGGATTTTCATACGGTTTTCACCAATAGACGGAGTGATTTCGTATTTTTCTGTTCCTTTCTTCTTATCTGTTTATATGTGTGTACATAAACTGTTAAATAAATAAATAAACATTTATTTTACTAGGCTATAGAAGTTGGAATTTTTTTTCGGTAATTTTTGTTGTGAGCAATAGTAATTTTGCCTAGTAGGCGATTGGGAATACGAACTAATGTTAATTATGAGAATAAAATGGGTAATAATAACCCATCAAAAACATAAATGTGAAAATGGGAGCCAAGTTCAATAAATATGGTTGTCGACTTCGCCGACAAAAGAATTGAGATCTAAATGGGTGCCAAGTTCTGTAGATAATCCTGAAATTTATTTATAAGAACATGCAACTTTCTAAAATAAAATTAAAACACAAATTCTTGTTTTTTCTGCTATAACAATGTTTGCTATTTAAAAATATAACTTCTTAAATTTGAACAGTCGAATTATTTACACAAAGCACTTAGGATAAATTGAAGCTCAAGATTTGACTTGGCTAGTTTTTACCAGCAAGCTGAAATTTTAGAGGAGGAAGATATTTTGACCTTACAGTTACAATAAGACACAGTATCTTGCGCATAATATAAATATGCCTAGGCAGACAGTCAAAGCTGTAAACAGTTATAATAAGAAACAGTAACTTGCGCATAACATAAAGAACAAAGATATCATCATTTTATTTTATTTATTGGACTCACCAACAATTGAGTATACCGATACAAAGATATGAGATACATCCAATAAACTTATAGACTAGAGTACCAATTTCTTACAGGTCACATCATGAATGACTTATTTGATGTTGAGTGCCTACTTAAAATTAAATAATAATAATTAAATATGACTAGGTAGACAGTCAAAGCTGTAAAGTCGATGAAAAAAATAGCATCCAACTGTTAGGCGCTTAATACACGCACACTAGAAAAGTAAAATTACAGCACAATGACGTGGCGCGAGTGTAAGACGTAGCTGTAACGCACACCGGCATAAAAAAGTTACCCTGTTTGTTTTAGTTCTTTTGCACCACGACACTGTAGACAAATATAAAGTTGTAAGATAACTTGTATGTAAAAACTAGCCAAGTCAAATCTTGAGCTTCAATTTATCCTAAGTGCTTTGTGTAAATAATTCGACTGTTCAAATTTAAGAAGTTATATTTTTAAATAGCAAACATTGTTATAGCAGAAAAAACAAGAATTTGTGTTTTAATTTTATTTTAGAAAGTTGCATGTTCTTATAAATAAATTTCAGGATTATCTACAGAACTTGGCACCCATTTAGATCTCAATTCTTTTGTCGGCGAAGTCGACAACCATATTTATTGAACTTGGCTCCCATTTTCACATTTATGTTTTTGATGGGATATCATTACTTTTTGTAAAGAAATTATTATTATTTGTCAATCAAACGTGATCTATAAAATTCTTTTTGCAAATATGCGTAGCAATATTGTGTAAGAATGTAGGTATTTCTTTCGTAACAATTGTTACAATTGTCCGCAATGATGTCAGGTCGCTGAGTCGGCGCGGTAAGTATTATTATTTAAAAAACTTGTGCAGTCGGGGAGCCCCGCCAGGAACAAAGTTCCTTCGCACGTATGATTTAATTATTTAATTTTCGCAGCCGCCACTTGGAATTACATTTTGACCTCATTATGGACTTACCTATTCGTAAGTTTAAATCGAAAATAGTTACTTTTAACTATTTACTACATTAAACGACAATAGTCCCTAAACCAATAGTCATACGATCTATCAATTCAAAAACGTCTCAAGCACAGTACCAACCTACGAACTACCTTGATCATACCAACCTGACGTTTGTAACAACGTTTTTCGAGATCAGAGAATGAATGAAATGAATTCACTACCGCCTAACATTAAGGACCAAGATTTTGACACGTGACACATCAGTTGACTCGACGGGGTGTTTTGAATTCAGTCATGAAATTCAGGAATTTACATCAACTTTTAGCATTCGAATCAAAAATGTATAGTTAGCTGTCAAATTATAAGACGCTGGAGATCAGCGCCATCTGAAGTGAGCAAGTGGCAGTTTTTAACACTATTTGAAAATTTTTCGTCATGACTGTCATTTTCGGGAGATAGTGCTGATATCGAATTAGATGGAAATTCTGGATTTTAAGATGGCGGCTATTCCAAATAATAATAATATTGTAGATCAATTCTCATAGACATCAATTGCATGCCGATTGTAAACTTGATAATCAAAATCCGTAAAAAAACGGACCTCTTAATTTCGTCAAGTTCGTCTGTCCATGCGTCCGGATGTCATACAGCCATTTTACATGGAGTCTTTTTACTCTCTATCGATGAAAATTTATAAAAAGGTGTATTTTTAGCACCGTTAAACAATGGTGTAGTGAAATTACGATAAACATAATAGTGGGGGTGGCATTCTCCATACCTACATATAACCGAGAGATGAAAAAAATCTATGCATATAAAGCGTGTATTGTTGGATCTCATAATTAAAATGTTAAAGATGTTTCAAAGTGACTTTGCTTTTGACGTCAATAGTTTTTGAGATAGTTTATTTTCGGTTACAACCGCAGAATTAACTTTGTTTTTTATAGTTCTTTCGAGAAACACAAACTTATTTTTGCAGTCGATAAAATTGATACTATGCAATGTTTATGCGTAAATATTCATCCCAATTACGGAACCCTTCACTGTACGTAGTCCAACATACACTTGGGCAGTTTTTTAAATTTCATTTTGAAACTACCTCAAAAAAAAAGCAATTTCTATTACTCGAGTAAGATTATCCTATTAAAAACAAATACTACCAAACTCATACAACTAACAAAAAATATAGACGGCATTTAAAAGTGTTTGCGGAATACCTACCTAATTTATAGAATTAATTTAACATCATTCCCGAACAAAATTTTCTTACCTACCTAAAAAATGTATACTAGGCATTCTGTAGCAAACTATCAAAAATAAAATCCTACCAAACTCATACAACTAACAAAAAATATAGACGTCATTTAAAAGTGTTTGCGGAATACCCACCTAATTTATAGAATTAATTTAACATCATTCCCGAACAAAATTTTCTTGCCTACCTAAAAAATGTATACTAGGCATTCTGTAGCAAACTATCAAAAATAAAATCCTACCAAACTCATACAACTAACAAAAAATATAGACGTCATTTAAAAGTGTTTGCGGAATACCCACCTAATTTATAGAATTAATTTAACATCATTCCCGAACAAAATTTTCTTGCCTACCTAAAAAATGTATACTAGGCATTCTGTAGCAAACTATCAAAAATAAAATCCACATTAATGTCCAATAAATTAAAAATAATTTTGAACAACGTTCCGAATTTAAATTCAAATGTAGAAACAATTCGGCGCGAAATTCAATAAATGAGGTAAGTATCTATCCACGTCCTGTCTGTTGACTCGTTTTATATTGAATGTCCTAAAAACGATTAAAATTACACTAGAAAAGTATAAATAATTATTTTAAACAATGCTTATTGTATTTAATGCTTAAAACAATTTTATTTAAATTTTCAAGTATAGATTTCAGACATTCGACATATACCTAAATTAATCGAGACAATCAAAATTGAAAAAAAAAAACGTTTGGCATTATCGTTTTCGCACATCATTACAATAAAAAAAAAAACAATGATCGGCGATTTTTAACACAAATTGAGTAGTAGTAATGAATATTACGTGTTATTGAACGTGTGTTCGTATAATAAGTTAAGATCTGGGCATTTTCTAGTTGCTTATAATATTTTTAATCATATTTGTCACATTTTAAATCATATCTACATGTGTATGAGGGTTAATTGTGAAAAGTTAAAATGTAAACACGCACGATTGGCGCGAATTTTCGACTTTTGATAATAAAAAACTTCATTACCACTACTTATTTAACTTGAACAATGGATAAATTTGTCAAATAATTAAATGTTGTAATCGTCACTGTCCTTGTGGTGGAGTTCGGATGTTCGAAATCCCCAATTTTTATGTTTTTTAGCCTCGACCTCGACTGTCATCAAAATGGTGATTGTTGCATTTACAGACTTGTAATTTTATAAAGGTAAATTAATGATCTTGCGCGCTAAATATGAAACATTTAATGGCATAAACATTATTTTAGCCAACTCTCTTATTTAAAGATGAATAATCTCATTGGTAGCAGCATTTTCAGCGCTTCTATAGGAAGGTTTACTCTAACAAATAACACAACAATAAATACTAAAAACATTTTATTTCTCATAGAATTTAAAACGGCTTCAGCTTCATTCTCATAACTTAGTCATGGTATGAAAGCAGCGTAGGTACAGTAGGTGGTAGGTGTACGCTTTCCCACGAAACAGTAATAAGCAATGATGATCTCTTAAAGGATTTGTCCTATTTTGCTCACTTATCAATAATTATGTACACCAAGTCCTAGTGCTCACACGTCACGATTTGATTCTGGCCCTAACCAGATTATTGATTTGACCAAATGTAAATCTCTTAAACTCTAGGGTGGCTCTGTTTTTATCATCACTTGCTTGCCTATAAACATCTCTGGTAGCAGCCTCTCTCAATAAGCATGACAAACTTTATCCAAATGTATGACCTAGAAAGTAAGAAACTACTTCTTATTGTTTTTTATTTACTTTTGTTTAGTAATTATATCACTCATAATGATTCTGCCATTTTAAAGACACTAACCTGATGACTTCTGTGACTTGCAATTGACATGCCACATGCAAAACATAATATGCTTAGATTTCCATGAGCAAGTAATACTTGGGATAGAGTTGTAGATAATATAATCAATAATTTCAAGTCTTGCAATAACACATGTCATCGTCATACCTGAAAAAGGTAAAAAAATTCAGTGTATTTACTTATGTAATATAATTACATCATACTATAGAAATTTACAGCTGACGACGCGCGACGTACCCCTGACTGAACATAGGCCTTCTACTAATAGGCTGCTAAAATCAATGAGGTTATACAATACGCTAAAATAGTGAAAGGTGAACGGGTGTTTATAACAAATATTTAAAGAACTTATTAAACTTACCCAGGGCCATGGAAAGATAAGCAATAGTTCGTCTGGCTTCAATTTAAATTAACAGTATTAAATCGTAACGTAATATAACTATAAAGTAAATACGGAAAAATAAATTCAAATCAACTTAAACAAACAGCCAACAATGCCATTGATCTGACAGATATTTTTTTGACAGTTTGACATTATGCATGGTGTCAATGTTACCAGATTTAATTATTTTGGTAATCGATTGACGAAATCGATTGGCTGATTAGCAGTGATCGGAGTAGGTAGATTTATTTTACGTAGGTACTCGCCTATAAGCCTTTTTTCCGGGATTTCATTTTGGTACTTACGGGATTTAATCAAATATTGTTAAAGTAAGGATTTTTAAACTACTACATTAGAAATTTATAGAATGCGATAGATAAACATTTAAAATATATTAAATTATTATATTGTTTACAGTATACCTATCCTTTTCTTGGAGTCCGATCACCTATATACTATTAAAAAGACAGCAAAAGGGTTAAACATTTCTTATTCATATTGATGTATTCTTTAGTTTACACATCACAACATTTGAAATTCCTTAAAAAAAATCTTAATAATTTCAAAATCCCGGAATCCCGGAGGCATATCCATACTAATATATACGTGCCAGTTCATTGACCCCAAATCAATCTACCTACTCCGATCACTGGTGATAAGTTTATAAAATAACATTACTGTCTCGAAACACTTTTAAGTTTTTGAGTATATTCAGATCAGATAATATTTTAGTTATTGTAAAATCATAATTTTACAGTATTTGAGTATAATAAATAGCATTTGAAACATACTCGTGTAGTGGATACTCTACGTACTCCATGTGGGTTAGAATCGATTTTTCAATCGATTACAAATTATTTGATTGGAATAGTCTGTCATTTGGCAACATTCAGGTTAGGATTGAATGGCGGATGTACAAAATTACAATTAGTCAACCAAATAAATATTAATTAGGTTCTCTAATGCTAGCAGAAAGAAATGTTTATAAAAAACGACTTAACTTGAAAAAAATACGACATAATTTTTGATAAATAAGCTTTGACACAGTACCATACCGTGGGCCTGCTTTCGAGAAATCTCCTTTCAACTTTATAGGTCATCCGGAAGTGGATTAAAGGTTTTTGATGACCATGGCTATGTGGTTGATAAAAATGCTGATTTTTAGACGTTAATATCTCAATAACCGTTTGAGCTTTATTTATGAAATTTGGAGTTCTAGTTAATCTAAGGTGTTTTAATAAATAAACCAAATTTCATGTGCTAATGTTACATAGATTTTGAGTTATTAAGGGGTCAAAAGTGGCTCCAAATGGTTCGTGTAATATAACACACTGCAGCCGTGTCTTGCCTGGAACTTGGCTCGACACGCTATCGCGTGTCTAGATCATGAATTGATTTGACGAACAATTAACGGAGATTTAATGTGAAGGATTGCACGGTTGACATCTGTCGGGCATGCCACCGTCCGGGAGAATCAATCCGACATATCATCTCCGGGTGTTCTCGTCTAGCTAACGAAGAGTACTTGCATGGACACAACCTTGTAGCCATTATCCATCTGCAACTTGCTCTGAACACAGCCTTGTGGAATCGGAAGTGCCGTACTACAGGTATGTGCCCGATCCAGTTCTCGAAATGGAAATATCGCATTGTACTGGGATCGATCCATCATCACTGACAGGACTATTGTTGCTAATAAACCTGATATAGTGGTGGTGGATCGAGTAGAGCGGCGCACAATGATTATACCTATTATTGACATTACGGTCCCGCATAACGGGAACCTCGTGAAAGCCGAGAAAGACAAACAAATCAAGTATCTTGAATTGGCTCGCGAGGTTATCGACATGTGGGATGTGGACTCAGCGATCATTGTGCCGATAGTCATATCAGCCAATGGCTTAATTGCCAAGAGCCTCGACTAACATCTAAGGTGGCTCTCGTTGGGCAGCTGGATCAAGGGCTTTATTCAAAAAGCGGTACTCTTGGACACGGCTCGCATTGTCAGGAGGTTCCTCTCTCTAGAGCCCTGACCGCCGGTATCTTGGACCCTGTTTCCGATATCGGTGGGCTACTATTTTTATATTTTTAAATGTTTTTATATTATTTTATTCTAATATTTAAAAATATAATTTATAAGCATTCAAAAATATTTATTGTGACAACTTGTTATTTTTTTAATCCGATAAGGTTTTATTTACACACGTATTTTCATCATTTAAAAACTATCAGACTTAATATAATAATATGTACAAGTCTATAAAAAAGGGCATCGAAAAATTCGTCCGCATCGCTGTCAATAGGAAAAGTGCCCAAAAGGCTGGCAGCATTGCCACGTTGTATGGCAATGCTGATTCTTTGACCAAAGAGTAGGCCAGCCCTCTGGTCACGTGAAGAGTCGACCAGCCGCTTGGCGATGTCTTGAAAAACTAGGTGGGCACTCGGACCCCATGGCCCTAGTGTTTCAATCCCAAACGGCTCAAACATATGAGTCCCAATAAGATTGGAGTATTTGCGCCGTTTGAGGTTTTCCGCACTTGCAGTAGCAGCCCCAGCACAGCCCGCCGTGCTAGGAAGATGCGATGGCGTTGCGACGTTGCATCCCACACCAAAGGCCTGCCTACCTTCCAAGGCATTATGGTCATTCCATCTGGTGCTTCCCATCGTCGCGTGCTAAGCCATTGGGTTCTAAAACGGCTGGCACTCCGGCGGTGACAAGAGCACGACGGATGATATCATTGATGCTGGCGTGCCGTGCTATCCGGCCTGCGCTCTTACTGCAGGATAGGCCATGGTGTCCGAGACAGTCGAAACCTTCACCACATTGGCAGCGATGCGGAGCCACACAAGGAGCGCCCAGACGCAGACAAGTAGCGAGAAGGAAGGTGGTATCACCCAGCATAGTGCCTATGTTGGGTGACGGTAGCGCCTGAAGCCAGAGGCCCGACTCCCACTCGCCCACAGCCCGCAGGCGGGCACGCTCAGCAGTATTGGTGGACGTATTAATGTTCCGTACCAACCTGCAGAGCGGCTCATCCCACTGCCTCTGGGAAGATGGGTTCACGGGCCGATCTGTTTTCGGGCAAGTCGCTTTCCAGGCGTTCTCCGCATCGGTCAAGCACGGCACTTCAGAGTTAATCAGGCAGGGCGCAAAAATTTTCCCGGTCAACTTTTCAGTGTTATGGACAGAGGACAAGAACGCGGGTAGGCTAAATTGGTAATTTTGCGGACGCCGAGGCTACCAAAACGGATGGGTAGTGTAGCTTGCAGCCACGCTCCGTCGTCCAGGGCGACATTTAAGATAGTATTCAAATGAAATAAAGGATAAAATCATGAATTCATTAGGCAAGGGAAGCCTGGCTCAGCAGAGGCTGAAACATGGCTGCCAAATATGATGATGTCAATCATCTTGGTTACAACTCTCTCTTTTTTTCAGATTTTTAGGCCATCATATAAATTTGTGACAATGTTCAATTTGATTCTGCACACATATTTTTTTGGGAACTGAATCAATAACTGCTGGAAATCAACAGTAGTTCCAACACTAAAAGTATTATAGGTATCTACATAGGTACTTTAATAAGAGCATCGGTAAACAAAACGAAACGCCATGGGAACAAAACTCTTGTACAAGTTTTAATTAAGTTATCGACAAGTGCCAACTTATCTGCCTCATCGGTAACTTTCCCTCTTAAGAGTGACATTAACTTGATGGTTTTAAGTTATACACTTAACTTCATCAATGTTACTTTCTGAAATAATATAGTATGAGCTTACATGCTATTTCTTCTACTTCTTTTTTCCTTAGGGAAAAGTACGGTAGGCCACACGTCAGTGTTAAAAAAACTAGTATAAGCTATCTTCTTATTTTATTAAACTTCCGTACTACGCTGGGTCAGTTCAAGATCAAAGTGTTACCATTGTCTTGCGATCTACTGTACAGAACCATCAAGCATGTTCTTTTTCGTCTTAAAATATTGCTCTCGCAAAAATTTTAATGAGAATGAAACATGTCAGAACAGAATACGTATATGTCACTTTTATCGTTCACTTTTGTAATGTAATAAGGGTTACAAAATCACAAAATACTAATAATAATCACAACTTTACGGTGTCTACTCAGCATATATGTAGTAACATATATATGCTGAGTAGACACCGTAAAGTTTCAGCAACATGAACGAACCCTCTTCACCCTGTTACTGAAACAGAACGGGCCCCCATAAACCATGGTATTCCCCCATAACCTTATACCTAGTTAAAATGCTCCCCCATATTGTATGGGGGGCCGCGTGCGAGATTAAGTTAAATCTTAGACTGACGATCGAAAAAAATATCACCAGCAATATTTTACTTCGAACATGTACATCTACATCGCCACATACAAACTACGCATCAAAGACCTGACGTCACACAAATCCTGCATCGCGTCATCGATTATCAATGCATCGCGCAATTAGAGTTTACTGCGCGAACGACTTGTATAATTATGACTATTTGACATCAGTCGTCGGGCAGTTGCCCGCCAGACACGACACCCATCTGGTCGGAGGATCTTCCGTTTTCTATAAAGGTTGAGTGAACTGTAGACCCTGTTCCTCATGCCGTTAAAAACATAACATCACGCCTGTATTCCCTAAGGTCTAGCCAGAGGTGAAAAGTAAATCTACATTTCGTCATTAAGTAATGGGGGTGAGCCTATTGCCCTGAACCAAGCACAAATCCAGACTCTGGGCTGTTACTGAAAAATTCCACATGGAGAAACCCAATACCATTTCGCCCGGGGATTGAATTCAGGACCCCATGTTATGTAAAGAAAAATAATTAATATATTATGAGCAGGGATGAGGAGATTGTGGCTAAGTAATAACAGCCGCACGGATCAATCCATCAGGTTAAACTACGCTTGCCGGGGTTGGTCCGTGAATGGGTGGCCATCTTTACATACCGAGACTCATCCGTGCCTCGGAAAGTATATTAAGCCGTTGCTCCCGGCTCTCATTCGTGAATCTTTGACAGACGTTACGGGTCGACAGAAGCCTGAAAGTCTGACAACCAGTCTTACCAAGGGGTATCGTATTACCCAGTTACTAGGTTGTGGAGGTCAGATAGGCAGTCACTCCATGTGAAATACTGGTATTTAATTGCATGCGGTTAGATTGGAAACCGACCCCAACATAGTTGGGGTCGATTGATAAAAACAGGTACCTATGTTTTCTCTAACAAATTCCAGTATATTTCAGTCTAAAACAAAATTCTAGCGAAGTTAAAATTCCCTTCCCTCTCATAAATGCGTTACCTTCAGATTACGTGTCACGGTTATCGCACGGTATCGTCGGTAAATCGCTGCTGCATATTATCGCGTTAGATGGGACGTGGCCTCGGGGCTTTAGAACTAGCGTGATACAGAATCTGTGGGGATCTAAAAGTATACAAAATTAAAGATTTTTAAAGGGCATGAAAACTCAAAAATCTAATGTTTTGTATATTGTAAGCTTGTAACTTCATGAACCTTCAACCTTATTAGATCTTCCACGTACTGGTAAATGACGGCCGCGACCATGAAAGCAGCGACCAAAGTTTGAAGGTATGAATAAATGAACAACCAATCATGACCAATATAACGTAAGACGTTGGTCCCTGTGACTATGGTCGCGGTCATGGCCACCCAGTGCGCGCGATCACTAACTGTTTTCATGGCAACTACGACGCACCAAGAACATTCTCAGTAATAGCAACCCTATGGATTTATGCTAATGCCAATAGCATTGCCCTCTAACATAACCTCTTCGTAGCGTTGAGGAGTTCAGGTGCGATGTTTGTGTTGGACAACTAGGCAGAATCGCATAACGCTAAATAATTTATTCCCCTGCCTACCTATTCGACAATCACCTCAACTCAAATATAGTCTATTTGATACTGTAACAGATGCCACGAGATATTTGAACATGAAATAGGTTAAGCTAACGATCAGTGACGATAGGTGTTGTGGATGCTCTATCTCTGTCTGAATAGTATGCTGCGTTCATCATTATCTGCATAACCATTTTCTAACTATGTTAGGGTCTGCTTTCGTGGAGTGACTGCCTATTTGATCTGCACAACCCTGTCATTGGGTAATACGATACTCATTGGTGCAATGGCTGTCAGTCTTTCGGGCTTTCTACCCGTAACGTCTGTCATAGATCTACGAATGACAGCCGGGACAAATATAAGTCGGGTCTAATTATTTTGTGCTATAATGACCATGATTTGTTCTGCCAAGCGTGGTTTTTATAGATTTGGCTTGTGTAGTTGTCATTTCCAAGTAGTCTGGATTTTTAGATTAGATTATCACTGTCATTAGCCTGTTTTAAAATCCTTTAATGAGTGACGATTATTAAGTACCTCTACCGCATCCTGCTGGGTAGTCTGCATCAATACCAACCTACTGACTCACTAGTAATTCTTTTACCACGGTCTTGCTTGTCTGCATATAGCCCGATTAATATCGTAAGTAGTTATAACTCTTTTTATATTTTGTATGAACTTTAACGACAATAAATCCCAGCTAACCGCCACTTTTGCGGCCACAGCTTGTAAGGAAGTAATTTTGCGTTCAGTTCGCTCCAAACGCCCCTCGCAGCATACCTGATGAAGGGAGCAAAACAATTTGGCGGCTCAAGCTGTGGAAAACTAAAATAAAATCCACTGCACCTTACCCCAACGGAATACAGACTACTTTTGAATAAACATCCGCTAATTTCGTTCTAGTATGTTTATCAGCAAAACTAAAATAAACTCACGGGTAACTTATGTTGAGGGAATAAAGACTAGTTTTGAATGTACTTTTAGTTAACTTTGTTTCAGTTTGTTTAGTTTGCTTGCTTATGGAGCTGGCTTGAATGTGGGATACTAATGATGTTTGGACATTAATAGAGGTGCAAAGTTAATGTACGGTTGGATTAAGTAAAATTGTTAATGTTCCTTCATGGGGATGTTGGCGAGGAATAGATCCTGTATAGAATTAAATTTTTGAACTTAGGTGTATACTTAGTAATAAGTTGCATTTTAAACATGTTACTTGCTTTAACAGGATAAGTGCCTACAGTACTTGGATGTTAACAAATAGAGTTTTAGACATAGACTTATCACATATTGATGTATGAGTGCTGAACCTTTTCTAAAACATTCAAGTGCCACAACAACAGCCAGATACTGTAGGTAAATAAAGTTATTTTAGCTTCTGCCCGCAAGTTCATAAGTGTGAAATTTCGGACCCCAATCCGTGGGATCCCAGCGTCGCCCGTGCTATTACGTTTTTTTTTTCTTTTTGCTCGGCTCCTTAAGGTCATAGCGTAATGTTAAATAGCCTATAACCTTCCTCAATAATTGGACTATAAGATGCAAAAATAATTTTTCAGATCTGTCGGGTAGTTTTAGAGATTAACGCGTTCAAACAAAAAACTAATTCTTCTGCTTTATTATTAGTAATGTATGTGGAGAGATTCCAATAATACCTCTCTTTGAAGGCTGTTTATTTTTACACTTCTAAAGGCTGAATTTAGTTCACCGGATGAATGATAAATTAGACCTTTTTACGCACGATGGGATCACCAATCAAAAGAGGTCGAATTATTACTTATTCATTTCAGGATTAGTCTTTCATTTACTGATCTAAAACTGAACAGAAATATTTACAATTACATAATACTTGTAGTTAAAAAATTCAAAAAGTAATTGGAATATCTTTCAACCGTTTAATTCTCACAAAAGCTTTCATACTACCTATCAGCTAAGGGTTGAAAAGGTTTTCAAAAGCAATATTTATTTTTCACTGAATTTCATATGAAACTCGAGCGTGAACTGAATTCATTTGTTTATTCAGTTATTCATGCATCTCTTTGTTAAAAAAATTACTAGGGCGACAGGCAGCCGTCTGTCGTGATTGAAAACTATTTTTTAAAGTTCTGACATTGATTTATGGAGGATCATTTATAATTTAAAATATGAACTGTCAAATACATAATTATGCAGACAAACAATGATTGAAATCGTAGGCTTGCCCCACCGCACCGCGTCAAATGATGATAGCGTTTGTTTAGTTTTGACACCTCTGACACACCTAGTTGCGAGACACTTGACTTTATTGTCATGGAAACGCCATTATTATTGTGTGAGCTCATTATTTTCTGTCTGGACACTTTTTCACGCAACTTCGTGCGGTGAGGGCAAATCTAACGATTTAAATCATTGCAGAAAAATCGCATGCGTAATATTTTAGGACAACTAAAAGCAAGAAGTATCTTAAACTTCTGTACCTGATTCAGATAGTTTTAACCATCAACCGCATCTTACATCATTTTCTATATCATTACGCCCCAGCCCAGTGAGTGTGCCACTCATTTCACTCATCAAGGTTGACACAAATCTGTTACGACCTCTTAACTGATCATCATCTGCCTAGCTTTTTCTCAAGTAGGTACTTAATGGACAGCTTCCAGTCTAACCGGATGCAACCGAATAATACCAGTATTTGACATAGAGCGTCTGTATATCTGACCTGCACTCTTTATTCCTTTATTCTCATAGTCTGTGGAGAGATCAGGCGCAAAACCAACGATTTCCTTACTTTGAGCTGCCGCTGAGAAATTCCTAATGGAACACCCCAATAACACTTTTCCCGACCTGAGAATCGAACCACGTGCTCAGCAACCACGAAATTTCAGTCCAATTCTGTTAGCAAAAATGGTTCAAAAACAGTTACGACTTCAAATATAGTTCAGCAAATCAGTGCAAGTTAGAATCCCAGCTGGCCTATAAAGTTAAAAACACAAGTCCCATTCATTCGCGAGGATTGAACGAAGACATGCTCCGTTTTATTATACCTTGGAAATATTTCCTATCAGCATTGCACCCTTATTCAATTCCGACTTGAAGATTTGCTAGGTCATAATATATTACGTGCAAGAGAAATATTTTGTGAAGTTTGGAAATATTTCAGAGGATTTTGTTAAAATATGGCTGGTTTCAGTTTAAGAATATTTTAATACATTTTGAAATATTTAATAGTGTGATTTAGGTGTGATTTGCATATTTATAATTTATTGAACCAGTGTTACAAAAATACCGTATAGCTTTTGCCCGCGGCTTCACCCGTGGAGGTCGAAAATTATTCCACGGGAACGTTACCAGGATAAAAAGTATCTTATGTGTTAATTCAAAATATAAAATGTGTTTACAAACTATCTCAGTGCCAAATAGCCGTTATTGCGTGATTGAGTAACAAACATTCAAACATACTTTCACATAATATAATATTGATGATTTATGTTTTTTATTTTCTCTTATACGGTTACACACGTTGTCTACATCTCTTTTTGTATACTTTCCTGTCGCAGGTATGCTGGAAGAGATTTCTTTAGAAATAAGCATTGCCTTTGTACGTATTTTTCTGTTCCTTTCTTCTTGTCTGTTTATATGTGTGTGCTTAAATGGTTAAATAAATAAATAATAAATATATTATAAGTAGGAAGTAGGATAATTTGCATACCTTAATATCGGTCTGTAACTACTGTCGATCCGATTTGCGATCTTCATTTTGACCTTTACATTGATTCCCAAACAAGGCGGAGCCTGTTCTTCCTATATCGTTGTTTATTGCATATATTGTTTGGTATTTTTTGGTTAGAGTTGCTAAAAATTATTTCCAAATCAAAATAATGATGTAACAGTACACTATGGTACAGATATTATACCCTTTATACTTTTCTGAAGATTTTTCGCTTAGTATGACGAAGTGGGCTCTCAGAATTGACAAAACAATAAAACGTAATTTCTCTCAGAAAAATTCAATACAGAAACAATGTCTTCATTTATTGCTCGGTTTTATACTTCGCACGTAGCAAACTGGCCGGCTTGGAACAACATCATTTCATGGTTTATTGTTCCGTTAGTTTGCTTTTGTAATTAAAACCATTATTCCACTCGAGTACCTATTGTAGATTCTTCACCGTTTTCGAAATGAGTTTTATTTATTTTTGCATTTTATTCCGCAGTAGGAAGTGTTCGGAAATGCGAATGGGTATTACGGTGGCTTTATGAAATTGAAATTTTTCTCCTGTTTGTTGTGAGAATATTTTGAGTTGATTGGCTTGATCAGTAAATGATACTTATTCAAGTTATGGAAGAGCGGAGTCTCCTAACACAGGCTTATTTGCTTAAAAGGAGGATCCGATCACTAGTTGTTAAGGTTTACTTGTTAAAATAATAAACTATTTTCATTTTCATCACGAAAGCAATTACATCACCCTCAACCCACGTCTTTTTTCCATGGGGCCAGGCAGTAACTACAAAATGCCACCTACTACGATCCTAACATACTCCTTGCATGATGATCCGATTCCGTTGCGAGTACTACGCACCTGACCTTTCTTAAGAATTTCACCAATATGCTCAGTATACTTTCCATTCACAACTGCCTTGTAAATACATTTGTTAGTCGTCTTTCAATAAAATGCATAGGATATCGATAAACAATAATAATAATAGTAGTTAAACATTAATAAATAAAATTAAAACCAGTTGACATTTTTATTTACTGATAATTGTGTATTGTGTATTTTCTGAGGATTTCCGTGGTAACAGTAGTAGTTACAGTTCGAGTTCTTATACCTAATCTCATCCATATAGTACGGTAAGCGTTAAATAATTGATTTGAAGCAATTTAAAATTCACATTCTATTGATTAGTTAAGAAAATAATGGAAACTAAAATTAATTTAACGTTTCACAAGTCGTTTCTGGCATATTATGTTAAGAATTCAGTCATGACTCAATCATTACACAATACGCGAGCAACAACTTTAGCTCCTAAAAAAAATATTAAATAAATCTGTAAACGTGACGACTATGTTCAAATGTGTACTCGTATTATTTCCTTTATTTCATTTACAAACATATAATTTACATTTTTAAATATTCTTATAAAATGATTAAAAAAAAACATTTAAAAATATAAAAAATAGTAGCCCACCGGTGTCGGAAACAGGGTCCAAGCCACCGGTGGTCAGGGCTCCTGAGAGAGGAACCTCCTAACAATACGGGCCGTGTCCAGGAGTACCGCTTTCTGGATCAAGCCCTTGATCCAGCTGCCTAACGAGAGCCTCCTCAGGTGTTGGTCGAGGCTCTTGGCTATTATGCCATTGGCCGTCACGACTATCGGCACAATGATTGCTGTATCCACATCCCACAAGTCGACAACCTCGTGAGCCAGGTCAAGATACTTAATCTGTTTATCTTTTTCAGCTTTCACGAGGTTCTCGTCATGCGGGACCGCTATATCAATAATCATTGTGCGACGCTCTAATCGATCTATCACCACTATGTCGGGCTTATTGGCAACAATAGTCCTGTCAGTGATGATAGATCGATCCCAATACAACGTGATATTGCCATTTTCGAGGACTGGGTCGGGCACATATCTATAGTATGGTACTTCCGATTCCACAAGACTGTATTTCAGAGCAAGTTGATGGTGGATAATCCTGGCTACAAGGTTGTGCCTATGCAAGTATTCTCCGTTAGCCAGACGAGAACAGCCAGAAATAATGTGTCGGATTGATTCTCCGGGACGGTGGCATGCCCGACAGATGTCAACCGTGCCGTCCTTCACAATATATTTCCGGTAGTTGTTCTTCATCATAACTTCGTCCATAATTGCAAAGACAAAACCTTCGGTTTCCCCAAAGAGGTCACCGAATCGCAACCAGGATACGGACGCTAACAGGTCTACATCGGGCCCATGTAAGGCCCGGTAAAAGCGCCCGTGAAGCTCTTTGCTCTGCCATACCTCCCTGCGGTCATTAGTATCTAACTCGTATTATTATTGTTAAAATACGTAAAAAATCAAGAAGAAAATCTGATTTCAGGGATCACATCACCAACATTGATTTCAGGCAAGTTAAAGCAAGCTGACTATGATACTTATTCCGAGGGCTGCGTACGAGATACGAACAGTAATATTCAGCAGCTTAGCAACAAGCATATTTCACCAGGTGCAAGAAAAAAGCCTATAAAAATGCCTCCAGGTGGCTGTCCCGGTGGCTATTCAAAAGCTGTTATATGCTTTCGGGAGAAAAAGGAGACAAGAGGATTTAAGAAAACTAAAAAAATGAATGTATATTACTCGTGTCCTATAGGTCAACTTCAGGCGGCCAACGTGTGTATGGAAGAAAAGAAAATACAAAATTTTTGATCTACCCTACCCTTTTAGATATTGATGGTTTTTTTTATTGTTCTCGTCCAATTTCTGATGGAAAAATAAACATAGAAATGCTCTTACCTACCTGGGTCATATTTTATTTTGTGAAAATCGTCCCGCAAAGTGAAAACTCAAAAGACAACAAAACTACTACAAAGTATTTGTTGCGTACGAATTTTTTTTTAATTTATTCTGTTTATTTGCATTAGGATTTCTAAATTTCACAGTTCCACCTTATAGGCAATATAAAGGTAATTTTGTGCAATAGTTGCTTAAACATAAAATAAATAATAAATAAATTAACGGCATAAAAAGTGTATTAAAAAAAAACACAAAAAACGGTATTTCATACCGCGAATTCTACAAATCTTAAGTGAACAGATTAGTCTCTGGAAGTAACCTTTACACTCAAGCATGCACCATTGTCGACCACATCCTTGCTTACGAATTACTACCCAAACAGGCCATAAAACATATTAATTAAACAAACGAAGACTTACCTTCTGGCACAGCCAAGGAAGTAAGCAAGAAGTGCACGCAAGCAGCACCAGTGCCATGGCCCATGAGGGTGACATTCGTAGGATCTCCTCCGAAGACTGCCACGTTCTCCTTGATCCAGTGCAAGGCTGCTATCTGGTCCATGAGGCCGTAGTTAGCGGGCGAGCGAGGGTACTCGTCTGACCGAGGGTTGAGGAAACCTGTAAAGAAAATTCTGATTAGAATCTTATGGGTTTTAGGATATCACACGATTTAGGAAACTAGGGAAACTTCTTCAAGTAAAAGTACCTATGTGAATTCTATTCACGTCAATCAAATCTGTTTAGCTGTTTTTGTGGTTGAGGATTTTTATTTTTTATTTTGTTGAGATGAGTTTTGATGCAAAGTTGGTATTTCGTAGGCTCTCAGCGAGATGATAATAAGCAATTCGGCACCACCATTTATAATAAAATACCAAATATTTTAAAAAATTACCCAATCCAAATGTTTAAAAAGAAACTGACAGCCCTATTGCTTGATAAGTGTTACTATTCAATTAATGATTTTTTAAATGACCCTAATCTTTAGATTTAATTATTGACATTGTATATTTCTTTATTATTATTATTATGCTAGTTTTAAATTATATAATTTTTTGATTAATTTATTTTTTTGCTAATTTTAATTTGACTCTGATTTTCATTTGTTTTTTTATTGTAATAAAATTTCCTTTTAATGTTTGCATGCCTTATTGGTAGATTGTACAGGGATCTCAACATTTTGTGAACACCTTCATTTATGTACCTACTCTCAAAGCGAATAAATGATTATGATTATGAAAAGGTGACGCAGAAACGTGGTGTTTTACAATAACTAAGTCATGTTATGTGCAGGTCAACCAGCAAGAAACTCTTTGGTTGAAAGTAGGAAATAAGATAACAAATAAGAGATAAGAGATAGTGTGGGATTAGATACCTTAAATCAGTGAATTATTTTACGAGTCTTTGGGTTAATTATAATTACTATTATTATGATAATGAATTACTGATACAAAGGTATTCCCTCTGTTGAAACTTCTGAAGACATACAAAATCAGATTAGCTGTAATAAAATAAACTTAAAACAGATTGGACAC
Source organism: Agrochola litura (assembly GCA_949152395.1). NCBI lineage: Eukaryota > Metazoa > Arthropoda > Insecta > Lepidoptera > Noctuidae > Agrochola > Agrochola litura. The sequence continues at coordinate 1,752,176 of OX424493.1, forward strand.
AACACGAGTGTTTACCCTTGTGTTTTGTCCAAATTGTTTTAGGTTAGGCCGTTACAGATTTTTATTTTAAGACACTGACTTTGGCCGCGTCCTAACCAAAAACGATCGTCGCGGGAGTACGCGATCATCGCGCTCTTTTATATGAATACTAGCTTTTGCACGCGACTTCACCCGCGTGAATGTCAAAAAGTCTCCCAAAGGAACGTACTACCGGAATAAAAAGTATTTTATGTCCTATTTTAGGTCATGGTCTACCCGTGTGCCAAATTTCATCAAAATCCGTTCAGCTATTTTAGCGTGAAAGCGTAACAAACAAACTCACTTTCGCGTTTATAATATTTGTTTGGATAACAAGGTCGCCTGATCAATCAAATCGCGTTTGTACGTCAAATTTTATCTTACAAACGATTGCGTAGGTCGCGTAATCGCGCGTCAATCGCTTTTGGTTAGGACGCGGGAATATAGTATGGTGTTTAGGTACAATAGGCCGTACGTCAGTGGTAATAAGCTGGCCTCTTAAACATGTATTAAAGGGAAGTGAACAATAAATACCTACTTTTGTAAATGCCTGAATTTGAGTCTATTAGGAAAACCCTTTAATTAATATCGAGAAATAAATATTTGGAAAATCCAAAAGTGCACGCCTCATAACGCTCGTTCAAAAATAGAAAAAATATTTAAACTACTTTTCACGAACATGTTTTGACTGATTTTTTACCCATCGATATGGGGAAAATTTGTCACTTCGCAATCTTTACGCACTGTCAAAGAATATTTCTGACCTTTACTAGCAGAAGTGTAACTAATAATAATGTAACAATTAAAATCAGTTGCAGAAAGGAGGCAAAACAATTTTTTCGATCGCAAAGCACTCTCTAATGCTTAGCATTATAGTCGTGCAATAGAAAACGCCGAATACCGCATCTATTTCATAAAAGATTGTGTTACATCGAATTTGTAACGTAATTTAATCATGTTACAAACATTTGTATAAAAAACATATCTTGGTAAAATCATTTTGCAAAAACATTTTTAATGAAAATCTTTTTACAAGCGAGGCTATATTCCGTCGCGTAAAATGATTGAATTTTGCCTGTCGTTTTTAAAACAAATTGGTTAGAAAATATATTTTTACGTAAACATTTCATGAAAGTTTAGTAACGTAAATATTTAAAATACTTATGTATAGTTAACTTCCAGGCGGAAGTCAACGAGGTCAAAGAAGTCGCGGAGAAGTCAAGTCAAAGAAGTCGCAGGCAGAAGCTAGTAGGCTTATAACATTTATGTAGCCTTGTATTTAGCAGAAGATAACTTTCTTGTGTGACTGATAATCGAACCTAAAGGTTAATTGTCTATGGCCTTGGTCATTACGGTACTGTGAACAAGTGGGAAGATAAAAAAATATAATAAATACAAAACTTCACGCCTTCTTCCCATGGGGGTAGACAGAAACAATAGAACGCCGCCTGCTAAGCTGAAGATAAAACAAAATCCTAAATAATATTCTCTCCTAACAAATGATTTCACGAAGAGAAAATAAAAATCATTTCTTCCTCCGTAATGCTTGTTTACAAGAAATAAGCATGAATAATTAATTACTCAAAATAATTTGTTTATTTTAATTAAAATGTGGGTAGTCATTACTTTGTTTGGCATTTAAGAGGGCAAAAATCTTATCGCGGCAGGGAAACATTTAAGAGGCTTTTGTTAAACTTTCATTTCGTAACTTAGTTATTACTTAATTGTTAATTTTTTTTTTTTTTTCTACTTTGTAGAAGAAAATTATTTAAACATTTACATTACAAAGAAAAATAACAAATAAGTATATACGGAAAGTAATAACAGAATAATTACAGGAGCAGGTTGATGTTCTAGTAAAATGTTTTTACTATTATAGGTAACATCGACCTTATCGGTTTTTTTTTTAAATACCTTGTGATATTAGGTCTGATTTCATGGCTGAAATTCGTTCAAACTAAAGATTTGTTTCTGACCACACTAGACCTTTCATTCGCTGTCATATTATTGGGGTATTTGGACACAATATGTAAAAAGTAAATGTTGGTCTAGGAACTTTTCTTTTGTTAGCCTGTATTGTAGCCCACTGCTGGGCAAAGGCCTCCCCTTTTCCCTTCTATATCTCTCTATTTTTTGCAATCACTGGCCATGTCCGCCTAACTAAAACGTAGTTTTGAGAACCATTTGAATAATAATTTAGAGAGCAGTTGTAATAGGTGACGTCATGAACAAACTCTGGGAACTATACATCTCATCTCAACCCTCCAGAGATACTAAATATTATAGTTATTCAACTCCACGACAAAAGGAGTAAGTAGAAATAGTAACTATTACAAGTGCTCCGAAGGACGGAACGGTACAACACTACCAAGTAATTACTCGCTTCTAGAAATTAGTCTTTGTTTAAACACTTCAGTTACAAACGCTCAGAGATGCCCAAGTATTTATTGAAATAAATGAGTTCATTCCCAGTTTATCGATCCGTCTGACTTGTCAAGTTGTCCGTTTGTGTTACTTACGTAGATTTCGTACATTTCTGTGGGTTTTTGTTAGATTTGAGGATAGTATTGAGGGAAATATTATTTGAGTGAATGGATGATACTATCAACTTGAAGATGTTATTTTGGGTCGAAGAAGGCCTGAGCCAAATGATTCCAAGGCTTGGTTATAAATAGTCATAGTTTGAGACATCAAAGGCGAATAGTATTCAGAAATTTCATATTTAATATCAAATCCAAGTTTTGGTTTAAAAGAGATTTAAAAAAAGGCAGACTCGAAAAGCTTCGAATGTCACAAAATTAAACTTCAAATCACGTCAAAGTCGAATAATTTATTTCAAATATGGACGTAAAAGGTACTTTTGATCGCCAAAATTTACAAGAAAATAGAATTTATTCTAACTGGTAACCTCTTCCAAAAGGTATTTTCTTATGCAGAAGAATGGAGAAGAAACTCCACAGTAACCGTTATAAAATGTTTTACAATATTTTGTATACATTAATTATAGTTATTTAGGAAGACGAGATCTAGAAAAAAATTACTATGCCATAATAGATTCGTCGCGTTATAGCACCCTCGTTTTCATACATTTACGTTATTTTTGCAACAAATCAGACACGTTTATTCGGACAGTGAAGCATGAACGTTTACTCTATTAAAATATTTGAATAATAAACGTGAGACGGTATACAACACGTATTTATTTGTTGTGTGAATTTCGTGCCAATTTATATTCTGTTTAATATTTGTTGTTTCTTAATTCAGTAATGGATTGATGAATTCAGTATTATTGCAGTGATAGCCTAGTGGTGTGATCTTCGGACTGCCAAGTCATAGGTTTTGAGTTCGGACCCAAGGCACGCATCTATTCTATAATTATCACTTGCTTCAAATACGGTGATGGAAAACATCGTAAGGAAATGCCTGAGAAATATTTCTCGACGGCGGCATATGAAGCCAAATCCAGCCCATGGGCGGTATAAAAACTCAGACACTAGGTTAGTCACTAACCACACGAAAAATAAAAAGTGTGGTAAGCACTTTGTATCTGTCCATCAATCTGCCTAGCTTTTTCTCAAAAAATTTAGGTCAGTTTTTCAGTCTAACCAGATGCAGTATTTTACATGGAGTGACTGCCTATCTGACCTCCACAAACCAGTTACTGGGTAAAACGACACGCCTTGGTAAGACTGGTTGTCAGACTTTTGGGCTTCTGACCTACCCGTAACGATTTTTTTTAGATCCACGTATGACAGCCGTGACCAACGGCTTAACGTGTTTTCCGAGACACAGAGGGATTTCGATATGTAATGGATGGTCACCCATTCATGAACTGACCGCGGCAAGCGTAGCTTAAGCTTCGATCGACCCGTACGGGTGTTATCATATAGCGACGAGCTCCTACTACTTTGTACCTGTATTGTCATGTTTATTCTGCGTATTGGCAATAATAGCATGTACGTCCCTTCACAATATTTTCATCAGCAGTGCAAAAAAATTAGACACATGAATACCAACTAAATATCGGTAGTATAGTCATTTAAAACATACACATATCCCTAATAATAGTATACCTAGGCAGTTTCCTAGTACTATGTAAGTTATACGATATTCTTGGTTCTTCGACTGATTAATGACATCACTCGACTACTAATAAGCCAAGTCGTATCGCCAACAATATCGAGTGATATAGTTCGCGGAAATCTTTATATCTATGAAATAACCGGGACAAAGCGAACAGGCACCTCGCTTAACTAAGTTCTATGTCTCATGTCATAAGCCCCACATGACAGGACGCATTGGTGCAAAAGAGAATTATTTTCTTAGATAATATGCTGAATTATTGTACATTGTGGTATTGCAAACCTCGTAGTCATAAAATAACTGGAGTTAACTGCGGTTTCGTTTTGTTAGTATTTTATCACTTACCGAGTATTTATATAAATTAAACAATGTTGTTAGATAATTATAAGAAACTATCTGACGGTCGGTAAAAGTGTATCATGTCAAACTTGGCTATTATGTAATTGTGCTTTATTATGCTACAAAAATGATATATCTCTTTGATTAAAATACGATATCTACAAATACTCAGCTAACAGATTGTTAGTGTCGAGCCCATTGTTTACCTACATTTAGGCGGTGTCTGCAAACGAGTAGGCACACAATGCAAGAATCACGTCACTAAAAAGTTTGGATACAAATATAAAATTGGTAAGGAAAAAGCGCCGGGACAATAACGAAAACTTTATTTAGAACTCATAAATCCAAAATATTCCCAATAAACATTTCAACTTTATTGAACCGAAACCGAAAACTTTCTAGTCTGCAACACTAAACTGAACTTGCGTCTTGTTTATTATGTTTGCGCCATAAAATCTACGTAGCAACGATAACCATAACGTTTGAGTTAAACGCAAACAATTACGTTGGCGTTTATCGAGTTAAAATAGATTTTGGCCACAGGACGATACATTATGGGTGATGTTGGGGTTAAAATTTGCTTAGTTTAGAATAATATTGAATATTGATGAGTTTGAAAATAACTATGTTGAATATTATTGATTAATGTGATCGCTCACAATGGGTCTTATTGGAAGGCGAGTCACCCAAAGGAGTTTCCCTACATGATCGAATCAGAAATGAAGAGATCCGTAGGAGAATCAAAGTAACCAACATAGCCTGAAGAATTGCCAAACTTAAGTGGCAATGGGCAGGGCACATTGCTCGCAGAACAGATGGCCTATGGGGCTGAAAGGTTCTGGAGTGGCGACCGCGTAAGATGACCTTGTGAAGGCCGCAGGATTCCGGTGGATGCAGGAAGCACAGAACCGGTCGAAGAACTAGACTGTCAGGCCTATGTCCAGTAGTGGACGTCCTTCTGCTGTACTGATGATGTTGATTGTTCTTTATGAGGTTATGTCTCGGGCTAAGAAAGAGCTTTCCTAGTAATAATCTAGTTCATCTTTCTGAAATTCCTGATATTAATTTGATAAAATCAAAATCAAAAGTCATTTATTCAAACTAGGCTGCAGAATTAGCACTTTTTGAAGGTCAAAATAACATAAAGCAGTCCCCTAAAATGCCTATCCTTCACGGCCGGGAAGAAGAAGTGGATAAAAATGTCAATGAGCTGTTTTCAGAAGTTAAAATTTGATTTTAGCAATAGTGTTGTAGTAAACAATTGTCAGCTTAAAAGCCAGCTAATTTCAAATTCTTACCTCAAATACCTACCACAGATGAAAACTCGTGTTTCCGCGCGTCATCCCTAATTTCTCTCCCCCGTGACTCCGCCTAAGTTATTTCGGTATAAAGTGGAAATTTTCGCAACAATGTGACAAGTTTCCTTTTTGTGTCCTTCTCTATTACAAAAGCATGCCGGATGAGGTATGCTGGCTCCGTTTATATGGGTGCTTGCGGAAAAGCGTTTCAAAGTCCTTTATATTCCAATACAGGGATTGATGCAAAATCTTGTGTTCGTACGTAATACCAGGATTACACGGTTCACATAAAGTTGCTTTGTAATAATTAGTCAAAACCTCAGTCTCCCTCTCACAGAGAGGAGGCCTGTGTCCCAGCAGTGGGAACATTTATAGGCTGATGATGATGATGAATTATTCATCACCTGCGTTGCCTTTTCCCAACTATGTTGGGGTCGGCTTCCAGTCTAACCAGATGCAGCTGAACACCAGTATTTTACATGGAGCAACTGCTTATCGGACCTCCGCAACCCGTTACTGGGTAACACGATACGCCTTAGTAAGACTGGTTGTCAGACTGTTGGGCTTCAGACTACCCGTAACAATTAATAAAGACCTATGAATGACTGCCAGTATGTAATGGATGGTAACCCATCCGCGGACCGACCTTGGCAAGCGTTACTTAACCTTGAAGATCGACCCGTGCGGCTGTTATTAATTGGCCACGAGCCCCTTTGTACTAGTTAGTATTCTCCTACAGTTTCATTAACTCAGCCTTTTAGTGAGTTTAATAATAAATTTAGTTTTAACCTTAATAGTTCATGAAAAATGTTTTGTATTTCATTTATTTCTTAGTTTTCTTATTTTCATAAGTCTCGGAGACATTTTTCTCAAACTATTTTCTTTTCTATTTTCTCTTTTAACAGAAAATACAATTCTGGCAAGGTTTTTCTTTCATCATTTCCAGAAAATGAAGTACCTACCTATCCCGGCCTGAACTTAAGTGTCTAGACTTAATTTTGTGCCACAATCTATTACCAATATTACTAATATCATTAACGAGGTGTTTATTCAATTAACTCAGACTCAAAGAGATAATGCAAAGTTTCGCGTAAATTATTCTCAAAAATAAAATACGGTTAATATTCATTATTGATCCGAAGTGGCAAATTTTTAATTAAAATTATTTATTCATAGAATAGCAAAATTAAAAATGTCTGCTGGTGTTTTTTTCGGTGAATTAAAGTTTATTTTGGTAGAATGCCCCTTGTTTAAAAATACTGCTCTTTGTATTTTGAATACTATTAAAAAAAAAACCGGCCAAGTGCGTGTCGGACCACGCACAATAAAGGGTTCCGTAGTTGGATGAATTTACCACAAAAAAAACAAACTTAACATTGTAGTTTAAAAACATGTTCTCCGTTACATTCCAACTGCAAATGTAAGTTTGTACGCACAGTATTGATAGATTTACCATGTTCTTTTAAGTACATGAACTTCTTATAGGTGTTCCTGTAATGTATGAGTGAAGAACCATTCTCTGTATTTTTTTCAAAATTTGAGTTTCAGTAGTTTCGGAGATAAGTGGGGGGGATTAAATATCTTTAAACATATTTATTTAAAATTAAAAAAATATATATATATTTGAAATCATCGTACCAAGCCCTTTCATTTGATATGTCACACTATAAAGTTCTAAATAAAAAAAAAATCTTATTTGCCCCCAAAAGTGCCCCAAGCCCCATATTCAAAATTAATTAATTTACGTTACACGTCCGTGTTTGGGTCACAGAAATACATAAGAAAAATGAATATAATCTTAATCAAATTCAACAAATTTCAACTTAATCGGTCCATTAGATTCAGAGCAAATTGGCTGTGACAGACGGACAGACACGAGTGATCCCATAATGGTTCTGTTTTTTTCCTTTAGCGGTACGGAACCCTTAAAATTTTACCTATTGTGGTATAGTAATCTTATTCCAGATGCATCGTCTTCACATATAATTAATGTATACAAATATTGTAAAACATTTTAAAAGAGTAACGGTGGAGTTTCTTGCCCATTCTTCTCCATACGAAAACTACCTTTTGGAAGGGGCGACTAGAATCAATTCTATTTTTTGTTTTTGACGTTCAAAAGTGCCTTTTTGTGCCTAATTGAAATAAATTATTTGACTTTGACTTTGAACATTGAACGTTTCAATCATGTGTGTATCTATATATTATGCCTAGCTATTTCTCAACTATATTGGGGTCGGCTTTCAATCTTACCAGTAAGTGTATCCAAACTGAAAATTTCCAAACCCCTTTTCTCACTATTTCATAAAACATTTTCTCACATTAAGAAAATTACAAGTCACGATGGTAACATCACTTCCATTCACTCCCCCACTTATAAACAACATTGCGTGTTATTGTACTTCTGACATTCAACAAAATTTTGACAATAAAAATTGGATATCAAATCAAAAGTTTTAATTACATAATGTTTACAAGCACCTGTTCGCATGCAATGTATTCAAATTAAGAGTCTATACGAGAGTTTTATTAGAATTTAAATTATCTTTGCGTTAGAGACCTTTGACCAAATAACTTTCAGAGTAAAGGAACGGTGACCGCAAAATCTGTTTAACAAAAATATTAAATTCACTCACTGACAGACAATGCACACCCTAATCCGCTGGATCTAGAAGCATGTGTACAAGAGTTCTTTATATAGTGAAGGTGAACACTAAGGATGGATTTTTGAAAATTCATCCCCAAAGGGTTCATAAGGGGGGCTTGCGGACGGTGAGCAATGGGTTGCTCGCCGCCAGATAAGGACCAAGCCCGGGTCGACGGCGCGTTGTGTTCCACGCGTGCCTCAAAGAGATGTCAGCAGAATTGACGGGGTTTGCTAGGGCCGATGGCTGCCGGGGTTGCGAATAAGGCCGAAAGGGAAATCGTGGCCCCCGGCAACATGGCAACTGAAGGAAAACGGGTGGGTTTTAGTCATTTAGAGTCTGATACGCCCTTCCGCTCCACCCAGAGTGGGAGAAGTTATTTGAAAATTTACCACCCAAAAAAAAAAGGGGATTCATAAGGGGATAAAAGTTTGTATGGAAGTTTTTAATTTTTGCAGCTGGGCATGCCATCGGGCACACGGCTTATCTAGAAATAATTTCGATAATTTAAGTACCACGTACTTTTGTTTATGGAAACTATACCATGTAATCTAATAAAAATATGACACAGATATTATGTTTATGTTTATTTTTATGGTGTACATAGTAAATTGTATTGTATGTTCTATTTAAATGCAAGTAAATCCTATCAGAAGGTTGAAAAAAACGAATCTCTTACAAATTAACGCATAATCAGCAAATATTATAATGTTACTGCTGGGAGACAGGCCTCTCTCTGTGAAAGGGAGTACACGCATTCACAATGAAGCATGTTGGCCCGGAAAAGACAAAATAAACATAATGATGACGGTCCAGAATAGTCTCAGTCAACAATACAACTAGCAAATAATAATCCTCTACTCCTCTTTATCTCTTTATTGGCTCAACTACTTTAGATATTGGCTCAGATACTTAAGATTCTTAAGTACAATCAAAGCACCAGCACAGTTATTATTCTATATTTATCAGCGATATCCTTTTAACAATAGGGTCTTATCAAATTCCCCGCGGCTATGATGAGACCCACACAGAGAATAAACTCAGAATAATGCCAAAATAAAGTGGGATTGTCTTGCTAAGTGGAATATTATCCTTTTGAGACAATGATTTCGTGAATAGAATGGTCGTTGTAGAGCTCTTGTTTTCTTAAGTATGTAATGTAAATGTGGAGTTTGCGTAAGTATGTATTTTTAGGGTTAAATAAACGTTCGTTTGAATGTGGAGGGAATGTTTTCGGGGGCAGAGGTAAGGGCCAGGTTAACTTTACATTTCTTCGTGACAGCGCTTTTGCAGCGTTTGTTTTGTTTGAAAATCCTGGCTGTTTACATTTTGCATGCAAAAGAGGGAAATTGCATGAATTTGTTTAGAGTGGTTAAGTAAATGTGACGTGTTTTCTCTGTCTTATAGTTTCCATGATTACCTACCGTTAACGTTTCTGCCAAACTATTGACGAATGAAGCAACCTAATTTCATTATTATTGTTGTAATAGTATGACTTATATGTACGAGTAATACGAATTAATAGTATAATTTTACAAATAATCCTTTTTGGGAGCTTAAATCCGATACTCCGTTCAATTTAAATCCAATCTGGTAAAGAACAATTAATTTATTATTCAACAACTGAAATTCAAGTTTCACTTTGAAATAATTAAGTTTTGGTAATTTCAAATTTAAATGAACGTATTGCAACTTACTCAATCTTGTTCTGTATTAATACATTTCAAGTAAGATAGGTTAACAGCCAGACAATTTTGGTTGCTAGGAATTTCTTTTAAGAGCTATCTCTTTGGCTTAAATTGGAATGCAATTAGCCTTGCAGCTTCGTTTTCGCTCGGGAAGATACGGGATAGCTCGGGAAGTGGACTGCTTTGATGTAACAATCTTATTTAAGACCCAAATTAACGGAGCGGCGCGGCACGTCCGTATCTCTCCACGGAGTCACAGAATGAAAATCATATTATCCGTTTCGAGAATTAATTTTGTTTTAAATCTAGATGTTTTTGAACGTAGTTATATTGTATTTTGATATCCAATTAAGGGTTAATTAGAATTTTTACCTTCGTTAATTTATGTTGCCTTATTATTTTACAAAAATAATATTATTTCTTTGACCCACATTTATTAATGTTGGAAAACCAGAAAAGTTATATTTTAAAAAGAAAATTATCGTCTGTCTACGTAAAACACTTTTTTTTTGTAATTAAAGATTTGGAAATGCATGGACATAAACCTCATTTTTATTTATTTGTAATCTCTGCTTACGTCTTATGTAAAGGAAACTAGAGAAACCTCCGTACTTCAGTCTTAATCGATGGTCAACACAAGAGGGCACGAGTGTCCCACTGCTAGACCCAAACCCTTTCCTTAACTTACCACAGAGAGGTCCTCTACCCTACTTATTATTCAAACATTTCACTTACTCACAACCTGTACTTAATAGTGTCAACCTTGAGGGCGCATGTGCTATAACAAGCACAAAATAGGATCTTTTCAATATAGTTTTCTTTAAAATAAGTAGGTCCATTCAAATTTTCTTGACAAGCCACATTTCGTCATAAGCATTTTTTCACGTAAAAGGCTATCAGTTACTTGGCCAGTTTAAAATGATTCAGAATAAAATTCAGATAAACAAACCTTTTTTTTACATAGCATAATCATTTTTATTTTATTTTATTTTATTATATTCGGGAAACTTACAGCTAACTTACACAGTGTTCTTAAATTATATAAAATTGAAGGCCATTTACAAGTTTCCACTGATAAACACGTGACATAAAAAAGTGAAAAAATGTCGGTACAAAATACCCATTAAACATAAATTAGGAAAAAAAAATAGCACACGATAAATTACAAACTAAATCAATCAGCCTATAATGTTTCCATTGTTGGGACACAAGCCTCCTCTCTTCGAGAGGGAGTGGGCTGTTATGTACCACGCGGGCCCAGTGCGAGTTGGTAGATGTCACATGTCTTCGAATTTTAGGTTCTAGGACATGTCGGAACTCTCGACTTATATATATGTTTTTCTTCACCATTTTGAGAGCAGTGGTGATAAAATAATTTACACAAAGTGAAGCATCTAGGTTCGAACCTACGACCTACAACTAATAAGTTGCGGCTGAAACCACTGGGCCACCACTGCTCTCACTGGGACACCACTACTCTCACTACGCCACCACTTCTCTCACTGGGCCACCACTGCTCTCACTGGGCCATCACTGCTCTCACTGGGACACCACTGCTCTCACTGAGCCACCACTGCTTTCACTGGGACACCACTGCTCTCACTGGGCCACCACTGCTATCACTGGGCCACCACTGCTCTCATTGGGCCACCACTGCTCTCATTGGGCCACCACTACTCTCACTGGGACACCACTGCTCTCACTGGGACACTACTGCTCTATTTTTTTACCCACTGATGGATATATGCCTCCCCTTTTTTTTGCCATAATTTCCGGTTTCGCGCGCCCCTTATGCAGGTGTTTCCCGTGACTTGGGCTATATTATCAACCCAACGTGCTTTTGAGCGGCCCTGATTTCTTTATTAATAGTTATATCAATGACACATTATTAAGCAAATTCTGCCACGCCGATTGATTACGCAATGTAAAGAAAATAACGCATCAATCGAATTCATTTTTCAATTTCGACATTCACGGCGACGATCAGAGATAGTAAACAAAAACATAATACTGAGTTATGTGATCAAAATTTAAAACAGTAATCTTAGTAAAAATTATACTAGTTAATAGACTTACCCAAGATCCCGAGCCTGTAGTTGATAGTGACGACAACCAGGCCGGCGTGGGAGGCCAGGACAGTGCCGTCGTAGGGGTTGCCAGAACTCCACTCGTAACTCTCTCCGTGCACGAAGACTAGAACTGGGTAGCGAGCCACTGCGTCTCTTACACCTGCTAGAAGAATGATAGAGGTTAGAGATGTTGATACAAGAAATATTTTATAGTGGTCAACGTGAGCTTTCTTAAAATACTTTTTTTTTAAACAGAAACTATCTCACAATGATAGTTGTTTTTGTCTTCTCCGGTGTATTTTTGTTAATGGATAACTATCTCTGTAACTTATTATCATTCTCGTCATTTTGTGTAATGATAGTATTATGTAACTGTTCATTTTGGTCTCCAAATGTCACCTAGAATGTTACAGCGACTTCATACGTCCTAAATCAAGGCATATCCATTTCAAATTTCGTTTACTTCTTCGTTTTAATTATTATTTCATATCAATATACGATTAACACTATTTCACTTAGCAGAAGAAGCTGATTCAACTAACAAAAACGAAGAAAATTCTAGATACATATTAATACATTCCACAACAGCCCCCTGCGAAACAAATAGTACTTAATCAACAATATAGAAAGAACGATAACAGATAATCACCAAACTTATCCAAAAGAGCAATATAGCCCGGGTCATAACCGAACTAATACGTCGCCCCGAACAGAAGGACAGACAAGATATGTTATACCTATATGTTATTTTTATGAGCGTCTAGAAACCAATAAATGTAGTGATGATAGCTTTCCAGGCGGTAACAGATAGTGTGGCCATTTTAGTAAAGTCTATCTAAGTATCTCCCTACCTCATACTTGATATTATTATGATATGAAAAGGTATAATATCTCCTAAGTGTAACACAATTTTAATATTCATGGACTTTTTGTTATTGGTGCTTACGAAACAACACCATGCGTCTAAATTCTAGCTAGACAGTGTGAATCTATTAAACTGGTTATTGAGAACTTTCAAGAGGAAATAGAGAATATGAAAACCGAAAACCAGACGAAAATGGATCATTACAATAAATTCTCGAGGAGATAATGTACCAAACCTGTCACTAGTTATGCAAAGTTGTGACCTTTTAACCTAACATATTACTTACTGTTCGCCTAAAGCTTGGAATAATGCCAACGCACTTAGTGTTAAAATTTGGCGTTCAGCTCACTCTGCAAAGATAAAAATGCGAGGAAACGTACCTACTTTAGTTTTAAAGGTCGATAATATACGAACGGTGGTGCTAAAGGCATAAGTAGGCATAGAAGATTTAAGAGCCACTACACAGGGGCGTAGTGAAAGAATTTCTAACCAAGTTAGCCTATTTTTCCCCGAATGACCCTCTTCGATTTTTTCTTTATTTTTGTTTCAAAGTTCTTTTGTCAGTTTTGAATCGGGGGAGATGGAGACGATTATCGGCTTTGGGTGGTTGTATTAAGGGCTAGTTTAATGTGAAATGAGACGACACATTTAATCGGAGGCAACGAATGTGGGGCATGGTTGCAAATGAGTAATAGGTACTTCTAAATAAAGAAAGTATTGCGGTTTAATGAAGATTTTTTCGATGAATGTCATAATAAAGATTCATCACTACATTCAATAAAGCAATTTGCTTCGTGTTCAAATATTGATTACTAATATAAGTACCTAGAGTATAAGATAATTAATTGATTCAGGCGTGACCTTGCGGAAATCCATTATAAAATACAATAGACGTGGACATATTTAGTAACCTGTTCCGCTTAGCTATTTCTAAAGAGCCATAAAAAACTCCTGAAAGAAATCGACACGTGTTTCACCTCTCAACGAGGCATCCTCAGGATGACGATGGACTTGTTGCGAACTCGAACACGGTTGCGAACTCGAACACGGTGTGTTGCCACCATAGAAATATAAAAAACAGGAGAAGTGGCATGGGGGCGTGTCTGTGTCCGCGCGTAATGATCAAAGTGCTCATTGCATACGAAAATGGCCGTCTCCGCGAACTAGTGTGCTTTCGGCCGTGATCGGGACAATTTATAAGAATGCCGTGTTGTTCAGTGGTTTCTTGTAAAAACCGAAGTCAAAACAAAAACTTTGTGAATCATGGAATCACTTACCATATGTAAGTACAAGTATTTTACTATATTTGTCTTTAAAATAATGAAAAACAACAAATCGTAAAATATTTCTTGCTTTTACTACGTTATTTTTGTTTCCAAATATCACAGCGACTGTACTATTTTTGCACTACATACATTGCTCGTTAACCACTACCTAAATATGTCGCTCAGTGACTCAACAAGCAATGTAAAAATCACAAAACGATACTGTGGACTGCGGATGCATCGCGCAGTACGGCCGCTGTGTCTGGCGACGAGCTAGTGATGTAGTTGTGCAGATCCACTAACGTAGGCTATCGACAACAATGTCGTTTGGCGAATGAATTTATTGCTATTATACTTTATTCTTCAATTTGTCAACTGTTTTACCCGGGTGGAAGATCGATGTGAAATAATGTGTTTTACTTATTTTGTCGTAAAGTAAGTTAATAAAATTTTAGGTGGAGTGTTTTGGGTTTGAATTATAGGATTAGATCTCTTTGATAATATTAAGTTTCACCAATTTGAGCAGTCTCCGATGAATAATCACATAATATTTCTAATTAAAGCATGTAATGCAATGCAAAGTCATGGAAAAATATATTAATTTAAGATTACACTATTTGACAAAAAATGCCACTCCAGTAATATTAAAGCGTCAAGTGCTGCACAAATACCTCCACTTTACAGGACAGTGAGTAAACATCATAGCAGGGTTCAACAATACCTACTGTTTCAATAAACTATGACAGGTTAAACCAACGTAACTGGATTTTTTAATTGTTTGAATTTTTTGCTTATTATTTATTTTTATTATAATATTTTCTGGACTTATCGTTTTTATTTATTTTATTTTCAGGACACCAAATTTTTTAAAGTATAACGACGGTGAAGTATCAATATCTAATAACAACAAAAACATGGTTTTACAGGAGGAAAAAAAAACGTTTAATTTCCATAGTTTTTGATCATTTGAAGTAAACATTAAACTCAAACTCAAAGCATTTATTTCAATTAAACCATTTACAGGCACTTTTGAATTGTCAAGGAATCGGTCAGTCAGAAATAGGTATGAAGCTAGTTGCCCATTTCAAAGCGTAGTAGGTACCTATGGAGAAGAACGGGCAAGAAACTCCACGGACACTCTTTTAAATAAAAAATTGTTACAAAATATTGGTTACATCATTCATGTTGAAATTATACATGTGAGAACAATGTAGAAAGACGTGCACGTTAGAAGCGTCCGTAATAAAAAGATAAAACAAAGAACAATTCAAAAAATTAAAATAAGCCCTAATAATTAGTAAGTGAAAACCGCCAAAATGTTAGTTATTAGATATTGATACTTCACCGTCGATAATATTAAATGGAAGAATCGATACCTTTCCGATTTAGTCAATCACTAGCGTATATGTAAAATAAATTGTTTCTGTACAGCACAACGATAGAAATGATGTTTTCGTGTGAGTGAGTTGTACGGTGCATGGTAAATGCACGCTGTGTTTGATGGAATAAGGTTTATAATTGATTGTGTAGTACGTTCTGATTTATGAATTGCAAGAGTGAGCGCAGCCTCATATCTATTTCTGCATGTGTAGTTGTGGCGACTAGTGGCGAGGTAGTGGGGACAAAGTGGAGACATTGGGTTTCGATACATTTTCAACTACCGGGCATATCTCCTTCTTTCTTATATCTATGGTTGCCACACTGAGCGCTGAGTGCAGACTGAACCTTATCGCCCGTCAAACCCACTTATATAGTGTCGCCGTTATCAGTGCAAAGGTGACCTTGGCATACTCGGATTTAATTCGTTCAACAGTGTAATGTTTCCTGTATTATTTTTGACAATTTCTAAACTCTCTAGTACTGACATTCTGAAACCTTTATCACATGTGTGTAAAATTTCGAAAGTGTTATTATTATTTAACGAATGACCTGTATCTATTAAGTGTTGTACAAAATGGGATTTCTCTGGATAACTATTCCTGTACGCTGCAATATGTTCCTTATATCTTGTCTGAAAATTGCGACCAGTTTGACCTATGCAAATACCATTACAATCATCGCAATGTAACTTGTATACACCTGATTTTTTGTGGTTTTCCAATCGATCTTTTCCGTTACAAATCTGTCTTATTTGTTTTAAAAGCTACCCTTAATCCATTTCGAAACAATGATACCTAGAGTATCTAAAATTCTGCTCTTCACAAAAATCTTTTATTAAGATCTTTGTCAAAAACTCATTCTCTGTAATCACAGGAAAAGTCATCTTTCCTTTTACGTACAGAGAATCGCTGAAACAGTACCAATCCAAGAAGCATTGTTAGTCCAACAAAAGGACGAAAAAAAAAATTTACCACATAAAAATTCAAACAATTTGAACAATACCGAACACTCACTATCTCGCATCTTTCCATTCAGATTGTCGGATGGAAACAAAAAAAGGATAGCTGTCTATCGGATTCGACGGGAATTTCCAGTGAAGGTTCGAGATATCACGCCCGTCCTCCCCCACCCCCACTTCGTCTTATCTGAGCCATGATGGATCGGGAAGAAAAGGATAAATCAAGTTTTTGTTGAAGTTAGATGTGTGGTGCAAGACGGGAGTGGATAGCTTGACTACTGTAGTTTTTGTAGACTAAAAAACTGCAAAATGTAACTTATAACTAAGAACTGTAGTTGAAATACAATAAAAACAACGCCAGTCGCAGGAAAGTCCGAAAGGGATACCGTGGCCCCTGGCAACATACAGGCAACTGAAGAAACACGGGTGGGTTTTAGTTAGTAATAGTCTGACAGGCCCTCCCACTCCACCCAGAGCGGGAGAAGTTATTTGATAATTTCCCACACAAAAAAAAAGCCTGTTTGTGATGGCACACAAATTGAAATGCACGAGTAAAGTGGAATATCAAATAATTTCGTGGCGTTTGAATGATTGGTCATTTAGATATTTTGTTTCTTATGCGTTTGTGAGCATATATTTTTAAGTGTCCTGTTTCAAATTTAAAATGTTTCGTTTGTGTTTTGTATTTGGCCTGTAACACTGTAAAAAAATCTACATTCACGTTGACACCAAAATTGGCATGATACCCATTAAACACGTTTAAATCTCGCAATGTTCATTTAAAACAACACGGACATGCAGCAATTAGCACGTCATTCTGTATATGACCAGTTTATTACTTAGACCATTACAGTAGGGACTTTCATAAACACTGGCCGGGAACATCGAGGCTATCTTGCAAATCTGCACGGTAATGAGGGTGGAAAGGGATAGATATACGTTTGTATGATCCCACCGCATAATGTGTAAAGCTAACGATGTAGAAAAAAATGGCTTATGGTTTAGAAAGCTTCGGAAGAATTTGGGAAGTTTGTCAATGTGGCTTTTGATAAAAGAGTCTTTAAGAACCAATAACTGTAACACTCGTTTGAATCGATTCCATATTACGGCATCTTATGTGTTGGCTATATTATGATAGCGTGTTTTAATTGTAATTTAACGCTATCATCACATCTAATTATTCACATTCCATTTACTTTACAACTTAACCGAAACTTCGTCGAAACTGAACTGTATCACCTTCATAATAATAATTCACCCCTCAAAGTTACTCAGCGTCCAAATTGAAACATACTCTTCCATACATCATATCCTCCTCATCGATTGTAATGCAATTCACAAAATCGATGTGTTCTAAGTCAATCCACTCCTGGATATAAATCAAATCCGGAGTTCCGAAGCAATAAATCCGTATTTGGGTCACCATTTACTTGTACCCATCGTGTTTTATTCAGTTGATGATATAAGAAGCGTTTCTAATAAAAAACCGTGAAGCGGAGATACGGAGTTTGACGTTGGTATTTAATATTGTTGACTTTTTTTTGTTTGGGCTCTTTATAAAAGGGTTGAGTAAAGTTTTAAGGAGTGGGTGATGCGGAAATTCCAGACGAGTGGTCTTTGAAGCTATACATATGAAAAATACTTAACTATGATACGTTACTGGGTTATCGTCTAGTCGAGATGTTTCATGAAAGGTTGAAAATAAACTCCAACTTAGATCTCTGGATAACCTGTTACGATAAAGATTAGTATTTCTCAAGAAAAACTAGTGACTAAGTCCAATTATTTATAATTGTCGTAATAATCTCTGATGTACCAAATTTTATCTAGATGAATTTCTAGTTCTTGCGAAATTCTTGAGAATTAACAAAAGACAGTCAACTTTTTCTGTCTTCAGGGCTATTCATTACAAAATAGACCTAGACTTTTTCAGAAAAATCCTGTAACGTTTTTTTGTTACGAGCTCCAAAAATCTTGATAAACTTTCTAGTCTCGATCAAACAAGGTTCTCTGGGGACAAGTATAGCAAACTTTAGCCTACATCCAGACATGAATAAAGAAATATTTATCCACAAAAGTGATCGCAGCGCCTGTCTGGTCCGTTGGGATTTTTTTTCGGTTAAAGCGAGTGAATCTAGGTCTCACGTTGGGGATAAAGTGTGCTAATGTTTACGTGACAGTTGTCTTAAGAAGGTGCGCGTTGGTAGTACGTCATTCATGATTCTTTTATGTGAATGGTTCTATATTAATGGAGTTTTATTGTGGAATTCAGATTCAGATTCAGATTATTTATTTGTAAACATAGGTAACAGATACACGGAATTGCAAGCCGATTTCCGGCCACCGTAGGCGCGGGCTTGCGGACGGTGAGCAATGGGTAGCTCGCCGTCCGATAAGGACCAAGTTCGGGTTGACGGCGCGTTGTGTTCCACGCGCGCCTCAAAGAGATGTCAGCAGAATTGACGGGGTCCGCTAGGGCCAATGCCTGCCGGGGCTGCGAATATGGGCCGAAAGGGAGATCGTGGCCCCCGGCAACAGGGCAACCGAAGGAACACGGGTGGCTTTTAGTCAGTAAGAGTCTTACACGTCCTCCCGCTCCACCCAGAGCGGGAGAAGTTATTTGATAATTTCCCAACCAACAAAAAAAAAAGGTAACAGATACACAGGTGTGTGAGATGTTTAATTTTTTTGTAAGTCCTCTATGCTTTGCCATTGGGCGTACAAATGTTAGTATCAATTTTAATTTTAATTATTTCATTATTCACTTCACAATATCAAATAAAAATTATAGAATGAGCTAGAGTGTGGCTAAATCAATATAATACAAGTAACCTGACAATTAATTAAAAATTACAACGTCATAACATTATCAAATTAATAAAATTTAAAAAAAAATGTCAACTATAAAAATTTAAGAAAAAAATTTACAATTTATATGAGTGTGTTAGTGTTTACCAAAGATGAATGTTGAAAATACCAAGTATATGCTTTTCGATCTTTCTTCACCATCGAGTTGCTTTTTATTACTTGTAATTTTATACAATTTATTGTTCGTTTTCTGTAACATTATACATAACATAAAAAGCTGTTATAGGTATTCTAGAACCAATTTATCAAATGAAAAGTTATAAGAATGAGTAATTTTCATCGTGTAGTTAATAACGGTATATTAATGTAAGGGTTAATTGTAAATGTCAGATATATATAGAAAATAACCTTTTAACTCAACAAAAGCATGTTACGCTTCCAATATTTCATCTAACGTATCCCTATTACGTTCAAATAGAGTTAACGTTCTTCAATCACTTCCCCACCATTGGCTTTAAATGTTGAGCAATTCACTCGAAACGAAGCTTCATATGATATAACATTTATAAAGAAATATTAAGAAAATTTCATATCAAAGCAGCATTCAATATATCGAGATATATTTAGTCATGAACCGAAAGAGATTCAAACGAAAAACTGAATTTGAACTTTACTTTTTCAAGTACTTTGTGATGTTGTATTCGTAAATTAGCTTATGCTTATTGATTTGGCTACGTAAAACTCTTTGTTCTTGTGGGAGAAGGAGTTCAAATGTTATCGTTATAATGTTATCATGCTTGCTTGCTTAAGGATTTCTAGATAAAAAAGAACAGAGACAAAGGAAGATATAAACTTATCTATGCGTATACTCGTAGATACCTACATAAATCTAAGTTTATAGGCGTGAGGCACAACAAATATAATCTTTTACGATGCATTAGCATTTGCTTCGTGTAAGCGCCATTGAGCAGTGGTGGTCCAGTGGTAACAGCCGTGACTTACGAGTTGTAGGTCGTTGGTTCAAACCCAGACAGGCGCTTTACTTTGTGTTAATTATTTCATCACCACTGCTCTCAAAACGGTGAAGGAAAACATTGTGAGGAAACCGGTATGTCCTAGAACCAAAAATTCGAAGACATGTGACATCTACCAACCCGCACTGAGCCCGCGTGGTGGATTACGACCAACTTCCTCTCACAGAGAGGAAGCCTGTGTCCCAGCAGTGGGAACATTATAGGCTGATGATGATGATGAAGCACCATTGCTTTTCAGCATTTGCAAGTTGTTTTGTATTTGGGCTTTAAACAATGCTGTTAAAATCTATCGAACTCCTGATGATGATGTAAAACAAAATACAACATTAATTTGATTGTTAAGGAGTTAGGTATATGTTACGTCAAACACAAAACTTGCCGCAAAACATTTTACGCTTACGCCACAAAATTTCCACGAACCAGAAAAACGTAACAACACTATACATCATTGTAAGTAGATCTCGTGCTTCATAAACCGCCAACACTATCGGTTATCCCTTGATGGATCGCATCGGGGGCATAAATCAACTTTCACTGTATAAATCCATAGCTTCACACGGCTGTCAAATCAATTTTTTGGTATAACCTCGTGGTTAGATTATCTTGTTATTCTATTTTGAGATTAGATTCCCCTAAAGTGGTTGTTTTTGCGAGAAAATAGAGAAGAATTTTGTCGTAAACGTCGTACTGGTAAGTGGTTCTATGTGAGTAGGTAGTGTTATATTGAGGTTATTTTTGTAGACACGTGTCTAATGTAATTGTGACAGATCTTTTTTAAGAGAATGTATATATCCTACGCTACGTTATATGTTAACCACACGTAAATTTTAAATTTCTTTATTGCAATGCTTGAAACTACATTAAATTGACGTAGATGTTTTGAGTCATCGCTGAAAATGTGAACAACTGAAAACATTATCACTACCAGTCAAAAAATTAAAGTGATTAGGTAATGATCGCTCTGTATTTAACAGTACATACATATCAGTGCATGAGAATCCATCAAAACACAAATTTGGAAGATCGTGCTCAATCCACGCGAGATAGAATTTATTCAGCACATTCAAATTACATGACCACGTTTTGGTCCGCGTAAATTTTGTACCGGAATTATGAAGGCTTCGGGTACGAATACCGTAATACCGTTTAGACTCAAATACCGGAATCCGACGTACCATAATTCGGAAGTTTTCCGGAACGCACGACGCTAAGGGAAGTATGTAAATGCTTAAAATGATCGTTGCCTTTCTGGTATTTCATTTTCGGTATTTTAACAAGTTCCTTAGTAGTTTGTCGCAGAATTTTGTGCTTTGAATATAAGGTTTATTTTTGTGATTTAGCAACGGGTCAATCATTTTAAATGCTTGTTGCCTATCTTCTAGTCTACGAAGTTTAAAATGTATCATGTTATGATAATGACATTCTCTATACATATTTTGAGATTTATTTATCTAAACTAATATTTTAAAGAAAAATATTAGATTTTTGTATGTTTGTTTGTTACGCTTTCACGTGCACATGGGCAGACCATACATAACCTGGGTTAGCACATAAGATACTTTTTATCCCGATATTCCCACGGGATCGAGATTTATGCGGGTGAAATCGCGGGGCTTAGCTATTTAACCATAAAATTGTCTTTCTCTTTATCCAAATCAAAAACCACTTTTCATAATTACTAATATCTGTTACAAAATATATCTGCTATACTCATAGTCATTTCGCCTCACATCAGTGTTATAGACACAGGTAGAAGAGAATTTTAGGGAGCGGCATAGAGCGTCATTTACGGTTATTAAAAAGCCAGAAGACTATTTCGGAGTACGGTCCCAAAACCGCGCACGTACGTGTTCGGAGTTTGGCGCAAAATTTTCCGGGAAATCGCATTTTTGGGGACGAGGAAAATCATCTGAATTTCAATTTAGATCGAAAATTTCACGGTGTATTACGCCATTATTTATGTTGTTAGAATTGTAGATGACAGGATGAAAGGTTATGCTCCTGAAAATTATAAAAAAAATACTCCGTGAAGAATCTACTAGTGATACGAAATTGTACCTATTGATTAATAACGGGAAATAATAAAGCTTCCGAAACAAAAAATTACTTCCAAAAATCTGTTGTTGACTGTAATACTAAATTTTCAAAAAAAAAAATACGAAACTTCCGAAAAAAATACAAAGTTTCCGAAAAGTCTATATGTTGTGCTACAAAAGTAAGTAAGTAAGTACAGAAACCTTGCCAGCTGCATATTGCATGCTCGCTAGCATGCTGCATGCATGGTGTATGCTTGTTTGCATGTTTGAAAAATATTACGTCAGTAAATGCTGTACTGATTTTTCGAAATGTTCAGTATTTTATTCGGTCGTTTCTTTATTTGTATTCGCATACAAGTTGTCGGAAAATTTGTATTTATAGCAGTAAGTTTCATATTTTGAGTATGCACATATTTTAATATTTTTTCGGAGCTTTTATTACTACCCATTAATAACTAGACGTCCATTGTAATAACTGCAGGTATGATGTTATAAGACAGAAAGCAGTAGTGGCTTACTGGTATGGGCTCCGACTTGCGAGTCGTGAGTTCGAACCTAGACAGGCACTTTATTTTGTGTATTTTATTTCAGCATCACTGCTCTTAAAATAGTGAACGAAACCGGCATATCCCAGAACCAAAAATTCGAAGACATCCACCAACCCGCACTGGGCCCGTATGGTGCATTATGGCCCAGTCCCTCTCACAGAGAGGAGCCCTGAGTCCCAGCAGTCTGAACAATATAGGATAATTATGCTTAGGATGTTATGAACATAATTATAATAAATAATATTCACAGGCTTCATTAACACTTTTAAAAATTTCATATTTGGGTATATTTTAATTATATGTATACATATATACCCGTGTTCAGGTGTCCGGTAATGAATAGATAACCTTGAAATAGCATATAATAGACCTTATGACAGCTCTAAAAAAAAAAACAAACGTCCCAAGTAGTACGTAAGACACGATAAAAAAAACCGATCAAGAGCGAGTCGGACTCGCACACCGAGGGTTCCGTACCATTTTAAACTTTCATCGGCGAGGCCTATATTCGTCAGAGAATTTTACACGCCCTAGTAGCTAGTAGCCCCACTTCGATTTTTTAAGACGCCCGTTCAGAACATGTAGCCAAAAAAAAATCTTTCTAAATTTCAAAATAGTTGGGCAAACGTCATCTAAAACCGTTTCAAATTTCAAGTTGATAGCATTAGTAGTTCTTGAGAAATCCAGCTGTGACAGACAAACGGACAGACAGACAGAGTCGCACCCATAAGGGTTCCTTTTTACCATTTTGGTACGGAACCCTAAAAATACTGTGCAATTTCTAGTCAAATTATTTACAGCCTCGCTGTCGGCAGCGACACAAAATCAAACAACAGAATAACCGGCGGAATTCATTTATTTGTGGTCATGGTGACGAAGAATGTAAAATAAGGTAAAAAAAGGTTATAGTTAAAATCTTAGGTACTACTTCGATTTCTCCAAGATCCCATCATCAGATCGTGACCAAATGGCAATAGGACCAACTTGAAAGTATACCCTTTCAAACAAAAAATATTTTTTTCATATCGGTCCAGCCATCTTCGAGTAAGCGGGGAAAACACATTAAAAAAAAAATAAGATTCCGACGATCTGAGAACCTCCTCCTGTTTTGAAGTCGGTTAAAAATCCTTTTATTGATGAACTTTGAATGCCTGTTAGTAGAAGTAAGACTCAATAATTTACAATGATTCACTAATGACTCTCAGAGGTTTTTTTTTTCAGAGGTATTGACACAAAAACCTCTTAATCCATCTCACATTACACAACAACAGACATGAACACAAAAAAACAAACATAACAAAAGCAAGCTACAAATTCAGGAAAGTCTCGCTAATCGCTCCCCGTTCCAAACTCAGATCCTGCCCAAAAAACATACCTAGGTGGAAAAAGTATCTCGTATGCGCAGAGCCGTACCACCGCATTTGTGACAAAAGCCAGTGACGTGCTTACTACGGAGGACGAGAGGAAATGTACGGCTGCCTCGTAATAAGAGAGAACAAGACGTTTTTTTGGACATAACCATGTGTGCCTTTAAAACGACTTTCGTCTGACAGAGTTCTATTGGAGTGGGTTGGATTAAGGTGCAGTCTTGTAATTAGTCAGTAGTTTCGGTGAGGGTTAGAGGCGGGTTCCTAAAAGTTTTTGGGTTAATGAAGTGGCAAATTGGATCTTGTTTCTAAAGATGGTTGTTGTTGTTTGAACGAGGAATTAAATAAATTTAAGAATTAACTGGAAATCTTTTCTGCAAAAAATATTTAACCATGGATTTGGGCAATTTAATGCCTGACTTATTCGGCTATCTTTCTTTCTCTTCTCTAACGAAGCCTAAACCACCATAATCCGCTTTACGGATTTCTTTACATACATTATTATTTGGAGATCCTTAAAACGAATTTTAAATCCGAGATATTATCCTGTTTCTTATATTTCTCAACTCCAAAACGAACTGAAAATCAACGCAGAAATGCAACATCATTACCGCCATTCACGTTCCAATTAGTCACATCCGTGGGTTCCGTAATAAAAGACATTTCATTTATTTTTAATACCGGCCCGCAGCCATCCAAAAAATATCTCTGTCCAGCCAACTGCTAAAATGAATGTGTCCCTCCACAGACAAGGACAAAAGTCTTTTTGAAAATTAGCTCACTGGAGCTTGGGGAGGTTTTAACTGAAATTATAAATCAAGTTTTTGTTCCCACCCTCAATTTACGAGTGTAATGCTTGCCTGACGAAATTTGGATTAAAATGCCTTGTTTATACATCCCTGTTGCCACTTTGTCGTAACAAAGTAAGGGAATAAATTTATCAGGAATGAGAAAGTGGAGGTTGTGTTGGTGACGACATTTTGATGGCATTCCTTTAGAAATGGGTCAATTTTTTCAAACTATAGCACTTCTAACTAGTTAGATACAACCAAGCGGTAATCAAGGAGAGCTAGCTGGCTTTGTATTTATTTACATGTTAATTTTCTTATAAAAGAAACATTACAATGCACGGCGTCACTTAGCCTGCTAATCCATTTGAATGTTAATAAGTTCTGAGACGCTAATCGGATTTGTAAGCACTCTTTTTATTCTTATCTTGTCTTTTCGGACGAGGATAACAAAATGAAGCTGCAATAGACGCCGAAGACATTAGCTGGACTTACCTTGAGCCGGTGCGTAGATGTTCAAATATAAGCAATCTTCAGACTGGTTCGTCAGGAACGGGAGTATCCTTTTCAAGTACTCCAGCCGTCCTTTTGATATCCTTTTCAATACAGCGGTTTCATTTCTTATATCGGGAAGTACTTGTGGACATACTGGGCTGAACTCTTCAGCAATTTTGACTCCTGACCATTGCGCGCCGGAAACGGGAGGCATGAATCTCAGGGAACCTACAGGAGGCGATGCATAAGGCACGCCCCTAAATACTTCAACTGGTTCTAAGAACCTAGATTCTGGAGTCACTATAAACCCTCTGAGATCACCATACTTAGTCCTCACTACCCGGGAACTGATGAGCGGTTGCGGCTGTTTCTCATCCATTGTGGTCTCGCCCCTAACGAGCCTGGATGTTAGTACTGGTAGCGTAATGAAGTGTATGATCATCAGAATTAACATGTTTCCGCTTCCACCGCCACCGTCCGAGTAAATGTCCCCGGCCGCTGACTGCTATAAGTCGACCATTTTGCAGTTTTGGTACGGTTCTGTAGATCATTTACTGGTTTATCTGTAACAAAGAAATACAATGGTAAGTGAACGTGGTAGTTTTAGAATTATCGAGGAATGGATACAGATAGTAGAAAAGACTTGAACAAATTGATGTAGCGCTTTATTCTTGATCCGTGCTGCAGAAATAAACTCAATGACAGTAGTGTGATTAACCGAAATAGTGACACAACCGCTGTCATTTAATTATTAAGAAACAAGTTACCCAAGTTTGGCGAACATAAATACCAGAATATAAGTAGATCATAACAAATCACAATATACGGTTTTCTAATAAACAAAACACACATATATGCTCGTATATTTCATTACAATCAAATTCAATGAAACGCGAGGTATAACAATAACTAGACAGACATTATATCGAAGGTCCACATCACACAATCATATAATTATACATACACATACGGTGTGCGCCCATGGCGCATGTGCGCATGGGGTTTATGTCGTGATGGCCCAATGGTTAATACCTCGCCTCTCATGCACGAGGTTGTAGGTTAAAATCCGGGCAAGTACCAACATGACTTTTTCCATTCATATGTACTTTCTGAGTTTATCTTGGATATTACTAACATCGGTGAAGGAAAAACATCGTGAGGAAACCTGGACTTATAGTTAATACACATAACATCACGCCTTGTTTCCCCGAAGGGTTGGGCAGAGGTGTCCCTGTGGCAGGTACACCCACATTTCGCCAGTTATGTTTAAGTCCCATGTAATAGGGGGCGAGCCTATTGCCATCAACCGGGCACAAATCCAGACACCGAGTTGCTACTGAGAAATTTCAGATAGAAAAACCCAATAACACTTTGTCCGACCCGGGAATCGAACCCAGAACCTCATGCTCAGCAATAGCACTTGCAAACACTAGACCAACGAGGCAGCTCATATAGGATAGTTAATATATGTCTAAAATTGCCAACTTGTCTTGAGCAAGCGTGGTAATCAATGCTCGTGCCTTCTCTGTATGAGAAGAGGCCTTTACCTTGCAGTGGGACAATAATAGGCTGGTATTATTATAGGGGCCCAATGAATAAGCCTATTGCAGTCGACCATTGCTATGTTTAACGTATTTCTGAGCGTGTTACTAATTGCACTGCCTCAAAGTTTATAGGTTTTATTTTAATCACCCTCTCTGTAACTACTGCATACCAAACAGTAAGCTGAATGCAGTTCGAATAGCAGATAAACCTCGCCAAACAACTAGTGCTATGGTAAATAATCAGCATGACCATAAAACTGAACAAAATGTTCCTGTTTTTTATTGGCTTTAACCTTTAACTCTTGTCATGGTGAAATTACTAGCCAGAACATGTAGCATGACAACCATAGAAACGGCAGATATGAAAGACAAAAAGACAGATTTTAGAAAGATTTTGAACCTATTTGGCGCGGCTGTAAAGCACACATTATCCTATATCTTATGTCAGTTTTTAATTTCGTTCAAAACTGTTCCTTGCATACTGTAACTGTGCCAAATAAACATTTATTTTCTTTCTTTTTATTTCTGCGGTGATATTTCAAAAATTAAGAAGAGATTTCGCGTTGGATAGAAATAAATGTCTTAGTCTATTTTTCGTGGAATAGAGATAGAAGTGGTAATACTACGTGTGCACGCTATTACGGTAGCACTGTACATAGATACTCCAGCACCATCATTTATGGAAGCACTTCAAGTGCTTATTAGTATGAATAGCATAAACTGAGTATTGTGCATAACAATCGCTCTCTTGCTAATACTGAAGACCCATCTACTGCTCTATGACTTTTCTCTCTAGCAATGTACTACATCTTCTGTAACTTGTACTTTACAGGTATAAGTCGCTACGTCACGTCCCGCTCGCTCGCGGCTTTCATTATTAGAACATGTTCAATCAAAACTGAGGCACGTCTTTAATCATATTTGCCTTAGAATTCGGCTGTATTATACAAAATAGTATTAAGTTCAATACATTCCATTTTGTAATGAGTTTATGTCAAAATGGAAGCTTATTTGACGACGCCTTTCAGCTGAATGATAATGTTGATGTAAAGTCCGGAGGGCCTCACGGTGGAGCATACGATGGAGGTTTATCCGACTTGGGCAAAGCACCGCCGTGTCCTCGTGGAGGCGATTGGTGGCGGTGATCCCTCGCGTCCGGCCCTGGTACAGGCCATGGTACGGAGCGGGAGGACATGGGAAGCCATCACCTCCTAATGCGAAGCAGTAATGCACGCAAAGGCGGAGGTGGAAAGTGAGGGAGAGGCAAATTTCACGCCCTCACACCTCTAGCCGCCGGAAAGGAGGAGACGCCTTAGGCGTCGGCAATCCCAGGCCGATTCCCAGCCACCGTAGGCGCGGGCTTGCTGACGGTGAGCAATGGATAGCTCGACGTCCGATAAGGACCAGGCTCGGATCGACAACTGATAACGCAACTTTTTAAAATTCGATTTATATTTTCCTACTTGGGTTCGGAGACGGTTCAGGGACTACCAAGTGAACCACGGAAAGGTATCTTGCTACAGTTTGCAACTGGCATCGACTGGCTTACCTGGCAGAGACGCTGTCGATTTTAAGAAACTGCCTGGTGATAACGACGATGAAAAAGTAAAATGCTACCGAAAAGATTATGTCAATCCTGTTGAAAGTCTTTGTTGAAATTGTTTGAATTGTCTTTGTTTGCCTCTTGTCTAGGTCTGCAGGTTTTATGTCGATATTTTCCTTCTGCGTTAGTCATAGAAAAGACTAACTCAGACAATAAGCTCATAATTAAGAAAATACACATTGATGGCCTATTAAACAGCTTCAAAACTGGAACATCATGCACAAAAAGCCAGGTTCTTTACCTTTCGGCTATCATCATCATCATTTCAGCCGAAAAACGTCCACTGCTGGACATAGGCCTCCCCCAAGTACCGCCACTTCAACCGGTTCTGTGCTTCTCGCATCCATTGGATTCCTGCGACCTTCACCAAGTCATCTGACACTTTTAAATGGGTGAATTAAATTTTGCTTATGCAGATACCTGTGTGAGTGTGTGTAAAATTTTGATATTGTATCCTTTATACTATTCATCAAAGCGATACTGATTTAGTTCCAAATGGATTATTGATGGATTTTGATTTAGTTTGACGATACGTTTTGTAGTTCAAGGCTGAAAATAACTTTCCGATTTGCTAGCTTTGTGGTAAAATTCGTAGACACATAAAGAAATATAATAATTATTAATTTGATGACTGTATTTGGATGGAAAACATGGAAATTACCTGTAATATTATGTATCACCATGAGATAGCAAAATAATATCAAAACGAACTTATTTAAATTTTATATGATTAATATTTTCAGAGTGCTTGTTGTGTATATTTGTTGTTATTAATATACACCAAAATAAATTAAGTGTATCTTAATAAAGTTCATTAATTAAAATAATTAACGTAAAAAAAATATACCGACGAATTGAGAACCTCCTTTTTTTTGAAGTCGGTAAAAAACGGCCCACAACCAATATTAAAATGGCTGTGATTGAGTTATTATCAATTGGGCTGTTAACAGTCATAATTGCAAACGAGCAGCATATTCCCGAATTAATAAAGAAATATCCACAATTATAAAAATAATTATGAGGTACTTATCCAGTTCAGTGAGGTTTCATCGGAGAGACGTTTTACCATTATTAATATACTATGAAATAAAAAAAATATTTAATAAAAAACTGTAACCTGACTACGGGAAAACAAATTATCTTAAAAGTACGAAACAAGAATATATTTCAGATAGAAATCAAGACATAGGTAAAAAAATGTTCAAGGTAAAGCCGTGGTCGTATGCCTAAATACCATGTGGGTGTCAGGAACACCTTCAAAATTATAATGAAAAATGATTTTAGCAGTTTTTTGCTTTGCCGTAGTCGAGTAAAAAATACTACCTATTCGAAATGAAAGACATGCGAATTATGAACAATTTCTATTACAATGAACGCACATCCTAATCTAAGGCATTGATTTATATCTGTGGGTTAAAGTGTCAGAAGCTTCACTAACTCCAGCACATAAGTAAGACTTACGTCTCACTCGTATAGACGTAGAAAAAGCTCTATGTAAAGAAACCAGTCATACATAATAACATGAAAACGATGCAGACTGCTAAGATGCGATCGATACACGCAAAAAAGCATCGCCATTCACAGAGGCTGTTTTAAAACTCTTTTTCCACCAATAAAACAACAATAATCTTCCATTTTCCTTAAATTCAAAATTCAATTCAATTCTATTCAGCCATTCAGCCTCCACCACAAAGTCACTATTCCACCAACCTACTTTCGATCCCCTATTTATCTCTTCACCAAACGTATTTGTTAACCCTATCCATGCTGATCAGATGCCACGTACTCTGAGTTATTGGTACAATAAATACGTTCCAGATAAACAAGCTAGAGCTAAACATGTAAACAGCAGTCGTAAAGTGTCCTCTCCCAAAGGAATCGCTTCCTTACCGTACATAAAACGCGTGATATGTATTCTTTGAATATTTATAGCGAGTGGACAACCAGACGGATAGTTTGGGTTGCGTAATAAAATACGGTGTTGAATGATTTATTTTTGGGATCATGTAGTGACGTCGGGTTAGCATGTGGTTGAAAGAAAGTAATGAAAGAAAAAAATGTTTAATGTATAATGTTAACAACGGACTCTTGTGTTAGGCTTGTGAATACTCAATCATATGACCCGAAGTCTAACGTCCAGTCTTATCCAGGGGTATCGAGTTACGTGGTGGTTGTGGTCATATACGCAGTCGCTCCATGTAAAATACAGATATTCAGCTGTATCTGGTTAGACTGGTAGCTAACCCCAATACATAATTTATAGTCGGTATAAAGGCTAGGACGATGATGATAGCAATATCCAGCTGATAACATCTCCGAGATAAGAACATTGACAAAACATCAAGAAACTGCGAAACGGAATTGAAATACGGCTAAAACCAACACAAAACCAAACCTCTAAGTTCATCAGATACACCGTAAACATTTTCCCTTAAGACAAGATAAATCTGTATGAGCATTTTTATCGAAGCGTGATTAAGAAACTCACATTACACGACCAACAATGTGTAAACACGACCTTACTTCTGAAACGTATCAGCGGCTATTGTACACGATCGGACAATGTGCCCGGTTTACACCAGCAGATAAGTCAAGAGACACAATGCATGGAACGCGATATAGATGCCTTTAGGGAACACTCACATACTCCTCATCCGATTTTTTTGTAAATAAAAAAGAATTGGCGTTTATTTCTTGATTTTGTTTTGTGTTGTAATGGATTTAAAGTTGAGAATGAGATGAAGACTTGTGTTTGTGTTTCTGAAACCGTATAACGTCCCTGACGAAGCTAACCAAATAAAAATTACGCTGTGGTCGTTGGGTAGTTGAAGTCAAAGTCACTTAAAAATTAAATGGAATTTGGATAGGCTTTCAGAAAATAGAAGGCAGTAAAGAATTTGCAACAGTTCTTTAGTAGTTATAAGTACTAAGCGTTATCTTTTATTAGCGACCCGCCTATGCTTTGCATGGTTTTTACGACTTGACAAAACCACAGATTAATACACATGGTTCACTTCGCAGAATCATTTAAATAAAAAGCAACTCTTGGCACGACACAATAAAGCACAGTTCAGGTCACACAGCGCTAATTACCTACAGTTATATTTACCTAGAAGTTTCGTCTCTTTCTGTCGCGTAACTCTTATATCTTTTGATTACTAATAAAAATAGCTAACTTTGTAAACTCTTCTTTTAAGGTGAATAATCCTGCAGAACATAAATTTTATGTAACTTTTACGATTTTCGCGGCGCACGCCAATAAAACTCCAAGTCAGCATGATTTTTTCCGACATCTTCAACAATAATCGTCAAATTTCAGCCAATTTACACGAAACTTTAATGAATTATACACAAAAACCTTCCGTATAAATTACTCCGAAATACTTACTCATTATTGGTGAGAACCGTTTGAAAATTCATTCAGTAGTTTTTGAGTTTATCGCGTTCAGACAGACAATGCGGCGGGGGACTTTGTTGTTTTATAATAGTGTAAAGATAGGATGTTTAATAGATATTTAGATTCTTTCGAATTTTACTATCTACCGTTCACTCCTGGCCTCAAAAATGCCAATATGACTCCTAACAGCCTCAAGTTCTGAAAGCTGTCGTCTTACGTAACCGACAAATCCAGAACAAACCTGAGTCTGGCCTCCTATTTGGGTCACAAAAGCCAAGATACAGTAGGCCCACATAACCCAAGACACGGTACGTCCATATAAGCCTAAATGCGGTAAGTCCACGTTAGTATAAAGACACAGTATGTACTCGTAAGCATAGATGCGGTAGCTCCACGTAAGCCAATTCCACACAAAACAGCTATTTCTGAACGATGTTATTCGCTTGTATTTCGTTATTTCCAATCAAGTCCGGCGGAACGTTTAGCTATCGGAAATAAGGTTTTATTGAATGCGACTGGACCGTTTGAATTTTGTTTGTGCGTCTACGTAAAGTTTGTTTTTTCAATCTCGGAGATTAAATTGACATTTTCAGTGTTACCTGTTTTTGGCAGTTTTTAAATAGTGATGCACCACAATCGAAATTTTTACGTAGCATACGGTTTTTCGTAGTACTTAGTAGTAGGTACGGTATGCTAATTAATGTTCAAGAAAAAGTTTTACAAACTACCGGGGTACATTGAAAGGTGCTGGACAAAGACAGTTTAGGTTATTAAGATTACACAACAATACCCATTTGTTCCATATAGGAGTATATGTTTTGAGCGTAGAAGCTCTCCAATATGTTGACAAAAGCTGCTTTTCCTCACCTGACCAGTTTTGTGTTGGGAGTCCCAGCCGAAATGAGCGAGGCTTCCAGCTGTAGAATGAGTACTTGAGCCAACACAAAAGAAAAACTTAACGTTAACAAAATAAAGCAAATAACACTTAAAATCGTAGACGTCTTATATCTATGGGCCCAAAAGACGTCAACGTCAGTTTGATTGAGAGTGACCGTATAATTGGCAGCGGTGACACTGTCCAATGGGGTTGGTCTTCTCAATAGACATGCCCGAAATAAAACAAACCGACTTCACTTTGAAGATCGGGTCATGGCTTTCGGTGGGGTTGCAAACGATAAGGATCATGTCGTAGACCAGCCCCTGTTTCGCCCTATGCCGATGGATGTCCGAAACGGGCTACCTTTGGCTACAAGGTCATTAAAGACATCCTCAGTAGGGATCTCCTTTTGGAATGCGCCTGATGACGACATGGGTTGGAGTTTCCTCTGGGAGGGAATACGTATAGAACGTGTAGTTTCGAGAAGTAGTTCACAGAAGAGACGGGAGAGATCCCTATAGTCCGAATGGAACTGTGACAATTAATACGTTAAAGAAATATACTATCAACCCTGCCTTGATTATGGCAGTCATTCAGATTCAGACAACATTGATTGTAGTCGAAGACTACAGAAATCCTTACGGCAGGCGTAACGAACCGGTCGGCGATAGCGGTGAGTCCAGCGGTGCAGCGAGCAAGTAGAAATGGCATGTCCGTTCACGGCGGCCGTTGGGCGGCGAGTGATTTTTGGCAACGGCCAAATTTTACATATTTTTATCATGTTGGCACAGTAATGATGCCCGAAATAATATATTTTGTACCTGTCGTTATATCACTTTACAAAATATCGAAAAATACGCATATTTTGTTTGGATAGGTTTATGTCACCCATTAGTAACAAGAATAATATAAATTCGAATGTTGGACACTTAAATTAGACTTAGAATTTAAAACGATACGATTAAAAAACCGGAATCATCGGAACAACACTGCGATAAGAAGCTGGCCACATTATTGTTGTCAATAAACATTTATTCTATTCTGTTTTTTAGTATTTATTGTTATAGCGGCAACAGAAATACATCAACTGTGAAAATTTCAACTGTCTCACTATCACGGTTCATGAGATACAGTCTGGTGACAGACGGACAGGCAAACGGACGGACAGCGGAGTCTTAGTAATAGGGTCCCGTTTTACCCTTTGGATACGGACCCCTAAAAGCGGACTTTAATACATTTACAAACAATTGCATGCGATAAGTTAAGTCAACTGCTGTGTATAATGATGACTGTGATTTAAAAGATAATACAGTATTATTTTGACAGGATTTTATCATTTGACTTCTCGAACCTAAGAAAATTAATGATAAGACTAAGTAATTAAAATATTTTTGAATTTATCAATAATAACGAAGTTACAAGCATTTAAAGTGTATGCAATTCAAAAACAGCACTGCTACCATCTGACGTCACAAGACAGAAACGCCATAGAAAGCATAATTCTGTACATGATCGTTGTTGCGTGACAGGGATAGATAAAAAAATCAAAGAGCGTGTATTTACTACATTTTCCACCGATTTTAATAATTTTTTCACCATTTCTATTTATTGCCAAGTACTCTATTACCATTATACCAAATTTTCCTTCGCAAATTTTGTCTGTCTTCGAGAAATTAATGGAGGATTAATAAGCGAAACGTAAAAAAACACATGGGGAGGACAAACATAAGGAAAACTGCAGTTAAAACTATTAAAACCATAACAGTGAAGTGATAAATAATCCAAACATACAGAATCACAGTTTCACCTATCATCCAAGGAGTGCATCAAAAGATCTTAAATCTTCACCAGTCACAATATTCGTCCGGCACACTAAGTCTACTTCGCTATAAACATGGCTGACTGGCTAATCTATTCACCAGAACGCTATTTCCATTTACCTAATGCCGACACAGGTGGAGTAGAATCCCCCGAGACTAACAGTTGGCTCATAATAACTTCGAGCTATTTTCATATGGTTTGTGTTGACAGGTATGAAGTAGAATTCTACAACCCTAAAGGCTAGACTATTAAAACTAGATTAAAAGCATTTCAGTGACGGGGCCGTATATCAAAATCAAACTCATAAGTCATTTATTCAAATTAGGCTGAGAATCAGCATATTTTGAACGTCAAAATTACTTAAAACAGTCCCCCAAAACGCCCGCCCTTCACCACTATTAAGTGCGGCGCAACGAACTGCCCAGCAGCACAATTACCTATCTGTTATGTAAGAAGAGATTGACTTATC
The DNA here is from genome assembly GCA_949152395.1 of Agrochola litura. Lineage (NCBI taxonomy): Eukaryota > Metazoa > Arthropoda > Insecta > Lepidoptera > Noctuidae > Agrochola > Agrochola litura. The sequence continues at coordinate 1,787,571 of OX424493.1, forward strand.
GAACTGTCAAAGTCATCCAGTTTAAAAAGAGATGGCGCTATACGCCCTGTAACTCCATCTCTTTTTCGCACTACTAGAAGAAGATGGGCATTAGAACGAACCTGTTTACTAACATTATAATGATGACCAACCCTGTTGGGCAGTGATTAAGGTCACAGTAAATTAAGGATAATGGTTTGTTTTTATTGTGAGAGTAGGCCATTCAAGCTGTCACTAAGAAATGTCAACTTTATTTTTTTGCTAAATTGTTTTACTGACTTTGTTTCGGTGGAATAAAACTTTTGTTTGGTGTGAAAAGGAAAAAGGCCTTTGCCCAGTAACGAGACACAATACAAAATATATATATATATATATATAAATGTGCATGATAATGGTCTAATTAAAATAATTGATTTCAAAATGGCTTTTATCGAAAACTTATTGTAAACTACCCACAGTTGACAAAAAAAGGTTAAATGAAATATAATGTGTATAAGACAAAGTCCTAAACTCCAGTTTGTTACTAAGTTTATAACATAAAAAAATCAAGATTTCTTTGAATCCCATAATAAAAACATTTTCGCATCATATTTCTCATAGATATTCTGTGAAGATTGACTTAGCTTGTTGACTCCACTTATCTTTTTCATCAATAAACTCAACCAGTACTAAAGAATATTGGAAAAAGATTTTTCTAAAAATATATCAAAGGTTTCGAAATCATGTTCTAGAGTTATGTTCGTCAGGATAAGGTGACAAATGGCATGTGAAAATGATATTTACTTAGTGTTTAGGAGTTAACGATGCTTGAAGATTGGCAAGCTAGTTCAGGCACTACGTGGTTTATCTATTCTAGTGCCTGAAATATTTTAAGCAACTTTTTTAGTAACGTTACTGAAAAAGTTGGTTGGCAAATTCTGGTGTTTGATAATGATAGACACAATAAAACCATTGTGTCTCGCGCAGATCTACGTTTTAGCCATAGAACAGTACCCTAATTGCGTAACTTATTTTCGTAAACGATTATGACTAATTCTAGATCATCTCCTACCTGCGATTACCCATATAATAAATTTTTCCCTATTCACCGGAGTATTAACTTTCCTGTGGCGCAAAGCCTATGTTCGTCCACTACCTAAGGTCTCCAATCCCTCTCTTCCTACCGACTTCCGTCCAATTTCTATCCTTCCCTTCCTATCCAAAGTGCTTGAGGCCTGTGTCCACAAACAATTCTCCAACTTTGTTCATCGCAACTCACTCATTAGCCCTCTTCAATCTGGGTTCAGGCCTGGGCACAGCACTACTTCCGCACTCCTTAAAGTGACTGGCGATATAAGGGCAGGACTGGAAGACACCAAAGTTACTGCTCTAGTGCTGGTTGATTTCTCGAATGCCTTTAATTCAGTCAGTCACGACATCCTGTTAGCCATTCTCTCATATCTTATGGTCTCTCCCGAAGCTCTGGAATGGTTCTCCTCTTACCTTCAGGAACGTCAGCAGTCTATTCATGTTGGGGATTCTTCTTCATGCTGGTGTGATTTGGAAACTGGCGTTCCTCAAGGCGGTATACTTTCTCCTCTATTGTTTTCTATTTTTATTAATCTTATAACTTCCAAACTTCAGTGTGCGTATCATCTGTATGCCGATGACTTGCAGTTGTACTGTCGGGGAACGGTTGATGAATTACCTGACGCTATCGACAAATTAAATAGGGACTTGATAGCCATAAAAACCTGGGCTGATAGATTTGGTGTAGCCGTAAACCCTACGAAGTGTCAGGCGATCATCATTGGCAGTCCTCGCGGTATTAGCAAGGTGGATGGTTCAACCTTGCCAGCAGTTCTCTTCAATGGTTCGATAGTTCCTTTTAGCACTGACGTGAAGGACTTGGGCTTGCACATCGATAGTACCCTGAACTAGCGTGCTCAAGTTACTAAGGTAAGCCAGAAGGTTACTGGAACGCTGCGTGCTCTGTACCGTTTGAAAAATGTATTACCATCGAGTACGAAGACAATGCTTGTGCAGACCTTAATTTTCCCTATCATCGATTATGGTGATGTGTGCTACTATGACCTGAATGCAGATCTGCTCGACAAACTTGACCGTCTTCTCAATAACTGCATTCGATTCGTTTTCAATCTACGTAAATATGATCATGTCTCTGCGCGTCGATCGCTTCTAAAGTGGTTACCCATACGCCAGCGCAGAGAGCAAAGGGCGCTGACCACCTTGTTTTCATTTCTTGATTCTCCCTCTGCACCCAGTTATCTAGCCCCGCACTTTCAGTACATTTGCGACAACCACAATAGAAATCTACGTTCATCTCACAATCGTCTTCTTCAATGTCCCACCCACCGCACAGACTTCATTCACTCTTCCGTCTTCGTTCAGTCTATCTCTCTGTGGAACGCGCTCCCTCAGGAAATTAGGATGGCGACCAACCGATTATCTTTTAAAGTCAAAGTTCGCGAGCACATTCGCAAGAAGCTGGCAGTATCATCACAGCGGTAATGATTTCCCATTGTTTGTCTTGTTTGCTTTAGTAGTATTTTATGTGTATTTATTTTTGTTTATATTTATATATAATTGGAAATATATATTTATGTATATCTTTATATTTAAATAAATATCTATTCCTCAATTCTCGCTATTGCACCTACCACTGTTTGTCTCTGCATCACCCAAAGGTTGACTGGTAGAAAATGCCTTTGGCATTAAGTCCGCCTCTGTACATTTGTGTGCTTGAAGTATTAAATAAATAAATAAATAATTTGTTTCATTTTGACAGTTCAACAACATTCATTCCGTTATTTACGTTGTGGAGCAGATTTTTTTTCCAACTTATGAAGCAATGGATTAGCAATCTGTTTCAAATCAAAACAAATTGTAATTGATCGTATATTACGCAATTAGGGTACTGGTTAATCTCACGAAAGACATTGACAAAACGAAACAGGAAAGAAAAAACGAAAGAGCTAAAAAAACTTCTTTTTAACCGACTTCCAAAAAGGAGGAGGTTATATGTTCGACGCGTATGTTTGTTTTTTTTTTTTTTTTTTTTTTTTTTTTTTTTTTTTTTTATGTATGTCCATCGATTTCTCCGTCATTTGTGGACCGATTTTGAAAATTCTTTTTTTAATTGAAAGGGTATGCTCCCAAATTGGTCCCATATAAATTTTATTAACTTTGCTCGGGTAGTTTTTGAGTTAGCTACAAAATACGTATTTTTTTTCCCACTTAGTATGTAGATGATATGATAAGTTCCTGACACTGGTAGTAGGTAGTGGTATTCGAATGTGTGTGGGGTAGGTACCACAACTAAAAAGAGAAAAATAAAAACTTTTTACAAAAAAAAAACTACCGACTTCCAAAAAAAACACTACAAAGTGAAAAATAACTTTAATTTCGGAAGTCGGTGGCAAAAAACGAAAACACAAAACCCAAGACACCGACTTCCGAAATTAAAGTTATTTTTCACTTTGTAGTGTTTTTTTTGGAAGTCGGTAGTTTTTTTTTTGTAAAAAGTTTTTTTAAAACCCTTTTTTAATAGTAGCGTCAAATCTTCGTGTTTTTGTGTTTGTCTCCTAATCTTATCAAAACTACTTTTTATTTTAGTTGAAACACAGCAAAATTTACATCAGAGAGAAATAAAAAATACTCTTTGCACAATTTTCTTAGATAGGATAGACGCTTTAATATGTCTTTGTAGCATGTTTCGACTACTTTCGACCCCATAAAACGGCTATATAAAATAGTCCATGGCCATTCTAGAGGTCAAGTAGGACAATCTGCAATAAAATGCTGCAGAACGGCCGTCAACCTTTGAAAATATCTCATGCACTGTGTTGTAAAAGATTAAGTTAGGACGAAGATTTGAATTTCTGTCCTTGTATAGGATATCTCATAAATAACACAGTTAACCTTCAAAACTTATTTATTGTTCTCACAACTTATTATTATCAAAACTTATTTCTAAAAAATTAATCACCACGGAACAACAATACCACGACTGCTTGCTATCAACTCCCATCAAAAAGTGCCCGATCTCTACCAAGTCACTGCAACCGTCGCCCCCAGTGTGGCCAGTGCAAATCAATTCAATCTCCCGATTTAATTTCAATACTCATTTCCGCCATCAATACGGATGACGGCTACATACGGCCAGTACAACATTTTTAACCGTAGATCGACTCGATTTGTAGATTTTAAACAGTGTAGTTTTAGTTAAATTAATAAAACCTTACACTTGTAAGAAATTTAATTTGAAAATATATTGCTGAAGAAAAATATAGAATTTTATTAAAATTATAATTGATAGAGTTTGGGCCAAGAATGCAGTAGCACCTATTATTTGCCTGCTCAGGTGATAAATAGGGTATTTCAAATATCATGAAATAAACTATTTTGTTAAATACATGGTATTAACCCTGATAATTGGAAACATTGTAAAAACCAATTATTTTTAAAAGAAAAACCGTGGAGTTGCATGACCAAGCTTTGCCCGCATCTACTCAAATTCAAATAAAATCTTTTCACGTCAAGTTCGATATATTTAACTGTAATAAACCTAAATTTAAAAACCAAATAATAAAGACCATAAAGGCAAATAACAAACTATTAATGTATTAATTTTCCAACAATTTTTTCTCTTTAAAATATAAACTTAACCATATAAGTAATATACCTGAAATTACACTTATAGAATTTATATATTTCTAAGTAGTCCATTCGCATGTTTTATACTTATCCTAGTTATACAGGGCAACCGTTTTTAGCTATATAATACTGTAACACACATACTCAGTAACATACTATATGTATCGCTTTTGGTTGCCTAAATAAAGAAAAGAAAATAAGTAAGAGGAAGATTAAGATGAAAGTACAAATGAACTGAAGACAAAAGTAAATGAAGAAGTATATACCTACCTACATATGCATAGCTAAAAAGCTAAACAAATTTCTACATCAACTCTTGTCCAGTCAAGTTTTGGATGCACGTGAAGACAAGCCAATATCCTCAAAACAAAACGAAACAGAAACACTTCTATTAAAAGCACATTGCTAGTCCCTCGAGGCACAATATTACGTGGTAACTGCAGCTTTGCAAACGGAGCCAGTTTGCACGCCAATAGCTGCACACCTAAGGGATCTGTTCTCCAATTAAACGCAAGTTGCAGAACAATAAGCAACTGATACGTTTACTGAACTGGGATTCACTTGGAAGCAATGTCATCCATATCTTTGTTAACTACCTTCTGGGGAAAAGGGAGTTTGCGGCTAGTAGGGGTAATCGAAAAGGCTGTTTATAACTTATAAAATGTTTATAAGCAATAGTACCTAGAATAAAATATTGTACCTACCTGTGAGAGAACTCATGACTATGAACAACTTTTGCTAAAAGATCAAGTCTAAAATATTGAAAAAATACATTTGATTGGGTGATTACGCAGGTACTGCATTTTATGGTAAATATTCGTGACTTATTTATTAACATTTTATTGTTAGACGTTATTTGATAAACGTAGTATACAGAAGGTAGACTAGATGTTATGTAATTTAAGGAAGATAGACACTATTGTATTAGTTACCTTAGTGTCAGATGATAAAGATGATAAATAATACGGAGAGAATTAAAGGAACTCCTTGCGCACGGAACCCCTCACAAAATCTAAAGGTGCTGATAAACTTGAGCATTCACTTGTAACAAAATAACGAGCATTCACCGTTTTTAAATTTGTCGAGCTGAACAACGAACAGAATCAAGCATAGAGCCAAACATAGCTACGAACATTTTCACGATCATTCTAGCAAATGCTCTAGTCAATGCTCGTCAAAAAAATATTCTTCACGAAGATGTCAGACTTGACGGTAGCGTGTGCAACAATGACAGAATGGCTCGGCTCTGCAAAAAGCTCGAAGCAAATGTACTGTCCTTTCGCCAGAATGCTCGCTAAAACGCTCCCGTTTATTTTTCTGTAATGTTACATTCGCTAAAATGCTCATTACAAGTGAATGCTCTATAAATAAATAAATGCTCAAGTTTATCAGCACCTCTAAGTAAAATAAGAACAAAATCAATCGTAATAATGAATAAGTAACTCACAATTCCATTTATCTTACTCAGCACAAAGCACTCAAAAGCGCTGTTAGAGCGGTGTATTCTATTTCAGCGCTCGTCATTTCACTCCTGAGTTCTGACGTCACTAGTACAATTCAATGCGCCTACACGGACCATGAGACTGCAATTTCCCGCCAGACGTGTCTATTCATTGCTATAGTCATTGCTATAGGGCTTTAGTTGCTTGACAAATGACTTGCTTCAATAGCGTTAGGTATAAGTGAAAAAGATCCAGTTTTATTTGAGCAGATGATATTACGAGTTGGTTAGGATGGTTTGGGATTGGAAAAAGATGTTACTTAGATACCTTAACTTTAATTGTAGTTAAGCACCTTACTATGTTAGAGGTTCACTTGGAAGGATCTTTTGTATTTATGTTATGACCAAATCTTAGAATTGATAATTTCATGAAGTGTTCGTTAAAATTGACCTTTCGTTTAAACGTCAACGTTTAATGATAAGTCAGTCGACGTTTGAATATATCATTAATGTAGGGTATCCATGGTTTAAGGTATAGTAAAAATTGCCAAGTAACTGCGACCATCTTGGAAGAAGCGCTCGTTTGCCAATGCTGCGGCATCGCTCGCTCCGCTCGCACGCGGTTGGTGGTTTTTAGTGCTATGTTGCATTTCACGCCGCTAGTGGCACCCCTACCAAATGTGTGAGGGTAGGTTAGAACTGTGACCAATCGTGCGCGAGCCAAGCGAGCGAAGCGACCGGTGCCGCCTTAGCGGCCGGCGAGTGCTACTTCCAAGTTGGTCGCTTTCCATAATATAATTTTAGAAATCCAATAAAAGTCCATCGACTTTTTTTGCGTGGGGTGACCACGCTACTTTGTTTGATTTGTTTAACTTACTACTTTGTTTGATCTAACAATTTTACGATATGATCACTAATGTGTGGCCTTATACGACGTAGTCATGCGTTTAAAACTGTTCATATCGCCAACCGTTGAGTATTCAATGATCTGGCCAGACCACATCATGATGTGGCCAGCGGTCGATGTTCTATTTCATGAAATGGTCGAACACTTCATGAAATTATCAATTCTTAGATCTGGTCACGACATAATTATACAAGATAGTACGTATTTAAGTTTGAATATGTGGTATTTTAGTAAGATTGGGTAAAGTAGTTCTATGGGTGTGAAGTACGTAAATACGTAATGATGTATTATAGAGATTGCATAAGTACTAGTAAGAAGGACAAAAACCACGTTCACGTTATAAATCTAAAGCTTGAAACACATTCGTAAGAAAATTACACAAATAGAACGTAAAACAGACACGCTACAACAAAATAAATTGTGTGAGCACTAAAAAAAAATGTAATACTTAAAAGCCATATAAAACATCTCATTCATAACTCCTTTTATTACAGCAAAAACGAGAAACTGCATTACCATAATACCGCCGCGAAAAATTACAACGCGCACTAAAAGTTTGCAATGTAGCGCCACCACTGCGGCGTAAGAGACATTCCTAAAAACTGCTTTTAATTTAAAACCGCAACGTATTGTCCGCTCCAACAGGAAGCGGTCGCGTCGACTCGGTTCTGTTACAGGAAATTGCGGCCCCCACGCCGCGACCCGACTCTGACAGTTAAGCTTAGTATGCACGGGCGACGTATCGCGTAATCGCTATGTGCGTTCTGAGGTTGACACACCTGTACCTGCCCCGAATTGATAATACTGAATTTGATACAGTTTAAAGTACTTAGTACGTTAAGCAAAGTGACACATTGTTTAATTTTGTAATGGGGTTAAGATTAATTGTGTGTCTTAGCGATGAGACCTTTATTGTTCACAATTTGTCGCGTCTAAAGTGAAATGAGAATGTTGACTCATAGATTCAAGAATAATAAATTCAGATGCCTAAGAGAAGTCGAGTTATTCTTATATGAAATATCCTAACGCCACACCAATCCTTTTGTGAAACCTTGTGATTACCTCTGATGGCTCTAGCTATAGTGTTTTTTTATGGGAGGCCATTTACAGGCTATTTCGCGAGTAATCCCGCCGATCGTGTCAACGTCGCAGACATGCGTTTGCACTGCCATGATATTATGGCACATTTTAATTTGCTACGATGTTGCGAAATGTTGCCGCATCTTTTCGCTCAGATATTTCCAACGTCGCATGCGGCTAAATACCAGTATTTAACAAAGAACGACTGCCTTAACAGAACATATATACATAATATTACTAGCCTATTTATTGTCCCACTACAAGGCAAAGGCTTCTGGCAAACAGAACGTGCTTTATCAAAAACAAATCCTGGCAAGTACCAATATGACTTTTTCAATTCATAATTATGTACTTTCTGAATTTATCTCGGACATTACCAACATCGGTAAAGGAAAAACATCGTGAGCCTGAACTTATAGTTAATATAATTCTGAAATCGCTAACTCGTATTGAGCAAGAATGGTGATCAATGCTCATGCCTTCTCTGTATCAGAAAAAGCCTTTGCCCTGCAATAGGACAATAATAGGTTGGTATTATTATTAAATCTTAATACTTTGCAAAGATGGTCTTTGTATAAAATCCATTTATTTCTGAAACAAGCACAATACAAAGTTAGTACCTAAGACTATAAGAAGACGCCGAGATATTGATTGACAAATCGAAATTAGAAAAGTTTTATAATTCCGTGTCCCTTGAGCACAGCGAAGGCACTTAATTGAGTACCTATCTGTTATAAGCCGGGTTTAATATATTGAATTTTTATGTAATAAAACTGGTAGGTAGAAAGAAAGAAAATACATTTATTTAGCACTGACTAAGAGGCACACAATATAATTATACAGCAGATAAAAAATAAATAAAAACAAAAATCAAATAAAAAGTGTAAAGTGCGATGTAAGAAATTGGCAGGGGAGCGTGCCTCGGCTGTGCCAAAAAGACCCAGTTCAACAAAAAAATGCCAGACAACTAGCTAAGTAATTAGTCTTCCTAATTATGCAAATAATAGGAATTAATTGTGAATAGACTGTTATATTTATCATACTCATATTAGGCTCGTCTAGTTTGACACCAATTTTATTATGACATTTTTGTGTTTTTTACTAAACTAAGACAAGTGAAGCTGAGACAATTTTCAAGATAGCTTGTCGGTTTCGGTTCCAAGAATTTATTCTCACAAAAACACAAACAGTTCATTTAATATACAACATGAGATATACAAATAAATCATGCAGTTATAAGGTAACATAATGCATCAGTGAGTCAGTAAAAGGAAAACAGAAATATTTAAAAGTAGACTTCTAAAGATTTTCAAACAAAAGTGTGTTTGGTAAACAGTTATTCACTTAGGTATCAGTAAGTATCTATCCAAAATAAGTTAAATAAAAAACATATGCAGTTGGGGGACGTCAGGAACGAAGTTTCTTTTCACGTATGATTTAAAATAAAAACAAAAACATCACAGCATGTTGGATTTACATTTTGACCTTATTATTGACTTTAGCACCCTCGAAAACTATGAAAACGATACCCATGATGAAAAAATTGAAAATATTTGCAGCGGGATTTTCATTTTGACCAAATTCACACTTTCTCTTTCTCTCTATCGAATTAGAAGAAGACAGTCGCAAGTATGAACGCTTTTTCGCGTGACGATTTCTGCTCGTATACTCCTACCGCAAGCCACATTAAAAGAACTTCGTTCCAAAAACAAGAACACAGCAGTATTATTTACAAGGATAACACCAGAATAAAGTAAATAAGAAATCAAATATTGTTGCTTTGCTTTTGTAGCGTTTCATGTTTCTGTCTGTTGACTAAAGTATCGGTTGTGACTATAAAGAGAGTTGTATAACGGCGAAAAAATAACAGAATTATTGTGCGCAGAAATCCTTGAAACAAATAAATCGTGTAGTGTTTCAAAGTCAAAGTTATTGTTATCGCGAAAAAACTCCAAGTGATACGTTGCGAGTGTAAACTAAGCTTTACAATGGCTGCGCTGTTGTATGCTTAATTAAATTTCGCGAATTGTAACTCTTTTTTTAATGGAACAAGTGGTTTTGATTTTTGTTTTTTTTTATTGTTTTTTTATGACGTTTGAGTTTTTAGTAGGTAGGTACGTGATATTTTAATTCAGAGTTGGTCCCGTTTTTCATTTACACGAGTACTTCCATAACTTGAAAGATTGCCGGTAAAGTCAAAATCATCCTGTATTTTACAAAAGTAAAACTACCTACCTCTCTTGTTTGTATATACATACCTAAAGGGTCTAAAATGTAATCACAATCAATATTTCATTAAATCCCAGTCACAGAACGACAATGACCACTTAATTCACAAATTATATCAAAACTGGGCAATAAACATAAAATATTTAACATCGGACGAAGTCACGACAAAGTCGCTTCTAACAAATTAATTAGCAAACTCGTAGTTACGGCTTTTACGAGTATTTCACTGTAGCTCGAAAAGTAATCACTCCCAGGACGGATGGTGTTAAAACATTAAATGATAACTTCATTACTGAGTTATATTTTGAATAGAATAATTAAAAATGTTGGCTTAACGTCACGGCTGAGAATGATAGTCACGCGATGTTACTGCCGCACGTTTTCAGATAGGCGTGATGGGTTCTGTCCACCGCAATTTTAAACCTTATTTTTCATTCAACAAGGTCGGTTTCGCTATGTCGCCTCTGACCCAGGAGTATTCGCTTTTGGGGTAATGACAACATACTTCGATCATTAATTCATTTTCCGTTGTAGTGATTATGGATATATTCCCTCGCGATTATGGGGCTTGTTTTCATATTCGTTTTGATTAGAATACGTACATACTTCATGTAAAATATGGCATACATACTATTTCTCTACTTTATCGAACGAAAAGTAATATAGTTTATCGACTTTAGTCTAAAAGTTTTATAAATAATTCTTTAGTAACTTCTTTTTGAACTTTAACACAAAAATAGACACTCACAACCTTAATTAACAACTATTAATTTTAACAGTGTAGATCATTTGTAGCACAATTAAGTAAATGATGGCTTTATTTTCTTGGTGATGACCAAGTGATTAAGGCCTCAGCTTTCATGCACGAGGTTGTGGGTTCAAATCCGGGCAAGTACTAATGTGGCTTTTTCAATTCATAAGTACTTTCTAATTTCATTTTTGACATCGCAAATATCAGTGAATGAAAAGATCGCGAGGAACATAAGTTTGAAGTCGCCAACCCGTCTTGAGAAACCGTGGTTATCAAACCTCATGCCTTCTCTATGAGACAAGGCTTTTGCCTTTTAGTGGGCTGGCCAACAATAGGCTGGCATAATGTCCACATTACAAGTAAATAATCTTGAAGAAAAGGCATACAGATCAAGTTTATTCTGCATTAAGACAGCACTAAGATCTGAGGTCTGAGCAAACCCAGGAACCCGTTCACTGTGATTAAGACGATTCATCCATCTGATTTAATCCCTTAAGCGTTCACAACAAGTAGGTCATCTTTATCTTCAACTACAGCGAGGAATTATAATTATTTTATACACTTTTTATAACATAACTTCAATTTTGGTTACAAAAAAAGCTTTGTGAAAAACAGACAAAATGTGATCTTATAAAGGTTCCGTTCCCGACAAAACGCTTTTATAATTACATTATGAAATTTTATTTATTTTATAAACATTGAACATTTTCCTGTTACGAAATTGGATAAAATTAATTTTTGCGACAAAATTCTGCGTAACCTAGCTCTTTAAACTTCGCCAACCGTATAATGTGCATGTAATCTTACAATATTATAATGGCGTGCTCGCCCCACATTCAAGCCAGGAAAGTTTTAAATAATAACCTTTTACATTTTTCATTTAAAATTATGACGTCATACGAAATAAGTCACAGCTTTTTGTTGTATTAAAAGTGGCTTTTGCAGGACTCATAATGCGAAGCATTAGAGAGTGCTCTGCGATCGACAAATTTGTTTTGCCTCCTTTCTGCAACTGTTTTTATTGTTACACTCCTGCTAGTACACAGAACCTACATAATTTATACACCATTGTATAGATAATTTAATGGAAATTAATACTGTACTTTTCAAAAATTGATTTAATGCAGCAGAAATGAAAAAAAACATCACAATAGTTTTATAAAAATCCCGTCAATCAATGTATAAACATGAAAACATTGTAGCTTGCAAGAAAATCAATTAATCGAGTTTTTTTATAGATTCGTTTCAGTCACAGGAGGAACCCTATTGAAAATGGCTTGTTTATTCAAAGTAGTTTAATTATAATTAATAAAAAACGAACTAATACAATTTCTATATCTATATTTCCAACTTCGACCCTCTTCTGTTGCCTAGCATCCAACAAAGCAAACTTAAATAGTCTTTGGCAGTACGTAAAGATTACGAGGTGAGAAATTTTACCTTTATTGATGGGTAAAAAGCAGTCAAAACATACTTCATTAAAAATCGTTTAAATATTTTTCTGTTTTTGAATGAGCGTTATGAAGCGAGCTCTTTTGGATTTTTCAAATATATTTTTAGGCTTTTAAGGACACGGAATAGCTGCTTTCATGAAAGAAGAAGCTGTTCAAAACTAGCTAGAAAATCAACAATACCACGCCTTTATTGCCCGAAGGGTTAGGCAGATGTGCACACCCACATTTCGCCAGTTATGTTTAAGTCCTATATAACGGGGGCGAGCCTATTGCCATCGTATCAACCGGGCACAAATCCAGACTCCGGGCTGCTACTGAGAAATTCTCGATGGAAAACCCAGTAACACTTTGCCCAACCCGGGAATTGAACCCAGGACCTCATGCTCAGCAATAGCGCTTACGACCACTAGACCAACGTCGTAGTCAACAAAATAAGTTTTAAAGGCAAATAAATATGTACCTACTTAGAATAATTGGCCTATTAAATCTATGTGTACCTATATAAAATTATACAAAGGCATATTACAAAGCTACACTTCAGGCTATATTTTTCCAGTATAAGCTGACCTCGCATTGTACGGAAATCCTATACAATGCGAGATCAGCTTGTACCGGAAATGTATAGCTTGATCTACCTACATAGCCGTATGTACCAAAGAAACCGAAACCTGGTTCTAAAGAAACGAGTGCGTAAACCTCCAATCCTCACAGATTTCAGTAAATATAAATTAACCAGATTCTGCCTTTCTTGTTCCCCCATTCCGTCCCATCGCATCGCATCGCTCGGCCGCGTGTTTATTTTTTTTCTTCGTAGCGTGTCGTTTAACAGCTTTCCTCAAGAATTGGGCTTTCAAATGCAAAAAAATTTTTTTGAATCCGACAAGCAGTTCTTGAAATTAGCACGTTCAAACAAACAAAAAAAACTGGCCAAGTGCATGTCGGACCGCGCACAATGTAGGGTTCCGTAGTTGGGATGAATTTATCCCAAGAACAAACTTAACTTTGGAGTTGAAAAAAAAAATCTTTCATACAGAATGTATGGATGAACATGTTTTTACAACCGCAAATTTAAGTTGGTCGATTATTACTCGTTAACTTGTAAAGCCTACTCAGCTGTGATAGTTTTCCTTTTAAATTCGTTATATAAGCTACTGCCGTGAATTTTTTCACATATCTAAAATCAACCATTTAGCTGGCAGGGGGGGGACACTTGACTCTAACAAAAATTTGAACTTTAAAGCTTAATATTTCGCAAACAGATCTCTAAATTCAAAAATGGTATTAACACACTCACAATGTTTTTGAAAGACCTTTCCAACGATACCCCACATAAAGGGATAGAAAAAAAAAAAAAACATCCCCACTTTACGAGTAGGGGAGGTACAGTAAGCGCTCAAAAGTGCATGAGCACGCTAAGAGTCGTATTGCTGTGAACACGCGGTATAGTCCGTACATTTGTATGTGTAAGCAGTCAGACGTCTGTGGTGTGAGTGCTGTACACACACCACAGAGAACGCAGTTTCGCACTACACACTATCGTATCGTCACGGTTCGCGGGCGCCGCACTTATATTTTCATAACTTTTGTTAGCACGCATCATACTCGTACGCGTGACCTTGGCCAGTGTATCCCATTGCTAAAATTCGAAAGTAAATTATATGTGCAGATAGCAGAAGGCGTTAAGCGTTGGTCTTAGATTCAAGATGGCTAAGGTTCTAATCTCGTAAATCACAGCGCTGTTTTTGCAAATATTATTATTTTTGTTTGCAATAATAATATTTTTAAATATCCTGCCTGTTTATTAATGTTGTTATTGCAATAAAGGGTTTAGAATAAAAAATGCGTGATATGTTATAATAAAAAATAAATAATATTTATTCGTTATGTTTATTTTACTTAAGTATAGTTATAGCTACAATTATTTATCATTACTTCACCTGAATAATATGTGAAATAGATGTCTAGAAACTTAGAAGCAATTTGTATTATTTTGACATATTTAAATTTTGAAATGTTTTAAATTTTAAATGGATTTTTTTGCACCATAAATATAAAGCTTTGATCATGGTCTAAGTAATTAAGCAATAAATAAGAATATTAGACTACTTAAAATGTAAAAAAATCTACTGACAAAATTGTTGATTTTAAGGTTAAAGGCAGTTGTTCATATTAATTATTTTAAACTTTATTTGGCTTTAGTAAATATTGGTTGGTATTGAGGTTATAGCTTAAGTATTCATTTTCTTTACGAAAAGAAGATTGAAACTAAACCTCAAATTTTAATCCTAAAATAATACTATTACTAAAATAATATTAAACAATTTCGGTATATCTGCAAGAAATACGACAAACACCCTATTGAAACGTGCTTAAAAATGCAATAACGAATCTGTTGTTTATTAAGTTGGTACGGTCAATATTTTAAGGTCAAAAACGGTTTTCTAGCTGGTCTTCAGTGATGCAAGCCTTCAGAGTGCACGGCGAACGGTTCATAATGACGTGTTTTTAATAATTCAGCAAAATATCTCGTTGGTATGAAACCATTTGTTTCATTCACCATTTGACGTCGCTGCTACTCGATAATAAGCCCCTTCCTCATATCTCTTAACCGTCACAGTATTTCTCTAGAACAAAGAAAATCATTGTTTTTATTACACATAATACCTAATTATTTATTATTCACTAATCGAATTAAACCTCACAATGAATTTAAAACTTTAAAGGCATCTTCTGTCTCAGCAATACCTCTGTTCTATCAACAAAACCCTTGATTAAGATTTATGTTTAGTAAAATATGAAATATATAAATGATAACACTCACACTTAGTCCGGTTTTATTAGATATTCACTTCACTTTTACGCAGCGCAATAATATTCTCTGATCTGATCTGATCTCTTCAATATATTTTATGCCTGCTTTTTGATAATAATAACCACAACACTGCGCTAAATGCTCGTCACCAATATTATCACGGCACGAACCAACAAAGTTCTATTAATTGAATACTTGTAACAAACTGCATCTACCCCACAGAAATCGAAATAATTTACTTAGTTTTTTGTGGTCTACCTGCTAAACTTTAATATTTATGTGAACAAGACGAATGAAACTAAAAACGAATGATGATTATCGAACTAGTCATTGGTTGCAGACAAAGTGAGTGTGTGTGTGTAATGTGCGTGTCTACAGTATTGTAACAACTTATAGAAGAAGGTCGTAAGTCAAACCGAAGCGTCAGTCTATTGCTTTGTGAGATTGCTCATGGACTTTTAATCGGCACTGTACCTCAAAAAATAGTATTTTTCATAATTTTATTTTACCACTATGTCGACATGATTAATATGTATACCCATGCTAAATTACAACGTTCTAGTAGTAACAGTCTTGGAGCTAGACCGCGAACAGACAGACAGACGGACATGACGAAACTATAAGGGTTCCTTGTTTACTACGGAACCCTAAAAACAAACTCTTCAGTTTTATTATTACTATTGATAGATTCAGTGCTCTGTGATTCTACAAGAAATACTAAATAAATGGGGTCAATTTCACTAGAGAAGTAAATGGCCCTTAATTATTTAACGGGCTGTCTTTTCGGGCGAACTGTGCTGTTGCTAGGCAACAAGCTGGTATCTGTTAATAGACTTAACTTTAGGTGGATAACGACATTATTTAGGCTGGGTTATTCTCGGGCTAATAGGTCACCGAAATACCCTTAATCTCACATTAGAGCTAGGACATTTAGGCATCTTAGACCCATATATGGATAGGAATTGTGTCGGATTTTGTAGTAACTGACTTAATTCTCGCTGTAAATTGTGATTTTGAATCGTTCAAATACAAAATGAATATCACATTTCACGCTTTTTTTTTCATTCCTTACAAGCTTGCTTATTTTTCGTACTGCAAAGATATCTCTATAAAAAAAGGGAAGAGCACCACGTTTGCTTATTAAGTTGTGCCATATTCTGATCTGCAAAAATCAGCAGTCTTTGTATCCGATGACCAATATTTGTATTTAAACATAAATTTGTAATCGCGTTCTCGAAAACGGCTCTATTTCGATGAAAGTTTCAATATAGGGAAAAATCGATCTAGCTGGGTCTCATAACTGGGAAAATTCGTTTTCTCCGTATTTTCACCCGAGCAGAGCTCGATCGCCCAAAGTTTAGAACAAGATGGCTACCTTAGAATACTGACATGGCAGCATAGGATAAGTAAGTACTTACTATCATGACAATATCATGGAATTTGTATGAATTTTCCTATACTATTAAATGAGCATTATTTATTTTCACCAGAGCAGAGCTCGGTCGCCCAGGTACTAATCATAATGTCTGTAGCTATTAGTGTCTCATGATGACACTGATACTGTTACTAAAAAAAGCATATTACTCTGTTACTGAATATTTACAGGACAAACTTAAATAATGTTACTCCATACGATATTTTAAATAATGTCTTTTTATTGTTAAATTCTAGTTTCATAGATACCTGTGTACTTGTAAATTTGCATGCCTTATGGTAAGATATGGCTAATGGACACTATTGTTTGTATAATACGTTTTCTTTTGTACCCATATTCGCAAATTAATAAATGATTGATTGATGACTTAAAAAAAGCGGCCAAATAAGAGTCGAACTCGCATACGAAGGGTTCCGTACCACTGTAAATATTTAACCCTACAATTTTTTGTTCGCTTGTTTTAATCAAGTTAATTTTTTTTTTTTGTTATATCGGCCATAGCACTTTGTGAAAATTTCAAGTGTCTACTTATTGCGGTTCAATACATTCCTGTGACAGACGGACGGATGGACGGTGGAGCCTTAGTAATAGGGTTCCGTTGGCACCCTTTGTGTACGGAACCCTAAAAAGGTCACAGTTTATGGTAATATTTAAGCCATGATTTAAATTCGCAATTCCAAAGTACTTAAGATGTAGACCCGACCACCGGTCATTATGTCATTAGAGACACTTCTAAAACCATCACAAAGGACGATGTTAGGTACTCTAGTTACATCCACGCTACGCTACAGCCCTACCCCAACATTAAACCAATACTAAGCTACTACCATAATAGATGGTCGGATCTCAGTCGAGCCGAAAGTCCATTACTCAGTATCGAGTAGTATCGAGTCATTAATCGAGTCGCTGACGATTAACGTTGCGATCGTTAATCAAATGTATTTGGATTCAACCGACTCGCTGCACTGGCTTTTCGCTATATACGTTAACAATGTGCTGTTGTGCTGAGTATCATAATATATTTATGATTTTGGTTGATGGAAACCCCACTTTTATTTTTGTGTGTAGTGGTTGGAAATTATCCCACGGAAACGTAATACCGGGATAAAAGGTATCCTATGTCCTAATCCTGGTCATGGTTTATCTTTGTGCCAAATTGCATCAAAATCCATTCAGCCATTTTAGCGTGAAAGTGTAACAAGCAAACAAAGTCACTTCCGCATTCATAATACTAGTTTGGATAGCTAGACAAAATCAAACTGGTTGCTAATTTAATTGTGTAATTAAATATTACAACATTTTTTTTACATTCTGTGATTACTTGAACTCACACACTGACGAATTAGTATCACTTGTAATTTTTTTGGGAATATCGTATAGGTTTTACAATGCTTGTAAGTAAATATGTGAACACCATGTATCCATTACATAATTATTTTTTCTATCATTGCTTCATTTTTATTTTTACCTATTGTGGTATAGTAATCTTATTCCAGGTGCATCGTTTTCACATATAATTATATAATTAATGTATACAAAATAATGTAAAACATTTTAAAAGAGTAACGGTGGAGTTTCTTGCCCATTCTTCTCCATACGAAAACTACCCTTTGGAAGGGGCGACTAGAATCAATTCTATTTTTTGTTTTTGACGTTCAAAAGTGCCTTTTTGTGCCTAATTGAAATAAATTATTTGACTTTGACTTTGACTTTGATATTCGATGTAGCTTTATAGCTACGTATTGCATTTAAGACCCTAACTAAGGAAATTAACCCCCAACAAAATATGATAAAATCGTAGCGAAATCAAAACTGTACTTGCATTGAATATTTTTCAAAAAAAGGTAATTTGCTACGAGGTCTGGGAACGATTCTAATGCCGAAAACATAGTTTTTAGTATTTTTGTCTGTTTTCGAATGAATGTTGCAGCATCACGCAAATACTACCGGAGAGATTTTGTTAAAATTTTGCAAAGATTTACTTATTGTATTTATTTAAAAATACTTTATTGTACCTACACCACAAAAATACATAACAAAAAAATAAATCAAACACTACAAAATATACAAGTACAATAGGCGGCCTTATCGCTTCCCGTGATCTCTTCCAGGCAACCTCGGAATGGACAGTGATTTGCTTGGACATATAAAGGGGCTGCGTAAGATATTCCCTATAAGTCTGGTAAGTCTATGTAGGCTATAAATTATCACGTTATTTGCTATGGGGGATGAGCAATATTGCTTTATGTTCGTATTCTTCCATAGTTTCCCGCAAATTGTAAAAAGATGAGCCAAAAGGTTGGAATATTGCAGATAGTTACAGATTTAACCTTTAAATGATTATCATCACGCTATACCTTTATGGAGCTAAGTAGTTAATCATGACCATATACAGGATGGATTTTTGAGATGGGGCAGGTACCTTAATTGTAGTTGCTACAATAAAACGGTTTTAAGAGACTATCCTTCACTTTTGTAACATTTTGATTTGCATTCACAGATTTTGAAACAAATATATAAGTAAGCAAGAAAATTGACAATTTTCACAAAAAAAAATAATGTCAGTCGATCCTGTTTCTTATAAAGATCAAAAAACTCTATCGGACTAATTGAGTTTGAGTATAAAAAAGTCAGAAATATCAAAAAACTTTACCCATACATTTCGTAGGAAATGAGAGAGAACACAATACAAGGTGGCAGGGACATCGACGCGCTGGATTCAGTACCTACATGATTCTGGACCACGCCCCTGCGTTCAAATTTTTCGTCGTTCATAATGCCGTCTCTAGCAGCGGCACTGGGGCGTCTTCGTGATATGTGTCCTTCGCTAATAATGCTTAAATACTAATATTTTCCCCCAACATTACTAAAACATTACATAAACCAATAAATATTCAAAGAACGCCTTTAATAATAAACCTCATGCATAATGCTTGTTTTCCTAGAAGGTGTAGGCAAACGTGAAAGTACACCCGCACTTCGCTAACATATTCGATCAGACTCCGGGCTACTACTTAGAATTTTCAAATAGAAACTCCGAAGATACAACTTAAAAATGTATACTGAGAATTTTTCTCTACCTAGTTGTGTTTTGTCTCCCCCAACTTTTCATATATTTCCATTTCGATTGTAACATATATTCTCTAAACACTATATTGTTAAAATAATAAACTTGGGATCAATTTAATCCAATTTCATCAAATAATAATTATATTATTAGATAAGGCACTGGTGAGCCATTAGACGTACAATCGTACAATATTTAAAACAGTCCGTCAAAATGGTTCACATGACCAACATGACATAATGTCTAACAAATATTGGTAAAATGAATTGATTTTGAATGTTTATCCTTCAAATTCCTTATCTGCTGTTTTTACCCAGTTCTTAATACGTTATTCCAATATTTCCACGTACGGTACCCTGTAATTGGATCCCGTGCTGTTATTAAAACTTATTAACGTCCATGTCAATTATAACGAACAAACTCGACGAATTTTTAAGCGGATTAATACTTATATGAAACAGAATGTGTTGTTGTAACGAGAATCTCGATTCCGATGATGCGGTTGTGATTGCATGTTACCCAATGAATGTTTTCGAAACTCGTTTATTGTTCAATTCTTTACAAAAAATTTATGTATTTTTAACCGACTTCCAAAAGGAGGAGGTTCTCAATTCGTCTGTGTTTTTTTTTTTTTTTTTTGTTTGTTTGTTACGCGATTACTCCGCCAGTTATGAATAGATTTTGATGATTCTTTTTTTGTTTGGTAGATCATACTTCAGAAGTGGTCCCATATAAATTTTATTAACTTTGCTTGGGTAGTTTTTGAGTTAGCTTCAATTATACGTATTTTTTCCCACTTAGTATGTAGATGATATGATAACTTCTTATCACTGTTATTTACATAGCAGGTAGTAGTATTCGAATTTGTGTGGGGTAGGTACCACAACTAAAAAGTGAAAAATAAAAACTTTTTACAAAAAAAAAACTACCGACTTCAAAAAAAAAACACTACAAAGTTAAAAATAACTTTAATTTCGGAAGTCGGTGACAAAGAAAGAAAATTCAAAACCAAAGACACCGACTTCCGAAATTAAAGTTATTTTTAACTTTGTAGTGTTTTTTTTTTTAAGTCGGTTGTTTTTTTTTAACAGTATGTGTCTTGATGATTTTATTAAAATAACTTTAAACATATCACTCAAACAAAAACATTAAATTTAAGTACTATTGCTAGGTACATAAAAAAATACATTTGCACTACTATAGCAGTGATAGCCTAGTGGTATGACCGGTGGACTGCTAAGTCATAGGTCTCTAGTTCGAACCCAAGGCATGCACCTCTAGGGGTCCGCTAGGGCCGATGCTTGCCGGGGTTGCGGGAAAGTCCGAAAGGGTTACCGTGGACCCTGGTAACATACAGGCAAAGGAAGGAACATGGGTGAGTTTTAGTCAGTAATAGTCTGACACGCCAAAAGTTATTTGATAATTTCCCACCCAAAAATGCTCCTCTGACTTTTCGGATTCATGTGCGTATTGTATAATTGTCACTTGCTTCAAAAATGAAGGGAAACATCGTGAGGAAACGCCTGAGAGATATTTCTCGACGCATGTGAAGCCAAGTCAGAGGCCCATGGGTGGCTTTAAAACTCTAACACCAGCTTAGTCACTAACCACACGAAAAGGAAGAAGATACTACAGCGAATACATTCACAAAAGTTACACTTTAAACAAAAATCACGTGTCGTATTTAATACTCTCGATTTTCACGTGCAAAAAACAGGTTATTAAAAGCAAATAACAGGAGTTGTCAATAAATCCGGTGCGAATAAAAACCTGGGGCGTAGATATTAAATTTTCATGCCGACGAGGAAATCCTGAAATATCAGGATTTCAGCACATACATTTATAATGAAGTGCAAAAATTCGGTGAAATATCATGGGGATAGAGACGTGCACTCAGTACGGTCAGATAAAATGTGTTTGAGACGCTTTTAGCCGAGCTGAAAGCTAAATTTTAGGTTTGTGTCGCTATTTTATGCTTTGAAAACGTTTTAAAAACATTTTTGACTTTTCAACGTTGAACATGTTTTAGTCAGTTTGCTGGATGTTCCCCAAATAGTTTCCTAAGCTTTTGATATAACGGTGTTCAGTAATATGTAGGCGAGATTTTGAGATTAGCTTTAACATTTCGTCTTTTGTAACTATTCAAATGCCAAAATGTTGTTTGAAACATATCGCTTTTAGTGTTAAGTTCTGTGAAAACATTAAGTGCGAACTTGTAATTTAGTTTCAATATTAATTCCCAAGGTAAAGTGAGTACTTTAACTAAGATACTATGGAGTGCCAAGTGGCACTCAATATATCTTAGTTCAGTATAATACCTTGGTGAACGCTAACTGCTACTTGAGATTTCACAGGTTAAGTAAATAATTATAATGTTACATGCAATTTCTAGAGGTTAGAAATAGAATAGATTTACTGTTTTTTTTTTAAATTTAATATATTTTTTGACGTGATAACGTCAAAAAATCGATGAATGCCGGCTGCACGCACAAAAAAGTGTCACGTTCCGCCTGAGTCAAGCGTGCAAGCGAGAGCGCGGAACAAGCGATAGAGAGGCACGATCGGCCTAAGCGTTCGGCTTGTGACGTTATCACGTAAAATTATCGCCCGACAGACCACCAATTTTTTTGTTTTTGAGATAAACTTCTTGAGTCAATCATGAATCAGCCTAAATTAATCAATCAATGAATTAATAAACTCGACCTATCTGAGCCCACAGCTAAACATAGGGCGCTCCAAATGTGAGGTCTTAATATTATTTTTGCAATAAAACATTCAGAAAATTACGTCTTCGCGTAAATATTAATAAATCTTCAACATTCTCAATTCACTACTCACGTTTTGAAACTTTCAAGTATTCAATTATTACAGTTTCGAACAAAAATAGGTCATTAAAAACATGTATTCGACGAAACACAACAAAGGCGACCCTTATCCTCATTTGTGTGAATTTTTCCTGTACCGAAACAAAAATTCACAGTCATAATCAGCACTTGATCGTAAGTCGTAAATAATTGCACCCTGACATACGGGCTGACACGTCAACGTGCAGGTTAATTAAAAACGATTAAGGCGAATACCAGCGTGTGTTGTTAGTGCACGACAGATCGGGGTCACTGAAGTCACACCCGTAGGTAGTCCAGTTCCAAACGTGGAATACGTAAAAGAACAGTTACAGCACAAGCAAAAATAAACTTTATTATCTTTGTTTCAGAGTTGGCGTTACTTTGCTAAGTAAAGTAATAAGAATCAGAGCGAATTTACGATATACATATAAAAGTGGGAAGGTTGCGGTCGTATTTTTTATAACTTGACAAATACAGATGTTATCGCTCGTAGATCTTGCGTTACGCAAATATTAACAAGTGGTAAGTCAACATCTTGCTCCGCACATTTATAGAACTCGACGAAGGTTTTAGCAGCGTTTCCTCGCAAATATTTGAATACCGACGATGGAAATGGTACCAATACCTATGCAGTTAATATCACGGAGATGAATCTTGAAGAGAATTACAGCTTTTCTGAGACGAATAATAAATCAAGCATTTGTTGAATCAATCACTGTGTTAATCCCTGAATCAATCAACGCGTTGAGGGAATCAGTCTACGAGTTAATTAACCAAGTAACAAACTAATTAATTTGTGATTAGTCAGTTACAATTCAGTTGGTTGAATATTTGATAAATCTATCAATCAATATTTACTTTAAAACTAATGACTTTTATGAAAATTGTCTCGCGTTCCGAATTTTATTAAGTAGCCATTATACAATTTGTATTTTGTAAATTGTCAACAGGCAGAATATAATGAAAAGTTAGGGAAATTAATTCTTTATCAAATAAACAACCTTGTAGGTACAGTGCCGATTAAAAGTCCATGAGCAATCTCACAAAGCAATAGACTGACGCTTCGGTTTGACTTACGACCTTCTTCTATAAGTTGTTACAATACTGTAGACACGCACATTACACACACACACTCACTTTGTCTGCAACCAATGACTAGTTCGATAATCATCATTCGTTTTTAGTTTCATTCGTCTTGTTCACATAAATATTAAAATTTAGCAGGTAGACCACAAAAAACTAAGTAAATTATTTCGATTTCTGTGGGGTAGATGCAGTTTGTTACAAGTATTCAATTAATAGAACTTTGTTGGTTCGTGCCGTGATAATATTGGTGACGAGCATTTAGCGCAGTGTTGTGGTTATTATTATCAAAAAGCAGGCATAAAATATATTGAAGAGATCAGATCAGATCAGAGAATATTATTGCGCTGCGTAAAAGTGAAGTGAATATCTAATAAAACCGGACTAAGTGTGAGTGTTATCATTTATATATTTCATATTTTACTAAACATAAATCTTAATCAAGGGTATTGTTGATAGAACAGAGGTATTGCTGAGACAGAAGATGCCTTTAAAGTTTTAAATTCATTGTGAGGTTTAATTCGATTAGTGAATAATAAATAATTAGGTATTATGTGTAATAAAAACAATGATTTTCTTTGTTCTAGAGAAATACTGTGACGGTTAAGAGATATGAGGAAAGGGCTTATTATCGAGTAGCAGCGACGTCAAATGGTGAATGAAACAAATGGTTTCATACCAACGAGATATTTTGCTGAATTATTAAAAACACGTCATTATGAACCGTTCGCCGTGCACTCTGAAGGCTTGCATCACTGAAGACCAGCTAGAAAACCGTTTTTGACCTTAAAATATTGACCGTACCAACTTAATAAACAACAGATTCGTTATTGCATGAATTTATGGTAACTAATTTTTTAAGCACGTTTCAATAGGGTGTTTGTCGTATTTCTTGCAGATATACCGAAATTGTTTAATATTATTTTAGTAATAGTATTATTTTAGGATTAAAATTTGAGGTTTAGTTTCAATCTTCTTTTCGTAAAGAAAATGAATACTTAAGCTATAACCTCAATACCAACCAATATTTACTAAAGCCAAATAAAGTTTAAAATAATTAATATGAACAACTGCCTTTAACCTTAAAATCAACAATAATGTCAGTAGATTTTTTTACATTTTAAGTAGTCTAATATTCTTATTTATTGCTTAATTACTTAGACCATGATCAAAGCTTTATATTTATGGTGCAAAAAATCCATTTAAAATTTAAAACATTTCAAAATTTAAATATGTCAAAATAATACAAATTGCTTCTAAGTTTCTAGACATCTATTTCACATATTATTCAGGTGAAGTAATGATAAATAATTGTAGCAGTTTACAGTTAACTATACTTAAGTAAAATAAACATAACGAATAAATATTATTTATTTTTTATTATAACATATCACGCATTTTTTATTCTAAACCCTTTATTGCAATAACAACATTAATAAACAGGCAGGATATTTAAAAATATTATTATTGCAAACAAAAATAATAATATTTGCAAAAACAGCGCTGTGATTTACGAGATTAGAACCTTAGCCATCTTGAATCTAAGACCAACGCTTAACGCCTTCTGCTATCTGCACATATAATTTACTTTCGAATTTTAGCAATGCGATACACTGGCCAAGGTCACGCGTACGAGTATGATGCGTGCTAACAAAAGTTATGGAAATATAAGTGCGGCGCCCGCGAACCGTGACGATACGATAGTGTGTAGTGCGAAACTGCGTTCTCTGTGGTGTGTGTACGGCACTCACACCACAGACGTCTGACTGCTTACACATACAAATGTACGGACTATACCGCGTGTTCACAGCAATACGACTCTTAGCGTGCTCATGCACTTTTGAGCGCTTACTGTATGTTAAGTTGACCGTCAATTCAAAACTCAAATGTCATTCTTTGATAGTTGAATAAAATGGATATAATTTTGTCGTCCTATTAAATAATAAGACGAAAAATTGGCGTAGGTGTGTCAATTAATTTCCCTGACCGTACGTAAACACAAACAAAACAGTTTTTCGTGACATTGACAGAATAGTTTTTCATTGTATAAAATAGTTTTTCTGTTCATTTTGACAACTTTGACTATGCAATGAGACTGTTTTTTTGCGGTGTGGGCAGCATCAATTCTTTCATAAGGCGATAATCTGAAGGTCAATTCTCGTACTTAAAAAACGTTTACATTCAAGTCGCAATCTGTCAAACTTGTCAAAAATGTTGGTAAATAGATTGTAATTTGACAGATGCGAATGCGAACGTCCTTAGAATTACGGGAATTGCCCCTCTGACATTTAAAGACAGTTTTGTCTACGTCTGTGCAGAGCCTTACGCCAAAATTAATCTCACCACGCCTGAACAGAAATAACTCGGTATTGAATTAATTCAACTGGAAACCTCCCTTTTCTAAGTTTATGAGCACAATACAATCTAGGCGGGCACTGATAATAATTTTCCTTTAGAAACGCGTGCCTGTGTTCTATTTCTAAAAACGAATAGGTTTGCTTACGATCAAATGTTTTTGTTCAGCTTACTTTGCTGCTTGGAATCTTGATTATTTTAGAAATTATTTTATATTAAAGAAAAAGAAAAGAAAGAAAAAACGTGTGGCACTCGGGGACTGCCGCGGTAAAGCTATTGCATAGCATTTGTAACCTCCATACTATTTGTCAACGCTACACTTGGGATGATGACGTGATGACATAAAACAAAAATTACGTTCCCATGACAACATCACGTCAACATCACGTTGTCATGGGAACCGTCATTACATGGTAGGTGGAGTGGGGGGTGTTAGGTTTTATTTTCGTTACGTTACGGAATTTCTAGATTCGGTCACCGCGCTCAAAGCCCGCGATAAAAGCTATGCAATAGCTTATTTTTTTTTACAAAAAATTACTCAAAATACACATTAATACGTTATGCGTTACGTTATTAATACGTTTCAAGATAATTAAAAAATTATCATATTTATCGAATCATTTAGGTAAGCCTGATACTTTCATTCACATTCCTTTCAATATTTTAAATACATATACATTTGTATCTAGTCATCCTTTATAACAAAATTAAATACGCAAAAAATGGACTGATTCTGAACAACAACTCACACTGACATAATACTCGATTTATCCAACAAAAAACCACAATAGAAATAACCGTTCGAATTAGTTCGACTATAAACGTCCCAAGTTTATCCGGGTGACACAATCTCACCCGGGTATTGATTTTAATTTGGCCCGGTTTGATCTTCCATACACGGCTGGCGATCCGGTTATTATTAATTGAATTTATAAAGCCATCCGGCCTTTGTTGGATCAAATGGGATGAATGAGGCTTTTTTGCAAGAGTTAAGCTAAAATATTCGTTCGAAATAGGTTTGGAAAAGATTTTTTAATAATATTCCCAATTCTAGTCGGGTCGAGAATTCTGAGGGACATACATAATTCATTTCGGAGTTGTTTCGTTTCAGTTATTAATTAATACCATGTAGGTTTTAATTTATCATCAAAACGGATACGACACAGTGAAATAGGTCCTTTTTAATTTTGATATAAATTATTCAGAATACAAAGCAGTTTGGTAGCTTTAAATTGGTATTGGTAGGTAATAAAACTTTAAACAAACGACAAAAAAAATATTTTGACTAGTTTCGTATTCACAGGCTTTGCTTTACGTCATTGATAAACTAACTATTATTACTTACATGAGTGCAGAAACACCTTAAGACATTTTTGCATTCTATAATAATGTTTTTAATTGTATCGACAATCATGATTCACGTTTGCACACAGCCTAATAATACACTCATTAAATATTGACATCTGAGAAGGGGGATGTAGGTAGGTACCTAATAAGATGACGTGTTTTCTTTTACATTTATTTTATTTCCTTACAAAAAAAAGAAAAAATATCCAGTGTCAAATAATACACATGCCAGTATCATCTGTCACTCCAGTAATCAGATTGTCGTTCGTATAAAAATCGCGTTTTATGTTCGATGTTTTGTTCCTATCCTCCTTTATATTTAGGGTGAAGATTTTATTAGCTTTGTTGTCAAGTAGGTCAATAAAATGTTATTGGTTTTTTTAGTATTTTGGTACTATGTGGAACTTCAAAGTAAATTGAGTAATTTACTTTGAAGTTCCACATAGAAACCTCGTGTAAGAGTTTACACGAGGTTTCTGCAAGAAACATTCCATTTTATTAAAATTTTTATGCTGACAAACAGCATAAAAATTTTAATAAAATGGAATGTTCTTTAATATGTATACCATGCAAATTACAGATGTGTAGAAAATGTACTTTGGGTGACACAATGGGCGTCCTTATCGCTAAAACCGATCTTTTAATGACATCCTTTGGATGGATTTCAAAAGGAAAAGGAGAGCCTATACTGCAAATAATTAATAATGCTAATAATGACTGCTCTGACTAAAATAACAACTCCTGATTGAAATTACTTGACATAATAACTGATTTATATTTGCATTAGTTAAGCAGTGAGTTTAGTTCGAGTAGCAAGGTGTGTTCAAACCTCAGTCCAAAAGCGTCAGTTTTTCATTGCAAAGTGTCAAGTATAGACGTTAAGTTTCTGTCCAAACGATACCGTGTCATTGTTTAGACAGACTTCTGACAGTTAAGTTACTACTAAACTGTCAAAGTTCTGTCCAAACAATGGTACGATTCCTTTTGTTTCCATCTTAATCGGCAATGTACTAACTGACGATTTAGAGCCATATTAGACTATCATAGAAATATGATCAGAGACGGTATAATAATTACTTTTGATTCTACTCTGGATCTTGGAGAAATGGAGGGAATTGAAGAGTTCCCTCCATTTCTCCAAGATCATATAGGCACACCTTTAGCGATTTGGGTTTTTTTCTAGTAACTCGTGCATTTGCTCTCGGAAAGCACCATTTGGTAAAGTGGAACTGATGATGAAGGACACAGATGGCCACCGGAACTACTACTCAATAATATGTATTTCACGGGTTGCGATTCGATTACTTTAATGTGGTTGGTAACCAATTGCTGCTCGTTACAATTTGTATGGTGCAGTGGAGCTGATGGTGAAGTACCTACCTGGAGAACTCCTCAACAATTAAACCCCCTGCATCGGGAAAACCAATATTTTGTAAAAGGTGATGAGCAGTTGACATTAGGCTATTATAACTTAGATCAATTACAAACCAATACAAAAAAAGTGAAAAAAAAAATACTTTTTTACCACCGACTTCCGAAATTAACGTTATTTTTCACGTTGTAGTTTGGAAGACGGTTGTATTTTTTGTAAAAAAGTTTTTTTAAACATTCCAATAACTCGCTGCATAATTTATCAAATCAAATTTTATTTGTGAACATAGGGTACAGAAAGGTCTTAAAAATATACATTTTAGCGTGATCTCAATGTTCTACCAATGCAATTGGTACACAAATAATTTGTTATTTTAATAAATACTTATAACATGCAATGATAATAATCAAAAGAATTAAGATTAAATAAATTACTTCAAAAGTCTGAAGTCAATTTCTAATATAATGAAAATGCAAATGTAAATAATAAACCTTAAGTCTAACAGTATGTTAGTTAATATTTGTGTTGATTTTCCTTTCAGAAACTTTTTACCTATGTAACCTTTTAAAGAAACCTTTAAATTTCTCTAACATTCGCTTTCTCAAAACCTTACACAAACACGATCCCATATTGAAACTGATAATGATTAATTTATTAATAAACCAACTCTAGCGCTGTGGCGGTGGTATTAATTATGAACTATTTAGATAATAATGCCCTGCCTCGTCTGATGTGGGTAATTACCAGGCCTATCGAAACGTTATATTATTAACTATAGCTTGTATTTATTGAGTTTATATCATGTCTTCTTAGTAAGTAAGGGGGCGACACTCATTACACTCTGCTGTTAAAGTTTTATTTTAAAATAGTCATTTTATATCACTACTTCGTGAAAAAGTATCACGACTTATCATCGACTGTCTCAACCCGCCCCTGTTTCGCACAGTTTTTATGATTTGACAAAACATCGAGATTTTTTTAATATATTTAAGTTTAATATTAATGTATTATACACAAAAAAAAATCCGGAATAAATTCTCTATAATATGGTAAAAAACGCATCAAAATCCGTTGCAAAGTTTAAAAGAACCACGCGGTCACACAGATCGACACAAAAAGTGACTTTAATTTATAATGTGTGTGAATATAGATTTGTACTCCGACAGTACGGATTTTGTTCCTAAAATTAGTAGTAGGTAAGTTAGGGTTACCAACCGTCCTGTTTTATTTCTCAGGACATGTTCTGCTTTTTGGGATGTCCTGGAGTGTCTTGGATAGTTTTTAAATATCGTCCTGGGTTTTTTAAAGCATCCTGGTAAAGTCCTGTATTTTAATTTTCGCCTTCAACCTTACGTTTATCGGTCGGCCCGCGTTTGAAGGTCATAGATAAGTCTTTTCTGTGACCTTCAATTCGTAGTGAGAAAGAGACAAAAAGCAGAGTGCACGTTACATCTTTATTTTTTTTACTACCCCGCGCCCCACGTTTGTTGGAGTTGAAAAATAATAATAAAATTCAATAAGAATAAATAATTAGTTAAATAAGATAAGGCAAAAAAAAATGTTACAAATGTTAGTCTACAGTACTAAAGTTATATATAACTTAATTAGGTATTGTTCATTTTATATTAATTAATTCCTTTATTTCATTTCACAAAACATTTTTTTTTTTTGAGATGAAACGTTCATTAAAATTTGTTATTAAAGTAAATATATAATTGAGTTTCATTGAACCTGTTTTCATTGCCGCTCATAAACTGCGTCCTGTTTTTAATCCAAAATGTCCTGGTATTTTCACCTTCTAATCTTGGTTTTAAAAATTTGGGGATGGCAACCCTAAAGTAAGTAAGCAAATTTTCTGCCACATAATGACCCAATCATTTATTCATTTTTATACATGTTAATTCACTTAAACATCGTTTTCATTAAAATTATTCATGTAAGAAGGTAGGTACATCCAAAGTCGCGCCGGTCCGACAGGCCCCGAGTGGTCCGCGGTGGGTGCTGAAGCGGCTGGACCGGGAGCTCCTCCTGGAAGCCTCGATCGTGCAGGCCTGGGTGTCATCACCGGACAGGCCTGCCGACATTAACGACGAGGCGGAGTGGTTCCGGGAGGCCATGTCCAATATATGTGACGTGGCAATGCCCCGAGTCCACCCTGGACGCGCTTCGCGCCAGGTGTACTGGTGGTCGCAAGAGCTGGAAGCTGTACGCAGGGCGTGCGTTGCTGCGCGACGCCGGTACGCCTGGCACCGCAGGCTCCGTATCCGTCCTCCGGATACGGAAGCCATTCAGGCGGAGCTGTACGAGGGGTACAGAGCGGCGAAGACCGCCCTCCAAGCGGAGATCCTGCGGGCCAGGGCACTGGCCCGCGAGGAGATGCTGGAGACTCTGAACAGAGACCCGTGGGGACGCCCATATAAGATGGTGCGGGAAAAACTCCGCCCATGGGCTCCCCCGCTGACGCAGAGTCTCCGGCCCCAGCTTATGGAGGACGTGGTGAGCACTCTGTTCCCTTCAAGAGGGGAACATACGCCCCCGCCCATGGCTCCGCCCATTGCGGTGCCCGATGCGGACCACACCGCCGACGACGACGACTACGATGCTCCGGAGGTGACCGAGGTAGAGATGAGAGTGGCGGTACGCAGGATGAGTGCGAGGAATACCGCCCCAGGACCCGACGGCATACCCGGAAGGGCCTGGGTCCTGGCCATGGGGACTCTTGGGCCTCGACTGAGAGGGCTCCTAAGCGCATGCATGGAGAGGGGCCAGTTCCCACTTTGCTGGAAGACTGGGAAACTGGTCCTCATCAGGAAGCCGGGGCGCCCAGCGGACTCTCCGTCCGCCTATCGGCCCATTGTGCTGCTCGACGAGGTGGGCAAGCTCTTTGAAAGAGTCATTGCAGACCGCCTCGTCGGGAAGCTGGTGCGAGTGGGGCCGGATCTGGCGGACAGCCAGTTCGGTTTCCGCAGGGGGCGCTCTACGGTGGACGCCATCATGCGCGTGCGGGCCCTCACGACGGGGGATGCTGTGGCCCGGGGTGGGGTCGTCTTGGCGGTGTCTCTAGACATCGCCAATGCCTTTAACACCCTGCCCTGGAGTTGCATCAGGGAGGCACTTCGGTATCACCGGATGCCGACCTACCTCTGTCGTGTGGTCGAGGCCTATTTGACAGACAGGGCTGTCATCTACCCCGGTCACCAAGGAGAGTGGAACCGGCGAGAGATGTCGTGCGGTGTCCCACAGGGATCGGTCCTGGGGCCGCATCTGTGGGACATCGGATACGACTGGGTGCTGCGCGCCGACCTCCCTACTGGCGTCAGCGTCGTTTGTTACGCTGACGACACGCTGGTCCTGGCGCAGGGGAGGTCGTACCAGGCGGCGGCCGACTTAGCAACACGCGGGGTTGCGACAATCGTCGACAGAATCCGGCAGCTGGGACTCGAGGTGGCCCTGCACAAGTCCGAGGCCATGGGTTTCTATGGTCCTCGTAGTGCGCCACCGTCGGGTTCCCAAGTATTGGCGGGAGGGGTTCACATCGGCGTCGAGTCAACGATGAAGTATCTGGGACTCGTCCTCGATAGCCGGTGGAACTTCGTGGAGCATTTCCGACATTTGGCTCCCAGACTGGACCGGGCCGGGGCTGCCTTGAAGCGGCTCCTGCCCAATCTGGGAGGTCCAAACGCCTCCTGCCGGAGGCTCTACGTGGGGATCGTGCGGTCCATGGCCCTTTACGGGGCGCCGGTGTGGGCGCCTTCATTGAGGCGGCAGCCAGGCCGCCGGCTGAACGCGTCCCAAAGGGTCATGGCCATCCGGCTGGCTCGAGGATACCGCATGGTCTCCTGCGAGGCGGCGAGCCTCCTTGCCGGAGTACCGCCATGGGATCTGGAGGCAAAGGTCCTCGCGCACATTTGGGAGTGGCGCGAGGAGGCGAAGCGCCGGGGCTTAACTCCGATGCCGCAAGAAGTTGCGGCACAGCGGACAGAGCTCCGGCGGGATCTCATGGCGGAATGGAGAGTGCGATTGTCGCAACCCAGCGCTGGGCACGCCACAATTGCGGCGATAAGACCCCTCTTTGAGGAGTGGCTAGAGAGGCGCCACGGCGTCCTCACCTTCCGCCTGACGCAGGTACTCACCGGACACGGCTGTTTCGGGAGGTACCTGTTCAGGATAAAGCGGGAGGAAACGCCCGGGTGTCGTCACTGTGTGGATCGCCCGGAGGACACGGTGGAGCATACGGTGGAGGTCTGCCCGGCTTGGGCAGGGCATCGCCGTGTCCTCGTGGATGCGATCGGCGGCGGTGATCTCTCGCGTCCGGCCCTGATTCGGGCCATGCTACGGAGCGAGAGGAAATGGGAGGCCGTCACCTCTTTCTGCGAAGCAGTAATGCTTGCGAAGGAGGAGACGGACCGCGTGAGGGAGAGGCAAATTTCGCGCCCTCGCGCCCCTAACCGCCGCAGCAGGAGACGCCCTGGGCGTCGGGAATCGCAGGAAGATTTCCGGCCACCGTAGGCGCGGGCTTGCGGACGGTGAGCAATGGGTAGCTCGCCGTCCGATAAGGACCAAGCCCGGGTCGACGGCACGTTGTGTTCCACGCGCGCCTCAAAGAGATGTCAGCAGAATTGACGGGGTCCGCTAGGGCCAATGCCTGCCGGGGGTTCGAAGAAAACCGATGGGGAAATCGTGGCCCCCGGCAACATGGCATAGGAAGGAACACGGGTGGGTTTTAGTCAGTAAGAGTCTGACACGCCCTCCCGCTCCACCCAGAGCGGGAGAAGTTATTTGATAATTTGCCACCCAAATAAAAAAAAAAAAAAAGGTACATCCAAAGTATTATTTGACAGTCACATTAGCATCAAATTGGCTCATATTTTAGACACTACAAAAATATCTTTATTTCAAGTAAAAAGAACATTTATAAAGGACCAATTGACGGTCACGGTAGCAAAAAAATGTCTCATATTTATAAAAACATCTAAGTAAAAAAACAAATCTTCACTTAATAATATAGTCCCAAGATTGGGTTGGAATCAATATTTAATATGTGACTGCGAACCTAAAGATAGTTTCACTCGAGACGGTTTACGGCGGTGTAGGTTTCTATTAAATGTTGTTAAACAGGCTTTAAAGGGGTTGAGAAAATGTAAAAAACAGTGATTAATAAAAAGATAATCCAAACCAACATTTTTTCTTCAATAACTAAACTAAAATTAGAAAGTTTCCTTGTTTTATTTTCAGACGAATTAAATGAATTAAAGTTAGACGTCTTAAATTAATTGTAACTTAAAAATAATTTCAAGTTGTGAAGTAAGTCTATTCTATACTTTCCATACTAGTTTAGATGTAACATTTAAAATTCCATTCTACAACTATACAAGTTGTTCCTTTGGATGTCCCATAACTCTTAGGTTATATTTTATGCTATAATGTAAAAATAATACAAAAAGTCCTAGAACAAGTGTTCCAAAAATACATTGTTTCGAAGATAATATAACACTAGACTCTCGATAAGTTTCATTGATAAGTACGAGTAAATCATTTTCATTCAAACCAATCATTCATATTTAAAGCTAAGAAAATGCGACGCTGCGCTGTAATTTTTTTAAAATGTACAAATATATCAGAATAAATTAAATGTTTTGCACGAAATTTAATATATGCATTTAATTAGTCCATTCTAAAGTCTACCATGACCTGGCTATAGCAACTAAGATTGACACAGACTGATTGAACAGCTGGATTTGAAAAATAGTTTTTGCATTGGATAGCCCAATTCTTAAGAAAGGTTATAGGCTCGCGAACGAAGTCACGGGCAGAAGATAGTTTAGAATAAAAAAACTTTTTACCAAAAAAAAACTACCGACTTCCAAAAAAAAACACTACAAAGTGAAAAATAACTTTAATTTCGGAAGTCGGTGTCTTGGGTTTTGTGTTTTCGTTTTTTGCCACCGACTTCCGAAATTAAAGTTATTTTTCACTTTGTAGTATTTTTTTTTGGAAGTCGGTAGTTTTTTTTTGGTAAAAAGTTTTTATTTTTCTCTTTTTAGTTGTGGTACCTACCCCACACACATTCGAATACCACTATCTGCTACCAGTGTCAGGAACTTATCATATCATCTACATACTAAGTGGGAAAAAAAATACGTATTTTGTAGCTAACTCAAAAACTACCCAAGCAAAGTTAATAAAATTTATATGGGACCAATTAAACATCCGCGTTGAACATATAACCTCCTCCTTTTTGGAAGTCGGTTAAAAATAAACGAAACTGTATATTCAATTTACTTGTAAATTCCCAGTATACTAAATTCAGGTCTACTGCCGTGTAATTAAATCTATTTTAGTGGCTAAGTAATTGTTTTAGTTGCTTGAGCCGCCATTACTCTAATGCTTAATTACAGGACGTTTTAAAGAGCGGTCCGGAGGTACCCTTTTAAGTTCATGACCCTCGAGTTACGTCATGGCTTCTATTGACAACATTTACATAACATAGCATCATTACGCCTGTATCCCCGAAGAGTAGGTAGAAGTGTAACGGTTGAAAGACGCTTAAGCGCGTTTATTCTGAAAGCGGGCAACGGCGCAAATAGATGTCAAATATTTCAGTGTTTTGATTAATTTGGCAATATTACTGTATGGAAATATGAAATGTGGCTAACTAGCGAATATTAATAATGAATTTCAATTATAACACTTTGATGTAGTAACCGTTTTAGGTGTAAAAAAGGTATTTGGAAAGTTTCCAAATACTTTTTTTACATATAAAACTAAATATTCGATGTTACGATACTTATTATTGCATTTTGTAATCAATATTTTAGTTCACTAGTTAGCCACATTTCATATTTCCTTATAGTAATATTGCCAAATTAATCAAAACAGGTCAATATTTGACAGCTATTTGCGACGTTGCCAATTTTTTGGATAAACGCTCTTAACGAAACCGATAGTCACTTGTTACTACAGTCACTGTGATCATGGTTTTGTACTGGATCATAGATCATGTTAGAAGAATCTTAGGTGTGGACCTGGGAACCTTCTGATTATAGAAATATTGAAGGTCAAAGTTCCAACTTTTTCTGATGTTTTTATAGGAAAACAAGTTTTAAATGATAAAACTTAACTTGAAATACCCTCACAACTCTTGTATCGTTACATGCACCCATATGCAGAATGTTATGCGTAAGTTACATTGCGTGCCTGCTGAAGAAGACAGTGATTTTTCACACCAAAATAAAAGTCGTTTCTCAACAATAATTTTTGCTCAATGTAACTTAAATTTGATGTACAGATTGCGTAATTGACGGCTATGACGGCTATGTCATGTATCTTGTTACAATAATATTCAAATTCCTCCTGTTATAGTATAAGTCCCATGTAATAGGGGGTGTTTAACTGGGAACATATACAGAATCCCGGCTGCTAGGTAGGTGAAGAAAGGTATAAGTATATGTAGGTACCTTTCTTCACTAATACTAGGCGAAACCTACATAAATGCCGAAATAATAGCGCGCTGCTGGATTTTCAACACTCGGCTTTTGGACGAAGGTTGAAAATTCGACAGCACACTCTCATTTAGGTGTAGGTTAGTGTGAAACGGTCACTTTGGCCGATACGGATCGAATCCAGGACCCCACTTTTAACCAACGACGCAATAAGAAACTTATAAGTCTTTATATAAAGTAACAACATTTTCTGTTTTTAACAATGGTCCATTGTTATGTTTTTTGTTGAAATAGTCGTTTCGAAAGGGAAATATTTAAATTAATGGACCTCTAAAAACTTTTTGGGCTTCTAAAGATACAAACTTTTTTAAGTATGCTCTTTTCGACTTTCTGATCTTTTCTCACAGTTGGTCGCAGTAACTTAGCCCGACCAAACGGGTTAGGTTAATTTAGAACTGTGACCAAAAGTGCCGAGTGAGCCGAGTGAGCGAGGCGATCGGTGTCGCGGCAGCGGCCGGCGACCGTTTCATCCAAGTTGGTCGCAGTAACTTGGCTATTTAGTATTTTTAGGACCCCAAATTAAGAATTATTTGAGGTCCACAAAAAGAGGCGCAATCATTATGTTAGAGTGTTCAATAATATTTTTAAGCAAGCAAAATGGGAACATTACTTGAGGTTCGATTACATTATTTATATTTTTTTTTTATCTCCTTCGTTTAATGCAATTTATCCTGGGACATTCAGCAATAGATCAAAAAAGATCATCTGATCTCGCAAGGTATGAAGCCACTGCCTCATCCGATTGATACTACAGCTCACTTTTGTTGTTTGTAATTAAGTCTTGGGGTGTTATTAATTTTATTGCCAATTGATTTGGGTGAACTTTTAATCTGGTGGAGTATATGGTAATATTGGCTTTGATTTCCTCTTTGACAGTTTTTATCTTTAAATCCTTGTGAATTCTCTCGTTTGTGACATACCAGGGAGCATTTACTATCTATCGCTTTGGTTTTGAATGAAACCTTTGTCGGATTTCGATGTTAGAATTCGCTGCAGTTCCCCAAAGCTGGATACCATAGCACCAGATAGGCTTGAGAATACTTTTGTATAATAGTAGTTTGCTTTCCAGAGACATATACATACCATTTCGAAATCGCATTCGAGGCTCTCTTGTTTGGTTAAATAATATTTGACGGCTTCATGGTGCACTGGCTTTTCCGGTTTACGGATTATGTATACCTGTACAGACCCAAATATTTGTATGGCCTACATCGCTAGAACACTGTTCATGACAAAATCGTGGAGTTTCTTGCCGGCTCTTCTCCATAGGAAGCGACCAATTGGAACCGTGCACCTAGCTTCTGACGTTTCATAAGTGCCCTTGTAGGTTTATGTGAAATAAAATATTTTGATTTTGAATCCTCGTGTGGGGCAACGATAAGCTTTAGTAAGACCACCAATTCGTGTGATCCCAAAATCGTGGTAATTTTGTTAACTGTTTTATTTAGGTGTCGCATCAGGTATTAAACTTTTATTTAAAAATCCTTCCTTAGTGGTCGTTATAATAATGAACTTTTGTGCAACATTTCATGCTTCTAAACCTAGCCGTTAAGGATGTGCGTTGTCTATCAGTGTATTTAACATGTTTAGGGTTCCATACCTCAAACGGAACCCTTTTAGGATCACTCGTGTGTCTGTCTGGCTGGCTGGCTGGGTGTCTGTTTGTCTGTCTGTCCGTCTATCACAGCCAATTTACTCCGAATCTACTGGACTAATTTTGTTGAAATTTGGTACACATATGAATAGGGATGATGCCTGGATAAAAGAAAGAAATTATATTTAGTCCGTCAGTCAGATAATAAAAAAATATTAGACACGTATTTTTTGCTTTATCATATTAATCAAAAAAATACTTAGATAAAACGCATTAAAGTTGAGGAGTGGGGGTCACTACGTCACAAGTAAGTGTAAAATCTACATACAAGTAACGTCATGGCACATTTTAAATCAATGTATCGTCGTAATCTTTTGAATACGTAAAAAAATATTTTAATAATGTATACATGAACGACAATTTTTTTTTTTTAATTATCCCTGTTTTGACCCCAACATGGACGTGTGATGTAAATAAATGAATTATGAATATGGGGTTCACGTTTCGGGGGCAAAAAGAAAAAAATTAAAAAAAGTTTTGCAAACTGTAACGTGTGACATAAGAAATGAAATCTTGTGAATGCTTGAAATTTTAGAATAATTTTAAATGTGTTTAAGAAAATAGATGAAAATTGACCATTCCCCGTGTCTCCGAAAATACTGAGCCTAAAATTTTTAAAAAAATACTGAGAATGGTTCTTTACTCATAGATTACAGAAAAACCTATAAGAAGTCTATGGTCTTAAAATAACATGGTAAATCTCTCTATATTGTGCATACAAACTTATATTTGCAGTTGGAATGTATCGGAGAACATGTTTTTCAACTACAATGTTAAGTTTGTTTTTGTGGTAAATTCATCCAACTACGAAACCCTTTATTGTGCGTAGTCCGACACGCACTAAGCCGGTTTTTATTAAGTGGATAGGCTCACTTTTCAGTTCACCATTACCTATTCTAATGGTAATTGAAGGCACATTAATAGCATAATGCGCGTTTTTTTTTGGCAGAGCGTTCAAACCGTCCCTCCTCAAAACTACCCTAAGACCTGATTCATAGAACACAATATCCTACGACGGTTCACCCACGAATACTTTATGTCCGGACCCAAATAGGGCAGATTAATTCGTAAAACGGTCGCCCTTCTATGAAACCCAATGGAGGTCCCTTAATTAGAAAACGTCTTAAGGTAGAATTAGATGGCTTCTATTTTTCGGACTGCACCTTGTTAAGGTGAAATGTTTTACCGATAAGATAAGTGGTGCTTTTGTGGGTTTTGAATGTATGGGATTAAAATAAGGTTGCTTTACTGGTTTAGAGGTGGTAAGGTCGAACTTGTGGTTGGAAATTCATTAATAGATAGGACTTAATGAAGGGTAATTATTTAGACGGACTTACATAGACAAACTCCAAAATGGTAAATCAAAACTAATATTATAAAGATACGTTTGTTTGTAATGGAAAAACTCAAAAACTACTGGACCGATTTTCAAAATATTTGGAAAATTCAAAAGTGCACGCTTCATAACGCTCATTCAAAAACATTAAACGACTTTTCATGAAGTGTGTTTTGACTGCTTTTTTACCCATCAATGTGGATAACATTTCTCATCTTGCAATCTTTACGTACCGTCAAAGTCTATTTAGGTTTGCTTTGTTGGTTGCTAGGCAACGGAAGAGGGTCGAAGTTGGAAATATATAGATAAAGATATTATGTTAGTTAGTTTTTTATTAATTATAATTAAACTGCTTTGAATAAAAGAGCCATTTTCAATTAGGTTCCTCCTATGGCTGAAACGAATGTAAAAAAAAATACTCGATTAATTGATTTTCTCGCAAGCTACAATGTTTTCGGGTTTTATACATTGATTGACGGAATTTTTATTAAAACTATTTTGATGTTTTTTTCGTTTCTGCTGCATTCAATAAATTTTTAATTAAATTATCTATTATTATTATTTATTATTTTTGCAGACTACAATGGTCTATAGTGTTAGTAACAAAAAAGCTTAGCCTATGTTAGTACTTAATAACTAAAACAGAACGGGTCCGGTTTGTAAGCGCCCACACTAGCGGGCTGTCTGCCCGGGCGGCTATTGATTGCAGGATAGTGTTGCGACTGCCACGCAGCCTGCCGAGTAGCGAGGCAGATTTCTTACGCCACAGTGCATCAAAGCCGTCAGTGCGTGCGTCTGCAAACATTGCCGAGGCACTACAGAAGCGCGGCAATCGCAACAATACCCTGAATGCGTTATTGTATTGGATACGCAGCATCTATACAATGGTATATAAAATAAGTAGGTTCTGTGTACTAACAGGAGTGTAACAATAAAAAAAGGTTGCAGAAAGAAGGCAAAACAACTTTTCCGATCGTAGTGCACTCTCTAATGCTTTGCATTATGAATGAGTCGTGTAATTCTTTCACCAGTAGAATATTATAGTATCACTAAGTAACATAGGCTATAACTTATAAAGATATCACGCGGGCGAAGCCGCTGGCAAAACCTAGTAAAAATAAATTTTATTCAAAACAGTGTCCGTGGAGTTTCCCTGTACATGGGAACCTATTACGCTTTGGAATGGGCAACTAGCTTCATTTTTCTGACTGACCGACCCCTTGACAATTTAAAGTGTCTGTAATTGGTTTATTTGAAATAAATGCTTGGAGTTTGAGTTTGAAAACGTATTTATTTTTAAATTTTGTAGGTACAGTAAGCGCTCAAAAGTGCATGAGCACGCTAAGAGTCGTATTGCTGTGAACACGCGGTATAGCTCGTACATTTGTATGTGTAAGCAACACGATACACACACCACAGATAACGCAGTTTTGCGCTACACGAAACAACAATATATTTCCGTCGCTTTAAACATGCTAGCACACACGCACTATGCGCGTGAACTTGACCAGTTAATGGCATTGCTAAAATTCGATAGTAACCTAACAAGTGCAGATAGCAGAAAGCGTTAAGCGTTGGTATGGAATTCAAACTGCCTCAGGTTCTAATCTCGTGAGACACAGTGCGGTTTTTTGCAAATATTATTATTTTTGTTTTCGATAATAATATTTTTTAAATATTGCTGCTTTTTTATGTTGTTATTGCAATAAAGGTTTTAGAATAAAAATGCGTGATATATGATAACAAAATTAAAAAAAAATATGTTTATTCGTTATATTTATTTTACATAAGTTAATAAACTGCTACAATTATTTATCATTACTTCAGCTGAATAAGATGTGAAATAGATGTCAAGAAACTTAGAAGTAGTTTGTATTATTTTGACATATTTAAATTATGAAATATTTTAAATTTTTAATGGATTTTTTCACCCTAAATATTAAGCTTTGATCATGGTCGAAGTAAGTAAGTAATAAATAAGAATATTAGACTACTTAAAATGTAAAAAACTACTTACAGAATAGGTAATTTTAAGGTTAAATATGGGCAGTTTGTTTGTATTTTATTTGTATTAATTATTTTACATTTTATTTGACTTTAGTAAATATTGGTTGCTATTGAGGTTAAAGCTTAAGTATTCATTTTCTTTACGAAAAGAAGATTGAAACTAAACCTCAAATTTTAATCCTAAAATAATACTATTACTAAAATAATATTAAACAATTTCGGTATATCTGCAAGAAATACGACAAACACCCTATTGAAAAATTCGTTACCATAAATTCATGCAATAACGAATCTGTTGTTTATTAAGTTGGTACGGTCAATATTTTAAGGTCAAAAACGGTTTTCTAGCTGGTCTTCAGTGATGCAAGCCTTCAGAGTGCACGGCGAACGGTTCATAATGACGTGTTTTTAATAATTCAGCAAAATATCTCGTTGGTATGAAACCATTTGTTTCATTCACCATTTGACGTCGCTGCTACTCGATAATAAGCCCCTTCCTCATATCTCTTAACCCTCACAGTATTTCTCTAGAACAAAGAAAAACATTGTTTTTATTACACATAATACCTTATTATTTATTATTCACTAATCGAATTAAACCTCACAATGAATTTAAAACTTTAAAGGCATCTTCTGTCTCAACAATACCTCTGTTCTATCAACAATACCCTTGATTAAGATTTATGTTTAGTAAAATATGAAATATATAAATGATAACACTCACACTTAGTCCGGTTTCATTAGATATTCACTTCACTTTTACGCAGCGCAATAATATTCTCTGATCTGATCTGATCTCTTCAATATATTTTATGCCTGCTTTTTGATAATAATAACCACAACACTGCGCTAAATACTCGTCGCCAATATTATCCACGAACCAACAAAGTTCTATTAATTAAATACTCGTAACAAACTGCATCTACCCCACAGAAATCGAAATAATTTACTTAGTTTTTTGTGGTCTACCTGCTAAACTTTAATATTTATGTGAACAAGACGAATGAAACTAAAAACGAATGATGATTATTGAACTAGTCATTGGTTGCAGACAAAGTGAGTGTGTGTGTGTAATGTGCGTGTCTACAGTATTGTAACAACTTATAGAAGAAGGTCGTAAGTCAAACCGAAGCGTCACTCTATTGCTTTGTGAGATTGCTCATGGACTTTTGGTCGGTACTGTACAGTCGACCTCGTAATTGCTTTAACTTTTGAAATTTTCTAGTAAATTGAAACTTCACTAAGTTTGAAACTAATATCTAACTGTTACATATATGTAAAAATAGACACACATAACGTCATGCGTCAGCCTGTTTTCCCCAAAGATTTAGGTAGACAAAATACAAATAGTTTATTTTTCTTTAACAAACTTTCCTTTGTACTACGTAGCTATGTCCTTTTAAGCAAATAAATGCCTGTATTAGGACACTCCACTCTTCTGCAACTTAAAGGCCAATGCCTGAAATTAGCTTCTTTTTAACCGACTTTCAAAACGGAGGAGGTTATATGTTCGTAGCGTATGTTTTAACCGACTTCCAAAAAGGAGGAGGTTATATGTTCGTAGCGTATAATTCTTTTTTTTATTATTTAAATATGTCCACCGATTTCTCCATTTTGTTTGAAAGCTCTCAAATTGGTC
Organism: Agrochola litura; assembly: GCA_949152395.1. NCBI lineage: Eukaryota > Metazoa > Arthropoda > Insecta > Lepidoptera > Noctuidae > Agrochola > Agrochola litura. Next base: position 1,830,523 of record OX424493.1, read on the forward strand.
CCATAAAAATTTTGTTAACTTTGCTTGAGGAGTTTTTGAGTTAGCTACAAAATACGTATTTTTTTCCCACTTAATATGTAGATGATATGATAAGTTCCTGTCACTGGTATCAGGTAGTGGTATTCGAATGTGTGTGGGGTAGGTACCACAACTAAAAAGTGAAAAATTAAAACTTTTTACATTAAAAAACCAATACAAAGTGAAAAATAACTTTAATTTCGAAAGTCGGTGGCAAAAATGAAAATACAAAACCCAAGACACCGACTTCCAAAATTAAAGTTATTTTTCACTTTGTAGTGTTTTTTTTTGGAAGTCGGTTGTTTTTTTTTAAAAAGTTTTTGTTTTCTCGCGACCATCAACCAAACCTTGTTTTTCTAGTACAGAATAGTGTAACAAACGAAACTTATTTGACGAGCATGTCTCTAAACTCAGTCCGAAATGCGTTAAAAGAGTTTGAAGTTTGTATGTGTTTATTAGATTTGTAGGCAATTTTTGACTCCTAAAGATATCATATCTTTATAATTTATAACCTATTTTACTCAGTGATAGTATAACATTCTACAGGTCAAATATTTTTTTAAATCAGTCCAGTAGTTTTTAAGACAAACAAAAATACAAATCTTTTCTCTTTATGTAAATAAACCTACATAGGGACTTATGAAACGTCAGAAACTAGGTACCCGGTTCCAATTGGTCATTTCTTTTGCAGAAGAGCCGTCAAACTCCACTCTTTTAAAAATAATTGGCTTTTACAATATTTTATGTTCATAGGTATGGGAGCACAGTGTAGGCTTGTCAACATATACCAGGTACTTAATAAAAACCTATTTGAACCAAATTACATGACTGCCATTACAAGTGCAATAAATCTGAGTGAAAATTTAGTCCACAAAAGCCACTAATGACGAGTTAAAGTTAGAATTGTAGGTATATAACTAAGTCGACTAGTTCTACCTATAAGTATTCAAGTAAGGTAGTAAATTATTCAATGCGAAAATTGTAGACTGGAAACCAAATCCCGTCAAATAAAATCTTTACATTCGTTATAATGCTACGCTCAACATGCTACGTGTCTCGTAGGCTCGTAGCGGATATCTATGTGCTACGTCGTAGCACTTCGTAGCCGATATGTAGCACGCGCCGAACCGCAATGTAGGTTGCGCCCAAAATTTAGTTCTACCAAAATGTAGTGAGAATTTGTGGAACTATTGTTCGAACAGTGTTAAATTTGAGCCTTAACTATGTACCGCACTAGTAACTCGTACAGGGTAGGTAGAGTTGCCTAAAATAAAAATAAATGCTGTTTTTTTAGAAAGTATTTTATTTCATTCCAGATGACAATAATTTACGTACGATTTTCTGAAAATATAATTATGTATGAACCAATTGATCAACTGTCTGTACCGATTTACATTGTGCGATTTGATTGCCTGTGGTATATCATAATATCATGAAACGACAATAAAAGTTTCTACGTGATTACGTAGCAATGTTTATGTTGACACATGTTTGACGATACAAGTCAGACGTTGCTTCAATTTTTTTGTAGGTAATTCCACAGGCAAGAAATTTGCATCGTGTAAATGGGACTTTAATTGACTTGATCAACATTGTCTGAAGATGATTAAGGTATTATAACTCAAACATCTCTCTTGACACTCCCGTATATTTTGAAATATTTTAAAACAAAATTAATAAGTTTTGTATTTAAATACAACTTTACGTAGTTTAATTTGTTTTAAAATAACCAGTTTCCCTCAAACTTATCACGAAAACTGATTTTAATTCAACACAAAATTAAACAGGCGACGAAAATTTTTGTAATTTCGAAAACTTTGCCGTTACCTATCAATTTATGCCAAACAAGTAACAATAGAATTTATCAACAATTAAAACGCAATCTAAATTCTAAATAGCTTTATAATTGCCGATAGTATTTCGTTAACAGGCTTCGGTAATCCGGAATCGTTTAATCTGTTCTGCACGAAATCTGATCGACTAGAATTTCTGGGATAGGCGATATAATAATATCTGTGTAGGATTATTGAACTAAATAATGGAACAGACTACCTATGTATAATAATTGGTATATTTATTCGAGTAACCCCCACCCTCCTAATTCCAATTAACCTGTTCTTATCCCAGTCGATCTATTCTGTAAAAACCTGACCATGATAACTTAGGTGAAGGTAGTGTCAATAGTGTACACTCTATTTTCTTAATGTCCTTCGGGAATCATCGCATTTCCGAATACAAACGAATGCTAATTTCCATTTCCATCAATTATTAGATTTATCTTGTATAATAATTTGAATTCAGAACTAAGTACTTTATTGTTGTTGTGTTTTGATTTCTGTGTGAACTATATAGAGCTAAAACTATTTTCCTATCTGTGTCCTGCCTGCGACTTTAGCGGCTTTCCTCCAATTTTTTTAAATAAATTACATTAAGTTAAAAGAGTATTAACAACTTTATATACTTCCAAGTCGATTGAGAGTGTCCGGTCTGCACCAAGTGCAAAGGGCAACTGATAGAAATCCGACGACTGACGAAACACGAAGTTTGCCGAGGGAAATTAAGAACATATTTGTACTGTAAATCCACATAGCATGAGGTGGAATGACAGTTCACTGAATAGACAACTTTGGCTGTTAATTCGAGTGACCCTGACTCCATAACAGCAGGTTGGAGGTCTTCTTTTATTTGGAACTAGCTTTTACCAGCGGATTCTCCCGCTTGGATGTCGGAAAATATCCCACGAGAACGAACTACTGGAATAAAAAGTACCCTATGAACTTATGTTATGCAGGTTATAAACTATCCGTGTGCCAAATTCGTTCATCTGTTTTTTGCGTGATTGAGTAACTAACACATAAACATAAAAACTTCACATTTTTACCCTATTAATCCTACTTATGTAGGATGGTTTAAGTTTTATGTTGAGGTGTTAAAAACCAACTTTGAGAAATTAAAAGCTTTTTTATGTTTGTTTTTAACTGCACAAATACGTTATCTTATCATTTAATTTTGTTACCTACCTACAATTTAATTCTGGTTTTGCTTTTTGGAGTTTAAACAAAACTGGAATTGACTCTGCTATACCTAGCAGAATGGTAAGAAAAAAAAAACAACCGTGTCTTTTTCACGAAAAACTTTTTATTGAAAATTTAACGATTAGCTCAGATGTCATCAAAATTCAAAATATGACTTCATCAGCACAAACATCATTCCACATCACTCCGCCAACGCAAACTCTAACCAGATGTAAACGGCGGGTAACTAGGTGCGTATTACCACACAAATGCGCCGTTTCAGCGACCACACGATCTCGCATAAATGCACCATTTTAGCCGCCACACGACAATTGTGTGGTGGTCATTGTTATGAGTATGATATTATAATGTACAGTTGCGTTTTGTCGACTCACTGAACAAATTGTACGGGAAACGACAACACCGCTTGGGGCAAGTCAGCAATTGAAACAATCGGATTTTGGAAAACAATAGGTAATTTATTTGTGAATGTACTTGTATGATTTTAATTTATATTTTCAGCTTGTTATATTTGCATATTAAACTGTATGCCAAAACCCACTTCTTTTATAAAAGAAGGAACAAAAATTATTATTCTTCTTTTGTGCATGTTGGTGATTTTAGACTCTTCAATTCCAGCTTATCTCACGACGTTTTTGAAAACTATGAGGTTCTAATTTTGGTTAAAAATCATCTTATAAGAGATAGCAATGAGTTTTTCTTTTCAGTTAAAAACAAACTGCAATAAAATTTGCAATTTAAGTTCATGTAAAATTCCCACAATTATGGGTTCAGGTTCAGAATCATTCTGTATTCACTGCAAAAGTTTTCGTTCCATATACCATTCATATCACCAAAACATGGTAAAACCATCATCCAGCCCCAAAAGCATACATTAACAACCCGCTCACTAGGTCATACTCATATCCATAAATAGCTGAAAACATTATCCACCGCGAGGATAACTCAATGCTCGTAAATATCGATTGGCAGGAAACGGGAGAGTAACGATCCGTGGCGTACCATGATTTATGGGCAGCGGCGGGTTACAGTTACTAACTGGTAGTAACTGGCAGTAGACATCATTACCTGAACGTTTTGCTATGGTTAGCGAGTTTGGGGCTGCAAGTATCGAATTTATTTTGTATAATAATATTTACTGTGGAATTTTCTATCCGTTCTTTTTTTCCGTTTCGACGGTACATCTATGTTTCTTATACTGTTTAGGCCCAGTAGATGGTCACAATTACTGCAGCGTCGTTTGAAGATTATATTTATATTTTAAAGTATGCAATAATTATAGAAGAAAGAAAAGAAGAGAAGAAAAATTATTTCTTCTGCACAAACAAAACGCACATTTAATAAAAAAATTACATAAAACACACACATACAAAAGTAGCCAAAAGAAAGAAAGAAACAAAAAAAGAAAGAGAAAGACAGAAAAAGAAGTAGAGAAAGAGTTGGATGCGGGGGGTCTAAAACCAGTAAAAAGAGCGTGCAATAGAGGAGACCTACACTCAGCATTTGGGTGAACACGGGTTGATGAAAAGAGAATACTTTATAGCTGTTGTTATCCTATCTATACATACTAACACTAATAATAAAGCTGAAGAGTTTGTTTGTTTGTTTGCTTGCTTGAACGCGCTAATCTCTGAAACTTCCAATCGGATTTTGAAAAATTATTTTTGCATTAGATAGCCCTATTCTTGCGGAAGGCTATAGGCTACCATCACGCTTTACCATCACGCTACGACACTTAGGAGCCGAGCAAAAAGAAAAAAAGTCAGAAATAACTCTAAGCGAAAACAAGTAATAGCGCGGACGATGCGATGCGACGGGGTGGGATGGAGGAACAAGAAATTTAACGCAGACGAAGTCGCGCGCAGAAGCTATTGTTTAAGAATAAGACAAATAGTTAAGTATCTTTTTTATTGAAATTTGTTTTTCAGGAGCTTTTCATTAGTGAACATGATTGAGAATGAGTTACAATCACCGGCGGATTATAGTCACATGCATGTGAGGCGAATCGCTTTGCTATGGTTAGCAGCTGCTTATCGAGTTATTTTTGAATTTCGTCATGTGAAATAATGTTATAATTTTTCTTACTACCTATAGGATTTGTGTAAGGTTTGGCAATTATAATAAAGAGCGGTCGCTGGGATTTTTTGTTTTGTATCACGGCGAATATTTGTTTTTTCTTTTTGTTTTTTTAGGTATGCATAGGAAACAAATTCAATTAAATAAATAACTCAGACGTTAATCCTTTTTAAGAGTTCGAAAGATTTGAAAAATGGCGCTTATAAGTGGGTAATAAGTTAATATCGTTAAAACAAAAGTCAACCTTATCACAGAAAGCGGTATCTATAACTAAAATTCTGTGGATAAAGTTGTTAAAAATAAAGTGTACTCCAAGATATTAACTCCTAGAACAGAAGAATATAACTGAGATAAAAAACTTATAACTCATTAAAACAATAAACTTTCTAAAAGTCATTTCGATCACGACGACAATTTTCTCTTACAAGTACCAATAACTTACGTATATTTTTTATTTGATTCGCTCAAATGAACACTCAGAAAATCTATCTCCTATTGGATATTATGATATTTTCAGAATAAGACTGAGTTAAGCTACTCTTTTTTTGGGTCGGAAATTGACAAATAACTTCTCCCGCTCTGGGCGGAGCGGGAGGGCGTGTCAGACTCTTACTGACTAAAACCCACCCGTGTTCCTTCGGTTGCCCTGTTGCCGGGGGCCACGATTTCCCTATCGGTTTTCTTCGAACCCCCGGCAGGCATTGGCCCTAGCGGACCCCGTCAGTTCTGCTGACATCTCTTTGAGGCGCGCGTTGGAACACAACGCGCCGTCGACCCGGGCCTAGTCCTTATCGGACGGCGAGCTACCCATTGCTCACTGTCCATAAGCCCACGCCTACGGTGGCCGGGAATCGGCCTGCGATTCCCGACGCCCAGGGCGTCTCCTGCGATGGTTAAGGGCGTGAGGACGCGAAATTTGCCTCTCCCTCACGCGTTCTGCCTCCTCCTTCGCGAGCATTACTGCTTCCCATAAGGAGGTGACGACCTCCCATGCGCTCTCGCTCCGTACTATGGCCTGGACCAAGGCCGGTCGCGAGAGATCACCGCTGCCTCGCCTTCACGAGGACACGGCGGTGCTCCACCCAAGCCGGGCAGACCTCCACGAGTTAAGCTACCCTTATACGGTAAATTTTTTCAACAGTACTTGTCAGAATATTGCCGCAGTGGAGAAATTAGTGAAGCAATATCTTTTTCATTACATAGAATTGTTTAAATTATTTCGGCAATATTGCACCTTTTATTTATTAGTATTGTTAACTGTCGCCAAAATTAATTGCCGAATATTTAATGAATATCCGTACTTTATTAAATTACTCCATATTGCTCTATAATATAGAGTAATATGGAGCATTTATATGGTGGAGGTATTAGCAGTAACTATTGCAACAATCTTAAATATATTTGCTCGGTATTGCATGACATCATAGTTAAACACAATTGCCAAGAATTGCGTAATCTTAGTTGCTCGTGTAAGCGTACCTTTAGTAATTCCCAGATTAACTTGAATATTAAAGGCGCCGTTCGATCAACAACAATATAAAATAAAATGAACAGGGTTGGGAAATGGATGTTCAAAGCCGAGCAGGCTGCAGTCGTGAAACCCGTTCGGTGAAGTGTATTTATTTGTGTGAGTAGTTGTACTCATAGATACTGTTAAATCCGCGATGGTTTGTATTGTATGTGTAAAGTGTATCAAATGCATGTAAACTTTTGTTTTTGAATAATAATTAACAACAAAAAAATAAATAAATAGAATTGTACTTGTCATGAATGGCGTTTATTCTGAAAGTGGGCAATGTTGCAAATAGGTGTCAAATATTTCGCTGCTTTTTTATTTATAAAACGAAATATTCGGTATTACGATATTTATTACTACTATCTGTAACCATACACATGCTTAACAAAAAAAAAATGCCATTTTATAATCAATATATTTGTTCCCTAGTTAGCCACCACATTTTTAAATTCCATACAGTAATATTGCTAAATTAATCAAAACAGGTAAATATTTGACAGCTATTTACGACGTAGCCAACTTTTAGGATAAACCCTCTTAAGGCTGTATTGATACAAGAAATAGGTACTAGTGATTTGGAAATAAACGATGCATAGATTGATAAGATACGGTACGGTACAGAATAAATCATTTTAATAAGAATAAATCTTTCACAGTTTACGAAGCAGATACAATCACCGTGTACCGCATAGGTAACACTGGACTGGGAAGATAAAATGATGACGTGAAGTGATTGTCCATAATATTGTTAAGATACCAGCGACACGCTCCTGTTACGCACGGTTTTTCCGACTTGATAAACATCGAGATTTCTTTGTTATATGTGATTTATTTCTCTGTACTATATATTCTCTAAATAATCGTGAAAACTGCATTCAAATCCATTTCGTAGTTCAGAAAAACAGCGTGGTCACACAGATACACAAAAAGTGACTTAATTTCTAATATTTGTTTAAATATAGATAAATCAAAAAGTATCAGTAAAAAAGGGCAATAATTATTTCAGTATAATACATAAGTAATTAGTCATAATTCTATTCCACATTTCTCTCCTTATATAATAGTTACAATATTTGAGTTTGCCCTCACACTTAGACTGCTCTTGACAAGAGTAAATAATTTCATCCCGTCCAACAGTAAGTAATAGACATTGTCTGTGACAACTTGCTTTTATTGACTTGGTAGGAAAGAAGAAAACGTTTATTTCTTTCATCTCATTCGACGCCATATTTTAGTTTGTTGTAAGTTTTAGTTAAGATTGCATTGTTTTTTTTAACCGACTTAAGGAGGAGGTTACTCAATTCGACCGTAAAGATTTTTTTTAATCTTTGTTCGCGGATAACTTCGTCGTTTAAGAACCGATTTTGATGATTCTTTTTTGTTGGAAAGGAGATATCCCAAGGGTAGTACCATGATAAGGAAACCAGGATCTGATGATGGCATCCCAGATAAATCGAGGGAACTCTTCAAATATTATAAGCACACCTATAGCAATTTGGGTATTTTTTCCTCCTGTAGAAGATGGCGGAACGAGCTGGAGAAAACAAACGACCAGCGGTCCACAGTAGCACTGGATTACAAGCACTAAGAGTCACGGGGAGAGGCCTTTGCCCAGCAGTGGGATAAAAACAATATTAGTTTATAAATATTTAGTAACACTTAGTTGCAAAACATATAAAATTAGTTTACACTATGAATATATTTCAATCTGTAAATTCAAACTCCTTAGTTGTTGGTGTTATACAATTATAATTATCGTTTCAAAGAAAATATTGCTCTATATCCTCTTGAAACAATATCTCAGTGTTAAACAATCGTCACAGAAAGATGATACCATTAATCAATTCAAATTTCTGTCGGAGAAACCATGAATAAATTATATGAAAACGCAAAGTAAATAAATCGCTATGATTCCAGCCTGTGCCTGGTATAGGACTTTTTCAAGGTCATTAAAAGGTCAAGCTATGAAACAAATAATGGTTGGACCAATTAAAACAAATCAAGCCAAATTCAAAGTAAATGTACCAACCAAAATTAATTTCATCTGACAATAGCTCTGAAATAAAACGTGTTCATAAAGGAGCCCTGAACCAGAAATAGAAAGGCTTCCTTTTCCTGATATATTTTTAGTTTGCCCTCGTTGTTTTGGGAATGGCCAGTCACTCTGACGTTTTACTTTCATTTCTGGGTCAGCAGTGATGAAGTGGTGTGTTAATTTTCGCTGACTGTTTATTTATCTGTGTCCGTTTCTGTTTGGAACGTGAGTTGAAAAAATGGCACGATTCCTGATTATAAGTTTGCAGATTCTAAAATCGTTTTGAGAAAGTCACGTAACATAATAACTCGCCTTTATTTCCTAAAGAGGAAACTCCTGATGGATAAACCCAAGAACACTTTGCTCGATATCAGTATCGAACCCAAAACACCATGCTGAGCAGTCACGCTTAAGACCGTTATGACAACACTTATTATAGTCTGCCAACACTAATAAAAAGCTGGCCACACTAGCTTTTTCCACCCAGATCCCTTGACAGATAAGTCATCATCATCATTTCAGCCGAAAGACGTCCACTGCTGGACATAGGCCTCCCCCAAGCACCGCCACTTCGAAAGATTTTGTGTTTTCCGCATCCAGCGGATTTCTGCGGCCTTCACAAGGTCATCATTGACAGATAAGTACTACGGTTGTAACTGAAAATATGTACTAAACCATGAATACCTCAAAACCATTTTTTACTAACAATACAAAGACCACTAGACCAACGTGGCAGTCGTTATTGAAAAGTCCTAGATAATTTTCGAAGTCTCTTTGGGTGCGTCCAGACAGTGATACGAATGGTAAGCCACACCTGTGACACATGCCTAAGACTAAAGCCTGTGTCACGCGTCTGCCTCATCTGCATGCCTCGCACTGGCTGTACGCACCTTTATAAATGCAACACTGTTCTCTCATTTTCATAAAGACAGTTTTAAACCCTTACTGGAACGAAAACCAAGTAAACTCCCGCACGCAAATTTATGGCACGATGAAAAGATAAAGTAGTGTGAAACGTGTCGCTGTTACATGCGGGGTGTGCCGTGCGCACGTATCTTAAGCTGACGTCACTCACATGCCTCATTGTACGCGGAGATTAAGTGTTTGCAAAAAGTAAAGAGTATTATAATAAGACTGATAAAATAAATGCGTTTTTCAACACAGTTAGGAAGGAACATTATAATTATTAGGAAAAACATCGTGAGGAAACTTGCGCCCTGAGATTTCACCCGCATAAGTCTCGATCGAGTGGAGTGGAGTGGCGGCCACGTACCGGAAGACATAGCGTTGGAAGGCCTCTCACAAGATGGACCGATGACCTTGTGAAGGCCGCATGAATCCGATGGATGCGGAAAGCACAGAATCTGTCGAAGTGGCGATGCTTGGGGGAGGCCTATGTCCAGCAGTGGACGTCTTTCGGCTGAAATGATGATGATGATGAAGTCTCGATCCAGTGAGAATATCAGAATAAAAAGTATCCTATATCCTAATCCAGGTCATGGTCTACTCATGTGCCAAATTTTATCCGAATCCATTCAGCCGTTTTAGCGTGAAAGCGTAACAAACAAACTCACTTTAGCATTTATAATATTAGTTAGGATTTATGTCTGAAATCGCCAACCCGCCGGCGTGAGCAAGCATGATGGTCAATGCTCTTGCAATGTATATGCTCTCATAGACACGATCTCGTGGCTAAGTACTAACAGCCGCTCGGGTCGATCTGTCAGGTTAAGCTACGCTTGCCGGGGTTGGTCTGTGGATGGGTGACCAATTTCTACATACCGAGACTCCTCCGTGCCTCGGAAAGCACGTTAAGCCGTTGGTCCCGGCTGTCATTCGTGGATCTTTGACAGTCGTTACGGGTCGTCAGAAGCCCGAAAATCTGACAACCAGTCTTACCAAGGGGTATCGTATTACCCAGTTAATGGGTTGTGGAGGTCAGATAGGCAGTCACTCCATGTAAAATACTGGTATTCAGCTGCATCTGGTTAGACTGGAAGCCGACCCCTATATAGTTGGGAAAAGGCTAGGCAGAACAGACGCAGGCAGATAAAATAAAAAAAAATATAGTCGAAATATAAAAAAATGATGATCAGAGTAAATTTATCTAAATCGTTTCTTTATCTTTTATTAATTTCTAAGGCTACCAGAAAACACACAGAGATACAAATTTAGCTTTCTCTCCAAACAAACTCACGTACTGAACGTATAATTTTATGTAATCATCTTCCACAGTTGATATGGTTCGCTTCCTAATCTAAAATGCTCAAATTTTCTGCTGTTATTTTTAGAAAACTTGACAAAGTCATTGCCTTCCAATGTTCGGTTATGAATAACATTCTTAGAATAACGATACTTGTTTACTAGTAAGGTTTTTTATTGTCATTTTATAATAAGTACCTACACAAAAGCTTAAGAAATAAGCCTTTTTTGAATCACTGACGTGATTGAAATCGATAGGTACACGTTGATATAATTTATTAAAATAACGTTATTACGGTTATGAATAAGGTAAAATATAACAATGGATGGTATTATAATAAAGATAAGAAAAAGTGAATAGGTGACCTTCAAGTTATTTATAATAGGAATTAGGAATTACTAAGAACTATCGTACCTACTTTATTGAAGCTCGAATTAAGTACGATAGTACTTATTAATTGCATGCATGAGCTTGACAGTTAATTCTGTCTAGTGTCACTTGGAATAAAGTCAGCGATTTAGAGCGCTTTAGCGCAACATGCAGGGTTTGCAAGAAAACAATCTAAGTTATAAAAAAGCGCTGGAAGTGCTGAGTTTTGAATTTTCGTTATCATGCTTTGATTCGTCCAAATATGGTGCTGGAAATTAATGTTAAGAATAAAATCGTGTTACAACTCTTTAAATCGACATATGCGCTGTACAAACTAGCCCCCATGTTAAATGTTGATGCGCTGTTAACTGCTTATCATGGCTTAGTGTCCTGTAACTCAAGATACGGAGTTATATTTTGGGGCAATTCAACAAATAAAAATGTCAAAAAACCTTCTTTTAGAGAAAGCCTACTACAGCACTGACGAATTTCTGACTGATAAATTAATCTAATTCTTATAATTGTGTATTCCTAATTACTTTGACATTAAATTGACTAATTTTTATTATACATTATGAGTTGTTGACTCTATTCTGTAGAACATTTTAAATTTTTAAATTCTAATTTGGACTGTAAATTATTTGAATAATGGATAAATTTATAATGATTTGATTTAATGCAATAACCTATCTACTTATATTTGTACGCCGTTGAGGCAAAACATGACTGTGGTAACATTTTATTGTAACATCTTGCATGCCATGTGTGTGTATACTCATATTTTGGACAAATAAATTATCTTTATCTTTATCTTTAAAATGCTTACGAGATTTTGAAGTGTCCGTGCGATTTTAATAATTGATAATTGTCTAAAGTATACAATAAACTAGGAATTATAGGTACAGATTTCATACATGTTGATTCTTAGGACAAATGGAGCAAAGTTCCTTGAACATGGTAATGTGTATTTACGTAAATTCGTGGGAGGACTAAGGGGCAGTTATTCTTGGTATGTCTTTGTAGACTCTAATGTGTTTTCGGGAATGTGTTTTGGGTTAGCAGATTATTTACTTAAAGTAAAACTAAATAATAATATCATACATTTAAATAATCCTAAAATAATTGTGCCGTTGGTTGGTTTATGTATATGAGTAATATTATTTGATGTTTCTTGATCATTTGTCCCACTAAAAATAACTTTTTAAGTCGATTGAAGGTCTTTCTTTACTTTGCTACATTCATTATAATTTGTATTTTGGGCGTCGAGAATCCCAGGCCGATTCCCGGCCACCGTAGGCGCGGGCTTGCGGACGGTGAGCAATGGGTAGCTTGTCGTCCAATAAGGACTAGACCCGGGTCAACAGCGCGTTGTGTTCCAAGCGTGCTTCAAAGAGATGTCAGCACAACTGACGGGGTCCGCTAGGACCGATGCCTGCCGAGATCGTGGGAAAGTCTGAAAAGGGATACCGTGGCCCCCGGCAACATGGCAACTGAAGAAATAAAGGTGGGTTTTAGTCAGTAAGAGTCTGACATGGCTCCCGCTCCGCCCAGAGCAGGAGTAGTTATTTGATAATTACCCAACCAAACAAAAGTTCTTTATTCAATTTGCTACATTCATTATAATTTGTATTTTTGTTTATCTTGATTTAATGATGGTGTGCACTTCTGCCCAACCTCACGGAGAGTACAAACGTGATGTTATAACTAGTTCTTTTTTTCAAAATTTTATGTTGTGCTTTTAATTAGGCCAAGTGCTTTTAAAATTCCATGGTCGCCTTTAGTAGTTAAAAAAAAATTGGTTGCCTGTAAAGTCGGTATACGGGCGAAAGTGTTACGTGACAACGACTTTGAGTGGTAAAATAATTTTAATGTGAATATTCATTCGTATAGTAGGAAGAAGGATGAAATAATACTTTCACTTTTTATGTCTGTCTCTCTCGCTCTTAGGCGGGCTAACCATGCCCGAGTGGAAGGGACGCGTGCCTCTCACTCGCTCTCATTGTGAGCGCATAACGTGAGCGGAGCGTAACGCAGTTTCTTGAAGTGTCACCCGGCAAACCAATTTATAAGACGTTGTCACGTCAAAAGTTGAATTCATATTTAATTCAAAATGTTCAAAACACCGATATTAAGTACCTCCGAGTTCCTGCCGGGGTTGCGGAAAAGTCCGAAAGGGATACTGTGGCCCCTGGCAACATGGCAACTGAAGGAACACGGGTGGGTTTTAGTCAGTAAGAGTCTGATACGGCTCCCGCTTCCACCCAGAGCGGGACAAGTTATTTGATAATTTCCCAACCATAAAAAAAACGAACCTTCGAGTTGGGCTAGACGATTACTGACAAATGCTTGCACTAACTGGACAGGTCCACTAAAAACAGTGTAGTTCTTTCCTTTTATGACCATTTCAGATACTAATCTACATGGTCCTCACAAAATCTGACTAAGATTATGTCTGGATTTTAAAAGAGACGGTTAACGGAAAGTTTCTTCCCCCTGAGAAATTCCTGAAAAATGGTGAAACAAATTCAAGAGTTTGTTTCGTCGTTTTTCCCAGGATAGTAAATAATGTGACGTGTAAAAGTGACTCCAATATCCTATTTACAGAAAACTATTTCATTTCTACTTCATTGAACTTGTAAAACCTTTTCCAAAAATAATTCTTTAATTTTTATTAAATTAAGCACAATACGTTATGAATGAATAGGTTGTGGAGGTCAGATAGGCAGTTGCTCCAAACTCAAACTCAAACTCAAAGCATTTATTTCAAATAAACCAATTACAGGTACTTTTGAATTGTCAAGGGGTCGGTCAGTCAGAAAAATGAAGCTAGTTGCCCATTCCAAAGCGTAGTAGGTACCTATGGAGAAGAACGGGCAAGAAACTCCACGGACACTCTTTTAAATCAAAATATTGTTACAAAATATTGGTTACATCATTCGTGTTGAACTTATACATGTGAGAACAATGTAGAAAGACGTGCACGTTAAAAGCGTCCGTAATAAAAATATAATATCAATTCAAAAATTTAAATAAATTAAAATAAACCGTGGCAGCTAAGAGATGACCAGTCCCTACTGACGGCGCCCGTTCACGAACATGACGCATGGATCAGCACCATTTAGCTCAACCATTTTGAAGGGAACTTAATGATCCAACACACACGCCACCATCAGCGAGACATTTGAGTGAGCATGACATACTCTCAGCCGCCAGGGCACATTCAAGTCAATGAAAGACGTACCCAGTAAATGGTAGCTTTATGGAATGTACAACATGGTCACAGTGCTCACACATGTGATATGCAATTATACAATACAAAGAGATTGAATTTATACAAAGGAAATATAGTTTTACAATCTTCAGCAGCTGCAACAATACTTTTGAATGCTAATCAATTAGTTTATGCGCCCTTGTGGAGCTGGACCAGCGCTGAGCCAAGCATTTTTATCAGCGATGTAATCCCCCAACTTATAATATGCTTGGCAGCATAGTGTGCGTTTTATACATGATTTAAATTTCGTTTCGTTCAGTTGGAGTATGTGGGAAGGTATTTTATTATAACATTTTAAACAGCACCCCATGAAGGATGAGTCTACTTTAGCCAGTCTGAAACCCGGTTGAACTAATTGGTCCCTATTTCTAGTCCCATAATTGTGTTTATCACCTCTTTTACTGAAAAGATTTAGATTTTTCCTTACGTACATGATGTTTTCATAGATATATTGACAAGGTACCGTCATGATGTTAATATCTTTAAACAGTTCCCTTAGAGAATCGCGTCTGCGGAGGCCATATATTGCTCTGATGGCTCTCTTCTGCAGAATAAAAATAGACTCGATATCTGCAGCCCGTCCCCATAGTAAAATACCATGTAAAATACTGGTATTCAGCTGCATCCATTATACAACATTGAAATCGATTTAATTGGCAGCCGACCCCAACATAGTTGGGATAAGCCTACGCAGATGCTGATGATGCGTTATTAATGAGTCGAAAGTATTTAAGCGGTTCTACTATACAAATACATATATACATAATACCACGCCTTGTTTCCCAAGGTTAGGCAGGGGTATACCCACTGGCGAAATGTAGGGACATTTCGCCAGTTTAAAAAAAAATAAAAAATAAATGGTGTTTTAATTCAGGCAAAATACCCATACACAAAAAAGAATAAATAAGTAGTAAAACAGTAAAAACATTAAAAATATTCAAAAATTATCATTAAAAATTAAAATTATCAGTCTAAAAACAAACATTTCGTCATTTTTTATTCTAGTTTAAGTGAACAGAAATCCAGTGCACAAATATGGGACTTGCCAGGTTGCACGAGACAACCCTCAAAATGCTGTTACTGGAGCGTCTCAAACTTTGCCAAAAAGACGCGACCCTCGACCTCATGTTTTGTTTAAGTCCCATGTAATAGGGGGCGAGCCTATTGCCATCAACCGGGCACATATCCGGACTCCGGGCTGCTACTGAGAAATTCCTAATGGTAAAACCCAATATCACTTTGCCCGACCAGTACAAATATTAATGATTTAATCAAATATTCTACAGTAAATCAATTCAAAGCAATAAGCAAATCAAATTACTGCAAAACTTTAATACTAGTAAACTTCAAATTTAATTGCTAAGTCCTTCAAGTTGGGACTTGTAAACAACTTAAAGGACGGTAAACCTCCAAAGATTTAAAATACTTTAAGCTTCAATTTCAATTGGCAAACTTACGAAACTTAAATCCAAAACAATAAACAAAAACTTAAACCAGCGCAAACTATTTTAGGCCATAAATCCTTTGAAAGTAATTTCATGGCTGTGCGCCGTCCCGCGTCAAGTGAAACTATCTCGTTAGTTGATATATATTGAGGAAAGGAACGCCTTATTGCTTGGCGCAAAGGACGGTACAGATATCAACGTAATTTGAATCTGCTACAACTTCAGCTAATTGATAGAGGTCTGGATTAAATTGATTTCTTGTAGTATCGATTTTGGTTGGAAAGGGCATATTAATGTCAAATTAATACACTGACCTCAAGTAAAGCGATAGATAGCCTAACCCTAGTCTGTCGGTTGAATTCTGAAACGCAACCCAATTAATAGTCTCTGCTACATCTCATGCTGTCTCAGTCACTTCAAGGTGTTTAGTAGTGACAGAAATACTTTTGAGAACATCTTACAGTTAAGTGTCGTGTGAAATGTCTGGGGTTAGATGGACATTTCTAAAATGGCGCATTTCTAAGCGCTTGAATTACACCACCTAGGATTGAGAAGGCAGATAACCATTTCAAATTCATGACCTTTAAAATCGTAGGTCTGTCCGTAAGGTACAAAGGCTCGGTTCGTTAAAAACTAAAATGTAAAACTGTTGATCTTTCAGTCTTGAGTACTATTAATTATTTTTAAAAGGATTGATGTTCAACTTACTTTTTGTGAAAGAATAAATTACAAAAGAAAGTTTATTCTAGCTTGCTATCCCCATTTTGAACTGAAGCCAAATAATGAGTCGAGCAACTGAAATTCTCGGTGAAATTTTTGCGTATTTACTAAGTTACATCTCTGTGCTGGCTGGGGATCAGCATAATTAGTCTGAAATTAGTCGCTTAAAAGGAAAAAGTTAAAGTCTAAATGTATAATCTCTAACAGCGATTTTTACAAATAATTTTTCAGCACGTAGTATTGTGAGCACTACGCTTGACTGCGGTACCCGGGATCGTATATACATTAAATAAGGAAGAGCAAGATTTATATTTCAACCATTAATACAATAATATAAGGACACACGCAAGCGGCGACTGGGGGTAGACTATTGTCTTTTCATCGACAAGTGAAAACCATTACAAATCCTAATTTAAACATATCTTGACAGATTGTTCGGGTGCTGTACAGTGTTCTTGCCAGCCTGTACACTATGAGATTGGATCTCATAATAAAACCTCACAGTATGCATAGAAAGATCAAAACGCATTCAATTATTAACCAACTTCAAAAAACAGGATGTTCTGAATTCGTCTGTTTATATTTTTTTGTGTATGCTGTGACGTGATTCCTTTGTTTGTGAAACAAAATAGTCATGGTACCATGGTACTCATAAAAAAGTGAAATTACTTTTTGGTCAATATAAAGCGTGTACGCACGAATGAACAAAACATGTTGAACACAAACATCGAACACCGACCATTTGGTTCGTACGTGTGGACGTAAATTAGCAAAGTGAACACAAACACCATATGAACACAGTTCGACTTGTGTTGGCGCTCAACCACCCATCTGTTTTTAATAGCCGAGGAATTGATTTAAAGATTCGAAATTGGATCGCTACGAAAATTTTTGACGAACGCAGTGTGTGATGGCCGTTAGTGGTACGCATTGCGAACAAAGTGTTCGATGTTCGTGTTCACCAAGTTCTTGTTGGATCTTGCATGCACGCCTTTACAGATTGCATAATATAAGATAGATACTAGACCTTAATCTTGAGTATAAAATGCGAAGAAAATTGCGGTCAGCTATTACTAACGATAAAATGAAACTGCTAGAGTCATTTCAGAAAATTAGATCTATGATGCTTTACTATCACTAATCTTGAAAATATTTTAATAATTTGATATTATATCTCATGCTTTTTACCTTCTAGAAATGAATTCATAGCTTTATTAAGAAACCTACCATAACGCCTGGTCGGTACTTTCTCAAAACTTAAAATATTGCTCACCATAAATTCTGGAAAGCACCCATTCGCTTCCTTTATAATAAAAAGAACTTTACGTTATTATTGTATTTTATTTTCAACAGAGATTAAAGAAGAAAGATGTTTTTCTTTAACTTTTCTTTTATTTTAGAGCCAAAGTTGACAATTGTACCGAAGAAAAATTGTCAATAATGTTATTGTTTGACGAAACGGATGGTTCGGTTGTTTCAATAGCGCTAGAGTTTTTGAAATGTTTCTCTAGTAATAGTATTATAGTATGATTCACGGAAGTAATGAAGACAAAAAAAAACAGTGGCACTCCGGGAATACCGACAGAAGTGAAAACTTGAAAAAAAATCGGCACCGCGTTAATCATCGCGTTGATGTTTATTACTCCACACACCGCGGTAATCAGCGCGTTGATGTCTTTTTAATGGTCAAAAGCTGGTGTGGTCACAGTCTCTATCAAAACCAAACTTTGTAAAAAAGGGTACTATACAATTTCTGATTATTTAGAAGATAGAAAAGCTTGGAATTGAACTGCTCCCTCTGCTAAGCCTTGTGATAAAACCATAAAACTAGACATTTTAATTATTATGTAATATCAACATATACCAGTTTTAAATAATAAATTATAATTGTAATATACACATTGACATTGTAGAAAATTATTTTCAAAATGACATGATTACTTTGTATTGTATTGTATTATTTTAATTATTGTGAATGTGAGGACTATGTGGATATTATTTTTATTTCTCTGCTAGTTTTAGTGATAGTCTGGCAGTTTTGAGTAGTTTATGCGGCCTACCCAATCAAATCAAATCAAATCAAATCATTTATTTGCATAACACAGGTTAAGAGGATGTTACAGAATTGTTCTTAAGGCTCACTGTATTATAACCATGTCAGGTGTGCAAATACATTAGGAACATTATGACATAATAAAATTATTCTTAATCAGTTTTCTTATTAAATTACATTGTCATTAAAAATATACATAGAAAGTCAATTTCATTTCACATTATATTATATCTGAACTAATAAATTATAACAGTAATGTCAAGCAAATTAATGTCATAGTAATTGTAATTATTATTATATTAAAATTGAACAAATATTTGCTATAGGTAATCAAAATACAATATCTTTATCTTCTAAGTAGTCTTTTACATTATAATAACACTTTTTAAAAAAAATGTCCTTTTTTGGTATTGTTCGTCGAGTTGACCTCCTTATGTTCTGAGTTGAGCTCCACGATTACTGACAAATGCTTGCACTGACTGGACAGGTCCACTCAAATCTGTAAGGTTCTTTCCTCAAAAGACCTTTTCAGACACTTATCTACATGGTCCTCATATGGCCTGACCAAGATTATGTCTGGACTTTAAAAGAGACTGCGACCTCTGAGTTTGTTTCGTCCTTTCTTCTAAGAGTAGTCAGATAGGAAACGCCGAACTCATCTAGCTTATTTATAATATTTTTTTTATATGACGTGTAAAAGTGATTCCGATATCCTATAAACAATTTAATTTCATTTCATTTTCGCGAAATCAATGGTTTAGTCCTACCTCAAAAATGCCCAACGCGCCTTAAGAAGTTTTCACTTCAAAAATATTATCATGCATTTAGAAACGTAATGAAATCAAAAGTATCAATTTCAAAAGTGTTATAGTCTAACCTACTAATATTATAAATATGAAAATTTGTACATTTGGATGTTTGTTACTCAATCATGCAAAAAGGCTGAACGGATTTGGATGAAATTTGACACACACAGTTTATAACCCGGATTAACACATAAAATAGCTTTTATCCCGGTAAGTGACATGGCTTGACAACTGTAAAACTGGAGCCAATTTTGAAGTCCTCGCAGACGAAGTCGCGGGTAGAAGCTAGAAGGAATATAAATATGTTACTACTCCACTTACTTTTCCTCCGTTAAAAGTAATACCACGAAATTAGACCGCATTTGTTTTATTTTTCTTCTAAGTTTTACTTTCACCTTGGCCTTTGATAGTATTAGGTTCTAACGCCCGTGTTCTTGGAATTAATTTTGTACATAAAATTCTGATTTTCACTCTCACCTCTATGAGTGATACTTAAATGTGTCTGGCACACCCTGAGGGCAAAGACAAAGTGACTTTCTTCATTCAGCGATAATTATGATGGCGAAATAAAAAACCGGCAGAGTGCGAGTCAGACTCGCACACGAAGGGTACCGTACCACCGTGCAATATTTAGAAAAAAAACGCCGAAAAAAACACGTTTCGTCTAATAATAATCTAATCATCCCCTTCAATTTTTAACTTTATTACACGACTCATAATGCGAAGCATTAGAGAGTGCTCTGAGATCGAAAAATTTGTTTTGACTCCTTTCTGCAACTGTTTTTATTGTTACACTCCGGCTTGTACACATAACCTACTTAATTTATATACCATTGTTTAGATAATTCAATGAAAATTAATACAGTACTTTCCAAAAATTGATTAAATGCAGCAGAAATAAATAAATCATCGAAATAGTGTTAAATAAAATCCCGTCAATCAATGTATGAAACCTGAAACATTGTAGCTTGCGAGAAAATCAATTGACTAAGTTTTTTTTTTATATATTCGTTTCAGCCATAGGAACCCTATTGGTGAAACGGCTAAAATGGCTCATTTATTCAAAGTAGTTATATAAAAAAACTAACTAATATAATATTTCCAACTTCGACCGTTTTCCGTTGCCTAGAAACCAACAAAACAAACCTAAATAGTCTTTAACAGTACATAAAGATTACGAGGTGAGAAATTTTACCCATATTGATGGGTAGAAAAGCAGTCAAAACATACTTCATGAAAAGTCGTATAAATTGTTTATTTTTCTGTTTTTGAATGAGCGTTATGAGGCGTGCACTTTTGGATTTTCCAAATATTAAATTTTTAATGTTTGTTGCTACAGCCGCAATAAAAATACACAATCTATGAAAATTTCGGCTGTCTACTTATTAAGGTTCATGAGATACAAACCGCTGACAGACAGACGGACAGTGGAGGCTTAGTAATAGCGTTCCGTTTGCCACCCTTCGGGTACGGAAGCCTAAAAATGTATGAGACTGACATAAGCTACCGAAAAACTTATTTCAATATTGTCTAAAGTCACTGCAGAAATCCGAAACGTTTGGAAAGCGATTGTCACCTTGTCAAGGCCCTCAGTTTCGCTAATAAATAATAATAATAAGTTTATTTAAATAATTATTTACAATGGTACCTACAGATGTATAATTCCTATTCCTATTTTATTTTTAACCGACTTCCAAAAAGGAGGAGGTTATATGTTCGACGCGTATGTTTGTTTTTTTTTTTTGTGGACCGATTTTGAAAATTCTTTTTTTGTTTGAAAGGGTATGCTCCCAAATTGGTCCCATATAAATTTTATTAACTTTGCTTGGGTAGTTTTTGAGTTAGCTACAAAATACGTATTTTTTTTCCCACTTAATAGGTAGATGATATGATAAGTTCCTGACACTGGTAGTAGGTAGTGGTATTCGAATGTGTGTGGGGTAGGTACCACAACTAAAAAGTGAAAAATAAAAACTTTTTACAAAAAAAAAACTACCGACTTCCAAAAAAAACACTACAAAGTGAAAAATAACTTTAATTTCGGAAGTCGGTGGCAAAAAACGAAAACACAAAACCCAAGACACCGACTTCCGAAATTAAAGTTATTTTTCACTTTGTAGTGTTTTTTTTTGGAAGTCGGTAGTTACAAATAGATTAAACATCACGGATGTTTAATTGCCGATCTAAGCAAAAGCCTGTATTTCGGCTATCAGCGCCAATCTCAAATAATAAACAATTCATGATAGCCATCAAATAGAAATGTTATTATTTTGTAGAACATTTTAAAAACTGCCTGAACAATCTGCGCAGATTGTCTTATATTTTAACTCTGGAATGAGATTTGTTCATGAAACCAGAGAAGAACACGGATTTAGCACTTTAAAATCAGTTGTAGAATCAGTACTTACAATTTTTTAGTAAAAACACTCAATTCTCTACGTTACGAACAAAAACAATTGCTTTCCAAATTAGTCCCAACAACTCTGTTATTCGTTCATTAACATCTTGTTCAGTCTCAAAACAAGTTTGTCCTAGCCCGATTATATTACCCAATATGCCACATACAGCGAAACCACAGAATAGTACAGAAGGTCGAGTTCATTCAACAAGCGTAAACGCACGTACACATAGACACGCTCACGTACAGCGAGTGCAAGTGCACTTGCGACTGGACCAAGATGAATGAATATTCGTGTGCGTGTATCTAGGTATGTGTGTGTGCGTTTTTGCTCACTGTATGGAGTCGACTTTCTGTAACTATCTATTTTGTGGCGATACCGTGTAACTTTAGTGCCTATTGAGAACTGTTTCATTTCACGTATGGGACACAGAAAATGTCAATTGGGATTCGATTTCGACTAGTATTCAGGCACTTGATTAGATCGTCTGATGAAGAGTTGTGAAAAAGATTCGTATTCTAATCAGAATCTGATGTCTATTTGGATTATATTCCATATAAGTTGATAGGGACTTCAATAATAAAAAACGTAACACAGTTCTTTTTGTGGATTTGTTTTCGGGCTTGTGTTTGATGTCTTAAATTTATAGCAACATTTCTTTCAGTTATCTTAATGAAATCAATTATAACCGTTACATATTTTTCTTTGTTAGGGAAGACATTAAACTAACTTAGACGTAGGTCTTCCAGGGATCAAAGTATAATCCCTCTATACACTACCTTGCAAAAGTCTTCACAAACTATAGTCCCATAACAGACCATATAAACATAGTCCCACATAGCGATACGCAATTAACTCGGAATGAATTAAACCCTCTATTATACACAGGGCTAATTAATTACAGTAATGTGTAAGTGGCCCTCGAGACAGATAATATGGAGCAAAAGATATAGGTAGATACAGATGACTGGCGGCCGCCATACTCAAATAGCCGAAGAGCCCCATAGGTACAAGCAGTGCGTAGGATGAGTCGGAAAACCGTCCAAGACGCAAACAATTTATCATTTTGTATTATATAGAATGTGACGGTCTTTTTGACAAAAGGAAGGTCGATTATATCAACAATTACGTTGTGTTTATCGATTTCTAAGGCTTTAAAAGGTTTAATAGGTTTAAAACTGAAAAATCTTTCAAACTCCGTTTATTTTAATGTCTCGTAGTGCAGGTCATTCATAGCCGAGCTGAATGTAGATTTATTACACTGAAAAGTAAATGGTAAATCAGATATTCATTTTGTAGTGAAATTCATCTAGATTTTTCATATCGTAAATGAACTTTCTCTGTTCAAAGTCAAAACAGTTAATTACTGTGATGAAAAGTAAGTCGTATTATTTAATTCAGTTCGTCACGAAATTCTAGGAACCAACACAGTTTGTATAACGTTATATTTATGTAAAACCGAAAAAAAAGGTATATTATATAATTATTCAGTCAACCCAGATTTCAATTAAATGAAAATAATGACTCTTTGCTCATCCTGAACAATTCAAAATCCTTAATTCATTAAAATTTAACTAAAATAATGCCTACAAAATATCAAATAACACAATTAAATCGTCCGATGCTAAGCTCCATTGCTTATTATGGTTCCCCACATTTCAATTACGGACATGTAATCCTATTACTCGTGTAATAGTTGAAATGGACCACACATTCATCAGTAATAGCTGGTACAATAACCAGATTACGCGTGTCTTAATATTAACAACTGAGGAAGATATGGTTGGCTAGCTCTGTGATTGGCAAAGTGACTGTGGGAGTAGATTTGCACAGCTTTTTATTTGTAGAATGCTTTTTGATGGTATTATTTCCTGCTTGTGACTAAACATGTATTGTTATAATCGTCACATTTTTACTTAGCCCTAATGAATATAGTGTGTATCAAAAGAACTTTAACAAATGTTAACGTATTCTTTTCAGTCACTCCATAAACAAATCTAGCTATCAGCCTTATGTTTTCACGATACCAAGAAATCGAGTTGGATTACCATAATTATTATTCACTCCATCGCACACAGATTTCATTCTAGTCTTATTAGTATAGAGCTGAAAGGTCCTAGTTTCACCAAAAAGCAAAACCATGTATAATAGCTAGAAAATGGACCAAACTAAAACTACGCTAGTGTAAAAATAAAGGTGCTACCCCATCTTGCATAAGCACAATAACGTACTTTCTTTTAGGAGATACTGAAATATTTTACGACTGATAAATATTTCAGTAGTATTTACGTACTCTGCAGTGGATGTAAGTTAGCTGGTTAGATGGTAGATAGTAAAATTAATGGTAATAATCCCTCACTCTTTCCTCTCTTAGGAGGATAGTGTAGATTATTTCGTGGTTATTTTACGCTTGTGATGGAAGATTATAATGGTAAATAGTTAGAGATTTGTCAGTGGGCAGTAGACCAACAACATAGATCACAAAAGTGATCCGTTTTTATCTGTTGTGAAGTGCCTACGAGTCTGGATAAAGCTTCTGATTCGTACTTAACGGGAATCATCATCTAAAATAGAATGTCATTAATGTTTGGATCGTGTTTATTCTTGTTGGATTCTATTTTAAGATTCTCTAAGATCTGTAGTATTTTAAATAATGAATTCGATTAAAACGATTTCCCTTCCAAAACTATAATCATTTTCATCAATAATATGTTCGTAAAGTTATGGTAGTTTATGTCTGTGATATAAACTGCATCTTGAAGAAAAACTTTAAGAATCATCATGTCAAAACACGTAATGTTTATTTACCAAACACGAATTATTAGTAAACTATGCCAACCAAATAATACACCAACCTACTTAGTGACAATCCTATCCAATCTGGAGTATATTAATAAAGCTGAATGTTATGTGCTGTGCTGATAACAGATTAATCCCGCATCGGACGTCTGTTCCGCTGTGTAACCAGATATATCATAGCAATGCTCGTTGGATACCGTCAAATCACGATTAACATTTTGTTTGTTAATTTAAGCTAAAATATTTTAGTATAATTATAATATCTGGGAAATATTATTGTAACTCATTAATATCAAACTCATGGGACAATACACATTATAGTGTGGGACTTTATTGATATATTAACATTGGTTTATTTGGATGACAAAATAGTTATTACATGAATGTTATCAGATTTAAAATAAATGTAGTTATTACATAAATTTTGTTCAATTAAAAACTAAAACATGTTTAAAAAATCAAGAAGTTTTAACAAAAGCAGAATTTAATCTAACTTTAAAGACGATGCAAGCACTGTAGATAAAGACTAAAATCTCAACAACAGACATCAAAACCGTAACTTTGCGACTTTTATTCGCAAGATACGAATTACAAGGGGTGAGGGACCATTAATTCTACGTCATTGTTACGGCCCTCTGGGGAGGACCTCAGGCACTCAAGCACTCGGAACTGAGATGCTGATGAATCAATTATCAGCTATGTTACTGAATTCTGATGATGTTGCTAAAGGTAATCGGGTATTTTATGTCTTGACTATAAAACTTTGTTTCATAATACCGCACTTAACATCCCTACTACAAAATAGAAGCTTCCGGATGGTCGTATATTTTTATGCTGGATTGAGCATTAAACTTGATTTATTGAATGGCCCGCCCACACTTGAAAACGTTATTTTGTTTATATGAGTATTCGCTTCGATGAAGAAAAATTAATGTAAATGAATATTATACATTCATTTAAAATGTAATTAAATAGAAAAACCAATTTTAATAATTCTATGTAATGTATAATTTTGTGTATTTGGCCCCTTTGAATTATTGTAATTAGTTCTCCTTAATAATAAATATCAACTTGTAAGGGCCCAATATGTAGGGCAAAGACTTCTTTTCAAACGAATAATTAATTGATAGTAGGTCGTAAATCGTTAATGCAAAATAGGTTGATGTCAAAATGGTTGGTATTCTATTAATGAAAGTAGTAATATGAGCCAACATAATTATCGTTCATATATCTTTTTTTTTTAAATGAAGACGTATTATTATCCTAAAGCAAAACTTTCTAAAGGTTAAGAAATAAAATGTATGGAAAATTTCCAAGGGACTAAAGTAAAGTTCGTAGGTGTATCAAAGTGTTATAAATCTTATCGCCAACTCCCAAGTTTGTCTCTAGATTCCCGGTAATACTTACTTTATGAAAATTATAAGTTTCAAAGTAGGTATTTGTATCATGATCATTTATGTTAGTTAAGTAACTGGCACTCTACTAGCAACTTCATTATCCCGTGGAAATTTAGAAATATCTGTCTTATTCCTTGTCAAGATCAAAAAGGGAGCCTCTGGGCAAACGTTCTGTTTTCTATGTTCAATGGTTTGGGCTGGGCGTAGATGAATCAGATATTGAGTGAGTAAAAAAAATTACGTAGGTAAAAATAGCATAATCAAATCAATACTAGTCTTGAAAGTGTACAAGAAAAACTCACTAAAATTATAGTAAGATATTTAGAAAAATGCTACAGTTCAGAACTAACATAACAAAAACTAATTGAAGTAAAAGCTTTCTGTTTTCATTGGCGTTCCCTAAAAGTTATTGAATGGATCAACTATTGACCCATATCAACTTAGCACCGTCTTTTTACTTTGTTCCAGTTTACTATCTCCATTGTTGTTGTTATCTAATTCTTATAATGTATTAGTAACAATAATTTCTGTAAGCAAAAAAGAACAAACATTCAACTTTTCTATCGTCATTCGTTTTCTATTGGTTTGCAATTTTTTTTTACAAAAGTGACAGGTTTCTTTTTTGGAACAATTTTAAAGGCTTTAAAAAAATACAAATTCTTGTAATTAAACTTTTTTATCGTCAGTTACTTTAGTTTTTTTTTTACAAAAGTTACAGCCTTTTTTGTTCAATCTGTATTATGCGACTACTGGATAAAGGTCTCATCCATAGCTTTCTACTGTTCTTTGTGTGTAAACGCATATATGTCATAATTTTTTACATATACACACGATACACTCACGCCACCTGCTACGATCCTCACACACTTTTGTACATAGGTATTTTGTATTAATTCCCACAGACTGCTAGCGTCGTTAAAAATGTTGCATTAATGCGAGATTGAAGCTAAGTAATTATTCTGCTCACCCCTTCACCCATAATACACACGATATTCAACACGAAGCCAGCCAAGTGAAGCAGACTATTGACGCGGCGGATGTCTTTAAAACACTCCCCAGCGAATTTTTTTGTAGGCTTTTACACAATTTTATTTGTGTTCGCAACCCTCCAGGGACACATGTTTCTCGTTCAAAACAATTACAGTACGCTTAAAGGTAGGAATACCGCTCGAGTTAAAACGTGAAAATGCTTTGTGAGTTTTTTTTTTCATGTAATTCAGAATTCGTATGTAGATTTGTGTGGTGATCTGGAAGTGAACGAAGAGTAATGGGTATGAATTAATGTGTTAGACTGACAGAGTTTGCTAGGTTAGTACTACAGACTTTTTAATGTTAAACGTGAACGAGAAAAGTATATGAAAACTATTATTTTTTATAAGTAACATAACGCCTTTAATCCCCGAAAGGTTATTCAGAGATGTACCTATAGTAGGGTACACCCACATTTCGCTAGTTATGTTTAAGTCCCATGTAATAGGGAGCGAGCTTATTGCCATCAACCGGGCATAAATCTAGACTCCGGGCAGCTACTGAGAAATTCCTGATGGAAAAACCCAATAACACTGCCCGACCTAGGAACCCAGGACCTCATTCTCAGCAATATCACTTGTGACCACTAGGACCAAGGAGGCAGTCAACGTTTTAATAAGAACTTAGTCTAAAATCTTTAATCCTGTGATTAACGTTAGTAAAAAAATTTCAATAACGAAGTTTGTTTTCCATTGCTGAAATACTGTAATGTTAGTGTTATAGATAGGTTTTTTCCAGATTTTAGAGCCCGTGCGTTAAGTGAGTTAAACTTTAATGAAAATTATTTGATTAATATAGATATCTGTGGAAGCTGCTTAAAAGATTGGTGCTGATGATGTAAAGTTTACAAAGCCAATCAAAACTATTGGTAATAAAATGATTAGTAAAATAATTAAAATGATAATCCATGATGGATGATGGAAATATAATGGTTTTGATTGTTATGACGAATTACATGAAACCAGTAAGACACATTGTTTATTTCTAGTTATGGTTGTAACAGAAAGCTAAAATCTATGAACGCCTTGGGACCATTTCGGAACGCTTGGCAAACTCTCAACAAAAGCATCCCTGTTGTCAGTTTTGTTGCTTGTCGGTCCCTCATTTGTTCAAGTCGGCTAAGTGAAGCATGCATTATAATTCCGTGGCTTAGATCTACCTCCTTTGTCTTGTGATCTTGACTTTTGAATGCTTCCCTTTATTCCAAACTATCGCGAGTCAAACCTTAGAGAATTTTATTACATTGGGTTGGACTAATTATCTGCTACATCTTTCTATGTTTTGCAAATATCCCTATAATCTACTTTAATCTTTACGAAAGATAAAACTTTGCATACATTACGTTCCCAGTCCTTTGCATGTATTACCTAAGTAAAAATGTAAATCACTATTATTCACGCCTTTAAATGCGTGCTGAATTCAGAATTTTAAATCGCACTTAATTTTATTTCAGCTACAATACAATATTCAGTGAAAAAAGCTTATAAAATTCTAGTGTTGCTCTTTGTATAGAAAATATTATTCTGTGTTCGTGGAAAATAGATACTGGTAATCATTATATTTTCTTTTATTTTTTTTCGGTTTGTGCTAGGTTTTACTGGATTTTAGGATTAAGGCATAGAGGAGATTATTATTATCATTTATTTAAACTTCATGTACAATGGCGGTACACAAGCGGACTTAACGCTACAAGGCAGGTGAATGTTGTTTTTTTAATGTAGAAAAGAGTCGTAATATTTATATTCACTGGTATAATAAACCATACACACTTCAACGTGCAAAATTTCAACGTGTAGCTCTTGCTAGCATTAAGCTACGTGTTGAAATTTTTGGTGTAGATTTGCCCTGACCAGCAGTACTAAGTGATTATCAACTCAAACACAGAATGACTCAGTGTTCAAACTAATCTTTACTCAAACCTACATTTAAATCGAGATCCATACGCGAATGGCGAATAGGCTTTGACCCTTAGCCTATCAATTCCACTTACATTCCCGTCAATCAAACCGCATTAAAACATTTCACAGAGAAAAATAATTCGAAAATTTGTTGGACCCCTTCGCATCAAACCTGTCTGTATTTACAGAGAATGGGAACACTTATCGCATCGTCGCCCTGCTAATGGACCGTCGGGGCCGGATGTATCGCTTTTAACGCAAATAACCGACGCCCTCGAATCGATTACGACCGCGAATTTTGTTGGCAGAAATTCGGCTGGCGATTTGTCTAACAGGTGAGGAGGGCTGACTGCAGTTCTGGAGTGGTGGTGTTTTAGTGGTTTGAAAGGCGGTGTAACTTGTGCGTTGTAAGGAGTGTTTGTGTTCGTTGTACTAGTATTTAGTATTGTTTTGAATACTCGCATTTACATGACTGCGTCAAATGGGGTGACTTTTCTTTTATGAAAGTTTTGGTAGTGCAAGAGTAACACATAACATCATCTGTTTTCCTCGAAGGATTTGCAGTTTACCTATACCTACTTGCTATACTTGTAAGCCAGACAAACACTATAAAATAAAATAAACGTGTGGCACTCTGGGACTGCCGCGGTAAAGCTATTGCAAAGCATTTGTAACCTCCATACTTCCTATTTGTCAACGCTACACTTGGGATGATGACGTGATGACATAAAACAAAAATTACGGAACCGTCATTACATGGTAGGCGGAGTGGGGGGTGTTAGGTTTTATTTTCGTTACGCTACGAAATTTCTTGATTCGGTCGCCGCGCTCAAAGCCCGCAATAAAAGCTATGCAATAGCTTAATAAAAATAAAAATATAGTTACTGGAAAGATTTTTATGATATAAACGATTTATATTCAAAGCAGTGACGATTTTATCTTTCTGTAAATGACAACCTTTAGAATATTGAAATGCTTATTTTACTCAACTCTGAAAAAGAATGTCAACTTGTTTAAAGTGGAATAAATATAATAACAGAACGTTCATCGTAGTCTCTCAGTACGATCGTAAATGGCGTAGTGGTAAAACGTCGATGTTTGTTAGTAGTAACGCGCTAGATACGAGTCAATATTTATGTAGCGGTTTTGTACGTTTTGTTACAAGTGTTCGTTCGCTTTGGCACGTATTATTCACTGTGCCTACAGGATTTCAACAAATATTGCGTGTTTTACGTTTGAGAACAAAATGCGACTGATCTGTTTTTTTTATAAATAATCAGTTTCATTGTTTAAAACGGGTTTGTGGGTCCAGTGGTCGCAAGCGTGACTGCTGGTAGTGTGGTCGTAGGTGCGAACCCCGGGTTGGACAGTGTAATTGGGATTTTTCATTAGGAAATTCTCAGTAACATCTCGTAGCCTGATTTCGTGACCGGTTAATGGTGTTAAGCTTATCCCCTATTACACGGGTCTATTGGTTTACGGGTCGCGCCAAGGTGTGTGTTGGGTTGAGAGGAAAGTTTTCAAAATAAAACATTTCTATTTATATCCCGTCCACCATTGTCATGTAAATAATTATATTTGAGCCTTCAAACTGTCTAACTAGAAACCAGTTCGACATTTTAGTGAACATCCCTTGAGTATTTCAAAACACGTGCATACATTACGCTGTTTTATTTGTGGTGTGAGCAAGCAAAAATGGACTTTACTGGGCACTATCATAGATATCAGAATTACCAAACAAAAGTTGCTTAGTCACCGTGAGCGACACATGCGTCCTAAAAATCCCTAGTAGCTACTTGATCTGCAGTTATATGTTCCGGTTGAAATGTGTTCCAAAATTGTGTTTTGCTACTTTTACTAAAATATACTCCTTACATTGCTTTTATGAGTGGCCATAATAAAATGAAAATTGTACCGTGGAAAGTAAGCCCACTACCACCTTACTGGCTAATATTTAGACCACGAAATGAGCTTTTGTCATGATACATACTTACATAGTAAAATTATTGTTCGTACCGATACGAGAAGACTGCAGGAAGCTGTAGTGCTAAAGGATATGAAAGAGTATCAGGTATCCGCAGTCGATGTCGAGGATAGAGCGAAGTGGAAGAGAAAGACCAGGAAGGCTGACCCCACCACCACGTGGGATATATAGTCAGGAACAGGGAGACACCGATACGACAGGACCAGATTATCATCATTTCAGCCGAAAGACGTCCACTGCTGGACATAGACCTCCAAGCAACCTCCAAGCACCGTTATTTCGTTCGGTTCTGAGCTTTCCGCATCTAGCAGATTCCTTCGACATTCACAAGGTCATCGGTCACCTTGTGGGAGGCCTTCCAATGCTACGTATTCGGGTACGCGGTCGCCTCTCCAAAATCTTTCGGCCCCAGCGGCCATCTGTTCTGCGAGCAATGTGCCCTGCCCTCTGCCACTTAAGCTAAGCAATTCTTCGTTCTATGTCGGTTACCTTGGTTCTCCTGCGGATTTCTTCATTTCTGATTCGATCACGTAGGGGAACTCCAAGCATAGCCCTCTCCATTGCCCTTTGAGTGTCTTTTAACCTTCTAATAAGGCCCATCATGAGTGACCACGTTTCAGTGCCGTATGTCATCACTAGCAACATGCACTGGTCAAAGACTTTCGTTTTGAGACACTGCGGTATGTGGGACGAGAAGATATTGTGTAGCTTCCCGAACGCTGCCCAGCCGAGTCGGATTTGACGATTGACCTCTTTCTCGAAATAGGATCTACCTAACTGGACCGTTTGTCCTAGGTAAACATACTCGTCCACAACTTCGAGTGTAGCGTCTCCAATCTTCATGAGAGTGGGTGTTTCATGGGCGTTTGACCTCGAACCTGATCTTTGAAGAAGATTATAGAATACAATAGACGTAGATATTTAATAACCTATTCCGCTTAACTATTCCTAAAGAGTCATAAAACCCCCCAAAGATTATATAAGTTTTAATGATTTGACAGCCTATTTCACTTGTACGTCATAAAACGTCAAGGTCTATTCTTGCCGAATGTGACAGTTAGATATATGGTTTTAACCCGCATTGCTCAAAACTCTGCTGTTTCTTGTGTAAACCTACCTACTTCTGAGTTGTTTTGTTTGGTACGCCAAGACTATTAAATCAAAGTAAAAGTATTATTAAAAATGCAAGTTTTAAGATAAATACCTACAATGTGTGGGATTATTTTATTTCAAAGCTACACTTGATATTGTATTAATTAACCCTTATTTTTTTGTTTGTAACACACATAACATAACATAACATCACGCCTTGTTTCCCCGAAGGGTTGGGCAGAGGTGTGGAGGGTTGGGTGTTTGTCTTTTTGATTTTTCATGTTGTGCATTAAAACTTATAGAAATACAGTATTTTAACTGGAAAATCACGTCTGTAAAATCGCGTTAATCAGTGAAAGCGCAATATTTCGTACACGGCCTCTTAAGTGAATTTGTAATTCTTTTGACAAATAAATATTCCGAACCGTAACCTTGGTGAAATTTCAATTATCTGGGATTTTTTGTCAAAATTGGTACCAAAACTAATTATGAGATAGACTATACATCAAAATGCTCCATAAAATAAGATTTGTGTTAAACTACACACAATATGTGTGACAACGCGCTAACATTCTAAAACTACACCGTAGAAATTTTTCGTCGGTAAAAAAATCTTCTGTTCCATACATTTTGACCGCATTAGTATTGCACTTTAGTATGAAACAGTTTTTTTTTTATGACTGATGAAAAATTTCTACGGTGAGTGGTCTAGAATCATGAGCTGAATTCACGGCAACAGTTTGCACATCCATGTCTCTGACACCTTATATTATAGCTTCAACATATTAATAGCGACAATATTGTTGGAACATTACCTATGAACAATTCAATTAGCTGATGTCAATAGGGAATTGTCTCTCGAGTTCACATATAAGTACTTATGGTGGTTACAACTGTAATGCTGTCATGTACGCAAGTAAATTTAGGGTGTGGCAAAAGAGGCATGAAAGTAGAATAAATGCTATGAAAATGCATTCTTTGCGATACATGTGTGGTGTAACTATGAATGATAGGCTGAAGAATGATAAGGGAACGTTGTGCGATTTAAAAGAAGATGTAGTGACAAAAATTTAAAACAGAATGCTTTGATGGTTTGGTCATGAAATGAAAGGTGATTAACAAAAGTATTTACAAGGCAGATGTGAGTGGAAACGCCGGGAGGGGACGCCCTAGAAGGACTTATAGTGACCTTATTGGTGATGTTCTTCAGAAAGGTCAGGTGCGTATTATGGGCAAGTACTGCGCACCTAAACTTTATGAAGAACCGGCGTGCGTGTATGGACGTGAACTAAGCAAAAGGAGTATGTAAGGATCGTAGCAGGTGGCGTTCTGTAGTTTCTGTCTACCCCATGGGAAGAAGGTGCAAGTCTATGTGATGTATATACGTATCTAATAACATAGGCGCTCATTTTTACATGCGATTCTCAAGCCTAGAGTGTTCTTACAGCAAAACGTAATAAGTAGACAATGGATAAATATTTTAACACTGAGGGGACACTAACGCCCATAGGCGTTGTAACAATAAAACTTCTACAGTGTCTCATTTAGTGTTCTTGTATGCGTTAAGTAGGTATGGTTTTTGGGAAGACAAACTCAACGATGGATTGATTGTGTAAAAGATGATAATGACCAGAAAGGGGGCTGACGTGATGGCTAAAAGAGATTTTAGGTTAAAAGAAGAAAACAGTCTTCTTTAGACATCTCTTTCTGCCGTCATCCAATGTCATGCTTCGCCTACCCCAATGAAACTCAGATAAGGGAAGAATAATGGTGAAATAATCATACGCATCATCTCTAATTATAATTTATACTCCTTCTCACGCATAGAAGTATTCGTAGGTGACAAAGTTTACAACACGCTCCAATTTAGATCCTTACATAATTACAGGAATCGCTTCCGAAACTTCTTCAAACCGCTCTGCCCTCCCCGCTTCCTCCTAAAGATTGAACTGTAATAACGTTTTCGAACTATGCCACGATACTCAAACAAGTTTTCGACACTTCAAACAAGCATCTATTATATTGTGTCGGAACTCATCAGCACAGTATTTCGTGTTGCCTGAGTGAACAACATCGTTTCGTGAACTTCTTTCTAACGAAGCTATCTCTCTCTTACGTCACTTACTTGTTCTGTGGTGTCAGCATATACTATTCAGGAAGGACTATTAGCTCATACCAGTCAGTATGTTCCTTTCTAAAAGTATCACATGAAAATGTTAACAAATGGATCGGAAAACGTACAGATGGATGACAATTTGTGATGCCACTTACAAATTGAGTGCATTGATTTGCTTATTTCAATGTTATTCAAACAAAAATTGTTGAAATGCAAAACTGATGAGATATTAAGTTGAAACCTTCTTAATACCTATAGGAGAATGTGTTGCTAATTCCCTTAACTGAGTGACAGTGACTTAGACAGGGTTTGTTTACACTATCATACGATACTATTGGAACAGACTATAGGTCGGCTTGTAGGACTTGTAGGATTGTAGGCTTGTAGCTCGGAGTAGTAGGTCGTAGGTTCGAACCTAGACAGGCGCTTTACTTTATGTAAATTATTTCATCCCCACTGCTCTCAAAACGGTGAAGGAAAACATCGTGAGGAAACCGGCATGTCCTAGAACCGAAAATTCGAAGACATGTGACATCTACCAACCTGCACTGGGCCCGCGTGGTGGATTACGGCCCACTCCCTCTCACAGAGAGGAGGCCTGTGTCCCAGCAGTGGGAACATTATAGGCTGATGATGATGATAATGATGATAGGTCGGCTGACTACCCAGGGTGTGCCATCAATTGAACGTTTAGTACCATCAATTGTAGAGGGTATTTTCTGGTGTCTTATTTTCTATCTGACAGCAGTAAAACGTGGGAAAGTTCCCATGGAAGGCTTGATCTGATACCAACAACAGCAATACCTATAACAGGGGTGTAAAAATTGAAGCCAAAACGGTGACCACTTCACTTGCCTAGCTTTTTGAGGTTGACAGTTTTGGTCCTATTTTCACTTTTATGAAAGGATATTATGAATATTATGTCAATATTGTCGTATATTTATTTGTTGATACTACTTTCCTCTTTTAATACCTTACTGTTGACAACCCAATCCATCCTGTGCCTTTGGACAGTCAGCCGCATTACCGACTTACTGGTTGATTGTTTTTCTTCTGAACCTTCTCGTACACGCTCATGCCAATGAAAGACGTAAGAAATCATAATGAAAGTACTCTTTTCCAGACAAGGGAGGTAGTATTCATGCGCGTTAAGACCATCCTATAAAAACAGGCCATATCTCAGTGAAACAATGATGGCTCCTACAATGACGGAAAATCTGTTCTGTCGATGAAATGCAAAATTGTTTTGTTTAATAAATGTTCACCGTCCAATACCGGTGGGTAGATGAAAATAAATACCCCTACATAAAGCCTCTCTCACACCGGCGCGTTTTTATCGCGCGATAATAACGCAAGCTGTTTTCGGTACATTTTTTTATTTGGACGGCCACGAAGTTACACACTGCTAAGATAATAACGACGCAATAGAAGTAGGACGCATCCGTTCCTCCATCCTGCGATATTCCGATATTAGTGTTCTTAAAACATTTTATATTAGGACGTATGCGATCTTACACACACCTGCGTTAATAACGCTAGTGCGGTGTAGTGCGGGCGGAGGGCCTGTAGTGTAGGTTACACGCAGAAGTTAGAAATATCGGGTGATAAAAACGCAGCTTTGTGCAAGGAATCGGGACGCATTATCGCAATAACGCTTGCGTTATAATCGCGCGATGAAAACGCGCCTGTAGAGGCGAGGCTTTATACCCGAGTGACGAGAATGAGGCGTCACCCCTTTCAAATAAAGAACGTTATCGCACCATACCATCGACATTTTAATTACTTTAAAAATTTAAATAGGTTGATTAACTTTCAAAGGAGGAATGATTAATGTTTATTTATGAAGTATGAGGTATAAGTTACTTTTACAAGTTTGTGCCTACTACATTAAAAGGATTGATTGCTTTAGGAAACAATTTTTCATACTTAAATGTGGAGCTGTCGTGTGAATTGGTGATTTTGTAGGGCTACCCGGAAAAGTCGCGAATGTTGGACAGCTTAAATTGAGTGTAGCCTACATTAGGTTGATAATAGTGGTATAGCTTTAAAGCAACCGTATAATGTTTCGCTTTAAAAAAGCGTGTAGATAAATAGAATAATTTTTCCATGCACGAAACAAAATAATTCTATTTTATATACCAACATACGATGGTTTCACACTCACAGACGTAATGTAAAACTAACAAAATTGATAAACCTCCATCGAAACGTGACATGAATGCTCCATAAATACTCAATTTCATCGAAAAAATCTACGAAACGCCTCGTAGTAGGCATGATTAAATTTATGGATCGTAAAAATTCTTCGCAGAATCTTTATCACCGAGTAGCGAGTTTATATCTATGTCAAACCTTCATAAATCCAGAAAATAAGAAACACGAGGCACAAAAAAAATCCTTATCAAATACACTGAACTGTGTGTTCCAATTACCTTAATGAGTCCCTTAATATTTCTTTTAAATTACTACTACTAGTCACGATTGTACGAAATGTTTTTAAAACTTACCATCGAGATAATCCCAGTACAATCAAACACACAATCGTCAAAAGTCTAAACACACACACTAAACCGGCATACTCCATTGCACTTTTACATACACAGTAACTCACTTATACTACAATTAATTCGAATTATCGTATACACTCCACGTAGAGTCGATCGCGCAGAAAAGTGTTTCATTAAAATTCGGTAATATTTTTTACATCGATTTCGGTACACTCACGCGGGATGGGGAACGTGTTATAAATTAAAATATTATTGTTAATTTTTACATCGGTAGGATCGAGGGCGCGGCTATAACGCGGTGCGGCAAGGCGCGCCGCTCCACTGACGGCGTTTGACGGGGACTGGGCACTGCGCATGCCTGCCCGCGCAGCCTCGTCTGAAAAGGGATGAAAATGGCGCGTGCCGATTGTTAGCGAACGGACGCCGAATTGTGACGAATATTTCTCAGCTGCCGTGACGCGGCCCTCGTTAACGGTACCTCCGTAACGTCGTACGGCGATAAATCGCAGTTAATTCTGTTATTGTGTTACGGATTTATGGGTATGTTGGCTTATTGTGAATACGTATTGCTTTATAATGGCATTGTGTAATTTTATGAGAACACACGACGTAACGTATTTGCGTTGAGGTAAATTAAAACGGGCCAGTTTCCTCAGACGAAATTTTGCCAACGTCGCGAGCGGGCGCATGATTTTCCTCCCAAAATAAACCAGTACCGTACTATATTTATGATTGGCAACTTTACCTTAGCTGGGTATTAGTCATAGGGTATAAGGCTAATTTAAACAGAATGATCATCGTTTCTATCTTAAAAAAGCTTCGAAATAGCCCTCCAGTTGAAAACTAGTCAGCACAATCGCCACACAAACTACTGTCACTGATCAGAGATTCAATCCATATTATCCAAATCCCAAGTTCCCCGACCGAACTGAAGACAAATTTCCTTTTACTATCTAATCACATATGTAAATTTGGTTCCACTCCAAATTGCCTTACTGAAAAAGTTTTCGCTTCGAACCCAAAGTCAGCGAAAACCGGAGGCTGTTGACTCTATAGCCGCTCGGCTAAGTTCGGGCGTCTTCGGTTATCATCGGTCGCTCGTAAACGGAACGCTATTTTTATGAGTACACAGTTACATGGTCAGACCATGTTATTTTTACGTTTTAGTAAGACTCTATGCTGTTTCTTTCAAGGTTGATTTTCACTTGTGTTGTAGGAAGTCTACTTGTGAGTGAGCAAAGAATCGGACCGTGATAGCCTTTTCTGAATTTTTTCCGGCTATCTTTCTTTGAGTAAAAGGATAAACATGTGTGTGCTGTGAAAAAAATGTATTTGTCCGCGCTTTTTGGAAGTTTGTATGTCGATGTACTTTTTATGTTGAGGGTCATTGTTGATTTACACAGTAGCAAGCTAGGGAAGATACAAACAATCTGTGAAACAAAAATGTGCTTGAAAACCTTGAACAGGGAGGACTTAAAAGATCAATTCTAGAAAATCACCTTGTTCAAAAGAAAATATAAATAAATTCTGTAATATCCTGAGTGCACAATATCTGTTACTTAGAATATTATGAACTGCTGGCAAGACGTGGATACATTGGCCAAGCATTTTCCATAATTCTAGTAGATATAATAATATCTAAAAGTTAATAAAATTAAAATAGTAAAAGCAACAAGAATAGTTTAATCATACTAATGGACCACATTATTAAGAACTTTTTATTTAATATTTTAAAAAGCTTTTATCTTCGCCTGTACAATGATGAACTCGAATAAAATTATTTTAAAAGATATAAAAGATATCTACGAATAGTAATAAATACAAAGAAACGGACTTTTAAAATGCATTCATAATGTTACTTACATTAATGTATTAAAAATCTGTTTCCAAGTTTCAAGGTTTCCAAAAATATCACTATCTTCTGAACAATTAATCGTTATGTTTTAAAACAGTTTTTTTTTTGTGGGATCATCGCTCGCAATTAGTGTAGTCCCTTGAACACAAAAAAATATGTTTAAAAACCTTTTATTTTTTTGTGTAAACTTCACTGAAGTGTTGGGTATCGATATCTAAACACGAACTATCAGCGGCCGTTGACCTCCAAAAAAAAAACTCATTTTTATTTTATCGTGTTCAGATATCGATTCACATCACTACTGCAGAGTTTCGCTAGGTAATTTAATATGACCCTGTATTCTTGTGTCAAGTTGTCTTACGAAAAAAAAGATTAAATTGAAAATGATGATAATGATGACTGAGAAAAAAAAAAAAAAACTTCAGGTCCCTAATCTGTTTGCAACTGAAACAAGAGCAAAGAAATTCAAAAATCTTTATCAAAAAAATCTACACAGCGCTTTAAATAGAAGGGACTTAAGCAAGTATACTTTATTCATAAAACGACTCACAAAAACCTTTTTATACATGGAAATATGAGAAATTAATTATCTTTCTTTACTTCGCTCGAATAGAATTAATTCTATTGTTACCGTCCTTTTAAGGTCTGATCCGGCATGGGAGGAAGCTCAAGATGAATTTATGATAATCTTATTATCTTAAAGTTAAATATGGATTGGGGATCGGCGATTAAATATGATTCGTATTGACCGCTATTGTGCGTAGTTATGGCGTATTTGTATGCTACTCGGGAAGTGGGGTGGAGATGTAGAGTTTATCTGATGTTTGATATCTTAGGGTCG
Organism: Agrochola litura; assembly: GCA_949152395.1. Lineage (NCBI taxonomy): Eukaryota > Metazoa > Arthropoda > Insecta > Lepidoptera > Noctuidae > Agrochola > Agrochola litura. The sequence goes on from OX424493.1 coordinate 1,869,987, forward strand.
GTAAAGTCGTTTGGAAAAGACACTCTGGGCATTGTTTATAATATACTTAACTGTCTAAATCAATGACATTCAAGATTGAAGTAGTATGGCTGTGAACGTCAAGCTTTATTATTGAAAAAGTAAAAAAAAAAAAAAATGTTTATTGTTGCCGAAAAATTAAACAGTATGAATAAAAACTTACATTTTGTTGTTTTTCTAGTGTGCCTAAAACTGTAGAGTTGTGATTCAATAATTATATCAATAATAATTGAATAAAAAACATCAAAAATCGTATCATTAAGTGTCAAAACTTTTATAAGAAAGAACATAAAATAAAGTCACTACCATATCACATGAGATGACTGTTCCTAAAAATAAACAGTTAATTTAATAAAGCGCTTTACTGCCCCTCAATTTGCAGACCTCAGACACTCAACAAAGTTAATAGTAACACTTAAAACTATCCAACGCTTGTCTATTAGACATCACTAAACCGTCCGTAATTAAAAACATTCCACAAAATTGTTAACAATTATGTTAACGACTGTACATGACAATGCCACAAAATAGATAGAAACAGAAGGTTGGGTCCATACAACGAGCGAAAACGCACACAGACACGCTTCACGAAAGGGTTAGCGCGCACTGCGGTGCGGTGGAATGTAGCGCGTTAATGCACGTGTTTCGTACCCAAATAGTTTTGGTGCATCCCTTGACGGTTTTAAGGCCTATTCAAGTCAACTTTTTCGTAAAATATAAACATTTACAGGCGTATCCAAGGATATTATCCACTGCTTGGTCGGTTCTCGGTGCGTTTTTTTCACTCCAGTGCGCGGTACTTCAGATATCTCTTTGCTATACAAAATACGTGCGGTGGACTCACTGCAAATTTTGTCACGGGAAACCCACTGTGAATTAACTGCATGCGTTTTTTTCATCAGAATGCGCGCACATACATGACCTATTCTTCACTGATTTTGTGATTTTGTGTTAAAGGCTTGGCTTGACCTGAAGCGTGTGCAAGCGCACTCGACTGGCATATCATTCATCAGACTGTTTTGGATCGCCTTACTTATCCGTCTATGTATGAGCCTGTTTTCGCTCGTTGAATGAATGTAGCCAGCCTTCTGTACCTATTACTGTTCTGTAGACTATACTCTCGAACAAATAACCAGAAGTATTTGTGGTACTTAACGCGTAAAACTATTGTGCTTGTCAGTACTAATTTTAGTTTCGGGACTACTAATGTTGTTCGGTTTCACTGACCGTGAGTAGGTATACGACCTCTTGAAAAGTAAAACTATTGAATAGAAATGGACTTTAATTCTATACTACAAATGGTTTCTTCTCATGGCTTATTAGTAATTCGCACGAATTAACTCGCCCGGAACTGGCGAATCGAAACTTTTAAATAATATTATTTTTTCTTGAGGCGATTCGCACGAAGTTAATTTTAAATCAATTCGCCTACAAATAAATTGACTTCGTGCTAATCGCCTCAATTTTTTATTTATTATTAAAAATTATCGATTCGTCCGTTTCGGTCAATTAAAGCCCTTCTCATACCCAAAAGAAATATAAGAATACAGAAATGTAGTGCGGGTTGTCGATTTCAGACTTTTAAAAGTAAGTACTGCCGATCTGTTCTGTTATTTTACCTCGCGCTTGGAGTTGACGCAATTGACAGCTCATTTCACCTGTTTTCATTATCAGGATCATCATTTCAACCGAAAGACGTTCACTGCAAAACATCAAGCATCGCCAGTTCGACCAGTTCTGTGCTTCTCGCATCGTTTTCGCGACGAGATTTCTACCGAAAGGTTCCCAAATAGGCTTTTAGAAAGAACATAACAGTATGGAATTAAAAAAGTAAGTTTAAAATTAAAACCAGACTACTGAAAAACCACGCTCTAAAAAGTATGAAACAAGAAAATATTACCTACAGACAGAAATTGAGACATAGGTACAAAAGTGGTCAAGGTAATAATCATAATCATAATCATAAATCTTTATTTATCTCAACATCTTATTACAGGCACTAATTAATAAAATGCACAATCTTAAATAGAGAAAGGTGTCTGAGGTAGGAAGGTCCTGTGTTACAGATCACCCGGCTCTCTTAGATAGGACATGTTAATTTACAAAACAGTAGAGTCAAGATATTATTAGTAAAGCAAAAGTTTGAAAAACCTAAGAAAATTAAAACAAATCAAAGAAAAGAAAAGCAAGTCAACATAAAATTCAAAGAAACATACAATTTATGTAGGTAACATACGCACCTATTTTATTATTCAATAATACTTAAGTAACAAAATAAGCAAATAAAATAATAATGAGCATAACAAAAAATGAAGAATGGAAATGGGGAAATGAATAATGTTGTGTGTATTGAATGTTTGTAAGTGTAGGTGTGTGAGTGTAAATGTGTGGGTGTTAAGACATTGGTTTTAATAAATTTTCTGTGGCAATGTAGTCCAGATTTAATAGCCAAAAGCGTAATTTTCTTTTACAAATAGATTTAGTATGGGTGTAGATAGATATTTTGTTATTAATTGAATTATAAAGAAAAGTGCCAAGAAAACAGAAAAACTTTTGGGAGAAACTAGTATTATAACGGATGATTGAACAAACATTTGCTGATCGTCTGTTTTGTGTTGGTAAATCGTGATCGAAGGGAACTTCAGTGTGTTTTTTTAGTACTGTCATGAGAATGAACAATTGCCGGACCGTTAACACTTGGCAGTGTTGGTAAAGTTCGGAAGTTGGATAGAGGATTGGGAAAAAGCAACTAACTTTTAATATAGCTCTTTGGGCTCTCTCTAAATTTATCATATAAGTTTTAGAGGTACCGCCCCAAGTGGTAATGCAATATACTAGCAAAGATTGGCATAGTGCAAAGTAAACTGTTTTAATAACGAATGTATCAGATATATGTCTTAGATTTTTAAATATGTAGATTAATTTTCGAATTCTTTTAACTAGGTTTTCAATGTGTTGTTTGAAGCTGAGACGGTAATCTATGATTATGCCAAGATATTTGATAGAATTTGTTTTAACTAATACAGGACAAGAACAATGGTTGATGGAATTACATGAGTGGGCTTTCAAGTTGAAGTTTGGTTGATCCTGGGGTCTAAGGGAATATGTCATGTATTTTGTCTTATCGACGTTGAGGGTAAGCAAATTGGAATATAACCATTTATACACCGTATCAAGACCTTGTTGAGCATAATTTTGAACCTCATCCCACGTGTTAGCATCGAATATTAAGGCAGTATCATCGGCGAAAGTTACGATTTTACCGTTTTGTAGCTTGATATCACATAAGTCGTTTATATAAACTAAGAATAATGTGGGACCGAGGATGCTACCTTGAGGAACGCCGTACTGATTAGGAAGTTCGTCGCTAATCCAATTATCTATTTTAGTAGTTTGTGTTCTGTCAGATAAATAGTCTATGAATAGTTGAAGTGGTAGACTTCTTACTCCCATATTCTCTAACTTTTTTACCAAAATAGGAACAGATACTGTGTCAAATGCTTTAGCTAAATCTAGGTAAATGGCTAAGGTCTTTTTTTTATTATCTAGTTTGTTGACTATGTGATCTGTTAGTACGTGGACTGCTTCAGCTGTTGACCTGCCAGATCGAAAGCCAAATTGAGATGAAGATAAAAGAGAATTTTGTTCAAGGAATTTAGTAAGTCTGATATTCATTAATCGTTCTAAAATTTTTGACAACGTTGGTAGTATGGATATTGGTCTATAATTATTGACACAGTATCTGTCTCCGGACTTGAATATGGGTATAATTTTGGATTTTTTCAAGGCACGCGGAAATATTCCAGTAGAGAATGAGAGATTGCATATGTATGTAAGTGGAGGAATAATAATATCAGCAAATTGTTTTAAAAATGATCCAGATATATTATCAACGCCAACTGCACACTCGTTTTTTAAATTAAAAATTAAGGATCGTATTTCTTCTTCATCAGTAGGAAGAAGAACAAAGGAATTTTGAGAAGAATTTGATGGTTGACTATCGGGTTCTACATTAGGAAAATTTATATTTTGTGAGAGTAATTTATCTGACAATGTTTTACCTACGTTTGCGAAAAATGAATTTACTCTATTAATTGATTCAACAGGATTGTCTAACGAGATGAGTTGTGTGGATTGCTGTTTGGATTTATTAGTATAGGTTATATTTTTAATTGCTTCCCAAAGCTTTTTGTTGTTTTTCCCTGCTTTTTTAATGATATTTTGCTCGTAACTTTGTCTAACTTTTTTTAATATGTCGTTGCAAAAATTCCTGTATCTTTTGTAAGTGCAAAGTACTACCTCATTATCTGGATTTTTAATGGTTTTAATATGCAATTGATCACGATTTCGCATGCATCTTAATAGGCCCGGTGTTATCCAAGGCTTCAAAATTATTTTACGTTTAGAAGTCGTTATTAGTTTTGTGTTATCATTTATAGCTTGACCTAGGGAGTGTATAAAAAAATTGGTAGCCTCGTTAACATCTGTCATATTGAAAATCTTTTCAAAATCTATGTTCTTTACGTACGTTTCCAGTCCTGCATCGTCTATTCGTTTAATAGTTTTGGGGCTTTGGTTTTTGATAAGTTTAAGGTCTAAAAATAGTATAACGCTATTGTGGTCTGTAACAGAAGTTTGAGCAACATAACAGAACGCCGATAATCTTGTCTTTAACATTATATGATCTAAGCACGTGCGACTATGAGTAGGAATCGTGTGAGCTGGAAGCATACCATGAGAAGCAATAAGGTCGAGATATGCATAGGATCTATTATCTTGGGAATTTTCAATAATGTCAATATTAATATCGCCAACTAATATGATATTTTGAAAGGATGAGAGATTGCTTAGACAATCGTTGAGGGATATTAAAAAATTATCGATATTTTTGTGACTAGGTGGTCGATAGACAGCAACGATTACAGTGTTTTTGTTTATTTTTAAAATAAGGCAATTTGAGTCGACTATTTCCGGTTCATCAATACTGTACTGTTCTATGTTTTTGCAGTAAATTACCACACCTTCATTTTGAGTTTGATTTTTACGTGTAGTGAATGAAATGTAACCATCGAATTCAGGAACGGTAGGATTTCGCTGCAACCAGCATTCGGTTAGTACAATAATATCCCAATCAACTTTTGATCTTTCAAGTAATGTTTGAAGGTTGGGAGTATTGCAATTAATACTACGTATATTTTGAGTCAATATTTTTAGGGTATTGGAAGAATTTTTTAACAAAGAGTGGCAGTCATCAATGTCACAAGTGGCGGATTGAGCTACAGTAACAGAATCCAAATCATTATTTAGTATCACGTTAAAGTCATCCATTTTTCAAAACATAATATTTTAGGGTGCAATTTAAATTACCAATGTATTTTACCAACCATCGAGTGACACTACGTCTCACGGACAAAAGCTTTACAGAATTTTTTAAAATATTTAATCTAACAAGATAAAAGTCTGTGTTTGTATATGATATGTGTGTGTTTGTTTGTGTGAATGTGAATGAGTAAAGATAATGTAGAGATAATGTGGTGAGAGTTATATCAAAATTTTCGAAAATTGTGAAGTTAAAATAATATAAGACATTCTGACTTAGTGCTACTAACATAATTTTTAACATTAGTAAAATCAACATATTCAAGTATTGACTAGTGCGACTAGTCATTAATAAGTTTTTTAAAGTTATTAACAAAATCCTAAGAATTAACATAAACAAAGCTAAATAAAATTGAATAAAATATTGCAGCAAAGAAAAAGTGGCTAGTCAGAGATCGCACTCTGATTTAAGCTTATTTAAATCAGCCTCCGAATTTATACGAATACGATTATCTCCTTCATTTTTCCGAATGAATATCTTGCCGTGGGCGGCCCAACAATATGCAAAGTTATAGGTCTTAGCAAAGTCACGCGCTAAGAAAAACAGCCTTTTGCCGTTGCTCGTTAGGTTTTCAGCTATGAAAATTGGTTTACTGGAGCCATGGATATGCAGATGTGATGTATTCAATTTATTTTCTTTATGTTGCTTGTTGAAGTTTTTTTAAAGGTAAAGCCATTATAATTTTGTAGGTATACAGGCATGCGACCCCGGCTTTACCTTGACCATTTTTGTACCTAGGTTTGATTTCTGTCTGAAATATTTTCTTGTTTCATACTTTATAGAGCGTGGTTTTTCAGTAGTTGGGTTTTAGGTTTTAAACTTACTTTTTATTTAAATTATTTTGGGGTTATAATTTCGTGATAGGTAAAGTATTTGCAGAGTAGCTTTAAAAAAAATTGTTTGGGTTTTATTGTATAATAGACCTATTAATTTTACAGTTGCGCCGTACGTAGCACAGTCTCACTTTTGCTTGTTTTTAATAATTTAAACATATTTACTTACTTAGACAATATGATATACCTATATACATATTTGTAATGTGCTCGTCAAGCTCTTTCATTTGATACCCAACAAGGCATAACAAAAAAATAAAGTATAAGTTCACAACTTTATGACCTCTAGAGGACGCCATATTGCATTTAATGTGACGTCACATAGCATATAACTAGCAGACAATCAAAACGCTTCCAATGATATCTCACTTGTCAAATTATGATCAGGAGTTTAGAAGTTATGAGGTAACAGATGAACATACATACGTACTGGTAAAAATCATAACCCTCCTTTTTGCTTCACTGTAGTCGGGTAAAAACAAATGCCGGTAGATAAGTAACTCCTCAAAGGTAAGCTCTAAACATAAATGTTAAAGACAAGACCTGTTATCCTCGGTCTATCACAGCCACATTAACTGAACTAAGACATTTGTTAAGCGTTATGTTGGCTACGCAGTAAGGGGCGTAAGTAAATTGTTAATTTCTGGAACGTTTGACCCAATTCCTAGCTTGCCGGCAGTGGACACAGAGTATAATTTACAGAGGAGACAACTTTGACATTAATAAACATAACATCAGGACACTGTATTTGCCGAAGAAGGCAGAGTATTACACACACATTTACTCTTGTATTTTATAATTATTCCGTATCTATCCCTTCTGTTTCACCTGCTACTGTTTGTCTCTGCATCACCCTAAGGTTGACTGGTAAGATAATTCCTCAAGCATTAATCAACCGTTGTACAGTATTTTTTTTACTTGTGCATAAAGTTTAAATAAATAAATTTGCCAGTTCTGTTTGAGGGAGCGAGACTAATGCCATTGATCAGAATCAAATCAAATCATTTATTTTTTTGCAAAAATGGGTAAGTATAGTACATAGGTGTTTTTATAATAAAGTTCTCCATATTTTACCGTCACATGGGCATGCAAAGGTTTACAATTCCAAATAAATAAATAAAAATAGAAATATGCAAATCATTGGAATTACAAAAAATTAAATAAAAATGTCAGTGTGGTCATAGCAATAAAAAATATAAAATAAGACTAAGTAAGCGAACCAATAATTATGTCAATTAGGGTAATAGTATGTCAATTAGTTAGTGAATCATCACTAAGAAAATCGTCAGGTTCAAATCCAAACGAAATTGCTAATGATAAAAGTAAATAACACTTTTTCGAACTGGAAATTGAACTCAGGACATTTAGCAGTTGCGCTTACGACGACTAGATCACTGAGGAAACCATAATAAATATAAGTTTAATTAAAGTAACTACACGAAGTAAGCAAGCATACTGATAAATGCTTGAGCCTTCTATGTATGATAGATGATGCCTGGGTAAAAAAAAAAAAAATCTATTAGTCCGTCAGTTAGATAATAAAAAAAATATTAGACACGTATTTTTTTGCTTTCTATATTAATAAAAAAAAAAAAACGTGTGGCACCGGGAACTGCCGCGGTAAAGCTATTGCATAGCATTTGTAACCTCCATACTTCCTATATATCAACGCTACACTTGGGATGATGACGTGATGACATAAAACAAAAATTATGTTCCCATGACAACATCACGTTGTCATGGAAACCGTCATTACATGGTAGGCGGAGTGGGGGCTGTTAGGTTTTATTTTCGTTACGTTATTCTCGTTACGTTACGGAATTTCTTGATTCGGTCGCCGCGCTCAAAGCCCGCGATAAAAGCTATGCAATAGCTTAACAACGTATAAAATCTACGTACTCGTAACTTCATGGCACATTTTAACTCAATGTGTCGCCGTAATCTTTTGATAACGTAAAAAAGAAAAAAAACGTGTCCAATATTTTTTAATAATCTACCTGACGAACAAAAAAAAAACTATTTTTAGTCATCATCCCTATTTATGAAAGACTACGTCTGATCTTAGTATGAGACAATAGTAGTATCAAGTGGGTAGGTAAATAGGTTTGAACCATCTACTTACTAGCTTACTCTATACCCCTTAGCACAGCTTTCATGCACTGCTTGACTTATGATTTATTTTGCAAATACGTTACTATTGTAACTGCGAACTGTTGGCTTGTTCGTATTTATGGCATTGTGACACACGTGGTGCATTCTACGAAGTCTAATAAAATCTATTAGGCATTAAAGCAAGTGAGTGACATTGCGTTCATTATTTATAGCAACCTTTTGATTCCATCTAGAAATATTCTTTTTTCGAACATGCTTGGAAATTCGAACATTATTTTGACAACCTTCTTCTTCTTCGAGATAAATTGAAATTGCGGTACTGGTCGAATATATGCGAGTGCCCGGCCGGTAATGTTTGTATGAAAATCCATATCTGTCGTGTTTAGCGGCCAAATAAATCACTATGAAAACTCATATTTGTCGTTTTATTTCAAAATGGAACGAACTTTTTACCCTAACACATAGCAACCAAGGAGGCAACTTATCAAATATTTTATTTAAATTTCGATTTGGCTTGAAAATAGAGCTGTATAAAGTAATGAAGAAACAAATGAACATATCGACGCGTGAAAAATTATTGTTGTTCGTCATTGATTCTGGAATTTATAATTAATTTAGTCAATTTGGATTTCCGCGCATTATTTCAGAAAAGTACTGAACAAGCCTTGGCCAGAACCAGGCATCGATGAACGTATGTGTGCCTTGTTTTCGCCTCGGCCCACATTTTCACGACCGTCCATTAATACCCCAGTTGCAGGCCGCGAAAATAATGTACTATACACGTATCTCGAGGTTTATCTCAACACAAAACATCAGCCAGAAGCCGAACCGGTAGTTCTATAGCCGATGACATCAACCTCAGAGATTTGATATCTGTCAGCACAAAGGATACCTGTACGCTCGCTGCACCGATTTTATCGACATACTCGCAAGATAACCAAGTGTGTTGACTGCCTCGCGTAAATGTTATAAATTCAAACCATATTTCTAATTCATACGCTGGGGTTCGCAAACTAAACTAAACATTGATTTGATAATGAGGGTATTATTTCGAGTCCGCGTATCACTGGTCAGTTTCCCTCAGTCGTTAGGTTTATGTGTTTTATTTTCGTCCACCATTGCATTTTTGCTAATGAATATCGAAGAATTACGAAAATATACAACTGTTAATTTATAGCTTTTGCCCGCGGCCACGCCCACGTGGATGTCCTACGGGAACATACTACCGAGATTAAAAGTATCCTATGTGTTAACCAAGGTTATAAAATATTATGTGCCGAATTTCATTCGAATCCATTCAGGCGTTTTTGCGCCAATCCGGAACATATGAACAGACAAACGGACAAAAATAAAACTATATTTTCGGCGTCAGGATCGTTCCCACACCTCGTAACAATTACTGTTTTTCAAAAACATTAAATGTACAGTTTTGACTTCGTTACTATTTTATTTTGTTACATGTTTCGATAAAAAAAAAAGTTTGTTGAACTGTGGGTCTTAGTTAAATTATAAAATAGGTTTTTATAACTATAAATATAAGACTACATAGTAATAAAAACTGAAACACAACTAACCAAACAATAATAAAACATAGGATTTCATACTTTTTAAACAACATGTAATTGAACCTAGTCTGATCTGTGAGGGTGCTGTTAAGACTCGCGCTAAGAGTCAATTAACGGGAAATTTTCAGAAAAAAATAACTTACTTTTTTAATGGCGAGTTTCTTCTTGATAATCATGGAGCGCGGGTGGCCGTCGTGTAACTGGTGTTTACAAGTTAGAACTTATGACCTCTGTTGAAAAGTTGCTAATTTATAATGAAATTGGGGTAATTTTGGTACTAAAACATGAAATTTAAATAGCAATAGCTTTTATTTTTAATAATAATAAGATTTTTTATTACTTTTTGGCAACTTTATAGCAGCCTTTGTGCCCCTTTTGGATTGGACAGGGCTTTTGTTACTATAAAAAGTATAGCATGCTATAGAAATATTGTTTGGTAAGATGGTTTAAGACTTTTTATAGATGTATGTATTGTATTTCTCTCTAACACAAACTCCTCAATATTATCAATTCTCTCAGTCAATAACATGTAACTGGAGCTGGTCGGGATTCCCCAAGCGCTGGCTAACATTACAGAACAGCCGCAATCATTTGAATAGAGACGATACACTGTGGCGCGGCTGCATATCCTGCTGCCTCGAGGCTTTATAAGTCTTGGTGCAATCTATAAACTTAGACCGAGGCGGGCAGTAAAAGTAATATGAACAACTAGCGACCCACCTCTGACTCGAACAGTTTTTACAATTTGACAAAACATCAAGATTTTTTTATTAAAAATGTAAGTATTATAGTAACGTTTTATACACATAATCCTTCAGGATTTTTTCTTCTAAATTTTGGTGAAAACCGTTGCATATTTTAGAAGAGCAGAACAACGTGGTTACACAGACAGACACGAACAGCGGCTTCAATATAATTATAACATGTAAGTATATTCAAATAGATACATAATCTTCCTGATTGAATTTCGGTCACAATTCACAGCGGTCAATCTCAACGGAGACTAACTAACTACAAAGGAGATATAGTGCACAAACTCGTGCGCAAGCGTGAGCGCAAACTCAGGTGACTTTTCTCTTTCCTCATTTTGAAAGTTTTATGGAATAGCAATACGACACGACGTGAAAAGAAATTAGGAGCAGGATAGCAGCTACGTAGAACCTAAAACCTCCTTCTTTCCTAACTCCGGGTTGCTACTGTGAATTAAATGACAAAAATCCCAGTGGTAACCTCTTATTTCTCAACCTAGGATTTACCTCCGGGACGTCATGATCTGCAATCACTTGACCAGATCAACGAGTCATCAAAAGATTTTCGAACAAGACCTGATCGTCGTAATTTCCCTTTCCTTACGGTCCTAATTTTCGAGATTACCTTAGAAACATACTGTATACTATTATATTGTTATCTGTAGTCGCTTAAAGGTAACAATAATGTTAGTGGTGCAATATGCAATGTTCCTCGTGCATAGAAAATTAATTAATAATAGAAACATTTAAAGCATGCCATTGGATATAAATAATACTCTAGCATTAAATACATTGTAATGTTTTGCATGTCAAATGTCTGACTTTGTATTAGGAACTTATTACTGACTATAAGACTGTACCAATACTTATTGTAAATAAATGATTTGATTTGATTAGAGTTTAGTGGCCAGTCGTTTTTCCAGCGCCGTGGCAATAACTTGTGTTCTGTATAGTTTACGTAAGAAGTGTCACTGTGCTTAATATTCATGGTCTTAAACTTAATCCTTGACACTGGAATTTTATTTTTACTTCTTCTCTAACCATGATACTTAAGGTCCCAACACGTACTATTTTAGAAATTACTAGTTAATGATAAAGAGTGGCCTGCGGCTAAATAATAACAGCCACACGACATCGAAGTTTAAGCTACGCTTGCCACGGTCTGTTCGTGGATGGGTGACCATCCATTACATACTGAGTCCCCTTCGTGCCTCGGAAAGCATATTAAGCCATCAGCTGTCATTCGTAGATCTTTAACAGTTGTTAGGTATGGGTAGTCAGAAGCCCAAAAGTCTGACAATTAGGCTTACCGAGGGATATCGTGTTACCCAGTTACTGGGTTGTGGAGGTCAGACATTCTGCTGTATCTGATTAGACTGAAAGCTGACGGACGCCAACATAGTTAGGAAAAGGCTAGGCTAGGATTTGACGAGTTAACGATACTGGAAAATAATATAAAGTTATTAGGAAAACTGAAAATACCAATACTTACTCAACTGATGCTACCTTGCTGTGCGTCATAATAATAGGTCGACCTGCTCGTTGTTCCGCTTTTCATTGGACCATTCAAAGCCAATCTTGATAGCAGGTAATAAAGTTTTAACCTCGGCTAAAACTGCAAATCCCATAGGATCAAAATCTCATTGAAACTCGACTAAAATGTGAATTTTATAGTGTTCTGTTCCAACGGAACTTTTTTATTGTTTCAAAGCCTCGTTTATTTATATTTGGAGTTAGATTTTTTAAATCTTTACAAATTATTTTAATATGAATTACAAAAATGTGCAAAGTTCCATTTTAATATTTTTATTAAGTACAATTAAAATAATAAATATTTTAAAAAAATCTTTAATTATCTATAATTATGCAGGACAAAATAAAAGCAGATTATTTTTTCTCTTCTCTCTGGCACTAAGGCCAAAGCAGATTTTCTTTTTTTCTCTTCTGTCTAGCACTAAGCCATAGAGAAAAAAAAGATAAAAGTCACACTGAAATATTTCTATCTCGCAAAATCGATCCTGAAAAAAGTTGCAGTAACACAATTACCAAAAATTCTTATTCCTACAAATTAAAACAAAATAAACTTAACATAACCTCAAGAAATCTGGTTTCACAAGCAAAGGAACCTATTCTGTTGGCAAACACGAAACCCCAAGTAAACACTACACGGTTAGTGCTTATAATAGGCCGTTAGTATTCTAGCCTGAGCGCCTTGGAGACTTGCTATAACAACTAGTACTATTTAGACGGTAAATATTAACGACTGCTCTGGTTTTGGGTAGGATATGAGAACGCTGACTACATAAGAACACTGTAATTCCCGGAAGGTTAAGCAGAATAAAATTGTACCTTTGTATGTACTCACATTTCACCAGTTATGTTAAAGCTTAGAGTATATAACACTGGAGAAGCCATAAACGCAATGTTCTGAACAAAAAAGTCTATCACTTTTGGCGGGGGACGCGGTAGCTTCTACGAAAACGAACAATAGCTATTGTTTTTTTCGAGCCCGGAAAGAGAAGTCCGGACCATCGATTTTTTTTTGGATATCGATAATCATTCGGAATTTTGCTTGAACCCAGAAATAAAACAGCTGATGCATAGTGTTAGGTTTCAGTTGATTATACTGGCGGACTGCTTTGCACGAGTGTATTGGCGACGTGTCAAAACATCGAGATTTCTTTGGTATACTAAATTAAATATAATCGTATTATAAAAATACAATAATACTAAAGCCTCTTTTCTTTTTATTATCGATATCGATAATCATTCGGAATTTTGCTTGAACCCAGAAATAAAACAGCTGATGAATAGTGTTAGGTTTCAGTTGATTATACTAGCGGACTGCTTCGCACGGGTGTATTGGCAACGTGTCAAAACATCGAGATTTCTGGGGTATACTAAGTTAAATATAATCGTATTATAATAATAAAGCCTCTTTTCTTTATTCCTTAATTAAAAAGTAAGCAAAGTATAACAAAAAAAGTGAATAATAAAAAAAATTAGGAACTCCTCTTTAGGTAAAGGCCTCCTCCCTTATAATTGTATATACCAGGAATAAATTGTCTAATTAAATAATTGTATAGTTTAGAAGATCTAAGCGGTCATACAGACAGACAGAAAAATAGAAGAAAATACGTTTATTTGCGGTAAACATGACGCAAAAAAGAACACAAACACAAAAAAAAACAAGTTGGGACAAAATATGCGTCACATCCACGTGAAACAGACATTGCTCAGCATAATGCTGCTACCCTATACAAGACAGAGCCCCAGCGCTGGTTTTCAGCGACAGCCGGCAATTAGCCAATTATAATATACCTACTACTAATATAAAACAAGACTCATTAATATATCCTTATTAAAAGAACATAAATAAACAAAAAGTGAATAATTTATCCTGTTTGTAGCTTGGTCTATTACCTACACTGCTTGTTTCTAGAAGTTATATAATTACAGTATTTCCCACTGTATTTAGTGAAAGCTAGTATTACCGTGATTCAAATATTTATATTGCTTTTCCTTTTTTAATTAAACACTTTGCGGTAGCAATTTTTATTTAGTAGTAAACATTTTATGGTCAGTTTCTGAGGAGCTTAATAAATAAATAGGCATACCTAATTATAGCGCAGTTTTTTTCCCAGGTGGTTGATTTTTCAGAATATAACCAATGTCATACATTTAGCCGCAGCAAGTCAATAAAATAACGAATAATTATAATAGGCCTAAAGTGGGTTCCCATGTTAGGCCTATCATTGAAAGACCGAGTCCATGGCTCAGAGACCCGACGTAGAACTATGATCCAAGACGTAGTGATGGTAAATGGAGCAGGGCCATCTTAACGGAATAGTTGTCGGGAGGCGGTTGACGGAGCGTTGGCAGACCAACAGCCAGATATAGCAACAACAACAGCTACAAATAATAATATAAGACGTTTATTTTCTCCACACAAATGATGTACTTAATGCTAATATTTGACAAAAGTGTACGACAAGAAGCTAACTTTGTGAGAGACCGGTGTCTGAAGTAAGTTGAAATAAAAACCTGTATTACAGGTTACCAGGGCATTCCCGCGGCTAGATGCCTGTGATTGGGACCATAATAACAATGTATACTTAACCAACGTTGAATTAAGAACATGAAATAAAATAAAAGATACAAAAAGTAGTGGAAATACCAGGTCTGTGTGAGTAACTAGAGGAAGTGTAAAAAAGAGATTTCAGAGTATATCTGAGAGGTTGTTCGTGTGAGTGTGGTGCGAGTATGGATGATGGCTTGAATGTACAAGCAGCACTGGGAAAAAAGTAGAGCTAGTCTATCTGAGAGGGAATGGACAACCAACAGAAGATTGTGGGGAAGACTTGAATGAGACTCGCGCTGACCGGGGAAGCATGACACAAGAGAGAGGAGGCTTATACTCGGCAGTGGATGGAACAAGGCTGTCAAAGATGATGATGATGACGATGTCGATAATACAACTTCCAAACGTGCCTTTAACAAACAAAACACCTACATAAACTTCGTAAAGTCATATTACAAAGGATTTACAAAGGAAAGCAAACTTATCAGTGTTCTCCATGGCTGTACAATAGCTGTCTTGTGCAAATATTAAATGAAATAACATTACATCCGCTCCTTCCAGGGTGCGTTAAACTCGCATCGTATTATAAACGAGAGATAATGTTGACGTTTTAAATTAGGACCATTATACACGGGGGTGACTCCCGATATGACGACAAATAGAGAAGCATGGAAGAAAGAAACGTGTTTCGCCGACCGGACCCCAAATAAATTGGTATGAGAACAGGAAAATGATGATAATGATATCACAACATTTGTTACGAGAACCGAAGGACCGGTCGTTGAGGTAATGCTTGAAAGAGCTTTTAAGAGGAGGCTCCCTAACTTGTATGTTAATTTGCATAAATATTCTGAAAAAGTCACGCATACAATCAAAATGGAACTTTAGTACATGATTTAATGGATCTTTTTCTTTCCATATATAAGACATGTTGGAACATTTTCGCTCGATTAATTTTTTATTCGAAAATCATGTCTTTTTTAAATATTACTTGAATCAAGAACAAGATTAGGTACTCGAGTTCATGGCTAAAATAATTATTGACAGTAAGAAAATATAGTTTATTATCCAGTTATAATTTTTTTTTTTCTTTTGATCAATTATGACTTTAGTTATAAACGAAATAAGAATTGAGACTTACAAAATTTAGTTCCTTGCTCGAACACGACCAAAGAGCGCACGCGATATTCAACTTTATTACTGATGTGTTAGCGTTTAGCACATAGTGGAGTGGTGGGCTGCATGGGGACGAAGTTTGCGTGGAAATTATCTTTTGAGTGCCTGGTCTTAATTTTTGTTCCAACAGTCGGCAATGGGCATAGTCCTATATCTAGCACCTCCAGACCTCCAAACCTCCAGTCCTATATCCAGGTACGTCTATCAGCGGAATGTTGCTGATGCACAAAATGTCTGCCTTGAAGTTTGTCGAAAGCGTGACTGAACTGGGAGAGTTAGACAAAACATAACATGCTGGTTTGAGCATATAGAAGCATGATGTCCTTTTCATATCCTTAATTTCTGCAATCCTAGGTCAGAACGTGTCCCTAAAAGGAATTAAACAATTAATCAGGCCTTTGTGAGATCTCAAAAGAACCGTAGGAGTGAGGAGTGCGCTCTTCAGAAAGGTACCCCCTTTCTGAAGAGCGCACTCCTCACAAAATTGTGTGTGAAAAGCTTTAATTTTAATATTCGCGCTTGATTTTTAAGGGCTTTTTATGGGACTGGAGTGTAAGATCACGTTCATAAATGGTTGATGGTATTATTATACTTTTGCTAATATAGGTACGTTTGTAGGTTTTGTAAGAATACTTCTGAAATTTCTTGGACTGAAACAGCGATCTTCGACTTAAATATTTTTCTCAATAAGTACAAGAAGACGTGACAAAAGTTAAAAAAATGGATAAAATAATAATCACTTAAACAACTTAATTTTTTACAGTTTTACTTTTCTTTAACATCATAGTTAAATAGCATAACATAAATAGAAAATAGTAGATTGTTATACGAGGGGCTAAAATAACCCATTGTAACGAGGTAGTTTTACTCCCGAGCTTTAGCGAGGGAGTAAATAGAAACCGAGTTATAATGGGTTTTAGCGCCGTGTGTTTTCACTACGATTGCGAGAAAATAAAATAATCCAATACAATATTAATTTACTTTTATAAAATTCAAATCTGTAAATGCGATTATTTATCGCCATTTTGATGACAGTCGAGGTCGAAGCTAAAAACATAAAAATTGGGGATTTCGAACATCCAAACTCCACCACAGGGGCAGTGAATACTACATCATTTAATTATTTGACGAGTTCATCCATTGTTCAAGTTAAATAAGTAGTGGTAATTAAGTTTTTGATTTCCAAAGTCGAAGTTTCGCGCCAATCGTGCGAGTTTACATTTTAACTTTTCACAAATATCACACATACACATGTAGATACGATTTAAAATGTGACAAATATTATTAAAAATATTATACACAACTAGAAAATGCCCAGATCTTAACGTAATATACGAACACAGGTCTAATAACACGTAATATTCATTACCACTACTCAATTTGTGTTAAAAATCACCGACCATTTTTTTTTTTATTCTTATGATGTGCGAAAACGATTATGCCAAACGATTTTTTTTTTCAATTTTGATCGACTCGATTAATTAATATGTCGAATATCAGAAATCGAAAAATTAAATAAAATTGTTTTAAGCATTAAATTAAAGATTTTTTTTTTAAGATTTCGCGCCAATGCCTTTTTTATTTCTTCTGTAGCCGCAACGCAATACTCGCATTCCACCGAAGAGATAGCCGCATTTAGTTCCATTTTCAAAAATAAAATGTTCTTCTTTTTTTTGTGAACAAGTAATAAGTCGAGTCCATACTCATGATTATTCTACAAAAGAATAAAGACTTTTTCATTTTTCAAGGCTTGTTGGAAAAGACAAAAATTAAAAAAAAATTACTTTTTCCCCTAGAGCAAGAAATGCAACTTTTTCCCCGCTCTGGTACTCTACAATGACGGCCTTTTTGAGCAAGAGGAGTGAAAAAAAAATTGCATTGATGTATACCATAAAAAAAACGCAATATTAAGTGTTTTTGTTTTTTACACTGAAGACAATATATTTTTTTGCCTAAAGGCCTCAGCTCAGCATAGTGTGAGGACGGCAACACTAAGTACTGACGCTAATTTTCAGTTTCAACCTGCGACCCATGCACTTTAGGATGCAACCAAACCGCCGTTGATCATAATTATCTCTCTGGCTCTTGTGATATAGGAACTCCTAGGACAAGAGCCAGGGCTACACTATTATAAGGTGGGAGAAAACGCCCGGGTGTCACCATTGTGTGGATCGCCCGGAGGACACGGTGGAGCATACGATGGAGGCTTGCTCGGCTTGGGCGGAGCATCGCCGTGTCCTCGTGGAGGCGGCGGTGATCTCTAGCGTCCGGCCCTGGTTCAGGCCATGGTACGGAGCAAGAAGGCATGGGAGGTCGTCATCTCCTTCCGCGAAGCAGTAATGCTCGCGAAGGAGAAGGCGGAACGCGTGAGGGAGAGGAAAATTTGGCGCTCTCATGCCCCTAACCACCGCAGGAAATGCCCTGGGCGTCAGGAACCGCAGGCCACCGTAGGCGCGGGCTTGCGGATGGTGAGCAATGTGGGTAGCTCACCGTCCGATAAGGATCAGGCCTGGGTCGACGGTGCGTTGTGTTCCACACATGCTTCAAAGAGATGCTTGCACAACTAACGGAGTCCGCTAGAGCCGATGCCTGCCGGGGTTGCGAAGAAGTCCGAAAGGGATATTGTGGCCCCCGGCAACATGACAACTGAAGGAACACGGGTGGGTTTTAGTCAATAAGAGTCTGACACCCTCCCGCTCCGCCCAGACCGGGAGAAGTTATTTGATAATTTCCCACCCAAAAAAAAAAAAAAAAAAAAACCATAAAGTCCAGTACCCTAATTGCGTAACTTATTTTCGTAAAGGTGTGTCAGGGCGTGTCAGACTCTTACTGACTAAAACCCACCCGTGTTCCTTCCTATGCCATGTTGCCGGGGGGCCACGATATTCCTATCGGCCCATATTCGCAGCCCCGGCAGGCATTGGCCCTAGCGGACCCCGTCAATTTTGCTGACATCTCTTTGAGGCGCGCGTGGAACACAACGCGCCGTCGACCCGGGCTTGGTCCTTATCGGACGGCGAGCTACCCATTGCTCACCGTCCGCAAGCCCGCGCCTACGGTGGCCGGAAATCTTCCTGCGATTCCCGACGCCCAGGGCGTCTCCTCCTGCGGCGGTTAGGGGCGCGAGGGCGCGAAATTTGCCTCTCCCTCACGCGCTCCGTCTCCTCCTTCGCGAGCATTACTGCTTCACAGAAAGAGGTGACGGCCTCCCATTTCCTCTCGCTCCGTAGCATGGCCCGAATCAGGGCCGGACGCGAGAGATCACCGCCGCCGATCGCATCCACGAGGACACGGCCCTGCCCAAGCCGGGCAGACCTCCACCGTATGCTCCACCGTGTCCTCCGGGCGATCCACTGGACTTTATGGTTGAAGTTGCAAAGAAACGCTGCTGTTGTGGAGAAACCTTATCATATGCCCTTAAATATTACATTATATGTTAAGGTAACAATAATAGGGTTATGCCATTGAGGTAAGTAGGTACCTAAAATGAAATTCAATTCTGTGTTTAAACTAAATAAAAGCTTTTAACACCCATTTACAAAAAAAAATGTAATCACACTCACAACCGAAAATTACAGTACCATGTATGAGGCGCTAACATTATTTCTTATCCATTACATAAATTACTTACTTGAAGCATACTCTTAAACACAGACGTAATCTGACTTCACGAAGGTGTCGACAAGTAACATAGATTTAAGTTACCAGTCACCCTCCGTGGCGTGTAACTTAAACCTTCAACTTAGTGTTGAGACTAGTAATTTTCTACATGAACCACCACGCCTCCGCTTCGATAAATATCTAAATTTTGATCCTAGACTAGCTTTTACCGCGACTTTGCTTGGTTTAGTTTATATATTAATAGTTGGTATTTGCTTTCCAAAGACTTAAAGAGACTTAAGACCTTCTTAAAAGGTTGATCTGATTCTAACAAAATCAATAAATACTTTTCTTGTTTTCGATTATAAAGCATACATTTTGGAAAGGTTTTCGAAAATAGACAAAGTTCATTATTAAGTTATAAATCCATCATACATAAACAGCATGCTTGCCTAATTAAAACAATAATATCATAATTACCTAATGACTCTTAATGCTCAGCATTGTCTCTTAAAGATTCATATCACCCTTTCAAACACCCTGTTTATGCGGCAGACTCTAAGAGCGTTTTTGCACTGTATCCGTTCCGAATCCGAATTCAAGATCCAAATTCAATCCGAATTGGGAATGTTCTAAATTCGGACGGACAAAGATCGGATCTAGTACACAACTCCTCATACAAATAGTACCTACTATGACTACTTCGGACCGATATTTCTCGGATTCGGATCGGATGTAGTGCAAAATCGCTTCAAGGGATCTCGTGCACTAGACGGCCACGATTCCGGCCAATCGTACCTACCCGTCTAGTGGTATTATATGGTGTGCGGCTAGTTGGCCATTCCGACCAAGTGCGCGATTCGTATCAGTTTCTATAGTTTACCTGATCGCTGCGACCACTCTGATCGTAGCCGTGGCCATCTAGTGTGCGAGATCAATTTTTACCATTACGACCAGAAGGTAGCATCCTGCTTTTACTAGCAATTATACATTCTACTTCTTAGCGTGTCGATGGCAATCTAACTGGAATCGGCCCGGTATTCGGCTACGTGTTTGGCGCCGTCACTAGCGTCCATCAGTTTAACTGTGCCTCATTATACATTTATACACTGTGATATAAATAAGAAGCTACTACTACTACATACTGCACCAACGCCAAGAATATTTAAAAAAGAAAAGGAAGATGGCGACTGCGATATCTGATAAGCTTACCTATTTATTCAGCCTCATTTTTCTAACACTAAAATACCAACAGATTCTCAACGAAAGTGCCTCTTCAAAATAATAAACAAAACAAAATATTTTGCTGCTCAACACCATGATGAGCTAATGTCGTGGGGAAAGTTGCGCAGTCACGCGCGAACCCTCTGCATGCATCAGAATTATTAGCCTAATATAATATTTATAACGCTAGGACATAGATGTTGTGATGACTTAGAGGGTAAGGGATACGCTTCTCAAGCACGGGGCTTAGGGTTCAAACCTAGCAAAGTACAATGTGACTTTTTTCAATATCATGAGTTATTAAACTTATTGGAGTAATGAGGAAAACTTGACTCATTATAGTGACTGAAAATGCTAACCTGCGCTGAGCAAGCGTGGTGATTAATACTCGTAACTTTTCTGTATAAAGAGCTTTGCCCAGCTGTGAAAAAAATATAAGCCACTGATAAAGTAATTGGAGAAGATTCCGGAAAATGGCAGAAAGTACCATAAAATTAAATAAAAGTATGTAAAGAAAACTACTACGTTCTTTGAAGTTTGTACTTTCTCATTACCTTAACATTGGCTTCAGCTTATATTCAACTAATTATTAAAGTGTGGTAAGACAAAAGCAATTGTTCAAGGTCACGGTCAAACAGTTAAGGCCGGTCTAGCCTAGCCGAGAATGATTGCACCTGCGGTCTTACTAACATTAATTAATGTCGTGCAAAAATGTTACCTAATTTACTGGGCAAAGGTCACTCATATGGCCCGTCCTTGAACCGAATGTTCTATTTAACATCAAGTTTTTTGGGATTTTTAAAAGTTGTTACACAATTTCAAAAGATGAAGAGATAATTCACTTCGTACATTTTTCTTTATGTCTGAGAATTTTGAAGTTTTACTGTACTCATCTTACGGGACTATTTGTCGAATCGCATTTTTCGATATCGCATAGAAGGTTCACTATCCTCTCCCCGTCCTATTCGTGCAGGAGTCCCTCAGGGCTCCATGCTAGCTCCCCTATTATTCACGCTGTTTACCAGCGACATCCCTAAGAGTGTGAAGGCGCAGTTGGCTCTGTTCGCAGACGGTACGGCCATCTACCTTAGGGGTACGAGTCCCGATAGCATAGCCCGCACTCTCCAATGAATCGTCAATAAACTTGACGATTGGTTTCGAAAGTGGCGGATTGAAGTTAATCCCGATAAAAGTCAAGCGGTTCTCTTTACGAAACCGCATACGACTCTTAAAAATCCCCTCCCACGACCACTCACCATGTTCAGCAAGCCGATCCCTTGGGAGAAGCGAGCCAAATATCTAGGTGTCGTTCTAGACTATCATCTCTCTTTCGCAGAGCACATAAAGCAGGCCCGTTCGCGAGCCGCTTTCGCTCTCGGTAGGCTCCATTCCGTCCTAAATGCAAGTAGCAAATTGTCACTAAAGTGCAAATTGCGGATCTATACAGCTTATTCGCCCAATCATGACCTATGCGGGTTCCGTCTTTGCTCATGCAAAACCCCATCACATCCATAGGATGCAAACCCTCCAAAATCGATTCCTCCGTAGAGCTACCGGCTCCCCTTGGTTCGTGAGGAACGAGAGCCTCGATCTTAAAATCCCTACCATCCATCAGTTCCTCAAACGCGCTTCGAAGCGTTTCTATGAGTCCGCGGCCAAACATCGCAACCCTCAGGTTGTCGATGCCGCCAATTATGTCCCAAATAGAATCAGTCTTATTCGCCGACCAAGGCATATTCTTACCGACCCAGACGACCCGACTACCATCCATCAGGAGTCTAGTAGGGAAACTAGTACGCTAGGACACAAGCACAGACGCTTTCCGTCATTTCGACCTCGCCGTCGAGGTCCTTTGCGATCGCGACCACCGCGCCCCCGAGTAAATGATACTCCCACCCGACCCTTGCTCGAAAACGAGAAGCCAGCAGTTGTTGCAGCTGAGCACGTAGCTTTAAATTCCCCGATTAATAATCATGATCAAAACTTTGATCCAGCCCGTTCCATCTTTGATGTCTTCCCTCCGGTAAACGCCCTAAGCCGAGGCTCGGACCCCCCCTTTAGCGAGCGTTCACCTAGTTTATAAGTCCCTGGCTGGAGGCTTTGAGTGTAGCAGCTTAAGGCACCCACAGGTTTGCTCGGTTAAATAGTCATGGCCTCAGAGGCCAGCTATGAAAATTTTTACTGCGCATATCGAGTCCGAAAAGGTTTTGTTTTTTTTATTTTTTCGGAAGGCTTACAGACTAATATCATTATACTAACAATATTATGTGAGTAAATTGCTAATTACAAGCCCCCACAGATAAATATAAAATGATTAGGTACTTTCTCATAGTCTCAGTATCATCTAATCTGTATACCAACATAATAAACAAATAAACGATTTCCGTTCTATTTTAACTAGTAATTCCCTCAAAGTTGGTTAATTCTGTTCATTAAGCCAATTTTTGTTCAAATTCTAAGCCAATCCGGACAACAAACTGTTCAAGTGCAGGCAGGTGTCTCTTGTACGAAATATGGCTTTGCTAAGAGCTTCCTTAGTGTACTTGCATTGGTGCAGAAAAGGTCAATGCCTTGTTCACAACAAATTTCGTTAAAACTGCGACTGGCCCTAAGAAAGTATGCATTACACCTATAAATTAGTGTTTGCATGGTGTACACGGAAGTGGTCTCTGTCGCAGACCCATCTGGTTAGTGCGTATCGTTAATTTTGAAACAAGTTCAGGACAGTCAATTGAACTATTTAGTTTAAAATAAACTTCTGACAATGCCATCTTGTTGTCTAACTTGAATAACAGGCATAACCTAACACTCTCGATAAGAATCATTAACAGATTAGACTGGATACCTCTATATTCATTATTTTGCATATTGTATGCTGTAGGAGATCTGCAAGATGATGCAAATAGACAGAAGTATACATATGTCATTTATCCAGCTGCAGCTCGGTCACTTCCACCATCAGCATTTTTGAAGTGAAAACTTAGCGCGTTCAGCGAATTTAGTAGGGTTCGCGTGAAAATCTTATGAGTTCGCGTCACCGACATACTTATAGCTACATAAGTATGACGTGTCACGCTTGGCCAGCAGTGAAAGTTTAATTAATAATTTAAATTTACAAATTATGAAGTTTAATTTTTGATACCTACTAAGTAGTATTAAATAAAAAAAAACTAAAAAAAAGCAGTGTTATTTCATAGTTTTAAGTTTTCACTTCTGCCGGCAGTCCCCATGACTGCCTATGTTTTTAGGGTTCCGTACCTCAAAAGGAAAAACGGAACCCTTATACGATCACTTGTGTGTCTGTCTGTCCGTCTGTCACAGCCGATTTGCTCCGAATCTACTGAACCAATTTAGTTGAAATTTGGTAAACATTTGAATTTCTGTGACCCAAACATGGACGCATAACGTAAATAAATTAAATTTGAATATGGTGGTAACTTTTCGGGGCAAATTGACAATAAAAAAGTTTTCCAAACTGTACCGAGTGACATATTATTATCCGAAACTAATGAGCCAATTTTTTTTAAATACAATTATATAGAATGGGGCTTTAAACAAAAATTAAAGGAAAACCTATAAAAAGTCTATAGTCTAAAAATAACATCGCTCAAGATTGTGCGAACAAACTTACATTTGCAGTTGGAATGTATGGGAGAACATGTTTTTCAACTACAATGTTAAGTTTGTTCTTGGAATAAATTCATCCCAACAGTAACTACGGAACCCTTCATTGTGAGTGGTTGGACACGCACTTGACCGGTTTTTTTCAGACATTCCCATTTTTCATGCCATGGATCGTCACTAACTAAATAACTAAACAAAAGCCAACGTCTTTAAGGAAAGCTTCATAAAGTAATAAACAACCGTCATTTGTTTTCACACGATTTCCAATAAACAGCTTCCAACCCTCCCTGACCTTGACCTTGAGTTGCCCTGTCATAAAAATTGTATCATTAGCTAAAAAGGAGAAATGCTTTCCTATAACGGCCACTATTACCGATGCCGTCAGCTCCGGTTCCAAGGGTAAAACGTTTCGCGCCGCTTCTAAGGCAATTGTTAACGAATTGAAGTTGACAGGTCCATTATAAGCTTTCTATGTTGTTAGGCGACTAGGGACTTTGAATAAAACAATAATTATTTTGTATTGAATTATTTTTTTCATTTTTGGATAATATTTAATTATGTATTTTATGTGCTTCCAACATTCGTGCATTCGTGGATCTTTGACAGTCGTTACGGGTCGTCAGAAGCCCGAAAGTCTGACAACCAGTCTTACCAAGGGGTATCGTATTACCCAGTTACTGGGTTGTGGAGGTCAGATGGGCAGTCGCTCCATGTAAAATACTGGTATTCTGCTGCATCCGGTTAAACTGGAACCTGACTCCAATATAGTTGAGAAAAGGCTTGGCAGATTGATTGAGTAGGTGCTTACAGCAAACAAATTATAGTAAAATCCAATTTTGCGGATATGTACCTATATGAGGTTTTTGATTTCTGAGAGAAAATTGTGGATCTTCTTGATACACTCTTGTCTTTTTTGCTTTGAAAGATCAGATGTATTTGTTTGCGTCTTCTAAATAAGGGACATTTATAGAACTTGAGGACGCTAATTATAAGTAACTGTTAAGTATTATTTTACCAACATAAATGTGATATACGTGGTCTACATCTTTACTGTGTACAATTTTGATTCTATACAAAATCATCACTGTCCTTTATAAAGCAATCATTTTATATGTTAACGAGAATTGAGAAATCTTCTTATCGACACATCAAAGAGCTGAGTTTCAATTATTCAAAGAGTAAGTATCTGATCCACTCAAGTTTGACGTGTGACGTGTGTATATCCATAGATACATAGCGAAGTATATCAACCATCACGTTTCCCCGACCCGTTATTTTCAAGAACCATTCACTTATTTTGCTGATTGCAACAAATTCGTTTCGAGTTTTCATATAAAATATACGTTTAACGAGCTCTCCAACGCTTTTGAGTATGTTTTATCGAAATTCAACATAATGGCGTATGGTTTTTATTACCTTGACTTTTTATAATTTTATTTTATAATGATTCTTGTTCCAATTTTTTCCAACTTCTGAAGGAAAGATTATCGTGATACGAGTTTTTTTTTAAATTGTATGTATACTAGAAAAGATTTTTTAGAACATGCCCGAAAGTCAGACAAACAGTCTTACCAAATAGTATCGTGTTACCCAGTAACAGGGTTTTCGAGGACCAATAGGCAGTTGATCCATGTAAAAACTGGTAGTTAGTTAGACTGCATCTGGTTAGACTGGAAGCCGACCCCAAAATAGTTGGAAAAAGGCTATGCAGATGATGAAGACTAGAAATGATATCCAGCCGTTCTCAAGCGATGTGCTTGCTAACGAACAGCATTTCTTTTTTATTTAAATAGACTAGTGGCTCCCAAACTATGGGTCACGAGTGAATATTTGGTGGGCCTGGAAAAATTGATTTTCAGTTATGATTAATATTAAAACTAAATACCGAAATAAATAGGACATATCCAAGAGCAAAGAGGTGAGTCCCAAATTTGAAAGTTTTTGTTAGGCCCCACCTAACAAAAACTTTCGTAACCAGTCAACTTTGGTAACCACTGATATAGATAGATAGTTAACAGCTGGGTATTTCTGTAACGCACTAAGAATGGCAATGCCTGTCATTTTGACAGTTCAGCAACATTCATTGCGTTACTTACTTTGTTGAGCAGACGAATTTCTTAAACATATGAAGCAGTGGAGTTCAAAATTCTTTGGATTTTGATTGAAAGTGTATTCCGCAAGGTTGTTCCTAAGTCGTTTTCAGCTAGAAACTACATCTGCCAGCAAAGTGTGTGAAGTGCTAGGTAGTGTAATTACATTTAAGTAGGTCATACGCTCTTCGTAAATTCATCAGCAGCTTTTACTCGTCTATTACCTGTACTTCCATTACGGTATGGAAGTGCCTGTGTTTGATTAATGTGCTACGCAAGAAATAGTTAATGTTGGCACTTATTACTTACTGTATGAAACATTTAGGACATGCTTCACTTACGCTCAAGTATCGATCGGGTTGAAGTGGAATTTACGGTGCTCTTATACGCACAGTCAGAGATATTACATGCTAAGCTAAATTAAAAATTGTGATGTTAAAATTGACACCCTACATTAATTTTCCATATTAAAGCCATTTTATACAACTGTCAAAGAATGACAATAAAATTGTGTATTTGAATAATATAGGTACCTAAGGATAATATAAATTAATAGTCAATTTGCTTAATAATTGTTTTCCCTGACTATACTTCTATTTTATGTTAAGTGGGAATCAATTTTTGGTAAAAAAAAGTCTTATCAGTAAGATTGGTTTCACAGCTGTCCGGGAGACCCGCACGGGCCGCCCACACACGGAAGACCCGTAGCGTTCGCAGTGCTCTGAAACGAGGGAGTTAGTACGATACGGTTGCTAGTGTTGTAAGGGCTCTACCCGGAACGGGTCGCGTAGGGACCAATCCACGTCGGTGTGAAACAATGCTCTAGCGCCTCACGTTTGTCTTCGATCCGGGAGCCCGTACGGGCGGCCCGCAAGGGTCTACCGGACCAGCTGTGAAACCAGCCTTAGATAATAATAATACAATTAATGATTTAGACAATGACATAGTACCGTTTGTAAATTAAAAACTACAGGAAAGATTGCTTAAAGAAAACCTGAAATTAATAACAATGAAGAAGATTTAAATGTTTTTTTTTAAAACGTCACAAGGACCAATACAATCATAATATCTTTAGTTGAAAGGCAAAACGCCTAGCCTTGAAAATATTAAGATCCCTAGACACATTATTAATGTGAAAATATTAAGATCCCTGGGTACATTTGATCAGCTGATATATATTTCCACATTCAGGACAATATAAAACAAGGACAACTAAAAACACAGCTTACGAACAAAACCCACGAACTTTCAGCTCCAAATGAATTCGATCCTTGAATAATTCACCTTCATTCCAAAGACGAATCAATCACTTCATTCCTGATTCGGAAACTTCGATTATTCTCTCCAAAACTTCACACAAGTTTCGCACATCGCACTATACACCTAAATACGAGCGACACGCCCCCTGCTTTGCACGGATTCGATCTACTGATGTGACGACATGTCAGAACATCGAGATTTCTATGCTTACATACATACATTCATAAACTCATGCCTTCTTCCTATGGGAGTAAGCCGAAACTACGGAACGCCACCGGCTATGATCTATGCTATCGATTTCTATACTCTGCCTGAGTTAAATATTAATCACACAGAAACTTTCCGGAATAAATTCTCAAGGATGGTAAATTCGCATAAAATCCATTGTATAGTTTATAAGAACTAAGTGCTCACACTGACATGAAAAGTGACTTTGTTTTATACTAAGACTAGCGAACGTCACGCGGTTTCATCCGCGTAGTTCCCGTTCCCGTGGGAGTACGGGGATAAAATATAACCTATATTACTCGCTGATAATGTAACTATCCATTGCTGAAAATTCAAATCAGTCTAGTAGTTTTTAAGTTTATTTGTTACATACAAACATACAAAAATTCAAATCTTTCCTCTTTATAATATTAGTATAGATAGTATAGACTAGTAGCACCCCGCGGTATCACCCGCATAAGTCTCAATATCGTGCGAAAATCGGGATAAAAAGTATCCTATGTCAAGGTCCACCCATGTAGGAAATTTCATCCAAATCCGGTCAGCAGCGTGAAAGCGTAACAAACAAATAAACTCACTTTCGCATTTATAATATTAATTAGAAAGTTAGAATATAAACATCAAGCTTTGCAACAAACATGAAAAGTCCAATAAAAAGTACCCAAGAGTGTTCAGTTTGCTGGAACCGGCTAATTCATCATTGTCGCCGCAAACGGTGCTAGAAAAACTACCTAATGACCTGCCAGGGTTTTTGTACCTCACGAAGTAGTAGGACAAACTGACAGACGGAAAGGTCGTGAGGACTGACTTTTGTGCACGTTATACCGTTTTGTTCTTAAGGAATTTCGGTGATGTTGATGGACTGATTGGCAAGATGGCGTACACGCAAGATTAAAAAAGAATTGGTACATTTTTAACTAATTTGTTGAAATCAGTTGATTACGTATGAACAGTCAGAACTGACAATAGTGCCGATTCCCTTGTTCACAAACTAAACGAAATTTAAGTTCAGTGCATCTTTTTCTTTCTATTTCATTAAGAAAAGGACAGCAGATAAATTTTAGTTTAGTCCTGTCAAATTAATCAGCGCTTGACGTAAATTGACGTAATTTTAGTAGGCAAGTTTTTAATCACGTCTAAACTTGTATGGAGTGGTGACAGGCGCTGATTAATTTGACAGGACTAAACTAAAATTTATCTTCTGTCCTTTTCTTAATGAAATAGAAAGAAAAAGATGCACTGAACTTAAATTTAGTTTAGTTTGTGAACAAGGGAATCGGCACCAATATCTCCTAATTTACAATAATGGTGAAGCAGTAGTTGGCTGTACGAGGTAACAATATTATTCTTATGCATAATTATATAGACATCGACGCAGGGACATCAATGCGCAAACTGTTACCATAAATTCAGCATATGATTCTAGAAATTAATTTTTTCTTCAGTTACCAAAAAAAATTTTATAGAGAAGTGTAATACCTACGCGGTCATTATGTAAGAAACAGCAATTTTTTTTAAAATTACTGACGAAAAATTTTAACGCCGGGGTTTTTTAATCATGTAGGTACTGAATCCATGGTAACAGGTTGCGCGTTACTTTTTTTTGTGTGGGGAATTATCAAATAACTTCTCCCTCTATCTTCTGCTCTGGACGGAGCGGGAGGGCGTGTCAGACTCTTATTGACTAAAACTCAACCGTGTTCCTTCAGTTGCCTGTGTGTTGCCAGGGGCCACAGACGGTATCCCTTTCGGACTTCCCCGCGACCCTGGCAGGCATCGGCCCTAGCAGACCCCGTCAATTGTGCTGACATCTCATTGAGGCGCGCGTGGAACACAACGCGCCGTTGACCCGGGCCTAGTCCTTATCGGACGGCGAGCTACCTATTGCTCACCGTTCGCAAGCTCGTGCTTACGGTGGCCGGGAATCGGCTTGGGATTCGCGACGCCCAGGACGTCTCCTGCGGCAACTAGGGGGGGCGTGAGGGCGCGAAATTTGCCTCTCCCTCACGCGTTCCGCCTCCTCCTTCGCGAGCATTACTGCTTCGCAGAAGGAGGAGATGGCTTCCCATGTCCTTTCGCTCCATACCATGGCCTGGACCAAGGCCGGACGCGAGTGATCACTGCCGCCGATCGCCTCCACGAGGACACGGTGGTGTTCCACCCAAGCTGGGCAGACCTCCACCATGTCCTCTGAGCGATCCACACAATGGTGACACCCGGACGTTTCCTCCCGCCTTATCCGGAACAGGAACCTCCCGAAGCACGCGTTGATGTCCCTGCTACTTTATGTAATTACTTCGCTAGGTCAAACGCATGCCAGCAACACTTGAACTACGCCAACCAGACTGATGCGAAATAGAAGCCTCTAATTTCGTATCGGTTGATAATACAATACAGTGAGTTTCATTACATTTTACTACTACAGTATATTATGTATACGTAATAACCTACCATTTTCCCTAAGACATTCATTTGAAGCGGAAAGCAGTAATTTGTGTCGACTTTACTACTTTTATGTTCGAAGGCAAAAATATTTAGACTGGTTTATTTATTATTTTATTTCATAAACAGCTTAACCTACGATTTTCTTACAAAATCTATCGAGAAAATTGCCACGTTTAGATTTAATATAGATAGTCGCCTCACTCTTACTACCGAGAAAGAAAATGAACCTACGTAAATTGATTAACATAAAAAAATAATTTGGAAAAGGTTACAAAAGTTTGTTAACTTTCCTTGTTTCCTTCGCATTTTTTTCTGGGGTAAACAAACTCCTTAATGCCTCGAAATTACCTTTTTAAGTTACGTAGGTATAGCGAAAAATCGGCCAAATGCGTGTCGAACATTCATTATCCTAGGTTCTTATAACTGCTGTAGAACTACTTTTGTTCATATTATTTGCTGAACTACTTAATCATTTTATACGGTTCATAATAATCTTTAGAGGTGGAAAATGTGCGGATGATAGAAAAGTTAAATAACACTAGAAGTAGTTTTATCCTGTACTATTAAATGAGCATTCTCTATTTTCACCAGAGCAGAGCATAAACAAACATCAAGCTTTGTTTCCGGGAAGGGTGGGGTAGAGCTGTACCCTATAGTACACCCACATTTCACCAGTTATGTTTAAGTCCTATGCAATAGGGGACGAGCCTATTGCCATAAACCGACCACAAATCCTGACTCCGGGTTGCTACTGAGAAATTCCAGATAAACAAACCCAATAACACTTTGCCCAACTGGAATTGAACTCAGGACCTCATGCTAAGCAGTAGCGCTTGGGACCACTACACTAAAAGTCAGTCCTATAATGTAAACTTATTTTAAGCTTAAATATCAAAATGGCGGTGCTTGTTATGACTTGTTTTCCTGTACCAAGTTATGGAAATATTTCAGAAATAAAATAGCGAAAAGTACTACTAAATAAATTGTTGAAATACCAATTATAAAAATTTAAACCTGAAAACAATCATAATTTCAATCATAAAATACAAGACAAAACACAGCATTCAGAAAATAGAAAACTACGTTGACGAGAGGGCGCCATAATTTCTGGCTACCCTAATTTCCCTCAAAGTAACTTCCACCCAATTTCGTAGCGGATAATCCCAAAATTGACCTTTGTTTGTTATTTACCGATTTACTATAATTCAAATTTTGAAATTGTATCAAGCAGAAAAGTCAATAGAGAGTTTAATCTTCGAAATAACCCGGAGCACGCTGCGGGTAGTTGGGCAATCTTCTCCTGTGGCTAGTTTCCCGAAAGTCAATGTTTATCGTTACTAACTTAACGCTGTGTTTGTTTGCATTATTATAAGTTGTAGTTAAAAGGCATTACGTGGTCTTTATCAAAAGAGGTCTTATTGTCTCTTATGCGTGGGTATACATACGGGCGAGGAGATCAGGGAGATTTAAGTAAATGAAAGTCAATAATGTTCAGAAAAATCACAAATCTCTGATCACACTATGGAATGAACAATAATGTAAATGACGTTCTCCCGAGTACGTGAGTCGCGTGCGCACATCGATCAACTCACTGCACTGCTAGGCTATGATCACCTTTATCGCAGTCACCATAATAATACCGTCATTAAATTAATCAATGCCGGCCGGCTTCGACCCATCTTTTTGATAGTACCTTTTTTGACATTTGGCCGCCTACTCAGTACTCGGGGTTACGTCAAGTTGACAGCTGTTATAATCGTTCTAAAATCAATTCCGTAAGTTTGGCGTCGTGAAACCTTTAGACGCGTCGTCATAGTTATTTTCAAAATCTCTTATCTATAACTATAATAATACTATTATAAAGAGGTAAAATTTTTGAGTTTGTATGCAGGGGGGGCAATCTTCGGAACTACAGATTCCGATTTCGAAAATTCTTTCACTAATGCGAAGCTACATTATCGCAGAGTGTCATATGTTTTATGTTAAAATGAGAAATTCAGGCGAAGGAAGAAGGGCAGAAGCTAGTCATTTATAAAGGAACAAAACAACAAACTAGACATTGTTTTGACAGTAAAGGAAATTAGGTAATAAAAAATAAAACATAAATAAACTCGCGCTTTTTTCCCTAGAGAGCAGGCAAAAACTATAGAACGCCAACTTCTACGATCATCTACGATCACTTAGAGCAATTACATACTCCTTTTCCTTTTATTCTGTCAAACATTTTATTTATTTTACAGATATATGTGTACGTTAAAAAAAATACACAACATAACACATAACATAACATCACGCCTGTAATCCCCGAAGGATTAGACAGAGGTGTACCTATAGTACACCCACATTTCGCCAGTTATGTTTAAGTCCCATGTAATAGGTGGCGAGCCTATTGCCATCAACCGGGCACAAATCCAGACTCCGGGCTGCTACTGAGAAATTCCAGAAAAAAAAAATGTGTATATTTATTTATCAATGGGCTAAAAGTCACCCAAAGAGCAATGGAAGGAGAGGGCTATGCTTGGAGTTAACCTACGTGATCAAATCAGAAATAAAGAGATCCGCAGGAGAACCAAGGTAACCGACATAGCCCGAAGCATTGTCAAATTTAAAAGTGCCCTGGGCAGGGTATATTGCTCGTAGAACAGATGGCTGATGGGGCCCGATATTCCCACGGGATCGAGACTTACGCGGGTGAAACCGCAGGGTAAAAAAAAAAAAAGGTTGCAGCTAGTTTGTCAATTTCTTATATCTACAGTAAAAAAGTGTCTTCAGAATTTTATCTGTTACAAGTTCATCAAAATTCATTAGTCTATGTTGTTTCAGCTCAATAATTTAATCTGAGAGATATTTTTAATAGACTTAAAAACAATTTGCAAAAATTAAGTAGAATATCTCTCAAACATACTAATTCTCCAAGAACTCCTAAGTCCCCGTAAATGGCAAAAAGCACTAACGACCAATAATCTTCTTTCCCTTATTAAGACGGTTTAAATTTCCAAAGATTTGTGGCCAAGGATCTGTAGTAATGAAGAACGACTTACAACTCTGTTCCAAATGGAATAGTCTTGTTCGGTACCCTTCGATTTTTCTATATATATAATTTTCTTTGCATTCCGTGGAAATAGCGCTGTTGGCTAAGGTCTTATCGTAAATAAGTTATCGTTCGTGAAGTATGAGCTCAAAGTGTTTCTTTGTTTTGCCGGAGTTACAGGAAATCATTTCGGTATCGGAAATTCTTGGCCTAATTTATGTTTTTTGTTTTAGATGATTAGGGTTCGGATTTTGAATTTTATTGTTTTCGTAACAATTGCTGAGGTTGGAGGGATGAAATAAAATGTAGATGGGCTTTCTGGTTTTATTAAAATCTGTAAGTTACTGAACTTAAGAACGAAATCTAATAAAATGCAAATAATTGGAAAGTTAGAGCCTTTCAATTTAATTATCATGAGAATAGTAAAAAAAAAGTGGGCGTGTGTCAGCTCCGACGCACGGCTGCAGCTTACTCCTTAATACGTGTCTTTGAACGTGCTATTGTACGTTGCCTATTGGCAAGGATGGCAAATAAATGCATATCATTAAAAAAAAACTGCCGAAATATCTAGGTCGAAGTGTGAAATATGTACTTATTAATTATGTTTTTTTTTTCAAATTTTAATTATTTTTATTTACGAATAAAACAAGGGTTACGCTTGTATAAATTTACCTAAATATAAAAATAACATAAAACCAATAAAATTTTCATTTCTCCATTTTTATATGAAAATCGATTCTTATGGAGTAAACTCCAATAGGGATGTTGGTAAAATATTGTTTTTGTCCGTCAGATAGATTATAAAAAAATATCTAACATGTTTTTTTTCTTTTTTATGTAATCAAAAGATAGGTAATACATTGAGTTAAAATGTGGCATGCCGTCACTCTCCGGTAGATTTTATATTGAATTGTGACATAGCCACTTCGCAGCTATAATGCGTTTTATTTAAATCATTTTTTAGGGTACTGTAGTAAACAAGGAACCCTTATAGTTTCGTCATGTCCGTCTGTCTGTCTGTCTGTCAGTCTGTCTGTTTGTCTGTCTGTCAGTCCGCGGTCTAGCTCCGAGACCCTTAGAACTAGAAAGCTGTAATTTGTCATAGGTATACATATATTATTAATTACGGGAACAAATTGGTAAAACAAAATTATGAATAACATTTTTTTTTAGGGTACCTCTCCCACACGTAAAGTGGTGATGTTGTTTTTTTTTTTTAACCCATGGTGTGGGGTATCTTTGGAAAGGTCCTTTAAAAACGTTGTGAGTTTGTGAAAACTATTTTTGGATTCAAGTATCCGTTTGCGAAATATTAAGCTTACAGCAGTAGTTTATATAACGAAATTAAAAGGAAAACTATCACAGCTAAGTAGGCTTTACAAGTTAACGCGTAATAATCGACCAACTTAACTTTACAGTTGCAAAAACATGTTTTCCCATATATTCCGTATGAGAGAACATATTTTTCAACTACAAAGTTAAGTTTGTTTTTGGGATAAATTCATCCCAACTACGGAACCCTTCATTGTGCGTGGTCCGACACGCACTTAGCCGGTTTTATTTTTATTATCTGACTGACAGACTAAATAGTTTTTTTTTTATTTACCCGGTCAACATCCCTATTAACTTTATTGGAGTTTACGCTTTGAGAATCGATTTTCATATTAATCATAAACACACTAAATAATGCCTTCATCGATACACAACAAAATGAGTCCAACAAAGTTGTCACATAATAATGGGTATCGTAGTTTAACTAAACATAAACTTACGAACCGTTGTTTCAACTGTCGACGCGTTAACATTTATATAATTACATTCGAGTGAGCAAGCTAATACCACTTAAGCAATATTACCTACAGTCTATAATATAACGCGTTATTGCCATGCTTGGCTTCAGCAGGTGTATAGTTTACCGGCTGCCGTACTAATTACTCCTTTGGAGAAGGATATTATAGCCAATATAACTGGGTCTTTACCTGGTGGAGTTAAATTAGTAATATCGGAAGCTTATGAGCCAGAGGAGAAATTTCATAAAGATTGTTGTGATTGGACTGAGATTTATGCAGAAGGTTTTAACTGAGTAAGCTAGGTAATTTATAAGTAACTCGCTGCAGCACCCCTCGATCCCGTGGGAATATCGGGATAAAAAGTAGATATCCTATGTCATAACTCAGGTCATGGGTTACCCATGTTTGCCAAATTTCGTGCAAATCCGTTCAGCCGTTTTAGCGTAAAAGCATAACAAACAAACATATAAAAAATCAAATATTTTCTCTATAACAAAATAATATTAGTTTTGATTTAGATATATTTGTTAGGTTTATCCAAAACTTGTGCATATAATATGTATATCCCTAAAAGTGGTATCAGACTTACCTAAAAAATTGACAAGCAATTAAGTGATAACACAAATTAATAGACTTCAACAAAGTGACTACAAACTGAAAAATAATGTCAGTTTCGGCTTTGGTTTGTTTTTTTTTGGAATTACCACCAACTTCCGAAATTATTTTTTTATTATTTTTCACTTTTTCGTTGTGGAACCACACATAGATTTATGTAGGTGCAACTAAGTAAACTAAGTGATGGTAACAACATCATCAACATAGATGAACTGGATTAAAAAAACCTTATTGAAGCTAACTCGAAAACTGACACAAAGTTAATTGAATTGATTTGGTACCACCGCACAGGCTTCCACAACTAAATGACGAATAATCACGCACATCGGTCCAGTGATCACGGAGAAATAGGTGTACAGTAAGCGCTCAAAAGTGCATAAGCACGCTAAGAGTCGTATTGCTGTGAACACGCGGTGTAGTCCGTACATTTGCATGTGTAAACAGTCGGACGTCTGTAGTGTGAGTGCCGTACACACACCACAGAGAACGCAGTTTTGCACTACACACTGTCGTATCGTCACGGTTCGCGGGCGCCGCACTTATATTTCCATCACTTTTGTTAGCACGCATCATACGCGTGACCTTGGCCAGTGTATCGCATTGCTAAAATTCGAAAGTAAATTATATGTGCAGATAGCAGAAGGCGTTAAGCGTTGGTCTTAGATTCAAGATGGCTAAGGTTCTAATCTCGTAAATCACAGCGCTGTTTTTGCAAATATTATTATTTTTGTTTGCAATAATAATATTTTTAAATATTCCTGCCAATTTATTAATGTTGTTATTGCAATAAAGGGTTTAGAATAAAAAATGCGTGATATGTTATAATAAAAAATAAATAATATTTATTCGTGATATTTATTTTACTTAAGTATAGTTAACAAACTGCTACAATTATTTATCATTACTTCACCTGAATAATATGTGAAATAGATGTCTAGAAACTTAGAAGCCATTTGTATTATTTTGACATATTTAAATTTTGAAATGTTTTAAATTTTTAATGGATTTTTTTCACCATAAATATAAAGCTTTGATCATGGTCGAAGTAATTAAGCAATAAATAAGAATATTACTACTTAAAATGTAAAAAATCTACTGACAAAATTGTTGATTTTAAGGATAAGTATAGCCAGTTTGTTCATATTAATTAATTAAAATTTTATTTGGCTTTAGTAAATATTGGTTGGTATTGAGGTTATAGCTTAAGTATTCATTTTCTTTACGAAAAGAAGATTGAAACTAAACCTCAAATTTTAATCCTAAAATAATACTATTACTAAAATAATATTAAATAATTTCGGTATATCTGCAAGAAATACGACAAACACCCTATTGAAACGTGCTTAAAAAATTCGTTACCATAAATTCATGCAATAACGAATCTGTTGTTTATTA
The DNA here is from genome assembly GCA_949152395.1 of Agrochola litura. NCBI lineage: Eukaryota > Metazoa > Arthropoda > Insecta > Lepidoptera > Noctuidae > Agrochola > Agrochola litura. Next base: position 1,907,203 of record OX424493.1, read on the forward strand.
AGTTGGTACGGTCAATATTTTAAGGTCAAAAACGGTTTTCTAGCTGGTCTTCAGTGATGCAAGCCTTCAGAGTGCACGGCGAACGGTTCATAATGACGTGTTTTTAATAATTCAGCAAAATATCTCGTTGCTATGAAACCATTTGTTTCATATTCATTCACCATTTGACGTCGCTGCTACTCGATAATAAGCCCCTTCCTCATATCTCTTAACCCTCACAGTATTTCTCTAGAACAAAGAAAAACATTGTTTTTATTACATATAAATACCTAATTATTTATTATTCACTAATCAAATTAAACCTCATAGTGAATTTAAAACTTTAAAGGCATCTTCTGTCTCAACAATACCTTTGTTCTATCAACCTTTGATTAAGATTTATGTTTAGTAAAATATGAAATATATAAATGATAACACTTACACTTAGTCCGGTTTCATTAGATATTCACTTCACTTTTACGCAGCGCAATAATATTCTCTGATCTGATCTGATCTCTTCAATATATTTTGTGCCTGCTTTTTGAAAATAATAACCACAACACTGCGCTAAATACTCGTCACCAATATTATCCACGAACCAACAAAATTCTATTAATTGAATACTCGTAACGAATTGTAACTGTCTACCCTACAGAAATCGAAATAATTTACTTAGTTTTCTGTGGTCTACCTGCTAAACTTTAATATTTATGTGAACAAGACGAATGAAACAAAAAACGAATGATGACTATCGAACTAGTCATTGGTTGCAGACAAAGTGTGTGTGTGTGTGTGTGTAATGTGCGTGTCTACAGTATTGTAACAACTTATAGAAGAAGGTCGTAAGTCAAACCGAAGCGTCAGTCTATTGCTTTGTGAGATTGCTTATGGACTTTTGGTCGGTACTGTACATACAAGAAAAACTTGCCGAATGCATAACCTCCTCCATTTTTTGAAGGCGGGCAAAAATTATAAAAACTTGCGAGACTTAAAACGTTGACACAGTGTCTCCCAACCAACCTTTACGACTTAATAGAATTATTAAAAGAATGAGCCATAAAACATTATATACCCACATAATTATGAGTAACTAAAATTACAAGTCATCAGTTCTTTGGGACTTTAGAATTTAGGTCTAGTCTGGAATATAACTGTATTACTTCCTGATTTCCACCAAAAAAAAATTTATTACAGCTGACTAATTGGTACAATAGTCTCTACAGTCCATTATTTCAGCTGACCAAATCAACAGGGACCCAAAAATTAAGGCTCCCCAAACTCCTCCCATCTAAATGGTTTCTAGGACAAAATGAGAGATGGGCGGAACCGGTGTCTTACCCAGAAGTTTTATTGCTGGCTCCGGGGAAAATCCGGTTTTAAACGGTTTGAATCGAGTGTAATTGTGTGTGTGGTATGTGTAGTATTGTACCTATTTATACGGACGGGAATACTACTATAAATTATACTGTAAACCAATATTTAAACGGTAATCTAAAAGTGCTATATTACTTATGTAACAATAATTAGTACAGAAATATAATACATATTTTAGAAAATTCATACATTATTAGATAAACTCAAATAACTTTAGCTAGCGAGCAGTGGTAGCCCAGTGGTACAGTATGACATAACTTAGGTGTAGCATCGGCAAAATTCGTAAAACCGTTTACCATCCGAACTGAATGCGCCTTCAAAATCATCAATCTTTATTACTACTTTAGGTGAAAATGACCTTTATGCAAATGCAATAATTTGTAAAGTCATATAATCAAATACATTTGTAAAATTGAAATGATTGAATGCAAATTTTCAAATTCATGCTACATCTAAGTTGTGTCGTACTATAATAGCCTCGACAATTGTAGGTCGTGGGTTCTAACCAAAACACGTACTTTGTGTCAATAATTTCATCACCAATGCTCTCAAAACGGTGAAGGAAAACATCTTGAGGAAACGGCATGTTGACTATTACCAAAAAATCGAAGACATGTGACATCTACCAACCCGCACTGGGCCCGCGTGGTTGATGAGAGACCCACTCACTCTCGAAGAGAGGAGGCCTGTGTCCCAGCAGTGGGAACACTATAGGCTGATTATGCAAATAACAGATACGGGTAACAGGACTGTTATGTTAAGTTTTGAAGCTTCCTCTCTGCTACTATTTTGCTGTGCTCAACAGGGTCCATAATGAACTCATTAAAAGTTATCACCTAAGTACACATTGTGGAATGCAATAAATGATTTAGTACCTATTGAATATTATAATGAGTGTTGGGTGAATGGTTGTTGAAAGATGGTGACGTAATAACTATAACGTACGTATTATTTGGAATTTTATTCCTAAAGATGATTTTCTAAATATTTTATTAAAAAAAATTATGAATAGAATTCAATAACTTTTGAAAACAATAAATATTTAATATTTATTAATAAAACATCTTTACATAACATAACATAACATCACGCCTTGTTTCCCCGAAGGGTTGGGCAGAGGTGTCCCTGTAGCAGGTACACCCACATTTCGCCAGTTATGTTTAAGTCCCACATAATAGGGGGCGAGCCTATTGCGATTGAACATATCTTTAATTTTAATAATTTATAAACGTGAAAGTGTGTGCTTTGATTCTACTTTCTTTCACAGAGATTAACATGATTTTTTCACAAACATAATGTATGGCTAGTGTATATGTATAGGTATAGTTAATATGCTGGATATATAGACTACTTTTGATATTAAAAAATGCACGGCTTCTGCTTATTAAACCACAGGACTGATTCAGGCACACGCAAAAACAATTTTTTAAATGTAATACGAAATACAGGCTCGCATTACTTTGACCGCCACCTCATTTGATGTTGAGCAATAAAGCACGAATGCTGAAATCTATACAAAAACATACATACAATACACACATCCTATATTAATAAATAAGCAATTTGTATTTATATATTTGTAATCATGTTCTCGAGAACGGCTCTAACGATTTCGATAAAAGTTGCAATATAGAGGGTTACGGGGGCGAAAAATTAATCGTAGCTAGGTCTGTTCGTTTTCTCCGTATTTTCACCCGACCAGAGCTCAGTCGCCCAAAGTTTAAAACAAGATGGTTACCTTAGGATAATGACATGGCAGCTTGGAAATATCTGGGAAAATTCGTTTTCTCCGTAATTTCACACGAGTAGAGCTCGGTCGCCGGAAGCTTAGAACAAGATGGCTATCTTAGAATAATAACATGGCAGCATGGAATTAGTAAGTACCTACTATCATGGCAGCATGGAATTAGTAAGTACCTACTATCATGGCAGCATGAAATTAGTAAGTACCTACTATCATAGCAGCATGGAATTAGTATTTACTATACATGGAATTTGTATACATTTTCCTATTCTATTAAATGAGCATTCTCTATTTTCCCGAGAGACTACTAGTTACTACTACTTGTCATACACACAAATAAATAAAATTGAAGTGTGTGTTTGTAATGATTCAATCAATCTGCCTAGCCTTTTCTCAACTATGTTAGGGTCGGCTTCTTATCTTCGTTTTACTAAATGCATTATTATGAGAGTTTGAAAAAAAATATCCTGATAAATAAACACTAAATAATTTAAATTTAGGACTTATAACTTTTATTGAAAACGGTTTTAAGTCTTTTGTATATTATGGATTGCAATATTTATGACAAACAAATTTAGGACATATTGTATTTAGGGATTTCAATTTTATGGCATGTTATATTATTTAATATTAAGTTCGGGTAAGTTATCATTCGGACAAATGTTGATTAGGACTAAAAACATTATGGCACTTTAGATAAGAGATAAAAAAGTTAGAGAACACAATAGAGAATCAATTTTATCCCATAACACTGTAATCAGTTTACTATTTTCTTTTGTTTTTTCTCTCTCTCTCCCTCTTTCTTTCTGTTTGAATTAGAAGAAGACCGTCGCAAGTATTAACACTTTTTAGCGTGACGATTTCTGAAAGTTTACAAGCCGCGTTAAAGAACTTCGTTCCAAAAAATTGTCAGTCTTTCTGCTCCCGGTAATCTCTGAAACGGCTGGACTAATTTTGACGGGAGTTTCACTAGCACAAAGTTAATGATGTAAAAGGAGTAACTAACTTTTATTTTAGAAAAATAATTAGGGACTATACGGGCGAAGCCATGCCCAGCAGTAAATACTTGTTGAATAATAAAATTAATGATCCAATTCCATACGCGAAACGTTCATGAATTGATTTACACTAGAAGCAAATTATTTGCACGAATTATTACTAACAACAAAATACAAATACTCGTATTGGCAATTATCAAAAATAAATTCAAATTGCATTAATTGAAACCAATTGATTTAGTATGATATAGACTAGATTTATATAAATAAGCATATACAACTATCAAATAGTCAGTGATCTTCAAGAGTTATAAGGATCTATTGAATAGAAAAGAAAAGAAGATAAGAGGAAAATGAGACTGTTGAATATACTTTTTCTTCTTGTTTTGATTGTCAGCATGGGGAGTATTAACTGCCAGGAACACGACAGCGATGACCAGCCAGACTATAATGGCCGACGCAGTTATTCTGCAGACTGGTGTCCTCCAGGTACCGATAGAGCCGACGACGGTTTATGTGTGGAAATTATAGAATGAATACACAATGACATCAACAATAAAGAGTTTGAATTTGAAACAGTTCTTTAATTTCATTTTTTAATAACGTGTGTAAAAAGACGCTTAACGAAGCCAAGAAATGAAATGAAATGAAATGAAATGAAATTGTTTATTCTGTAAATAGGATATCGAAATCACTTTTACACGTCATATAAAAAAATATTAAAAATAAGCTAGATGAGTTCGGCGTTTCCTATCTGACTACTCTGAGAAGAAAGGCCGAAACAAACTCAGAGGTCGCAGTCTCTTTTAAAGTCCAGACATAATCTTGGTCAGGCCATATGAGGACCATGTAGATAAGTGTCTGAAAAGGTCTTTTGAGGAAAGAACCACACAGATTTGAGTGGACCTGTCCAGTCAGTGCAAGCATTTGTCAGTAATCGTGGAGCTCAACTCAGAACTTAAGGAGCTCAACTCGACGAACAATACCAAAGAAAGGACATTTGGGTAGGCCGCATAAACTACTCAAACTGCCAGACCATCACTAAAACTAGCAGAGAAATAAAGAGGCACCAGTACTTACTCCTAGTCATTATAATTTTTCTTTTGTCCCGGACCGTACCCTGGAATTTTCCGGTTACGGAAATATTGAAGAAAGAAAACCCTGTTACTTAGTTTCATTTTCAAGATGCGTAGTTGACGGAAATGTGATGGGTCTTGTTACAAAGTGTTTTAACTACAACAGTACTTGTAAACTGCCTCATTTGTCTAGTCGCTGGTCCATCTATCAAAAATTCATCTATCCCAGGTCAGGTCTAAAAATGTATTGGGTGTTTCTGTCCTTAAACTAGTAGAGACTAAGTAGCAGCCCGGAGTTAGGAAGATGACGGTGTGAAATCATCCAGGCATCATTTGTTTTATTAATTTTGTAGCCATCGACATTAATATTCAAAACTGTTTCATGATACTCATGTTTCTCTGCATCATGCTCTATACATCTCGGTCACTGGTGAACTGTCGGTCTTCCTCATTACTGTCTATCCTTTTCCCAACTTTGTTGGAATCTGGTTGCAGTCAAACGCAGCAGGCTTGCAGTTGGATGGATCTGAATACCAGTATTTTATATGGAGCGACTGCTTATCTCAATGGCCTCCACAACCCAGGGTAACACGATATCTTTTGGTAAGACTGGTTGTCAGACTTTTGGGCTTCTTACTACTGTCAAAGATCTACGAATGACAGCTGGGACCAACGGCTTAACGTACTTTCCGAGACACGTGAGGATGTGGATATGTAATAGATGGTCATTCAAGAACCGACCGCGGTTAGATCGACCCGTGCGGCTGTTATCGTTTAGCTATACGAGTCCTCGTATAACATATACAATCAAACATATTTTTTAACGTAATTCTGTGGGGTCCGAGTGCTTATGGCCTCTTTAATGAAATCCAAAACGGGTATTTGACACTTCACGTGACCCAAGGGGTGGTTTTTACCTTGGCTAGAGGCTAAGCATTACCATACAACGTGGCAATGCGGCAAGTCTCTTGGGTAAATTACCAGTCGACAGCGATGCGGAAGAATTATTCGACGCTAGAAGTATTTTATTTGTTTTTTTTTTTTATATATAACTTTGTTATTTTTAATTAATTAGTTATAAGTTGTTACTACCCGTAATCTACACGTCCCTTTTACCAATATCATGTCAGCTGTATGCAATTTTATTTTTAAAACCAACATGCATAATATAATACTCGCTTCACATAATAAACTCAAACTCAAAGCATTTGTTTCAAATAAACCAATTACAGGTACTTATGAATTGTCAAGTGGTCGATCAGTCAGAAAAATGAAGCTAGTTGCCCATTCCAAAGCGTAGTAGGTACCTATGGAGAAGAACGGGCAAGAAACTCCACGGACACTCTTTATAATAAAAAAACATGTAAAATGTATTTACATTTGTAGTACACGTGTAATTTTTTCCTCAAACAATGACGAACAGCTAAATTAAATTCCGCTACAACAAAATAAAGTCATCAGCGTAATTTCGATATTATAATTACGAAACTGATGAAAGTATGGACCCTGCACTATAATTTGTAAAGCAGTCTGGCACATAGTCGTGTCGCTTGTCAAGAGTGTATTTATTATTTATTTATTTGTCGGAGACGGGTATGTGACTCTCGTTATTTTCAGCGATATTTTAACTACTGTGGGCGTAGTGTGGGTAGTGTTGGTTAATGCGCAATAGAAAAACACTATGCAGTTCAGATCACATTATAATTTACTATCAAATGAATCACACTAGCTAAATTATAAACACACTGGGTGCGACGGCGTTTATTAAAATCACCAATTAACAAAATGATCACAAATTACAACTAACACAATAACTGAGCACCACGAATCGAGAACAGTTCCGTGACATCTTGATTCCAATGCGACCCGAGGCTGAATGCCCTCCTCGCCGTGGCCTTCAAACATCACGACTCTGTAGAAGCGCGCCTTTTTTGTTGTAGGTAGTTCACTCTTGATGTCGCCAGTGGCGCGCTTGCGATTCGTTTCGTGTCCGTACTAATGACCGGATCCGACATATTTAATACTTCAAGCACACAAATGTACAGAGGCGGACTTAATGCCACAGGCATTTTCTACCAGTTAACCTTTGGGTGATGCAGAGACAAACAGTGGTAGGTGCAATAGTGAGAATTGAGGAATAAATATTTATTTAAATATAAAGATATACATGAATATGTATTTATTTATTTTATCTTGTTTTTTTCATCTATCAAGGTGTGCTAACATTATCCGACACATTCCTTTTATATAAATTAGTTATATAAAGTTAATTGCCCTTGTTATCATGTCATCAGTCTGTAGCGTTAACGCGTCTTTGAGTTGTGCAACAAAATACAAATTACAGAAAGACCAGTCTTGCGTAGATGGACTCAAAGTATTTTCAATTCAAAGAGTTAGGTTTGGTTAGATGATTGAAAAGGAACCAGCTCAAACATCACATAATTATATACTAGCTGCGCTCCGCGATTTCATCCGCTTAAGTCTCGATCCCGTAAGAATATTGGGATAAAAAGTATCCTATGTCCTAACCTAGGTCATGAATTTCATCCAAATCCGTTCAGCCATTTTTGCGTGAAAGCGTAACAAACAAACAAACTTTCGCATTTATAATACATATTTTTATTAGTTAAGGTTGATTCAAATCCTTGTTTCCAATTGGTGTTATTTCCACATAAACAAACACCAACTTTATGCTCGTGTTAATAAAGTTGATTTAAGACTGACCAGTACTGCTGAAAAAGTCATAAAATATATGAAGTTGTACCGCAAACTGAACCTTATGTGTAGGCATTATAGTAATTGTTTTTCCTAAAACTCGTGTTTTTTTATATTTTTGGCAAACAAATTGCGAACACAGTTATTGGAATAGTTAGATTTAGGATATACACTAGTACAGTGAAGTCTTATATACCTCTGCCAGCTTTTAAATTCTTTCAATAATTTATCAAGGCACTGACAGACTATTGCATAGAAAACTACTTTTAATTACTTGATCACAAAAATCAAAATACGCACATCGAAAGTGTCCTGGGATCTAGTACATTTTTAACTATACCAATTATACAACTAATATTTACCAAATCTAGTCTTCCAGACTGGCTTCTTATTTTAATTCCTTTGTTTAACGTAAAGTTAACAACCCCACATTTTGTAAAAATTAAGAAAAACTGCAATTTTTCAAATTGTGTTAAATTAACCTTTGACAGTTGATTTTTTATTTTTAATCAAAAAGAAAATTCTTTATTCAAATAGTAAAATTCACTAAAAAGAATCTCATCCAAAAAAGTTAAAATAATAACCCACAATTGCGGCAATACTCTAAAACGTACTTGATCCCTAGACACTTTTGATGTGTGTAGCATGCACCTTTGACTAAATGACGAAAAAAAAAACACAAATGTGAACAATTGACTATCGAACAGATCAATTGGATAAGAATATCTCAGTCAGACAAAAAAAAAAACTCGGTATCAGTAACTACAGTTTACTCAAGAATAAATAGTGTAAAGGTTAAAAAAATTACAAACAATTGATCTTATACGAGTACAAGATACAGTTTCAAAATGAGTGGATTTTCTAAAGAAGGTGATCATTTTCAGCATAACTCATACAGAGGAAAGATTTGTAATATCGATACATTGTAATGTTTGTGTATTTACTAGTTGACAGCTTTAGTATTGAATGTCGACTGTGTCTAAATAATGGATGAATATATTTGTATAGTATCTGTGAAAGATTAAATGTTTTGTCACATTGTGGACGTACTCTAGGTACCGTAGGTACCAACTAATGATTTATTCGTCGGTAGACAAGCTACTGGTTCAATCTTATGTATAGCTTTTGTTTCACCTACAAACTTTTTACCACTTATGGCCTACTTTACACAGATATTAATGTTGCGGTTAACTTATTTAGCTTATGATTTCAAACCTATATTTGTGCTGATTCTGTTTTGCATCCACTCCGCCCAAAAAATTCATAACAATTTCTAGACTGACAAAAATTGGGACAGATCCCTAAAACATATTTTTAACAGCTAATCTAATCTTTTGATGACGTCATCTTAACCGATTAATGTTATCATTGTTTCCGTTTAAGGGCATGACCACACATTATGAAAAGAAATCACACTTGTCGCATTAAGTTCGACGCATTGTCTGAACCGAAACGAGGTGAATGAAAGAAGAAAAAAAATAAATTTATCGAACCCAAGTAAGGAAAACAATAAATGCACACAAAAAAAAAAGTGTGTGGTCGGGGGACCCCCCGTCAGGAACGAAGTTATTTCTCACGTATGATTTAAAACAAAAATAAAATCTTCGCAGCCACCATCTTGGATTTACATTTCGTCCCCACTATCGGCTTTAGCACCCTCGAAAACCGTGAAAATAATACCCATTATGAAAATTTCGAAATTTTTTAGAACCGCCATCTTAGATTTTCATTTTGCCCTAATTCACACTTTCTCTCTCTCTTTCTGCAGTCCACTTTCATGCAGTGTACTCAGGCTGATGTGTTCAATTTTATCCCACGACACTAATCATTTTACTCTTTTCTTTTCTTTTATTCTGCCGGCGTTCTCTCTCTCTCTCTTACTTTTTGTTTGAATTAGAAGAAAACAGTCGCAAGTATTTACACTTTTTAGCGGAAAGTTTACCAGCCGCGTTAAAGAACTTCGTTCCAAAAAAAACAGAGAAACTTAGTTATAACAGTATTATTGTGTACCTTACGGCTGCATCAAATAGGCCCAGTTCAGCGGAAATGCCCGACAACTAGCACTTGACGCTGGTTTTTAATTGTGTTTTTTAGTGTGTGTAAATACTTAAATAAAAAAAATATGTAAGTAAGACATGTGTAGGAAATAGTAATAAAAGTGATAATTTATTTGTTTAAAAAGGTAGTTAGTTATAGATAATTATATTTTCACCTCAGCACCTCAAACAAGCAGGTTTTGCTGTGTACAGACAGTGAGCGAAATTCGATTTTGCTGCTAGCGTGAGATAAAATAACATTTTAATTATTATTTTTTGAATTCCGAGAACTGTGCTGGGTCTACTCACAAAATTCAAAAGATATGAACTTCACTTTGTTCTGTCACTTTCACTTCGATACGAAAAGAGCGAGAGATCCATATTCTATATCTAGTATACCCAAAAAAGAAACAATAATAAAACGTTCGGATACACGTAAAACCGTAAAATTGCAAATCATTTGTTAATGTTTTATTTAGTGCTGTTTTACTTTATTTTTTAACCGAAGTTCTTTAACGAGGCTTATAGTAGGAGTGCACTAGCAGAAGTCGTCACGCGAAAGGGCATTTGCGACTGTCTTCAAAGAGAAAGAAAGACGAGAGAAAGAGAGATAGATAGTGTGAATTTGGTCAATAAGCAAATCTAAAATGGCGGCTGCGAAAATTTTCAAATTTTTCGTCATGGGTGTCGTTTTTGTAGTTTTCGAGAGTTCCAAAGCCGATTGCGAGGTCAAAATGAAAATCCAAGATAGCGGCTGCGAAAATTTTCAATTTTTTCGTCATGGGTATAATTTTCATAGATTTCCAAGGTGCTAAATCTGATTATGAGGTCAAAATGTAAAACCAAGATGACGGCTGCGACAAATGTTCACATATTTCGTCATAGGTGTCGTTTTCATAGTTTTTGAGGGTGCTTAAGTCGATAGAGAGGTAAACATGTAAATTCAAAATGGCGGCTGCGAAAATTTTGTTTCTGTTTTAAATCATACGTGAGAAGAAACTTCGTTCCGAAGAAAAAAATACGAAGTTCATCTGTTTTTATATTTTTTTACTTTTAGGTATATGTATATGTTCTCGCTGCTGAAGTGAAAAGTTGTATGATAAGAAATTAAATAAAATTAAATTAAACGCTTGCAAAAGAAACATGGCGACTTTTTTGCTTGTATTGCATAGAGCTCTTTCTGAACGATTCTGAGTCGATAAGTGTGGTCAATCCCTTATCCTTGATAAGTGCATTTGGCATAAATACATTGCGGCGTACTGAAAGAGCCAATATTGAAGTTTCATTCGGCGCCTCTATAGACGTTCAGTGTTAGTGCCACAACGTGTTAACTTTTTAACTGAAAAAACAGTAAAATGAGTCACAAGAGTGCCGAAAAAATGAAACCAATAGAGACTGTCGTGTTTTTGGATTTGGTGCCTGATTATGATAACCCAAACAAGATTGTTGCAGTGAGCCTGTTAACTGCCCCTCGGCGATATTTTCTTGAATTTGTGGGGAACAAGACTACTACAATTAAACCTCGAATTACATGTATTGTCACTCGGAGAAATATTGTAGAAGATGCACGGAACAGGACCACTATCGAATCTCAATACATGCTGACATTGAGCCTCCGAGATGAATCAGATTTTAACGAAGAAGTTGCTAATGTAATTAATGCTTTCATAAGTCAACTAAAGCCACCCGTGTGCTTGTTCGCCCATAACGGTAACAGATTTGATTTTCCTTTACTCAAGCTAAAGTTGGAAAATGTGAATGTCAGTTTATCTGATGATGTCATGTGTGCTGATAGCTGTTTGGCATTCTATGATGTACAAGAACTTGAACCGGTCTCTTATGGAAATGCTGTAAGAGCTGAATTTTATGAAGGTAACTCAAGACCAGAAGCTTCATATGATCTATGGGATGTTTATGCAAGAGTTTATACGGGTTCTAATCGTATAGAATACAAAAAGCGTGAAAATGATAACAAAGCAGCTTTCAGGATATCATTGTATTTAGGCGATAAACTTTTAAACTGGGTGGACCAAAAACAACGACCCTTTAATCAGGTTAAACCGACAGATCTATTATATACAAGAGTGTAAAATGTTACGATTTAAACTCATTATTATATAAAACATTAGCGTGGAACTAAATGGCCAAGAAAAGTGACAATCGGTTTTAAAGCGTTTTTTTTATTTCTACGACGACTTTAAACAGGATTGTCATTTATTAAGCTTTTTGGTAACTTTTGTTAACCCATTACATTTTTCGCTGTTCGATCATCGTAATCGCTGATAGAATGTCACTTTTTAAAGGCCTTCTGGGTTGGTTTTTTGTTTACATCTAAGTGTATCAATAATATATGCAAGTTCTAAGCAATCGCTGTTTTAATGCTACTTCCTACCCACATTCCTTATTACCGAGAGTGTTCAAGACAAGCGTCTATTACATCATGGCTTACCATTGTACAATGTGAAACTGCCATTTACTGCGAACGAGCTGCCCGGTGGTTTCCCGGCAGTGAATTGTATGGGTAAACTAGATGAAATCTATAGGCTCATGGATGTGCAAGTTGTCAAGGTTCCCATACAATCTTAGAGCGATGAATTTGAACGATCTGACCTGATGTAATGGGTGCATATCTACTAATTAAGGCCAGCCACCACAAACCATTAGTATTCCGAAGTCTTCCACAGCATATCGCAATAACCCGTGGTATAAAAAGTCTCCTTGTGACGATTTCAACGAAATGTGAGTGCTAAGGGTACGAAAATAAGATCATAAATCATTTTCGCTTACGAAAATCCTTTGCCTTTGCAGTGCCATGCCGTGGCGTGCCGCTTGGTGATCGCCTGCCTTTATGCACATACATGAAGCGACGATTTTAGATATTTGCTTCATGTGGTTATCGGCTAGGCCGTCATAGGCGGTCGATATTCAATAGATATTTGGTATATTTCTAATTTTTCAAGGTATGTCCCTTAGCGAAAGTTATTCAAAACAATATAAACTATGACTATTGATGAATTTGAGTTGATTTTAAACATCTTGTATCTCAACAACTAGTTTATGAAAAGGAAACAACGTTAATTGTAAGAAATGTGCTGTGTTTACGGTTCTGTAATAAAATTAGGAGCCCTTATAGTTTCACCAACGCCCGCAAAGTCGTGAAAACAAATCTTGTAAACCATTTTTTTGGGTATCCTCCTTACAGGTAAAGAGGGGGGATGTTTCATTTTTTAGTCGTGTATTCCATAGTGTGGGGTGTCGTTGGATAGGTCTTTCAAATATATTGGGAGTATGGAAAGAACAATGTTCGATTCTGGGATCCTTTTGCAAAGAGTCACTACACTCGGGGCAATAGTGGGGCAGGGGACGCCCCCTGCCCCACTATTGCCCCGAGAGCCCCTATTTTTTTTTTTATTGCTGTTGTTTTTGATTTCACAAGTAATCACGAAAGTAGTACATATTACTAGCTTTTGCCCGCGGCTTCGCCCGCGTGGATGTCGGAAAATATCCCACTGGAACGTGCTACCGGGATTCAGAGTATCCTATGTCCTAAATCCAGGTCATGGCCTATCCTATGCCTTTCATCTATAAACCCTTTCAGCCGTTACGGCATGAAAAGGTAACAGGCAGATAATAAATCTGTTTCAGGGTTCCGTACCTCAAAATAAAAAATTAAACCCTCAAAGGAGGACTTCGTTGTCTGTCAATACCCTTTTTCTCAGAAACGCGTGATGGAATCAAGTTGAAATAGATATCAAAAACTTAAATCTACGGTCTCTTGGATCTGTAATGAAAATCAAACTTCCAAGTCAACGCAATAAAAAAATACGGTCATTTATGCCACATATTCGGACACTCGCAAATAAACTAACTAAAGGTAATTTCTGTTGGCCCAGCAGCATGAAGTTTGGCGAGAAGCAAGGTCAAGTAAAGAGGAAAATCCAAAAAATTGGTAATTTATAGTTATTTATGAACTGCAAAGTTAAGTTTGTTCTTCAATCTGGGATCAAAAATTCATTGACCGTGTCTTGAAGTAACATTTAGTCTGTATTTCATTCAAATCGGTACTGTCCACTCTATTAAAAGTTATTTTTCAATCGAAAAGTTTAGTTTGTCCTTCAATCCTGATTTGGAAATTCGGGCAGCCGAGTAAGCACAGCTTTTAGACGGAATTCAGGGTGCAAACCTACTCACACTTGTCCGGCTTTTTAATGTAAATAAAACAGGTTTATATGATTCTAAATGTCTTACTTATTTTACTATTATCACCACCATTAATTTGAAATATCTACTCTAGTGCTGCCATTGAACACATTATACCTACTCGTTAGAAAGGTTAGTTTGTGACTTTAAATTGTAATAATTTTTGACAGAGTGGGCCGATTTCAATGAAATAAAGACTTAATGTTAATTCAAGATACGGACTATGATTTTAGTGGTATGAGGAACAGGGTGTAAAGTTCAGTCATCCACCATAGAAAAGGGAGGATCCTCCGACCAGACGGTTGTTGTGTCTGGTGGGCAACTGCCCATCGGTATGAAGTTGAAATCTTGTATGTATGTCGATCGCTCGGTAAACTCTAACTGCGCGATGCAAGATTTGTGTGACATCATGTCTATGATGCGTAGTTTTTATGTGGCGGTGTAACCGCTACAATGACTATATTTCCAATCCCTTAAATCTCTTAAAAAGAAGACAAAAAAAACAATATTACATGTGAATTTTAAAATAATCCCATATTTTACCCCTTTAGGGGATGATTTTGGGTTGGGCGTGAAAAGGTAACATACGGACAGACAGAGTTATTTTCGAATTTATAGTATGGATTAAGTATGGATGAATTCATGATTGACTGCTTAGCTCCATTAAAAGTATAGTGGGATGATAATTATTTGAAAGGTTAAATCTGTAACATCTGTTACATTCGGTCCTTATTCAGGCCAGTGAAGTATTGGAATAATTCAACTGTTGTATAGTGGTATATTATGTTCATTTAAATAATAGTCAGTAAAAAGTTTTTTCATCATACAAAGTTAAATTGTGTTCTATATCTTCTCATTTCCTACGAAATTCAATGGATTTTTTTTTTTGCAATTTCTGATTTTTCTCGTACTCAAACCTTAGTTGGCCCGATATAGTTTTTTCGGTTCTAGTTATAAGAAATAGGATTGACTGTACACAAAACCACATAAATGTAGGTACTGCTACTTTAACTTTATGCTTTCTTTTGCGGGATGGGCAGGGAGGATCGAGCCGCCAACCTCCCTAGCGGCGTCAGCTTCGTTTGTTACGCTGATGACACGTTGGTCCTGGCGCATGGGAGGTCGTACCAGGCGGCGGCCGATTTAACGACATGCGGGGTTGCGACAATCGTCGACAGGATCCGGCAGTTGGGACTTAAGGTAGCCCTGCACAAGTCCGAGGCCATGTGTTTTCATGGTCCTCGGAATGCGCCGTCGTCGGGTTCCCAGGTAATGGCGGGAGGGGTTCACATTGGCGCGGTGGCGTTGATCTCTCGCGTCCGGCCGTGATTCAGGCCATGGTACAGAGCGAGAGGAAATGGGAGGCCGTCACCTCCTTCTGCGAAGCAGTTACGCTCGCGAAGGAGGAGACGGAACGCGTGAGGGAGAGGCAAAATTCGCGCCCCAAATCGCCGCAGGAAGACACGCCCTGGGCGTCGGGAATCGCAGGCCAATTTCCAACCACCGTAGGCGCGGGCTTACGGACGGTGAGCAATGGGTAGCTTGCCGTCCGATAATGACCAGGCCCGGGTCGACGGCGCCTTGTGCTCCACGCGCGTCTCAAAGAGATGTCAACAGTACTGACGGAGTCCCCTAGGGCCGATGCCTGCCGGGGTTGCGAAGAAGTTCGATAGGGCGATCATGGCCCCCGGAAACATAGCAACTGAAGGAACACGGCTGGGTTTTAGTCAGTAAGAGTCTGACACGCCCTCCTACTCCGCCCAGAGCGGGAGAAGTTATTTGATAATTTCTCACCCAAAAAAAAAAAGGGAAGATCGAGCAGCACATAAGGGTGTGAAGTATAAAAATAACATAACACATTGTTATGTGTACATAACATCACGCCTTGTTTCCCCGAAGGGTTTTGCAGAGGTGTCCCTGTAGCAGGTACACCCACATTTCGCCAGTTATGTTTTAAGTCCCATGTAATAGGGGGCGAGCCTATTGGTGGCGAATATAAAAAAATTAAGATTTAAAATACTTTGCTATTTAAGTCAGTAGTTTTTGCATATATTTTCCGTTACAACTGTGAAAATGAGTTTATTCGGCATAGTTTTTTCAAAAAATACTTTGAAATAACTGGTTCTGTGGTAGCTGAAACCAAAACTGGGTAGGTATGCGTAAATATTGATGAATATTTAATAACCGGAAATATAATTATATCCACAGACCATTGACTTAAATAAAGGTCATTTAGAATCATTCAACTGCGGAACCCTTCACGGTGCGTGGTAGGCACTTGGCCGGTTTTTATTTTTTAAAGTGAAACTACCATAATGCCTGACTTATTGTACGATACTACATTTACGTATCAACGACTGAGATAAGGTGCAATGCAGTTATTTCTGGAACATGATACGAGTACTCTGATCGATATCCAGCTGGGCTCGGTTCTTCCCTTATTAAAGCATACACATTTATTTGCATCGAATGACTGTGCTATGTGCATAGCTATCAAGCCCTCAGTAGATAAGATAAACAAATGACTACTTAAATAATTACCACTTTGCCGTACTGTATGATAAGTTATAAGTTATAACAATTTGATATTCCCATCACCTTTATATCGTAACAGTTGACTGGAAACCAAAATTATGTATAGTCCTCCAGACCGTATTTCGGCCATGGCGGCCAATCTCAACGGAGACTAGCCTTCGGCGCTAGAGATATTATAGTGCACAAGTGTGTGCGCAGACACAGGTGCACTCTCTCTATCCTCACTCTCATAGTCTGATGGGACGGTAATCCAACACGACCGGAGAGAGATCAGGCGCAGGATCAACGACTTAACGTGCTTTCCGAGGCACGGGAGTATCACACCGACAAATTCCAATCTCCGGGCTGTTACTAAGAAATTTCTAATGGAAAAACCGAATAACACTTTGCCCGACCCGGGAATCGAACCCATTGATTCTGTTTTATCCTATGAATGGATGAAATGCACCGACCATAGTGGGTTAAATAGCTATCGACAAAGGATTACTGCGATACCGTGCATTCAATGTCAAAGGCTTATCTATAAACACTTCAAGTTTTCTTGTAGTGTTGAGACACTCCTCTCAACAGCGACGTGCGCTTGCGGTAGTGAACTAGGGATGCCACGCTCAACGCTACGTCATACCAGTTAGATGTAGCACGCCTCCACTTACGGCTGCGCTTGCGCATGTTTCTAGCATACCTACATGTGCAGTGACCAGTGCAACACGCGACTTAAGCACCGCTCATGGCGCGACGAGCGGTGTTTTTGTGTCGCGCTGGTCTGCACAAGCCTTAAAGGGAAAATTCCGAAAAATAAAAAAGTTGAAAATTAAGGTAAATTTTGGTAGGTACTTAGTTTTCGCGAAAATCTAAATTTGCCCATATCTTTTTACCAATAAAAATGATACCAATTTTATTATGGCAGTATAATGGTTAGGTACGGACATTTGGCGTGGATTACAACGCGCCATCGGGCCTGGTCCTTATCGGACGGCGAGCTACCCATTGTTCACTGTCCGCAAGCCCGCGCCTACGGTGGCCGGGAATCGACCTGGAATTCCCGACGCTCAAGGCGTCTCCTCCTGCGGTGGATAGGGGCGTGAGGGCGCGAATTTTGCCTCTCCCTCACGCGGTCCGCCTCCTCCTACGCGACCATTACTGCTTCGCAAAAAGAAGTGACGGCTTCCCATGGCCTCTCGCTCCGTACCATGGCCTGGACCAGGGCCGGACGCGAGAGATCACCACCGACGATCGCCTCCACGAGGACACGGCGGTGCCCCGCCCAAGCCTGGCAGATCTCCACCGTACTTTGACTCCCCATACATTAGATAATGCTGTAACAGACATTTATAGCCAGAGCGCTTAATTTTGATCGACCTTGACCTCAACATATATTTATAATGACTTATTTGTATTTGCATTGTTTTTATATTAAATTTTAATTTAATTTTTAATTATGTGACCCTGACAATTTGTATCTTTTAATCTGCGTTTATTTTAATTGCTTTGACATTTTATTTTAATTCCGTGACCTTTTTAATTTGTACTTACTCACATTTATTTTAATTGTATTGACATTTTATTCTAATGTATTCTGTGGCAGTACTGTGTTTTTTTTTAAATAAGAGTCTTGCCTGAATTAAATTAAACTATTATAATAGTTGCATTATATTCTAAGTACTGTTTATTTTATTTTACTTTACGTAGTATGGAAAAGTCCCCATGTGACGATATCAACGAAATGTGAGTGCTAAGAGTATGAAAATAAGATCCTAAATCATTTTCGCTTACGAAAATCCTTTGCAATGCCATGCCACGCCGTGCTGCTTGGTGTGCACATTATATGAAGCGACGAATAACAACATCAAACATCGCAAACGCGCATGTAACTACGATTTTTTATATGTTGTTAGGCCCCTTGAGAGTAGTTTACACCCAAGTTTGCAACCCTGAAAACCTTGTGCTACTCCCATGGAGCTCGAAAAACAGCGAAATTTTGGCACTGGTTTAAGTTTTTTATTAATTTAATAATTTATTGAATAAAATAATAGTGTTAACACTAAATAGTATCATCTGTAGGTACACTTGACTTATGCTAGTTAACAAAACAGGTAGGTGTTGCAACCAGCACCCTTACTAAGTTATAAAATAACTTGTATTAAGGGCAGTGGTACAAGCCCATACATAATTTTAAGTTTCACAAAAGAAATTGCAGGCAGAACAAGTGTTTTTTTTTTTTTTAAACTAGTTAACATAAAAACATAATTGCAGAAATCAGAAATTACAATCTATTTGACATTTGGATTATTTGTGCTTGTGTATGTGTGTGTGGGGGTGTGAGGGTGCGTGCGTGTGTGTAATGATAATGGTGTGTGTTGTGTCGGTGCAGAATGTGTGTTATGTTCTCGGTTGAAGGGTTTAGGGTGGATTATTGTCAGAGAAAAGAAGGCGTTCTGTATCCAGGTAGTTGTTTGTAAGTAGAAAGTTTGTCACAGATTTCTTAAGGGACGAGGTTGATTGAGAGTAAAATTTCAATTTCCTATTGAGTTTATTATATAATTGTGGCCCTTGGAAGCAAAGAAATCGTTTGGTGAATGAGTATTTACATCTGTAGTGCTGACAAACTATATCTTTACGTCTTTTAGTGATTGTCACGTAGGGGTATGTCTGTGTTGTAATAGGACTGAATTAAGAACAAAAAGCTGTCTAACAGAAAGCACTTTGCAGTATCTATATAAATCTTCTGTTGGGAAAAGTATCGGGCGAAAGGTACTCACCTTCAGCACGGCTCTTTGAGCCCTCTCCAATTTCAGCATTGTGGTCTTAGGAGCACCACCCCAGACAGAAACACAATATGATAGGAGTGATTGACAGAGGGCAAAGTAGACCCTTTTGACAATCTGAGCATCTGCCACATGACGAAGATTCTTAAAGACGAATATCAGTTTTCTAACCCTTGCTGTCAGTAGATCTATGTGGGCTGAGAAGCTCAGATTGTCATCAAGAGTCACCCCAAGGTATTTGATTGTGGGGGTACGTGCGAGTTTAGGGCAAGAGCAAGCTGTGGTGCCTGGGCAGGCGCTTGAGTGAGCGATAAGGGAGTATGACTTCGGTGGTTGTGTGGATTGGCGTAGGGTAAAGCAAATAATTTTTGTTTTATCCGTATTGAGGGTAAGTTGATTGCTACTAAGCCAATTCAAAACATGATCTAGTCCCCTCTGCGCCTCGTCAAAAGCTTCATGCCAGGTATTACCAGTAAAGGTGAGTGCAGTGTCATCAGCAAAGGACGTGATTTTTCCATTTTGAAGAAGTAGATTACACAGCTGATTTACGTACACTAAAAAAAGTGTGGGACCGACTACACTTCCCTGAGGAACGCCAAAAGTAACGGGAAGCTCCCCACTCAGGTAACTACCAACTCTTACGCACTGAGTCCTACAAGGACGCGTTTTTAGGTATCTTTGTACCATACTTTTATGAAGCAAGCTAAATTTTATACAATCAGAGCTCAACCCAAGCACTCTAGGTCTATTGTTTGCAAAAATACATCTAGTTAAAAATTGGCATTATTTTCCAAAAAGTGAAAAATTATTATCGATTTAGGATGTGCCAAGACACGTACCATCTAAACTAATTAGTAGCGGATAACTTATCAAGTGTATCAAATATATATATATGTATATTTGTGCCGATTCTGTTTTGCACCCACTCTGCCCAAAAAATCCATGAGGATTTCCAGACTAACAAAAATGGGGACGTCTACCTAAAATATATTTTTGACAGCTAATCTAATCTTTTGAAGACGTCAACATAACCGAATTAGTGTTATCATTTTTTCCGTACAAGGGCGTGACCACACACCGACGCGGAATCACACTTGTCGCATTTAGTTCGTCGCGGTTTCGAGTCGCGTCGTGCGAACCGAAACGAGGCGAATGAAGGATGAAAGAAAGAAAGAAAATAAATTTATTTACCCCAGATTAAGGAACACGATTTACACAAAAAAAAAACAACTTAGTTATAACAGTATTGTGTGCCTTATGGCTGCGTCAAATATGCCCAGTTCAGCATAAATGCCCAGCAACTAGTGCCTGACGCTGGTTTTCAACTGGACTATATGTTACGTCGACGTCTTACAGAATTTTATAGTATGTTTGTAATTTATTTTTTATTTTTTTTTTATTTATTAATTTGACAATGAAATGAAATGAAACGCTTGCAAAAGAAACAATTGCGTCATTTTCACTTTTATTGCATGGAGCTCTTTCTGACTGATTCTAATTTTGAGTCGATAAGTGTGGTCAATCCCTTATCTTTGATAAGTGTATTTGACATAAATACATTGCGGCACACTGAACGAGTCAATGTTGAAGTTTCTCTGTAGACGTTCAGTGTCAGTGCCGCAACGTGTTAACTTTTAACTGAAAAGCAGTAAAATGATTAAAAGGAATGCCGAAAAAATAAAACAGACAGGGACTGTTGTGTTTTTGGATTTGGTGCCTGATTATGATAATCCAACCAAGATTATTTCAGTGAACCTGTTAACTGCTCGTCGGACTAGTTTTTATAAAGATGACAAGACTACAATCCAACCTCAAGACATGCTGAAATTGAGCCTCCATGAGGAATCTGATTTTAACGAGCAAGTTGCTAATACAATTAATGCTTTTATAAGTCAACAAGAGCCACCCGTGTGCTTATTCTCCTATAACGGAAACAGATTTGATTTTCCTATACTCAAGCTAAACTTTGAAAATGTGAATGTCAGTTTATCTACTGATGTCACGTGTGCTGATAGCTGTTTGGCATTCTATGATCTAATACAAATACCTAATCTTATACCAAGACCAGTAACTGCATATGGACTATGGGATGTTTATAAACATTTATCTCTTAAAGGCTTAGAACTGTACAACCGTGAAGATGATAACAAAGCAGCTTTCACTATATCAATGCTTTTGGGTCAAAAACTCTTGAATTGGGTGAAAGAAAAACAACGACCCATTAGTCAGGTTAAACCGACAGACCTATTTTACACACGAGTGTAAAATGTTATGACCCATAATAATTTAAAACCTGGAACTAGAGGGCCAAGAAAAGTGACAGTCAAAGCGTTTTTTGTTTCCACAACGCCTCTCAATAGAAATGACGTAAGTTTTCGGTATTTATTGTCAATCCATTACATTTTTCACCGTTCGATAATATCATAATAGGGTCCTATCAAAACACCAGCGCTGCTGTATTTATTTAATTTAAATTTTGCAGCATTATACTGAGATAGGAGCCTTTTTGGCCTCGCACAGATCGTTATTGTTTTTGTTGTTAGTTTAAAAAATGTTGTTATTTTGTATTACTGTTTGTATTTCCTGTGCATGTCCTAAATAAAATATTTTTCTTTCTTTCTTTCTAATCGCTGATAGAATATCACTTTGTCAAGGCCTGGTTTTTTGTTTACATCTAAGTGTATCAATAAATATATACAAGTTCTAAGCAATCGCTGTTTCAATGTTCCCGTGCTACTTCCTACCCACATTCCTTATTATCAAGGGTGTTCATTTGTGCATAGCTATCAAGCCTTCAGTAGATAAGATAAACAAATGACTACTTAAATAATTATCACTTTGCCGTACTGTATGATAAGTTATAACTATTTGATATTGCCGTCACCTTTATGTCGTAGCAGTTAACTAGACACCAAAATTATAACACAGCAACAACGTTAATTTGAGCCGATTCACGATAGCATTGATTCTGTTTTATCCTAGTGGATTAAACAGAATCAATGCTATCTACAAGGGATTACTGCGATGCCCAGTGCATTCAACATCGAAGACTTGTCTATAAACATTTCAAGTTTTCTTGTAGTGTTGAGACAGTCTTCTCAACAGCGATGTATGCTTGCAGCAGTGGACGAGGGACAGGGGAGGGAATTTGACGTGCCAGCCAGCCGCGGGCAATTCTTTATACCTGTTGTGTCTTTATACCAGTTAGCTCAATTAAGGCCTATTCTACCCATAATGATTAACCAGAAGGCGGACCAAGTATCGCTACCGAGCGTGACAGCGATATCGCTTATATCTGAACAGGCCTTTAGAATTTACTCTGTGTAACTGTAGCACGCCTCCACGTCCGGCTGCGCTTGCGCATTTTTCTAGCATACATAATATTATTAATAAAATAAATTTATTTCTCTCTCCACAAAGGTTAGCTTAGAATTAACATCTTAGGACTAGACAATAAATGTAGACAAAAGCTCCTTTGCGAGAGACTGGAGTCCGTACTAGGGAAACCTGTGTTACGGATCTCCAGGCTCCCAGTGTTTAGGTCATCATTAGGTACATAGCAGAAGTTTAAAGTACAAGCACAATCATTTGAGTTTCTATGAAAGAGAAGCATAATTATAAGGGAAAATAGTTAAAAAATAAATAAATATTAAAATGAAAAGAATAACAAAAATTAAATTTAAAAAAAAAAAAAATGACAAAAAAATAACAATTGGTAAAAGGCGTTACGTGTGTAGTGCGAGATGTATGGGTGTACGGTGTACTATGCGGTGGGTGTGTGTGTGGAGTCTACTGGGTAAGTGTCATTGTGCGAGGAAAGATGTCTATGTTACATACATGCTTATTGTCCCAAACCGTCAGACAACCGTTTATACAGTCCACCGTCCGGTCCGTTCGGTAATTTATTATATTATATTTTTTTAATTTATCAATGAAGCCGAAAACTAATTAAATTAATAAAAAAAAAAAGATTTCAAAAATAAAATGGCAAACTTTAATCATCAGATTTATTGTGCAATGCCAAGTCTACGAAGTGTTGACGATGTTTGTATAGAAAAAAAAAAAACAAACATAAATGTTTACGATTATCACTATTTTTAAACAAACCCAACCGTGTTTTTTCTTTGTTAAGGGTTTCGTTAGGATATTAGCTATCATTTCATCACTTTACAAATACTCAATTTTAATATGTCTTTACTAACAATTTCTCTTATGAAATTCAAAATTCAAAAGTCATTTATAGGCTAAGAATCTGCACTTTTGACATCATTGATGCCTTATGTCTATGTGTTTTGTCCTACTATGATACATAATTTATTATTAGAATATAATCTAAATAAATCAATATGTTTTCCAACTTCCAAGTAATTCCAAGCAATAATTGTAAAGTTCTTTTTTTTAATGGATTAAAAAAAAAATGGAATAAAGCGGTGTAACTTTAAACTAAATGATCTATCGCGATGAAACAAAACCCATAATGATTGGAAGTAATTAGACGTTCTCATAAAATGAAAATTGTGGAAAAAAACTACCCTCAATTGAAAATAAACATGTATTTTTAGCAATAATCTGTTTTTTTTCATAAATTTTAACACTAATGGTAAAATTTCTCAATAAGTCGCCAAACCGATCAAAGAATTTTTTTTCATGTTTTCCGTCGCTAAAATTAAGCATATATTCCCTCATTTCAACATGTGCACATTCTAAAGACTACACTGTATTTTGGCTGTGACTGTATGTGTAATGTATTTTTGCTGTATTGGGTTAAACCTGTTAAAACAAATGTAAGTGTGAATAGTAAATAAATTATGACAATGGTCTGTCCTGTGGTACAAATATAGTTTTCGGGTCAGCCTGTCTAACACACAGCTGATATAGCACGTATAATCACCGTGCCGCGCCGGCAGCGTCTAAAGACGCCTGTATTAATAACTAGCTTATGCCCGCAGCTTCGCCCGCGTGGATGTCGGAAATTTCACGCGTATGAAGTCGTGGGCAGAAGCTAGTGTGTAGATATTGGTGACCATGCAATAAGCGCTGAGCGCTTGGGCATTACCAGAATTGTCTTGAGCCGTCAGTATGAATAAGCGGTGACGCTCACTGATATGCTTGGTTTGTGCGACAATACCATCACTTGCAGCGGCGGCCGCTGCCGAGGCATCTCCGTGCTTTGTGCCTAGAATATGCTGGACGTAAGTATTTAAATATCCTCACTCATGAAGTAATTTTTTTCCAATCTACGACGCTGAAAGCAGCGTCAATATATCAGCGTCATTATATTTAGATTTTGTTACTTGTACCATTGTGTGCATATTTTTGACGAGATTATACATATCTAATAACATAATGAGTAAAGCGAAAATTCAAATTCAAATTCAAAAGTCATTTATTACATTCAAACTAGGCTGAGAATCAGCACTTTTCGAATGTCAAAATTACATAAGACAGTCCCCCAAAAACCCCCACCCTTCACCACTTCCTAGTGCCTTTAGCTATGAAGAAGAAGTGGCGCAACAAACTCCCCAGCAGCACAGCTGTCTGTTCAAGTTAGAAAAAAAATATTCTATACAATAATAGTACATACATACACTCACGCCTTCTTCCCATGGGGGTAGGCAGAAACTACAGAACGCCATCTGCTACGATCCTTACATACTCCTTTTGCCTCGTTTACGTTCATACATCTGGTCATACACACACACCGGTTGCGAGTACTATGCACCTGGCCTTTCTGAAGAACATCACCAATAAGGTCAGTATACCCCACCCCCATACAGCCCCCACACCAGCGCCACCGCCTTCACATCAGCCTCGTAAATAAATTTTGTTAGTCGCCTTTAATTCATCCTCTCAACATGCCCAAACCATCTCAGCATACCCTTTTAAATTTTTGTCACTCCATCTTCTTTTAAATCACACCGCTGTGTTATCACATCATTCCTCAGCTTATCATTCATAGTCAGACCACACATGATTCGCAAGGAATGCATTTCCACAGCATTTATTCTACTTTCATGTTGTTTTTGCCACACCCAACATTCACTTCCATATATAAGCGTGGGCACCAGCACACCATTGTGAACAGCCAATCGAGCCTTTTTAGACATTGACTGGCTGGTCACAATCGCATATATAGCACCATTCACTTTGTTTCCTGCGTTTACTCTCCTTTCCACATCTCCATCAATCTTCCCATCCCTTGTGAACAGACTCTTCAAATATATAAACTCACTTACTTGCTCCACACTCTTATCATTTATTTTCACATCACATACCGATACATCCTCTCCTCTTTCAAACACCATGACCTTCGTCTTATTCACATTTATATTCATCCCTTTCACAGTCACCATGTCTTGCAACTGTTCTGCTGTACAATAATAGTATGCAAAATAATGTCCATTATGCAACACAAAACATAATTTAAATGATAAATTATTGGCCATATGCCAGCTAGCACATGCCAATATGCCAACCAAAAATATCGAGAACTAAGCAGAATTAAAAAAAAAAAACTAAACGTAAACAGAACTAAATATCTAAATAAAAACCTCCAGGTATGAAGGGCGTGCCCGCTTACATAAAACTATATAAAGCTGTAATTGGAAGTTATAAATGATAAACTAGGACCATCGAGGTAAAATAAATAAACAGTTAATTACTAGTAACAATAAAAAAAACCATGATCAGCAAGACGACCAGTCACCACAAGCAGCACCCGTTCACGAGCATAACGCAAAGATCAGCCACTACCCCCCCCTCGCCATATTTGAGGGAAGGAGGCAACCCGACCCCCGACGCTACCGCAAGCAGTGACATCTAAGGGAGCATGACGAACTTGCTGCCGGTTGCTCAGGCAAAAAATAATATGATCAATTGTCTAGGTCGCTAGCTAACCACAAATTGCAATACAACTCATAACAAAAACATTGTAATGAGTAGACTATGTCAACAATAAAATAAAATAAATTGACTCATAAAAAAATAAAAAATAAATTGACTTATAAATTCAAATAAAATAAACAATTATATAAACTCATTTAAACTGACAGTAGGTAAGCTAATTCTGGAGAAAGAACATAAACATTGTCTTGAGTTACTCACAGCGACCAACTATTCACGTCATTCGTTTTCGTTGATATTCGTAGTCGTTGATACAATAGTATGCCTTTGAACAAAAAATGGATTTTATTTCAGTTTTAAACGCAATAAAAGGCAAATCTAGCAAAGAAGAGGGTAGCTTGTTATAAAAGGTTATACCAAGCCCAACAAATGAGTTATGAACCTTATGAAGCCGGTGAAAGGGAGCTCGTAGTTTGTTCTTATTTCTAGTGTTAAAATCGCATCGTGAAAATCACTGTTTTTAGTGTATATTTTGCCTAATATATAAGATATTGACGAAAATGAATTGTGATGCCACCGTGATGGGCACGCCACAATTGCGGCGATAAGACCTCTCTTTGAGCAGTGGCTAGAGAAGCGCCACAGCGTCCTCACCTTCCGCCTGACGCAGGTCCTCACCGGACACGGCTGTTTCGGGAGGTTACTGTTCAGGATAAGGCGGGAAGAAACGCCCGGGTGTCACCATTATGTGGATCGCCCGGAGGACACGGTGGAGCATTGCCGTGTTTTCGTAGAGGCGATCGGTGGCGGTGATCTCTCGCGTCCGGCCCTGATTCGGGCCATGGTACGGAGCGAGAGGAAATGAGAGGCCGTTATCTCCTTCTGCGAAGCGGTAATACCGCCGCAGGAGGAGACGCCCTGGGCGTCGGGAATCGCGAGCCGATTTCCGGCCACCGCAGGCGCGGGCTTGCGGACGGTGAGCGATGGGTAGCTCGCCGTCCGATAAGGACCAGGCCCGGGTCGACGGCGCGTTGTGTTCCACGCGCGCCTCAAAGAGATGTCAGCAGAATTGACGGAGTCCACTAGGCCCGATGCCTGCCGGGGTTGCGAATAAAACCGAAAGGGAAATCGTGGCCCCCGGCAACATGGCAACTGAAGGAACAAGGGTGGGTTTTGAATGTCAGCGGCTTTGCCCAACAGCACAATACCATAGGACATAACGCTATGAAAATAACTAAAATAAACTAACCGAGCTGAAAAAAAACACAAATGTGAACAATGGAGTATCGAACAGACGTCAGGTAAAAAAAATCTCGGTACCAGTAACTAAAGTTTACTAAAAAAATATTATCTTACTATTGATCTTAAATCGTTAAGAAATGAGTGGATTTTCTAAAGAAGGTGATCATTTTCGGTATAACTCATACACAGGGAAGATTTGTAATATCGATACATTGTAATATTTGTGTATTTATTTGTTGACAGCTTTATTATTGAATGTCGACTGTGTTTAAATAGTGGAGGAATATATTTGTATAGTGTCTGAGAAGGATTCAATGTTTTGTTACGTTGTGGACGTACTCTAGTACCATAAGTACCAACTAATGATTTATTCGACGGTAGACAAGCTACTGGTTTGATCTTGTGTATGGCTTTTGATTCACCTACAAACTTATTACCACTTATGACCTATTTTAATTTAACAACTACACAGATATATGTTGCGGTTAACTTTTTTATTTAGCGTATATTTTCAAACTTATATTTGTGCCGATACTGTTTTGCATCCACTCCGCCCAAAAAATTCATAGCTAAAATATATTTTAATAGATAATCTAATCTTTTCATGACGTCATCGTAACCGATTAATGTTATCATTGTTTGCGTTTAAGGGCATGACCACACATACCGACGAGAAATCACGCTTCTCGGATTTAGTTCGCCGCAGTGTCGACTCGCGTTGTCCGAACCGAAACGAGGCGAATGAACAAAGAGAGGTGGAAAGAGAGTAGGGAGGCCTTTGCCCAGCAGTGGGACAACAATGGCTAAGAATGAAAGAAGAAAGAAAATTAATTTATGTGACCCTAGTAAGGAAAACAATATACACACTAAAAATAGACAACTTAGATTATAACAGTATCATTGTGTGCCTTAGGGCTGCGTCAAATAGGCACAGTTCAGCAGAAATGCCCGCACCTAGTGCTTGACGCTAGTTTTAATTGGACTTTATGTTACCTGAACGTCTTACGGAGTTTTATAGTGTGTGTAAATACTTAAATAAAATTTTTAAGTATGACATGTTTAGGAAATAATAAGAAAATTTATTGAAACTTATTTGTTTAAAAAGGTACATAATTATATTTTATAGTGATACTAGCTTTTGCCCAGAGCTTCGCCCGCGTGGATGTCGGAAAATATATCACGGGAACGTACTACCGAGATTTCATACCTAATAACAGAGGAAAAGTTCATTGACTCCTACCGTTGCACCCGCGTTGCTACGCGTAATTTTGAAACTGTGATATCTTTTAAACTATTTATTTAAATGACATGATTTAGAAGCATATTTTTATCGAAATTAAATGCCCAATTGAAATAACTAATTTTTTTGGATAAGGATTAATATTATACCGGTCAAAAAGCTCCGTAAATAACAATTAAATTTTTATCAAATTCTGAAAGATAAAAATGGTTACTGTGGCTCATCCTTAGAAGATAGACATATGCCATCACGGCTGAAATTTGATGATTATTGTTGAAGAAGTCGGAAAAAATCATGCCGACTGGGAGCTTTATTGGCGTGCGCGGCGAAAATGGTAAAAATAACATAAAATTTATGTTCTACAGTATTGTTCATCTTAAAAAATTCAACAAAAAAGTCCACGATGGCATGTCTATCTTCTAAGGATTACCCACCAACCATTATTATCTTTCAGAATTTGATGAAAATTGAATTGTTATTTCCGAAGCTTTTTTGACCGGTATTTTATTAATTCTTATCCAATAAAATATTTTATTTAAATTGGGCATTTAATTTATATTAAAATATGCCTCACATCATATCATTTAAATTAATAGTTTAAAATATATCACAGTTTCAAAATTACGCGTAATAGGTTGACGACAACGCGGGCGCAGCGGTAATCGTCAATGTTCCTCGGGTATAGGTATTTAATCCCGGTAGTGCGTTCCCGTGGGATATTTTTCGACATTTACGCGGGCAAAGACGCGGACACAAGCAAGTAAGAAATAAAATAAAATAAAATTAAACGCTTGCAAAACAATGGCGACTTTTTAGCTTTTATTGCATGGAGCTCTTTCTTAACCATTCGAGTCGATTCCAAGTCAATAAGTGTAGTCAATCCCTTATCCTTGATAAGGGCATTTAGCATTAAAACATTACGGCACACTGAACGAGTCAATAATGAAGTTTCATTCGTCGCGTCTGTAGACGTTCAGTGTCAGTGCCGCAACGTGTTAACTTTTTAACTGAAAAACAGTAAAATGAGTGACAAGAGTGCCAAAAAAATGAAGCCAATAGAGACTGTCGCGTTTTTGGATTTGGTGCCTGATTATGATAACCCACTCAAGATTGTTACAGTGAGCCTGTTAACTGCCCCTCGGAGACATTTTCTTGAATTTATGGGGAACAAGACTACTACTACCCAACCTCGACTCACATGTATTACCCCTCAGAGACTTCGTTTAGGCGATGTACGGAACAAGACCGCTATTCAACCTCAATACATGCTGACATTGAGCCTCTCAGATGAATCAGATTTTAACGAAGAAGTTGCTAATGTAATTAATGCTTTCATAAGTCAACTAAAGCCACCCGTGTGCTTGTTCGCCCATAACGGAAACAGATTTGATTTTCCTATACTCAAGCTAATGTTTGAAAATGTAAATGTCAGTTTATCTGATGATGTCATGTGTGCTGATAGCTGTTTGGCATTCTATGATGTAAAAGAACTTGAACCGGTCTTCTATGGAAATGCTGTAAGAGCTGAATTTTATGAAGGTAACCCAAGACCAGAAGCCTCATATGATCTTTGGGATGTTTATGCAAGAGTTTATACGGGTTCTGAACGTATGGAATGCAAAAAGCGTGAGAATGATAACAAAGCAGCTTTCAGGATATCATTGTGTTTGGGCGATAAACTTTTGAACTGGATGGACCAAAAACAACGACCTTTTAGCCAGGTTAAACCGACAGACCTATTACATAAAAGAGTGTAAAATGTTACGATTTAAACTTTATATTATTATTTAAAACATTAACGTGGAACTAAAGGGCCCAGAAAAGTGACAATTGGTTTTAAAGCGTTTTTTTATATCTACAACGACTCTCAACAGGATTGTCATTTATTAAGCTTTGTTGTAAGTTTTGTTAATCCATTACATTTTTCGCTGTTCGGTCATCATATTCTTTGATAGAATGTCACTTTCGTAGGCCTTCAGGGTTGGTTTTTTGTTTACATCTAAGTGTGTCAATAATATATGTAAGTTCTAAGCAATCGCTGTTTTAATGTTCCCGTGCTACTTCCTATCCACATTCCTTATTATCAAGGGTGTTCCAGACAAGCGTCGACTGCATCATGGTTTACCATCGTACAGTGTGAAACTGCCATTTACTGCGAACGAGCTGCCCGACGGTTTCCCGGCAGTGAATTGTATAGGTAAATTAGAAGAAATCTGTTGGCTCATGGGCTGTGCAATTTGTAAAGGTTTCCATACAATCTTGGAGGGATGAATCTGAACGATCTGACCTGATGTGATGGGTGCATCTACTAATAATGGCCGCGTCATGCGGCCTGGTGAGCCCTGGCTTTATGCACATACATGAAGCGACAATTGTAAATATTAGCTTCATGTGGTTATTGGCTAGGCTGTCATAGGCAGTCAATAAACTCTTGGAATTCTTCAATGGATATTTGGTATATTTTTCATTTTTCAAGGTTAGTCCCTTAGTGAAAGTTGTTCAAACCATTGATGAATTCCAAGAAATATTCTTTGTCTGGAAGCGGAGAAATATGATAAAGATAGTTTTCGTGAGATCATCGATTATACAACTACCAAAAGAAAACCTACCCACTAGGTAGCACCTAGGTAATATAATTAACATAAAGTAATTAAATGCACTATATATACTTTTATACAATATAGTGCATTTTATTTAAATAAAACATCATTAATTACTAAAAAACCAAAATAATGATTATCAATTTCATATCGATTAAAATCATTTTTATTTTTTTGTCTATGTCACTGGCAGTACATATTCTGCACTGGCAGATTGACTTTGACAATTTGACACTAGACATTAGTGGTGGTTTTTTGCGACCGAAATCTTTTTCCCGACGACGAAAACGGTTGCAGAAAACGGTTAAAGGACGAAACTTATGCAAAATGGAATAGAATTGCGTTTTCGTCGAGCGTAGTTTTTTAAAACTATCAACGATTTGAAATGTATGAAATGGTTTTTTCACATCAGGAACCACAGTATTGACAACTGGTAATACATTACCGGCTGTATTTCATTTCAAGGAGTTCACTTTTAAGAGTTCACTTTTTATTCGAAAGACTGTTTTACGAGTGTGATAGATAATTGAATCGTTGTACCCGACTGTATTTTCTTAGATGTAAAAATCGCACCAAGTTATTCGAAGACTGGTTTATGCAATGAAGACTGTTTGAAGTTGAACTCAGGACGTAAAACGGTTTCATCATCACAAAACGGTCATTGTAAACGGTTTGTCGTCGTAACGCTCATCTCTACTAGAACTAGATAGCTGTCACTTATTTCGTGTTTTCCGATGTGTTTTGAGTGCTGTCCCAATTATTTTTCATTTTCAACGACCACTGCTTTGATTTTTACGGATTCTGACCCTGCCTACCTTGTACGACCCTTGCTTTTACACTGGACACCGAAGATCGCTCACACGATTGACTTGGAATTGTTATTTTGGATTTTTGTGGATTGGAGATTGTTGAAACTATGGATCCATGTGTGAATTGTGGGATAGCAACTAGTCACTGCAAGTCTGCAATACACTAATGTATGTTTGAATCTATAAATTTACACCATTGTCATCTCGTCACAGTCAGGCCCAAGAGTGTATGTAATCGTTTCCGTCTCCTAAAGTGCCATACATGGGTCTATTTGAAATAAATGATTTGACTTTGAAACTAGAAGCCCTTATAGTTTCACCAAGTCCGTCTGTCTATAATTTGGCATGGTCATACATAGGACTCACGCCTACGAAATTATTGTGAAAACAAATATTCAAAAATCTTTTTTTGGGCAGGCACTTACCTTTTTATTTTTTACTTGTTTCTCCATAGTGTGGGGTGTCATTGGATAGGTCTTTCAAAAATATTAGGGGTAACGAATGAACAATGTTTGATTCAGGGATCCGTTTGCAAAGAGTCACTATACTCGTGTTCCGCCCGTGCCCTACTATTAGCTAAACAGTTATTGTTGGATGTGAAAGCATTCACGATAGTAGTATATTTATTTATTTTAAATAGAACGGCCGAAGCCAGATAAACTACTTAAACATATAATTTATTTAACACAGTCATGCATTCTTCTCACAAAAAAATATTATTATTTCCATTAATTCGCAAACATATCAAGATCTATGTTTGAGTTCAGGAGAGCGTTAATAGCGGCTAATTTCCGAAGAATAGATGACTTGGAGTGTGCAACAGTACGTCAAGTTGGAACAGCCAGTACGCGGTGTTTGCTGCCACGACAGTAATTGTCTGGGACATCTGTAATCCCCTTAAGAATTTTATATATTACAGTCATCTGATCGCGTGACCATCTTACTTCTAGAGAATTATAATTTAGACAACCCAACAGGAATTTAATGGGATATAAGAGAGGATAAAACCCGTACAAGTGCTTGTAAAGATATCTAAGGAATGCTTTTTGAACTTTTTCTAAAGCTAACGCATACTGCTTCTCAAAAGAATTCCATACACATGCACTAGACTCAAGTTTACTACAGACCAATGTCCCAAAAACAAGCTTGATATAATAACGTGGGGATAGTTCCGATGGCCGAGTGGGGAAGTCACGATAGTTCCTTAAAACAACGCCGAGGCGCCTGAAGGACTCCTACGCAGTGGATGTAATGTGGTCGTGAAAAGTGAGCTTACAGTCGAATATGACTCCCAGGTCTTTCATGGAATCAGTTCTTGTAATTGTATCTCCATTCAGTTTATATAGAAAGTTGATATATTATAACGAAGTTAAAATGAAAACTATTCCGGCTAAGTAGACTTTACAAGTTAATGCAGTTATTTCTGAAACATGATGCTTGATCGATATCCAGCTGGGTTTGGTTATTTCCCTTATCAAAGCACACACATTTATTTGAATCGAATGACTGTGCAGTTTGCATAGCTATCAAGCCCTCCGTAGATAAGATAAAAAAAATAATTAACACTTTGCCATACTGTATGATAAGTTATAACGGCTGCGCTTGCGCATTTTTCTAGCATACCTATACATGCTTATTGTATATACATGCTTATTGTCCCAAACCAACAGACAGATTATACAGTCCACCATCCGATTCGTCCGGTAATTTATTATTTATATTTATTTAATTTAACAATCTATAGTAATATTTGAAGCCGAAAACGAATCAAATGAATTAGATAGACCTTAACTCTTATAAGTATCAATAAAGATCTCAAAAATAAAATGGCAAACTCTTATCTTACAGATTTACTGTGTAATGCCAAGTCTGCGAAGTGTTCTGTGTAGAGGACGTTCTTTTTTAAATTTTTTGGTTGTATAGTTGCAATATATTCTAAGTACTGTTTAATTTTTTTTACTTTACGGAGTACGGAAAAGTCTCCATGTGATGATATCATCGAAATGTGAGTGCTAAGGGTACGAAAATAAGATTCTAAATCATTTACTCTTACGAAGATCCTTTGCAATGTCATGTAGGTGATACCACTATAACTATATGTTTTCCTTTGCAGGATAGGCAGGGAGGATTGAGCAGCACATAAGGGTATAGAGTACGTATTGCTGGAACCCATTATGTTGCGGTCAAATTATTTAGTGTATAATTTCATTTATGTATATTTGTGCTGATTTTATTTTGCATCCTTAACTTTGCCCAAAAAATGCATGAGGATTTCCAAACTAACAAAACTGGAAACGGATCCCTAAAATATACTTTTAGCAGCTAATCTAATCTTTTGATAACGTCAAAATAACCGAATTAGTGTTATCATTGTTTAAGGTCATGACCACACATACCGACGCAGAATCATGTTTAGCTCGACGCAGTGTCGACTCGCGTTGTCCGGAACGAGGCGAATGAAAAAAGGAAAAAAAAACTTTTTATAACCATGGAAAACAATATGTACATTTTAATAAAACAGAGTAACTTAGTTAAAACAGTATTATTGTGTGCCTTACGACTGTGTCAAATAGGCCCAGTTCAGCAGAAATTCCTGACAACTAGTGCTTGATGCTAGTTTTTAATTGGACCTTATGTTACGAGTACATCTTACGGAATTTTATAGTATGTGTACTACTTAAATTATTTTTTTTTGATAAATATGACATATTGTGTAGGAAATAATAATTAAATTGATAACTTATTTGTTTAAAAAGGTAGTTTTTCATTCTTTCTTTTAAATTAAATGAAACGCTTGTGAAAGTAACAATGACGTCTGTTCGCTTTTGTTGCATGGAGCTCTTTCTGACTAATTTTAGTCGATTCCGAGTCGATAAGTGTGGTCACTCCCTTATCCTTGATAAGTGTATTTGACATAAATTAATTGCAGCACACTGAACGAGCTAACATTGAAGTTTCATTTGTCGCGTCTATAGACGTTCAGTGTCAGTGCCACAACGTTTAACGGAAAAACAGTAAAATGAGTGAAAAGAGTGCTGAAAAAATGAAGGCGATAGAGACCGTCCTGTTTTTGGATTTGGTGCCTGATTATGATAATCCAAGTAAAATTGTTGCAGTGAACATGTTAACTGCCCCTCGGAGACATTTTTTTGAAGATATACGGGACAAGGCCGCTATCCAACCTCAATACATGCTGACATTGAGACTCCGGGATGAATCAGATTTTAACGAAGAAGTTGCTAATATAATTAACGATTTCATAAGTCAACAAAAGCCACCCGTGTGCTTGTTCGCCCATAACGGAAACAGATTTGATTTTCCTTTACTCAAGCTAAAGTTTGAAAATGTGAATGTCAGTTTATCTGATGATGTCATGTGTGCTGATAGCTGTTTGGCATTCTATGATCTAATTAAACCAACAAATTTTATGTTAAGACCAATAGATCCATATGCACTATGGGAATTGTATAATACTGTTGTTCGTGTTACTACTAAAAGTTTAGTATATTACAGGCGTGAAGATGATAACAAAGCAGCTTTCAGTATATCAATTTATTTAGGCCAAGAACTCTTGAACTGGGTGGACGAAAAACAGCGACCCTTTAGTCAGGTTAAACCGACAGACCTATTATACACAAGAGTATAAAATGATAAGATTTAAACTTCATGGTAATAAGTAAAACATTAACGTGGAACTAGAGGACATAGAAAAGTGAAAATCGCTTTCAAAGCGTTTTTTTATTTCTCCAACGACTCTCACCAGGATTGTTATAGTAAGGTTTTGGTAAATTTTGTTGTTCAGTTGATAGAAGTCATTTTGTCAAGACCTTCAGGGTTGTTTTTTTGTTTACATTAAAGTGTATCAATATAATATATACAAGTTCTAAGCAGTCGCTGTTTTAATGTTCCCGTGCTACTTCCTACCCACATTCCTTATTATCATTGGTGTTCATGACAAGCATCGATTACATCATGGCTTACCATCGTACAGTATGAAACTGCCATTTACTACGGACTAGCTGCCCGGCGGTTTCCCGGCAGTGAATTGTATAAGTAAACCAGATGAAATCTGTTGGCTCATGGCTGTACAAGTTGTCAAGGTTTCCATACAATATTGGAGCGATGAATCTGATCGATTTGACCTAATGTGATGGGTGCATATCTACTAATTAACTTACTTTTATTAAAACTATTATTATTCAAATCTTTGTATGCCTTTGGTACCTTGTTGTATAGTTTTGGGGCCATGCAGAATACACTCTTATGCATGAGAGCTGTTTTAGCATTAGGGCACTAGGTAAACGAAGCCTCCGATTATCATGTTGACTTCTTTTGGAACCATCTGAAGACTTCGGAAACAGTTGGGGATTTTTATTAACAAATAACGCCGTTTCTGTACTAGGAAGGAAGTGAGAAATTCAAAAATTCAAAAGTCATTTATTCAAACTAGGCTGAGAATCAGCACTTTTCGAACGTCAAAATTACATAAGACAGTCCCCCAAAAAGTCAGTCAGTCAGTCCTAGTGCCTTTAGCTGGGAAGAAGAAGTGGCGCAACAAACTCCCCAGCAGCATAGCTGTCTGTTCAAGTTAGAAAAAATGATTCTATACAATAGTATGCAAAATTATTATACAACACAAAACATTATTTTAATTATAAATTACTGGCCATATGTCAGCTAACACACGCCAATATACCAACCAACATCATTGAGAACTATACTCAAGCAGAATTTATAAAAATAAAAACTAAACGTAAACAGAACTGAATATCTAAATAAAAGCCTCCAGGCATAAAGGGCGTGCCCGCTTACATAAAGTTGTAATTGGAAGTTACAAATGATAAACTAGGACCATCGAGCTAAAATAAATGAACAGTTAGTTACTAGTAACAATAACAAAACCATGATCAGCAAGACGACCAGTCACCACAAGCAGCACCCGTTCACGAGCATAACGCAAAGATCAGCCATTACCCCCCTCGCCCTCGCCTCGAGAGAATTAGATGTCCAATAAAATATGGTTTGCAACTTACTGTCTGTAATTTTAAGACCAAACATAGCTCATAAGCTTCGTTTTTGTATTCTAAATATAACATTTTTATGTGTAGAGTTTCTCCAGAAAATAATGCTCGATGCTCTAAGGATCGATGCAACAAGTTCGTGATAGGCAGTAAACAATGTATCCTTATTTACGGTTGGGGCGAGTTTATGCAATGCATAGGAAGAACTACTGATTTTCTTACTAATTTCTTCAATGTGATCTTTCCAATCAAGTTTTTTGTCAATGGTTAATCCAAGGAATTTGGGATTACCAACTCTGCATATGGTGTGTTCTTTATGGCTTAAGTTAATGTCATGTATTACTAGTACTCTTTGACTGAAATGCAAGATTAGTGTTTTGTTTAAATTATTTTTTAAACTATTATTGTTTAACCAGTAAATTATAGAAGCTAAAGCATTATTATTGTCAAGTTCATAGGTGTTAGTTTTCTTACATACCATTTTGACTGTGCTATCGTCTGCAAAAACAGTCATTGGATGCTCAATAGGTTCCGGAAAGTCATTTATATATACGATAATAATGGTCCCAGAACGCTTCCCTGGGGTACACCGAATCTCGCTCTAAGCTCTTGAGACAAACACGTAGTCACTTTTTTGGAACGATCTATTTTTGAGATTGCTGTGATTTGCTTCTATTGGTAATGTAGGATTAAATTTAATAAAGAACATTGCCTCAATTCTCAATTCTTTATTGCGTACCATAACATAATATATGTGCCTCTAACTCCATATGTGTCAAGTTTATTAACTAAAATAGTGTGGTCAACGTAGTCGAATGCTTGTGCCATATCGCATAGCACAGCGCAAATGGGAGTCTTTTCATTCATCCGTAACATTACAGTGTGTAGAAAATCATAGACCGCCATATTGACTGTCTTATTTTTTCTGAACCCTTTTTGCTCACGACAAAGATTTTTTTAAATTTCCATATACATACGAATATAATTGTTTGTAATCGCATTAAAAAAAAATTTCGACATAATTGGTACCAGGACTATTGGTCTATAATTTTCGATAGTATTTATGATTTCATACCATCAGGAAAGTCACACTAGGAATTTCTCCTGTATTGTGGGTGCGTTTACAAAAATTTAAACTCACATACACAAACTACCAGACCCGGAACAACTACTTGTAGGTCATACAAATATTTGTTCCGTGCAGGAATCGAACCCGCGACACGCAGCGCAGCAGCCAATCGCTTAACCACTGCGCCAACCGAGCCGTCACAGACAGATTTAATTATTTTGGTAGAGATACCGTCATAACCCACGCTGTTGGTATTTTTAAGTTGTTTTATAATGTTTAAGACACTTTTTATCACACGGCAAATTGGGGCCATGAACACTGATTTTTGTCTGTTCAAACGCCTGATGTGACTTTTTTCCCGAGTCTTGTACAGGGACAACTCTGTCAATGAAATAATTATTGAATTGATTCGCCATTGATTCCGGATTTGTAATTATATTATTATCAACATTAATTTTAAGTAAATAATCCTGAGAAACATATTTTTTTTTATTATTTGTCATGTCGATTAAGTTTTAATTATTATTATTATTTTGGGTTACTCCCGTGTGGCAACTTTCCCGCATATGTACATTGGTTATGTTTGTAGATATTACGTACCTGAGCAGTCTGAGTCACGTTAAAATACAGTCAGAGTAAAAAGTTCTAGTGTGCCGAATTTATATATGTATTTACTATGTTCAGTTCTAATTTAATATTTTCGACTTATTTGTATAGTTACAATTAGATATACACATTTGGAATGAATGAACAAAGTTTATCTATATTATTATTCTAGTAACGAATGTTGTTGATTTTGCTTTGCTTAGTTTAAACAGAGATATACCTAATAGGACACCCACATTAATTCGCCAGTTATGTTTAAATCTCATGTAATGCGCGGTGCACTGACGAGGCAAAACTGACGCTCTTCAGAGCCTTCTGCCAGTCGTTTTACTCTTGTAGCTTGTGGGTTAGGTATATGCAGAAGGCTTACAACGCTCTGCGCGTGCAATATAAGGAGGATGCGCTGAGGATATTGTTGGGGCTGCCTCGGTTTTGCAGTGCATCGGGCATGTTTGCGGAAGCGCGAATAGATGACTTTCATGCCATCATGCGCAAGCGGTGTGCATTGATGTTACGGCGATTCAGGGATAGCCCTAACAGTATTTTAGCTACACTGGCGGACAAAGTCGATGGACCATTTATCAGGCTCTGGGTTAGCAGACATGTGCGTGCACATGTCCATGTAGCAAATTAATAATGATTGTATTTTTTACGGTTCCGTAGTAAACAAGGAACCCTTATAGTTTTGTCATGTCCATCTGTCTGTCTGTCTGTCCGTCTGCCTGTCTGTCCGCGGTCTAGCTCCGAGACCCTTAGTACTAGAAAGCTGTAATTTGGCATAGGTATATATAATTAATTGATTCAGGCGTGACCTTGCGGAAATCCATTATAAAATACAATAGACGTGGATATATTTAGTAACTTGTTCCGCTTCGCTATTTCTAAAGAGCCATGACTCTTGCGTAATTAATATGTATTAATTACGCCAACAAAGTGGTAAAACAAAATTATGAAAAACATTTTTTTTTATTCCATGATGTGGGGTATTATTGAAAAGGTCCTTCAAAAACATTGTAAAATTAGGAAAACCATTTTTGGATTCAGGGATCCGTTTGCGAAATATTAAGCTTTTTTTTTGGATGTGTGAAAAAAATAACAGTAGTAGTTTATATAACAAAATTAAAAGGAAAACTATCACAGCTAAGTAGGCTTTACAAGTTAACGAGTAATAATCGACCAACTTAGCTTTGCAGTTGCAAAAACATGTTTTCCCATACATCTCGTATGGGAAAACATGTTTATCAACTACAAAGTTAAGTTTGTTCTTGGGATAAATTCATCCCAACTACGGAACCCTTCATTGTGCGTGGTTCGACACGCACTTGGCCGGTTTTAAGTTATTGAGTTTACTAACATAAGCTAAGTTTTTACTAACACTATATGGATCCCTTGGTTTGAAATAAAATGATTGAATTTGAATAGGGGGCGAGCCTATTGCCAACAACTTAAACTCAAAAGCATTTATTTCAAATAAACCAATTACAGATAGGTACTTTTGAATGGTCAAGTTGTCAATCAGTCAGAAAGATGAAGCTACTTGCCCATTCCAAAGCGAGTTCCTATGGAGAAGAACGGGTAAGAATCTCTGGGCACAAATCCAGACTCCGGGCTGCTACTGAGACATTCCTAAATAAACCTATTTTAAATTTTAAAATCTTTTTATGTCACCGTGTAATATTTGAATACCACTTTACTAAGGCAGGACACAGAGAAACCCTTATATTTTGTAACACCCTATAGCCTGTGCCGACATTTTTTTTTTCACGTTTTAGTAGCGAGGATAATGGGCCTTACTGATAGCCACTAGCCACCATAGTATCTTTTAAAATCCCCTTTCTGCATAAAAGGTGAGTTGTTTTGAAGAAAGTATAAAGATGAGATGGAGAGGGCTATGCTTGGAGTTTCCCTACGTGATCGAATCAAAAATGAAGAGATCCGCAGGAAAACCAAGGTAACCGACTTAGCCCGAAGAATTGCCAAACTTAAGTGGCAATGGGCAGGGCACATTGCACGCAGAACGGATAGCCGATGGAGCCGAAAGGTTCTGGAGTGGCGACCGCGTACCGGAAGACGTAGCGTTGGAAGGTCTCCCACAAGATGGACCGATGACCTTGTGAAGGCCGTAGAAATCCGCTGGATGCGGAAAGCACAGAATCGGTCGAAGTGGAGGTGCTTGGGGGAGGCCTATGTCCAGCAGTGGACGTCTTTCGGCTGAAATGATAAAGATGAGCAGTCGCAACCGACGACGGTGCCCGTTCATGACAATATTTGTATTTTTGGTATTGATTGGTATTTTTTTTAACTTAGTTCTCAATTTGACAGTATGTTTTTTAATTCCTGTATTTAAGATTTTCGTTCAATTGCCATCAAAAATATTAAATACAGATATTTTTTCTAGTTATAAGTAAAAGCTGTAATTTTTTTTTATCCATCTTCCTCGTCCTTTTCATAACAGAAAAGACTAGAAATTTCTCATAAAAGAGACAAAATACACAAAAACACCACATTTCCGTGTAGGAGCGCCAACAATCGTGTCCTTTCGTTCAGGTCTGTGCCTGGAGGCATCTCATTCAGCCTCCCTCCGTTCATA
The DNA here is from genome assembly GCA_949152395.1 of Agrochola litura. NCBI lineage: Eukaryota > Metazoa > Arthropoda > Insecta > Lepidoptera > Noctuidae > Agrochola > Agrochola litura. The sequence continues at coordinate 1,948,645 of OX424493.1, forward strand.
TAACATGCATTATGTGCGCTGATATTGTTGCAACACAAAACACTGCTCCAAAGACACCAAGGGCCGTACGGTATTTTTTAAGATGTTGATCCTTTTTAACCATTATCTACGGTCAGGGTAATTTAACCCCTTTATTTAAAAACGTCGTTTAAAGTTAAGATACGCTTAAACATCAAAAATGTATGGTTAAAAGTCGCTTATAATTACTTCATTTTAAGGAAAGTTTATAAACAACGTCTATTTGCCGTGTTATAGCAATTTAATGCAAATGTCAAAGAATGAAAGTTTTGCTTTGGATATACGGACAGTTTAAGTTGGTTGTCAATTTGATAAACGATCAATGATAAACAAAGTTTTTTGTATTTTTGGGCGATAACTTTGAGATTATGGATTACCTACTTCCACACTTAAATTAATGTTCACGTTGTGAAACTGCGTTGTTATGTATATGTAAAGAAACAAAAAACAGATCCGAACAGTCCGCCAATTGCGAACAGATATTACTATCTATTAATACCAACGTGAAATTTAAAGTCACCTTGTTATTAATAGCAAAAGTATAATAACCTACAGTATCTCTCTAGTACCTATGACCGATGTTTAGAGGTGTGTCTATATAGTACGTAAGTGAGTACGTTCAAACTCAAACCATTTATTTCAAATTTACATTGACTTTTTTATTTTATATTATTTATTCTGTATCTGTCTATCCGTGATATCACTGCGGGCCCTATCAGAATATCAGCGCTTCGACATTTATTTTTAACCGACTTCCAAAAAGGAGGAGGTTATATGTTCGACGCGTATGTTTGTTTTTTTTTTTTTTTTTTTTTTTTTTAATATATGTCCACCGATTTCTCCGTCATTTGAGGACCGATTTTGAAAGTATGCTCCCAAATTGGTCCCATATAAATTTTATTAACTTTGCTTGGGTAGTTTTTGAGTTAGCTACAAAATACGTATTTTTTTTCCCACTTAGTATGTAGATGATATGATAAGTTCCTGACACTGGTAGTAGGTAGTGGTATTCGAATGTGTGTGGGGTAGGTACCACAACTAAAAAGTGAAAAATAAAAACTTTTTACAAAAAAAAAAACTACCGACTTCCAAAAAAAACACTACAAAGTGAAAAATAACTTTTTATCACATCTATTCAAAAAGAGCTAATTCGTTCTTCGTAAACAGGGACTAAAATAGCTTTTTAATCCCTAGGGATTAAAAGTGATTTGAATTTGGAATGTGGATATTGTTAGTAAAAGTTCCAATTACCAAAGAGATCAAACACGAACATTGTATGAACAAGTAACAGGCTGGCAAGAGAGAGAAAGTGTGAATTTGGTCAAAATGAAAATCCAAGATGGCGGCTTAGAAAATTTTCAAATTTTTTGTCTTTGGTGTCGTTTTCATAGTTTTCGAGGGTGCTAAAGCCGATAGTGAGGTCAAAATGTAAATCCAAGATGGCGGCTCTGAAGATTTTCAAATTTATCATCATGGGTATCGTTTTCACGGTTTTTAAGGGTGCTAAAGCCAATGGTGAGGTCAAAATGAAAATCCAAGATGGCGGATGCAAAAATTTTAAAATTTTTCGTCATGGGTATCGTTTTCATGGTTTTTAAGGGTGCTAAAGCCGATGGTGAGGTCAAAATGAAAATCCAAGATGGCGGCGGCAAAAAATTTCAAAGTTTTGTCATGGGTATCGCTATCATGGTTTTTAGGGGTGCTAAAGCCGATGGTGAGGTCAAAATAAAAATCCAAGATGGCGGATGCAACAAAATTAAAATTTTTCGTCATGGGTATCGTTTTCATGGTTTTTAAGGGTGCTAAAGCCGATAGTGAGGTCAAAATGAAAATCCAAGACGGTGGCGGCGAAAAATTTAAAATTTTTTGTCATGGGTATCGTTTTCATGGTTTTTAAGGGTGCTAAAGCCGATGCTGAGGTCAAAATGAAAATCCAAGATGGCAGCTGCGAATAATTTAAAAATTTTCATCATGGGTATCGTTTTCATAGTTTTCGAACGTGCTTAAGTCTATAGTGAGGTCACAATGTAAATCCACGATGGTGGCAGTGATTTTTTTTTAATTTTACTTGCGAAGGAACTTTGTTCCTGACGGGGGTCGGATCATACACGTTTTTTTTTCTCATAGAGGGTGATAAAAAGTAGAGTGTTCACCTCGGGAGCAACACTATTTTAAGCTCGAGTGGCGTACTTTGAATCCCTCGCTGCGCTCAGGATTCTACTTTAGAATCCCTCGCTACGCTCGGGATTCTACTCTAGAATCCTTCGCTCCGCTCTGGATTCAAAGAAACACTCTCGCCTTAAAAATAGTTCTTTGCTCCCTTGGTAAACAATCTACTATTAATTTCGGAAGTCGGTGGCAAAAAACGAAAACACAAAACCCAAGACACCGACTTCCGAAATTAAAGTTATTTTTCACTTTGTAGTGTTTTTTTTGGAAGTCAGTATTTTTTTTTTTGTAATAAGTTTTTAAATGTCGCATCATCATGCTGAGAGAGGAGCCTTTTGCCTCGTACAGGAATTTCTGCTTTTATTTTAATTTTACTTTGTTTATTATGATTTCTTGTGCGAGTCACAATAAATGCTTTTTCTTTCTTTCTTTCAAATAAACCAATTATAGGCACTTTTGAATTGTCAGTCAGAAAGATGAAGCTAGTTGCCCATTTTAAAGCGTAGTAGGTTCCTATGGTACGTATGGAGAAGGACGGGCAAGAAACTCCTACGTTCGTATAGCTAACAGTAACCGTAACTTCACCAACAACTTAGATAGCATATATTGTCTGGTTTCTGAAGTCCTCGATAAACTCCTTGTGGCTAAATAATAACAGCCTCACAGGTCGATCGATCAGGTTAAGCTACGCTTGCCGCGGTTGGTCCATGGATGGGTGACCATCTTTACATGCCGAAACTCTTCCATGCCTCGGAAAGCACGTTCAGCCGTTGGTCCCGGCTGTCATTTGTAGATCTTTGATAGTCGTTACGGGTAGTTAGAAGCCCAAAAAGTCTGACAACCAGTCTTACCAAGGGTATCGTGTTACCTAGTAACTAGGTTGTGGAGGTCAGATAGGCAGTCGCTCCATGTAAAATACTGGTATTCAGCTGCATCCGGTTAGACTGGAAGCCCACCCCAACATAGTTGGCAAGAGGCTAGGTAGATGACGAATTCATTCGTCAAATTTATCAATTAGTAAGATTTATTTTTTAACTGATTGTTTAGAAACAACATAGCGAACCAAAAGCACTTGGTATTGATTGTTAAACTGTGATAAAGAAACATCAGAAACCGGGTGTTAAAAACCAACCGAAACCAGGAAAACTTTCTTTCGTTAGTCACAAGACTATTACTCATCCGTTTGAATTACAGCACGAGAAATAACCCAGTTTTCAACCGTATGAAAATGATGAATCAACGTTCCGGGGACGGCGACGTTTACATAAATCATGATAATGCTTTGAGCAACAATTTATTTTTATTTTACGTAAAATAACCTTGAGAATTTGGCTCACAACTGCGGGTCAATTTCTATATGTAAAGGTTAGTGTTGATTTAGAATCTTCTGTGGGTTTTAGGAAAGGACAATAATTAGAACATTCTAAAATAAGAAAAACTAAAATTCCTTTAATTGTGCTGTTAGACTTTGCTTCCTACCAAATTGTATTATTCTAAATCAACGGGAAGTACCCTGTAGGTTTCAATTTATTTGCAAGTATCAAAATATGTCGCAATGGCCGTATTTTTTTATTGCTTTGATTAGAAGTTTTAGAGCTCCAAGGGAAAATATACCTACGTATTTGAAATGAATTTCTACTTGATATCTCCACGCGTTCCTGAGAAAAAGAGTTTTGACAGACTGACAGACAGACGGATAGACAGGCAGACAACGAAGTGATCCTATAAGGATTCCATTTTTTTCCATTTGTGGTACGGAAACCTAAAAAAGATAAAATTTCGTAGTACATTAAATAAAAATTAGTAGCAACTAAATTTTATTTCTTCGCATACCCTACAGCTCTCTAACATCAATACAACATCAATTTTTTACTTAAAAAAGACACGACCAAATAACTGCCTCTAGACATAACATCAGAAACTTCCAACTCCACTAGAAAAGCAAACTTTTAACTCAAAAACCCAACTTTAATGTACCGACCGAAGCCGCTGTTAAGATTAAAAACGGAAACTTGAGTATGCATAACGCACACTCTAAAGCACCTGTCCCACCGCCGACGAAGAAGAGCTATCAAAGATTTTTCTTGAGTAAATAAAAGAGATACATAATAGAGATATACTGAGATACATAATAGAGGCACACATACGTATTTTCTGTTTCTTTTTTCTTGCCTGTATATTATATGTGTGTACATATATTGTTAAATAAATAAATACATACCACAGACAATCCACACACACAATGTACACTATACCATACCTGAAATCACCACTCTTGTCTCCATTCTGAAATTCGTACCTCGAGCCCCACGATACAGACTAATTGTCCAGTTTGGGGCTCACTGGCAAATAATATAATGTATTGTGAACCTGGTTACTGTATCACTTGAACAATAAATATTTTCTATTATTTGATCGCCGACTGTTCTGTTGGGAGCAGTGGTGGCCCAGTGGTAACGGCCGCGACTTACGAGTTGTAGGTCGTAAGTTCGAACCCATACACGCGCTTTACTTTGTGTAAATTATTTTATCACTGACTGGTCTCAAAACGGTGAAGGAAAACATCGTGAACAAAAAATATATCTACCAACCCGCACTGGGCCCCCCGTGGTGGATTACAGCCCAAATGTTTAGGTGCTAGCTCTATTCGCTTGTAGTTAATCGTCGGCGGCGGCGGCGGCATTGGGACAGGTGCCTAAGCTCAACTACGATTTTTCATTTTTTTTAAGCACATCGCCATCTAGCGGCGCAATGGGGCAACAAAATCGGAAATGAGTGAGTGAGATGGTAAGGCATTTACTTCCTGCCTGAATCATCCGCCGGATGCAAATAGAGTTTCCGTAATTTTCTCGTTATACATGCGGCATTTTATTTTTCACTATGAATTTTTACCTGTTGAATTTCCAAGTTTTTCCTGTCATTACCTTTTTTGTGAAACAGCAAATTTGGTACATTACGTATGTGCCCGTTTGGTAATTCTATCTGAGGGAAGCGCGCCTCGTTTGATGTGTAATCGTTCATATTTTCCTGGAAAAACGTAAGCCTTTAAGAAGATATTATTACCGTTTATGCGCATTGTAACATTTTGGATGGAGAGAGAAGAAGGTGCTGTGAACTGCTTGATATCAATTAAATGATGTAACATGATTTTGTGTTATGTACGTATTATTATATTAGATAGAAGAAAGAATGAAATATTAGAAAGAATGAAAAATTGTTTTTTCTGCATAAACAAGACGCACTTTACAAAAAAAGACGTAAAATATTTACACTAATAATTATACAAACTAGTCAAAAGTCCCGTATGCAACAAATAAAAGATAAAATATTTAACATTAATAAAAAGTCATAATTCGAGACTTGGCTTTCGCCTATTCCCTCCTCCCTTCTCCTCCTTGTACTTGTTTGTAGACATATTTTAAATTAATTTGACTTTTGAACTAACAAATTTTCACTTCAATTTTAATTAGGCTTTTAAATGTATTGTTTCTGCATGTGATAATTTTATTTAATATGTAATGTTCAACACAATGCTAATTATTAATTAATAAATAAATGAAATGAATCCTTCAATATTGAACCAATTTAAAAGATATTTGATAAACTGAATTTGTCGTCTGGCTGTCATTCGTGGATCTTTGACAGTCGTTACTGGTTGTCAGAAGCCCGAAAGTCTGACAATCAATCTTATCAAGGGGTATTGTATTACCCAGTTCCTGGGTTGTGGAGGTCAGATAGGCAGTCGCTCCATGTAAAATACGGTATTCAGCTGCATCCGGTTAGACTGGAAGCCGACCCCAACATTGTTGGGAAAAGGCTAGACAGATTGATTGATTTGATAAAATGAATAAGAAGGGTAATACTGTGTCTCTATGTTTTTCTTTTTCACTTTCTTATATCTCTTCTATCTATTCATCAATAGTTGTCTTTGTACACTAGACCTCTGTTGACAGCGGTCAAAATAGGCAATGTTGAGCATTTTTGAGAGTTCTAGTGCTTACAAAGATAAAGTAATTGATTTTGCAACAGGGAATTTAATTGTAAGTAAAAAGAAACCGGCCAAGTGCGTGTCGGACCACGCACAATGAAGGGTTACGTAGTTGGGATGAATTTATCCCAAGAACAAACTTAACTTTGTAGTTGAAATACATGTTCTCATACATTCTAACTGCAAATGTAAGTTTGTACGAACAAAATTGAGAGATTTACCATGTTATTTTAAGACCATAGACTTCTTATAGAGTTTCCTGTAATCTGTGGGTAAAGAACCATTCTCTGCATTTTTTCAATATTTTTGTCTCTGTAGTTTCATTTATTTACTTTACACGTCCGTGTTTGGGTCACAGAAATACATATACGAGGTCCATTAGATTCGGAGCAAATTGGCTGTGACAAACGGACAGACAGACATCCAAACAGACGGACACACAAGTGATTCTAGGGTTCCGTTTTTACCTTTTGAGGTACGAAACCCTAAAAACAAGAACAAAATGCATAAAATTAAAAATTTCTTATCACTTGCAAACCAACATTGTAATTCAGACAAAGTTCTATTAATCAAAATTAAACTTTGACAATACCAAACAAAGTTGCGGAGTAACAATATCGCCGGATATAAAGGATTACGTGCGTTTTGTATGAAATCCACGTCACGTGATGTGATATATAATGTATTTATATGTATTTGTGTACACCAGTGTTTACGTACAGCACATCGACATTAATAAAGAAAGAAATATTTTTATTTGGGACACGCACAGGAAATACAACATTAAAATTAAGAAAATTATAAAAACAATAACAATATCAGAAAGACATATTAAAATTTAAAAAAGAGCCTTTTTGACCAGCATAATGCTACGATATTTGAAAAAAAAAATACCGCAGCGCTGGTATTCTGATAGGAAGATTCTGTAAGGTAAGGGTTATCTACGTGATGTGATTCCATAACGATACCTAATATTATAAAGAGGTATAATTCGAAAATTATTTTACTAACTGGGACTATGACACTCCGCAATACTGTGGAAAGCTCCAGTATTGCGGAGTGTCATAAGATATATTGAATGTTTAAACAAGAAATTACATGCCGACGAAATCGCGGACCACCGTGGACCAAGCTCGTACATAGTAAGTAGTCTTGAGTGATTGGGGCCATAGTCATTTCCATGAAATAAGTTCAATCAGGGGTAAACACTAATAGAGCAGGTCAATTACAGTGTAATATATTGTGCTGACACTTCGCAAGTGTCAAATGATTTTGTATTTTGAACGATGTAAACTATTTACTATTAGTTAAAACTATCAATAAACTATGTGGAGCTCGAGGGGCTCGAGGCTAAGTAAGAACAGTCCCACAGGTCGATCAATCAGGTTAAGTTACGTTTGCCGCGGTCGGTCCGTAGATGGGTGATTGTCTTTACATACCGAATCCCCTCCGTGCCTCAGAAAGCATGTTAAACCGTCGGTTCCGTCTATCATTCTTTGATCTTTGACAGTTGTTACGGATCTACGGTCCGATGTTTCATAGAAAAGTTTAATACCTACGCGGTCAAAATGTATGGAACATCAAATTTTTTATGTGAAAACTTCTTTAGGCGCGTTGGGCATTTTTGAGATGGGACTAAACCACTGATTTTGCAACTTGTTACCGACACCGTGGAGTAAAAGACATCAACGCGTTGATTACCGCGGTGCCGATTTTTTTTTCAAGTTTTCACTTCTGTCGGCACTCCCGGAGTGCAACTTTTTTTTTAATAGCTTACGAAAAATTCCAACGCAAGTGGTTTCATAATCGTGTACTGAATCTATGGTAGCAGTTTTTGCGTCGATGTCCCTGCCACCCTGTATTAGATTATCTCTGTTTTAGGAAGATGATAAACTATCGAACTTCTACTAACATCAAACAACTCAACAGCTCTCTAAAAAACGGACCTTAATTTTATATACAGTAAAATTCTGATTGAAGCAGTGAAACAGTTGCAAGTTAGCAGTTTGACGTTTACCTTTCACCAAAAATAGAAGCCGTCGCAATAATTTTTGAATATTGCTGAGCATGAGATCCTGGGTTCGATTCCCAGGTCGGGCAAAGTGTAATAGGGTTTTTCCATCAAGAATTTCTCAGTAGTAGCCCAGAGTCAGGGTTTGTGCCTGATTGAATGTAATTAGGGTTTGGAAATTCCCGACAATTTCAAAGTCCTGGGACACGAGACAGCCTACAATCAAAGTCCCGGGAATTCCCGGGACTTCGAGACTACTATGAAAAAAAAAAGTTTTTTTTTTAAGAGGTTTAAGTAAGTAAGCCTTTTTTGAAGAATTTTAATTGAGTTAATTTCTGCTGAAACGTATTAAATAAAGACAATTTTTTGTAAAAATCAACATTTATTAAACAGAAAATTTAATCTTAATAACTTTAACGTTAATTTCAGTCTTAATAATTGCTTTGTTTATTTCTTTTAATTACACACATAATCACTTTTAAGCAGTTAAATCTTATAGTTATAAAACGAACTTAGTTAAAAATCATACTAATTCAATCAAATAACTTTACTATTATCGAGTAATTCTAGTATCTAAGCATTAGTCATAATTACAACATTATTAATAGGCCTGTGTCCAAATTTTTTTTTTAGTCCGTCTTTCAGATAATAAAAAAATATTGGACACGTATTTTTTCTTTTTTGACGTAATCAAAAGATTACGGCGATACATTGAGTTAAAATGTGGCATGACGTCACGCCTTGCTAGATTTTATACTGCATTGTGACGTAGCGAGCCCCCACTCCCCAACTTTAATGCGTGTTTTCTAAGTTATTTTTGATTAATATGATAAAGCAAAAAATACGTGTCTAATATTTTTTTATTATCTGAAAGACGGACTAAATATAATTTCTTTTTTTTTACCTAGGAAACTACCCTATTCTCATAATCACAGATTTGTCTCATAATTAAATAATGTAAATATAAATAATAAAACAGACTTATAAATCAGTCTTTCAAATAATCAAATAACACATTAATTTGACTTCTTTTCTGATTTAATAAAATAGGCTTTTAAAAAAAGCTTTGTCCGACAATAGGTTTCTGATTTTTGTTATAACGCCACTGGACAAGGAGAACACTCTCTCGTTTTCAACAGATGTCGGTTTAATTGTGTTTAAGGCTTTATATATTAACAATTTCCACAATCTTGTCTCGAGTCTCGACCCGAAAGTCCCGGGACTCGAGACAACTAAAATTACGAAAAATCCCGAGACTTCGAGACACGAGACGTCCCGGGACCCAAACCCTAAATGTAATATACCCCATTATATGGAACTAAAAAACATAACTGGTGTAATGTATGTGTACTAAGTAAAGGTACAACTTTGCCTAACCCTTCGGAGCACACAGCCGTTTGCGGTACACCCCGTGTAAATTTGAATGTCTGGCGCATCTCGAGCAGCCAAAAAAAAAGTTATCGCCCACGGCAATAGAATCTACATTCTACTTATAACAAAATCTATTCGATTATTCTTATGTGATTATGTTGCCGTGCGATGGCCAAGTCATTCTATTTACTAAAGAAATAAAGATGACAAATATATAGGTACTGAATAAATTAACATACTTGGTTTTACATTAGATCTCACATCTTTTTGCGGTAGAAGAACTGCGTTGCGAGACTTGCATTTTTTTACATGTGTAGCGGTTACACCGTCACATACGAACTTCGCATCAAAGACATGACGTCACACAAATCCTGCATCGCGCAATTAGAGTTTACCGCGCGATCGACATATACAGGGTGTTTGGCAGAACGTTGAACATACGAAAATGGTGGATAGGTGGGGTCATCTGCTACTTACTCAGCCCTAATTTATTTAGCCCTGGTCCCCTGGTTTTTTTTTAATGCCAGTTGAAATTAAGATTTAAGTATTTTTTACATCTTTCTGTAAGTTTGAGGACTCATAACTTTTTTTCTAGCTAACATCTAAATAAAGCAATAATTTTATAAGAATCTGCCAACATTAAAGAATTCTCAGTAGCAGCTCGGAGTCTGGATTTGTGCCCGGTTGATGGCAATAGGCTCGCCCCCTATTACATGGGACTTAAACATAACTGGCGAAATGTGGGTGTACCTGCTACAGGGACACCTCTGCCCAACCCTTTGGGGAAACAAGGCGTGATGTTATGTTATGTTATGTGTAAAGAATAAAAAAACAAAAATATTGCCTGTTTTACCCATTTTTAATAAACGTTTTTAATAAAAGTTTCACCACTTTCTTAACTTTAAAGTGTAATCACTTTAAAGTTAAGAAAGTGGTGAAACTAGAAGAAAGCAAAAAAAAAAATTAAAAAAATATCCAGGGGCCAGGGCCAAATAAATTAGGGCTGAGTGAGTAGCAGATGACCCCACCTATCCACCATTTTCGTATGTTCAACGTTCTGCCAAACACCCTGTATACAAGATTCCGACTTCAACCGATGGGCAGTTGCCCGCTAGACACAACACCCATCTGTTCGGAGGATCCTCCCTTTTCTATACTGGATGAGTGAATTTTACACCCTGTTCCTCATATGTTATGTTTTTGATGGGATTTTGTATTCTTTTTACAATGTTCCTAACTACTTTAATGTAGAATTTCCTCGTCCAAGTTTACTTTGACTTGCCCCAAATAAATTTCATACTAATGTCGCACACTATATACACCAAATCATTAACCCAATTGGCAGTTCAGCTTTAATCTTCGCAAATCCAGTGACAAGCTTATTAAAATCCCTGGGAACCTTAAGCAGTGTCATATAAACTAATATCTTATCCCGACTTATGTGTTTGTTTTGAAAATTTATTGCTAAAGAAGGACACATGTTATTTTACTTTGTAGTAATAAATTGGTTGACTTTACTACTAGTTTATTGGTTGTAATTAATTTGGGTGACCTGACCTTTCTTTTCAACAAACACTTTTATTTCACTCACCTCTTGCAAAGCCATGCATAAGTGCCATGCTTACCAATATTTTCCTGTTATGTGCTAAGTGCAACCAGTTTTTGCCCGCAGTATTTCGTCTTCAATCTAGAATAGATGCGGGTCTGCTTACATTAAAATCTTATGAAAATATAACAGTTCATGAAAGGCGTTTTAAGCAACCAATCACAAAGTTGGTAATTAGTTTGTGATTTGTTGCATCGTGTACGGATCGCCATTGAATAATAGTTAGTACTGTGATATTCCGACTACTTATTGGTGATTTGACTTTGTAACTGGTTAATTTTGAGTAGCGTCGTGGAAGACAGGCCTAATAAACCAATCAAATTGAATTGTGTTAGTGTCGCATTCAATGTCGGCGATACAGTCCTTTCACAGTTATTTCATATCTGATAAATATGTTATAGTCAAATTTCCAGTGATTCTTATAGTGCTTATAATAAGATTGCTGTTGGGTTTCTGCTACTGATATAAGTATTTCAAAATCACACTGGTCTTTATTTCGGTTTCAATAAGGTTTACGTTGGGTTGCTGCTGTACGAGGTAAAATAAGTGTGATTTGACCTTTCAATTAAAAACATCAATTTGATTGAACCAAGTATATTATTTGTATAAAAAAACAGCTGTCCCATACAGTTCAGGACAGTAGGTATTAAACTTTAGTATGGTCTATGGTATTTCAAAGTTGGTCCCTTAATAAAAAATATTCAGTTCGATGGTCTAAAGCACCTCTTAAAGTTTATAAGGTATTTTTTGAACACCTTATATACCATTAGTATAGTTTTGCATATACGATTATGCTTTTAATTAACAACACACACTACAGGTTAGTAGGTACATACATATGCTAATTGAACTGAGCGATAGCTTCATTGAAGACGCTCGTGTTTGTTTATGCGAATGGAATGACCGTTTGTATGGCTGGAATGAGGATGCGGCTGTGCAAACACATTTAGGAAATATATCTACTGTTCCTGGTTCTCCTAAGATGCCCTCTAGTAGTAGATCTCTCTATGAAGGAGCACGTTTGGGAAGTACTACCATAAATCTTATAGGTGATGGAAGTAAACCGCTCAAAAGTGTGTTAAGCATGCTTGTTCAAGAAGTGGGTTTAGCTCGGCAAGTAAATGTTTGAACTTTTGACCGTATTGAGAACAGAACAAGAAATCGAATGCCTGTTTTGGCTTATCTGGTAAATCTTTTAGGTTCAAAAAACTATTGGACTATGGAAGTAATTTGTTCACATACAAACATAAATTGTAGGCTTTTTGGGATTATAAAAGAAAAAAAAAATTGTGTGTGTTTCATTTAATTTTATGTTTGTTAGTAAAATAAATTCTTCTGTCCTTTTGTTTTTTGTATGAGTATAATAGGTAATAGTCACTTTGTATTTTTTTTAAAGATTTGTCAAATATAATCATGTATGTTGAAGTATCTATACATAAAAACAAATATTTTAAGAATACTACGTACACTGTTCAAAATTCACCTGTTAATAAAATTATCTCATTGCATTACATTACATCATCTCATCACATAACTTGAAAATTAAATCGCATTAGCATAAGTATAAGTTCCCCGTGGGAAATCACGCAGAACAATGTGTCCTCGGCCGAGCTAGGCACAGGCATGCTCGCGACAACTACACTACAGCCCACTTTGAGCTCGAATTACCTAATTGCTAATTATACCAACGAAATAAACGGGATGTTTGCGAGCGACGCGCTGGTCTGCTCTCGGCTTTAACGTTTAACGAGTCGCTTTGCTAAGAGTTTATGTTGTCTTTGTTATTTTGAGTTTGGCAGCTGATAGAAATTTTGTGGAGGTCCTCTAATATGTTAGTTGAAATAAGATGAAAGACTGTTCGTCCTTAAGTTCTGAGTTGACCTCCACTATTACTGACAAATGGTTGCACTGACTGGACAGGTCCACTCAAATCCATATGGTTCTTTCCTCAAAATACCATTTCAGACACTAATCTACGTGGTCCTCGTATAGCCTGACAAAAATTATGTCTGGACTTTACAAGATACTGCGACCTCTGAGTTTGTTTCGACTTTTGTTCTCAGAGTAGTCAGATAGGAAACGCTGATATCCTATTTACAGAATAAATAATTTAATTTACTTCATTTCATTCCACACATTTTTAATACTTGGGTACTAACAACAGAGCTGTGAAACGTCCACGTATGTACTAAGCAGCATTGTTGAGTTCCAGTTATTGCTTGAGAATAAAAAGCCTGAATATTGAATAAATTATTGAGCAATTGAACCTCTGCGTCCAAAACAAAAACAGCCCATACATGCATCACATTCTAGAGGTTAGGTACATTGCCTTCCGAAGGAAACGGATAACGCAGCCGCCAGTAATCCGCACAGATCCGGGGAAAGCTGTATGTATCCCAACGGGTCGTAGTCGCACTGACTCGCTGCAAACATAAACGACAAAACTGCCAAAGAAATTTCGCATTTACTCCATTCAAATTACGAGTGTCCTGAAGTATATTGGTAAGCTTGTCGTTGCAAATTAGCGTTAAAATAAACGACGGACGTCGGATGGCCTCCTGTATAGACAAGTTAAAACTTTAATGCCTCTGAAGTGTTTAATCCCCGGTTAGGGATCTTTGATTAGCTTCTCAATGATGATTATTGTTTGACGGAGCGGAACACCGGGATTCTTTGGCATTTTAGTTACATTATGGAAAATATTATTATATTTGAGAACTTTAGTAATTCAAAAGCTTAAGTCAATCTCCATTATTACCATATTATACACATATTATAAACTTTCACCTACTATACCCAAGGAGTAAGCAGAAGTGTTCTCCATTTACAGGAGACTGATTTGCATGCCGTTTAATTTAGCACTAAAGGCGGGGTTAAAATAATAAAGATTTTTGATGAAGATGTATATTTTTATAAACCCATTCGATCGAGGTAGTTTTACTCCCAAGCTTTAGGGTTATAATGGGTTTTAGCACCTTGTGTTACACTCTACTTTTCACTACGATTGCGAGAAAATAAATTAATCCAATACAATATTAAATAGTTTATTTTATTTAAATAAAATACAATTTGTTCAATCTGAATTGTTGAGGAAACTTTTTATCCCGGTATGCGGTAGAAAAGGCTAGTTTTACATAAGAATAAAGACTTTTTCGTTTTTGTAAGGCTCGTCGGTCACAGACAAAAATTTTAAAAATCTTTTTCCCCTAGAGCAAGGTATGCTATTTTTTCCCCGCTCTGGTACGCTACAATGACGGACTTTTTGAGCAAGAGGAGTGAAAAGGTTATATGGTGGCGTATACAATGGAAATAATCTGAAAACTGAAATTTATGGGTTTATTAACCGATTTCAAAAAGAGGAGCTCGTGGCTAAGTAATAACAGCCGCACGGGTCGATCCATCAGGTTAATCTACGCTTGCAGGGGTTGGTCCGTGGATGGGTGACCATATTTACATGCCGAGACTCCTCCGTGCCTTGGAAAGCTCGTTAAACCGTTGGTCCCGGCTGTCATTCGTGGATCGTTGACAGTCGTTATGGGTCGTCAGAAGCCCGAAAGTCTGACAACCACTTAGTCTTACCAAGGGGTACCTATCGTATTACCCAGTTACTGGAGGTCAGATAGGCAGTCGCTCCAAAAAATTCTGGTATTCAGCTGCATCCGGATAGACTGGAAGCCGACTCCAACACAGTTGGGAAAAGGCTAGGCAGATTGATTAACCCACTTCAAAAAGGATGTCGTCAATCTGTCTGTAGGTATCGTATATTCCCGTGTAACTCCCGACACTGATTGAAAGAGTATTCTCCTAAATTGATCACGTTTAAAGGTCTTATGAAGACGTTGGGAGATAGACTAGACATAATTGGAACTTTTCAACGGATAATAACAAATATCTGCTGTGTATTGTTTCTGCCATTTAAAATGAACGAGTATTATGTTTATATGAGACACTTTTTCATCATCATACATCTCCTCGCCTGCGGTAAAAGTGCACCAATTTGTGGTGGAGACTACAGAGAAGGATAGGGGAAAGTAACCAGTGACGTTTGTATTAGTTAACGTCATAAAAATGGGTGATATCCTTACCAAAAACGTAAATGGAAATAACCGTGCTTTGGTGTCGCGCAGTCGACTAAACGGGGACAGATAAAATAATTGAGATCGTTATGGGTGCCAAGGACTATGGAGATGAAAGAAAATTTAATAAGATCCTTGCTATGAATGCAACTTGACAAGTCGTCAAAGTAAATTATTTATTAGGTACTACATAATGAGTTTTTTTAAATCAACTTTAAAATAATGGGAGGGGTTCTTAATTCATCTGTAAGTATATTTTTCATTATTATGTTTGGGCATAACTTCTTTGTTTATGAACAGATGATAATACTTACTTTTGTTTTGTTTTTAGAATTGCTTCAAAGTGGTCCTATTTAGACTTTGCACACTGAAGGTCTACCAAGGAACTCCTCAAAATAAAATACCAAAATTTGCTATTTCATATAAGTAATAATCTTTATTTCTCTCTTCACAAAGGTTCACATAGTTATAAACATAGAGACATCAATTATTGCGTTTTGACAAAAATGCATAAAATATGATCTTTTGTGAGAGACTGGCGTCCATAATAGGATGCCCTGTGTGACGGATCCCCAGGCTCTCAGCCCGAATTTAATCTAATGAACATAGCAATGATCTTGTGCACTGGGCGATGTAGTCGCTAAGCGACAAAGCAATTTAAAAACAAAAAAAAAACAATGATCAATTTCCAAACTCTAGACTTATTTACAATAGAATTGTTTATTGATGAAGGGGAAAAAAACAGACATGTTTCAATAAATTAAAAAAAAAAAACAGTGGCACTCCAGGAGTGCCGACAGAAGTGAAAACTTAAAAAAAAAATCGACACCACGGTAATCAACGCATTGATGTCGTCACAGTGTCGCGAAATCAATGGTTTAGTCCCATCTCAAAAATGCCCAAGGCGCCTAAAGAAGTTTTCACTTTAAAAAAAATGGTATAGTGTAATAGGGTGAAGTGTGAGGATAGGTAGAATGATGGTGTGAAACACCCTACACACCCACGTGTGTAGGGTGTTTATTACAGTTAAGAACCCGAAATTATCTGATCAACAAAGAGTAGCTGCTCCGTGGCATCATAATCGTAGTAAAATTTTTGTAACTGTATTTAATGTGTAGTGATTTTGTTAGGTTTATGACAAACCCAAAACGAATTGGTACGTAACTATGATCAAGGACGTGCTGGATTGGACTGGATTTATAACGTCACTAAATGAATTTTGAATATGGGGGGCAAAGAGAAAATAAAAAAAAAAGGTTTGCAAACTGTACTGTGTGACATATCAAATGAACGGGCTTGCTGCGTGAACCCCAATTTAAAAAAAAAAATTAAAATAAATAAATTTAAAGATATTTAAGAAAAGAGATGAAAATTAACCATTCCCCCCTCCCTTATTTATGTATGTTCTTAGATATTTTGATCAATTCTTTTCTTCATTTGTTAGTGGAAACCTGCGCGGTGGTCCCCTAAATTTTACTAACTTTGTATAATTTTTGATTTAATGCATTTGGTGTGTGTGTTTACGATGTTATAAAACTACGTGTGACTGTTGTTAACATAGCATGTTAGTAGTATACGAATATGTGTGGCGTAGGTACCACAGCAAAAAAGTAAAAAAAATGACAACCGACTATAACAAAAAAAAAAACACTTCAAAGTGAAAAATTAATTTAATTTTGGAAGTCGGAGGCAGTAAACGAAAGTACAGAACCAAAGACACCGTCTTTTTTACATTAAAATATGGTTTTGGTGGGAAATATTTTTGGGTTATGAGGTCTGAGTAAAAATGTATAAAATCAATTTAGATTTACAAGGAGTATATTTTACGAATGTCGTTTCTTATACACACAATATACTCTACAGAAGGCGTCTCCAGCAGTTATTTCCAGATAGGTATAACCCCATCATCAGGGATGTCACCGTTGCCGTTGCTCCGCCGGAGATTTGGTAAAAAATCGAGGCCCCGCCGGAGAAAAATTACATGGGGGGCGCGCCGGTGAGGAACGGTGACGACGTAGGCATCATCACGGAAGTCACTGTTCTGACATTTGATTACACTCACGATTACCATGAAAACCAACACGAGTAATTTAAAAAAAAACATCTTTTGTGAGCTTATTTGGACGTTCACCGGATGACTGATTTTTAAATAGGCCGTGTTTGCATATTTATACAAAGTACGACAAATCAATTGGCTACACCAATATTTTTTTATTTCTTATTTGTTTCAGTGGTAGGTAATGATTTCTTCACCAATATATTTGTTACTAGCGGTCGCCCGCGGCTCCGCCCGCGTGGATGTCGGTTACCGCTGTAAAAAGCCTACCCAGGAAAGACACGGTCAGCAAAATGATTCCCAGGTCAATTCACAGACATCGACACTAACATCGACGACGCAGTCATTATCCGCAGGCTGCATAGATTGTCTTTATGTGGATGTTAAAGTTGTTAATGATGAAAATATTTAAATGTAATTAATACTAAGTTTTCACTTCTGCCGGCAGTCCCGGAGTGCAACCCGTTGTTTTAGGATAGATAACTAAAACGATTATTGTAGAGCTTCTCTATAAACAACATTTGACGTTAAATTATTTTCAGGTAACAAAATATACTGATGGTCGGGAGCCCCGACCCGTGATAGGGCAACGTAAAGTTGCCCATGCGTAAAACATTCTTTTCGTAAATCAATTCCTACTAATTTGAATTTAAAAGTGGGCATAAAATTACCTTCCCTGATTTCTTTTGCGCCAAACGAAGTCATTTGAAAAAGACTATTGTATTTACGCATGTTTGTTAAAAAATGACCAGATAATGGATGGTTATGAGTTAAAAGATTTTTTATTGGTTGTGGCGGCTCCTGAAGGTTAGGAAGACAAACTTTACCTGAAGCACAGCACATACCATTAGGTTCGTCCGCCCATTTCTTGGCAGAGCAGTTAGAGCAGATCTTATTCATGACTCCGATTTGGACGGACGCTTGTTGTGCATAATCAACCTGCGGATCATATCTGAAAGCCAGTCTGTTGCTGTTAGCTAAAATTCGATTGCGAACTGTATTTGTGGACAACTGTTGTCTCTCTGCCTGAGCTCTAAATTGCTGCAAACGCTCGTCACTCGACTCTCTTTCGCGCAACTGAGAGGTCCTTAAATTTTGTTCATGAAGACGTTGGGAACGCTCCAGCCTCGACTCTCGTGCACGTAACTCAGAGGTTCTCAGATTTTGTTGTGCAATGCGTTGCGAACGTTCGACACTCGACTCTCGTGCGCGTACCTGAGAGTTTCTCTGATTTTGTTCAGCAAGGCGTTGTGAACGTTCGACACTCGACTCTCTTTCGCGCAACTGAGAGGTCCTTACATTTTGTTCATGAAGACGTTGGGAACGCTCCAACCTCGACTCTCGTGCACGTAACTCAGAGGTTCTCAGATTTTGTTGTGCAAGGCGTTGCGAACGTTCGACACTCGACTCTCGTGCGCGTACCTGAGAGTTTCTCTGATTTTGTTCAGCAAGGCGTTGTGAACGTTCAGGTGAAGATTCTCCCATACGACGTATTCTTGCTGCCCGTGCTTGAGAACTATGTTTAGAAACTTGAGACCTGGCTCTCTTAGGCATTTTCAAATGTTTAAGAAAATGTTAATAGCGTGTAATATTCTTGCTCTGAAAAAAACTGTTGTATAGCCCTGAAAAGAACTGTTGTTTAGCCCTGAAAAGAACTGTTGTTTAGCTCTGAGAAGAACTGTTGTTTAGCTCTGAGAAGAACTTTTGCGTAGGTGTAGTTTTAAGAACAAAATCTAAAAAAAATCGCACGAAAATTATTAGACTTTGCGCACGACCGCTGCGTAGGGAGCCGACCTCGCGTCTGAGCCGCGCGCGTACCTTACTCATAGATCTAAACTCCCCTCCCGCACGCGCACCCCGTCTTGGTGACGCCCACTTCGCAACGGGCCGTGCAGCAGAAATCGTATTATTTTAATTTCGCCATAACTTTAAAACCAAACGTCCAATTTTAATCATTCAGACCAAATATTATCTACATAAACTGTACTTAGTGATGAAATAATTTATTTTGATAAGGATTATAGCATGAGTAAAATAAATGCGTTTAAATGTAGTCCAAAAAAAATTCAAGATAAAAAAATAAAAAAATGGTTGTTGTCCCTCACTCGACATAGATAGGTATAGTGTGTCGAGAACTTTTTTGTAGATATTTATAAGATCTAGAATTAATTAGAACATTTTATGGTTCTATCTTTTATAGTTTAGGCAGCGTACGCAAAATAAGTAACTTTTCTGGTTGATTTTTTACACCTTGTGTCCGAAAACCCCAAATATCTTACGGAACCCTATTTTTTTCCAAAATAAAATTTAGCCTATGTTACTCGTGGATAATGTAGCTTTCGAATGGTGAAAGAATTTTTAAAATCGGTCCAGCAGTTTTTGAGCCTATTCATTACAAACAAACAAACAAACAAACAAAGTTTTCCTCTTTATAATATTAGTGTAGATGATTATGACTGCAGTAAACCAGCTCAAATCAATTTATCTGAGTTTGATGTATCCAATTGTTCCGTTAGAGTGTGTTCAAGCTTCAAGCTAAGTAAACTACATACGTTTTGCTGCGGATAGACATGGGCTCGTACCTACACTGTACAGGCGTTGTTGTCGCGCGACTTTTATGAGGCATTTTTGTGTCGGTTTTCCTTTTTTTGGGTTTCGTACTTTAAAAGGAAAAACCGAAACCCATAAAGAATCAATTCGTTATCCGTCTGTCTGTCTGTCTGTCAGTTTTTCACGACCCTTTTTCTCATGCGTGGATATATTAAGTTGAAATTAATTCGTACTCGGAGGTCTACGGTCCCTTGGAGCTCTAAAAATCAAGCTTCTAAATAAACGCAAAAAAAGGCCGTTTAAGCGAAATATTTTAATTCTCACAAATAAATCAAAACGTCTACCCTATAGGGTACTTTTCGTTGACCTAGAATCATGAAATTTGACAAGAAGCAATGTCTCACCGCACAATTAAAGGAAAAAGTCCGAAAATCTTTAATTTGTAGTTACATCACATTTTTTTTGCGATTACATACATACTTTTGCAGTTGGAGAATTTTTGACCATGACGTATATCGATATACGGGAGAACATTGGTTTTCAACTACAATGTTTTTTTGGGATAAATTCATCCCAACTACGGAACCCTTCATTGTGCGTTTTCCAACACACACTTGGCCGGTTTTATTATTAAATGAAGATTAGGAGTGTATCGGCTAGGGCTGCGCAGGGTAGGCCGCGCAGGCCATTAACGGTTAGGTAGAAAGTAAAACAGCTAGACAAGTTAATACATATATTTTCCACACTGTACTAGTTGGAGATTACACGGCTAGGTCGCGGTAAGGTCACACTGATTTGTTCTGAGCACTAACACAGTAAAATTGGAAGGGTACCGTCCTTGGTAGCATGTGGTAGACGCGGGGACCTGCTCAGCACAGGCTCCGCTGTAGGCCGGACGGCCCTAGCACGTGGTAGTACACGTCCGCTGCCGTAGAGGTCGCCTGTCAGCACAGGCTCTCGGCGGTAGGCAGGCTTAGCATGTGGTAGTAGACGTCAGCAGTCGTAGAGCTCGCCTGTCAGCACAGGCTCTCTGCAGTAGGCAGGCCTTCGTCAGACCTCAGTAGCGTGCAGTAAGCCACGCATGCGAGCAGCGTGCAGAATTGGGTAAGAAGTATTTTCTTCAGCCCGAACTGAGAGCCCTGGAAGCGCCATAGGGAGCGCATGTTAGATGCGGTGCAAATATCAGCAAGCCGCATGCGATGTGCTAGCTTCTTCCCCTTTCTAAGCCAAGGAACGGTGTGGGAAGCATGGTAGGTGAAGCTCAATACATCGCAGCGGCTTACAGGCAGAGAGTTTGCAAACATAGCGTGGCACATTGACAGATGTAAAATGAGGTTAAGTTTGGCGAACACGCGAGCATAAAACACAATGCAATTATGACCATAGCAGATGGCTCGCTGATCGCTTGTAACACACAGTGAGGCCCTACACAGCCTAGATGCAGTAGCAATACATACATAGTACCATCTCCTGTGCACCGGATAACCCCCAGCCGCGTGTCCGACATTGACATACGGGAAATCAGAAACTACTTAGGTGATGAAATCAATATAGGTTATCCGGTGCAGAGGGTCTAGTATAAATACCAAAGTAATGTGGAACTCACCCTAGGTCGGGGCACAAGTAATCCTGATAATCAAAGAATACCTTCCTTTGTGTAAGCCAGCGGAAGTCGAAATGACCGAGCGTCCCTTGAATATTAGTGATGTACCACGTTTTTAGTGATGTGGTTAGTTACTTACTAATTGTGATTAATTACGGTTGAGACCTCACACAACGCTACAGGAGGTTTGGTGACGGTCCTAATAAATTCCGATACATAATTTCAAATTACAATGTAACGAACTGATTCAATTTTAAATTAACACTTGTACTCGAAGAATATTTAAAACGCAACAGTACTCTGTGAAATCGTCAGTAATTTTCTATTGTCACAAGTGGTCACAACGAACGCTGCTAATAGAAACCGAGAATGTTGAAGTTACTTGTTCTTCTTGTTTTCGTAGTCAACATGGCGAGTATTGACTGTCAGGATCACGATACTGATGACCAGCCAGACTACATTCCTCATAGGCGTGCGGATCTTCCTCAAGCACTTTGGTGTCGGCCACCTCCTGGCACCCTCAGAGACAGCGAAACCGGGGAATGTGTAAAGATGTTTAGAAGATATGGTTTTATTTCTCAAAGACGCGCGGATCTTCCTCAAGCAAGTTGGTGTGTGCCGCCACCTGGCACCCTTAGAGACAGTGAAACCGGGGACTGTGTAAAGATTTTTAGATGATCTGGTTCGACAAGGTTTGTCCTTCACGCACTGTGAGATGAATGGGGTATTTATGCTGGCCAGAGAATGCAGTTGTTTGAAATGTAATTCCATGGCTGTGTCGTTATAATTTGATTAATTAGGGAATTTAAGAGTTAATGCATGTTATTTAATATAAAATATAATGTTAGTTTATGTCAAATGGTTTTACATTTTATTTTAGCCTACGGCTTTAGATAACCATTTCTTTTTATTGGAATCTGTTCAATATAATGGTTTAGACAAGCCCAAATATGAAAATGGGAAGATTTTCTGTTCGACTGAGGGGTTTATAGGGATTTTGTTTTTTGGACTACATATTTTTACAAGAAGTGATCAATAATGATAAAATTAAAAATACAATTTTGAATGACAACGTATTTTATTCTTCAATTGAATATAGGTACAAAGTTAAGAGACTTTTAAAAGTTATATCGATGATTATAGGTAAAATATGTACGTGTGTTATAAAATAAATAAAAAATTTAAATTGTAGTTTAAAAAATAAAACACGCTTTTTACACAAATTAAAAATTGTAAAATAATTCAATTGAATTGTACTTAGTTATGATATGAGTACCAATGCAGATTGTCCCTTCTTTTATATCTAATGATTTAATTGGCACTTGTTAGCTGTGTGTAGTTTCTGACCGTGTTGACCATAACGTACTTTTATTTTATTTTATTATATTCGGGAAACTTACAGCTAACTTACACAGTGTTCTTAAATTATATAAAATTGAAGGCCATTTACAAGTTTCCACTGATAAACACGTGACATAAAAAAGTGAAAAAAAAAGGTCGGTACAAAATACCCATTAAACATAAATTAGGAAAAAAAAATAGCACACGATAAATTACAAACTAAAAATCAGTTTTGCTAACAATTACTTTTCCGTAAAGAAGCTTTTTACCAACAAATGCTTAAGCCGAGAAACACTGGTGTTGAATATATCCAAATCATGTTCACCAGACAGTTTATTGAAACGTCTGCACGCACGGATTAGAAATGAATTCTGCCTGTACGCGGACTTGGAATGAGGGACATGCAACAAACTAGGTTTGCGAAAAATTTTGCAGTGTGTTACTAACCCTAAACTACCTAACAGCTCAGGGCAATCTATGGTACCATTTGCGATTTTAAGTAAATACGTCATATCTGCAATGCGTCTGCGCTCATGAAGTGGTAAGATGTGAAACCTTTTACATCGCGCTGTATAATTGGGAGTATATTTCCTAGTTTTGTACTGCAAAAAACGTAGGAACCGCTTTTGAATTCCCTCAATTCTGTCTATATAAATATTATAATTAGGGTTCCACACTTGCGAGGCGTACTCCAAATGGCTGCGGACAAAAGCACAATAAAGAATTTTAAACGTTTTTACGTTTTTAAAATCAGCCGATAACCTAAGTATAAATCCAAGTGCTCTGGAAGCTTTATTAACAATGTTTTCGATGTGTGCATCAAAAAGCAATTTAGAGTCAAACGTTACTCCCAGGTCCCTGATAACGCTTATCCTATTTATAATAGTACTATGTAACTTATACTGAAACGTGATTGCATGTGGTTTGCGTGTGTAAGTACTAACAAAACATTTAGAAACATTCAGTTCAAGTTTATTAAGGAGACAATAATTTTGAAGTCCATCTAAATCCCGCTGTAAACCAAAACAGTCGGAAAGTTCCGATATGGGGCATAAAATTTTCATGTCGTCGGCATAAAGAATTATTTTGGAACGGGTAAAGCACGAACCAATGTCATTTATAAAAATAATAAAAAGTAAAGGACCCAAAAGGGATCCTTGTGGTATTCCCGAGGGTATTTTAACAATTACAGAACTGTAACCATTTAGTACGACTGTTTGACAGCGATTCTCAATATAAGATGTAAACCATCTGAATAAATCGCCTCTAATACCCACTGCAAGCAGCTTACGTAAAAGGATACTGTGGTCTATACGGTCAAATGCTTTGCTGTAATCAGTGTAGACCACATCCACTTGAGAGGGTTCTGACATGGTGGAGGACAAGTAGTTGGAACAGATAAGCAAATTGGACACAATAGACCTGTTTTTTAAGAAGCCATGTTGACAGGTATTAAGTGATTGTTTTATAGCACAATAAACTGAAGAGTAAACAATTTTTTCCAAAACCTTTGCAAACAAGCAAAGCTTAGATATGTAGTTCTCCACGTTGTCTTTAGGGCCTTTTTTATGTACGGGGGTAATAAAAGCTGTTTTCCAAAAATGTGGCACCACTCCCTCACCAAGAGAACGCCGAAATATTAAGGTAAGTGGGAGAGTTAAGCTTTGAGCGCATTGAATTATAAATATAGCAGGAATCCCATCAGGCCCTGCTGACTTATTCACGTTAATAGCCTGTACTTAAACATAAACTTACGTACGGTTACTAACTTGCATACGGAATAAGAGGAAACACATCTTATTTAATCGAATCTTATCTTCGTAATAGGCAGCAAATAACAAAAGTTAATAGAATATGTAAAAAAACCGAAATAACGTATAAATCTAGCCAAAGGACTGTATCATATGGAGTCCCACAGGGCAGTGTACTTGGGCCGCCCCTATTCATTATCTATATTAATGACTTTCCAACAGCACCAACTTACCCAATGACAATGTTGGCAGACGATAGCACTTTATTTTTTAATAGTGACGAATTAAGCACCTTAGAGACGAAAATTAATTCTAACATGAAATCGGTCGTAGATTGGCTGCAAAATAATAATTTAATAATATACTTATACAAGACAGTAATCATGAAATTCCAACAAAGACCAAATCATAACTTAGTGGTATTAAATATTAGATTTAATGACAAAATTATTAATGAGACCAATGTGACAAAATTTCTTGGATTAAATATTGAAAACTTAGTCAATATTCCTATGCCATGCATGTTAAGCAAATTTTGGGGTAATGCCACAGGCCTTGATATGGTATTTAAATGCCAAAAAAGATGTATAAGAGCTATTTGTAATCTGCGAACCACCGACAGTTGCAAGCCTTATTTTAAACATATGAAAATCTTTGCTATGCCCCTTATACTTAGATAAAACAGCTATGTTTGTTAAAAATAACATGTATAGATTTTGTAGACAAGTCAGCGTCGATGTGACCAGTTAAATTTAGTTGGATCTAGAACCGCATTATTTAAGAAAATCATTTTTGTAATGGCTCCAAAAATTTATAGTAAAATTACCAAAATGCATAAGAAGTGTAGAAAAAGTTTGGCCAGTTTAAAAGTAAATTATTTTTATTTCTAGTAGAGAAGACCTATTACTCCATAGTAGATTTTTGAAATGATAATATAAATTAACGGCTATTGACAATTTATTTTATATTTTGACATTTATCTACATTATAATATATTAGAAACTGACTTAGACTTTTGAAATCATTTATTTAATCTTAATTAATTCTTTTGATTATTATCATTGCATGTTATAAGTACTTATTAAATTATATACCAATTGCATTGGTAGAACATTGAGATCACGCTAAAATGTATATTTTTAAGACATTATTGTACCATGTTCACAAATAAAGTTTGATTTGATTTGCGTTTTGATTTTTTTTTATTTGTTTTGTCAAAGGGCTTAATTTTTTTTTCGAAATTCAATTTAATTAGGTATTTTACAATTTTAGTTCGTGTACAAACCATGCGTATATTTATTTAATTTTTAATGTGTGGGTTTTAATGTGTAATATTTTAATGAATAATTTTTATGTGTAATTTGAAGAATAATTTCTATGTAATTTGTAGTGATGATTAATATGGGAATAATTTCCTGAAATAAATGATTAATAATAAAAAGCGTGTTTTTTGTTTTTTTTTCAACTACATTTTTAATTTTTACTTTTTAGTCTAGTATATTCTTAATTTAGTTATAAGACAGTCTAAAGTCAACGAAGTTATGGCTTGAATGGTTTACTAGTAGCCACTAAAGAAATTCACTATCCACCTCCTGACTCCATCATCAGACAAGCTCACCATAAGTTACACTTTTTAACTGATTCCAAAACAGGAACAATTCTACATAGTTATTATTATAAAGCGCCTCCATTAATAAATAAAGATAAAAAAAGTTATGTTCAATAATGATAAAATTAAATATACAATTTCGAACAACAACGTGTTTTATTCTTCAACTGAATCTATACATAAATATTTTGTATAGTTGCTTTTCATGTTTGTCTGTATGACCGCGTTGCTCTTCTAAATCACGCAATAGATTTTGATGAGGTTTTCACCATCGTTTAGAGAATTTATTCCAGAAGGTTTATGTGTGTAATATGTTTCATTAAGTTGTAAAATCCGTGCGAAGCAGGAGCGGGTCACTAGTATTACATAGCTATATTATAGCCGATGATTTAGGTAAAATACGTACGTGTGTATTCAAATTTAATAAATTAATTTGTATTAATATTATTTTTAAAAGCAGTGTGGTGTCCTCCCGGCACCCTCAGAGACGGCGTCTCTGATGAATATAAATTCTGGCAATCTGCAGTATTTAGTACAAAATTAATGCTTAATAATGTAACAATTAAATTTAATCATTTCAAAATAATTTAAAATAGGCCTAGGTAGGTAACATAAATTAAAAAATATGGGTCTGCTAACCCACAATAACACCACAATCATAAGTTATGTATTTATTAAATTAGTAGTCACACGTGTTGTCAACTCAACTCAAAGCATTTATTTCAATTAAACCATTTACAGGCACTTTTGAATTGTCAAGGAATCGGTCAGTCAGAAATAGTTATGAAGCTAATTGCCCATTCCAAAGCGTAGTTGGTACCTATGGAGAAGAACGGGCAAGAAACTCCACGGACACTCTTTTAAATAAAAAATTGTTACAAAATATTGGTTACATCATTCATGTTGAAATTATACATGTGAGAACAATGTAGAAAGACGTGCACGTTAGAAACGTCCGTAATAAAAAGATAAAACAAAGAACAATTCAAAAAATTAAAATAAAATAAAAATAAGCCCTGGCAGCTAAGAGATGACCAGTCCCAACTGACGGCGCCCGTTCACGAACATGACGCATGGATTAGCACCATTCAGCTCAACCATTTTGAAGGGAGCTAAATGATCCAACATACGCGCCACCATCAGCGAAACATTTGAGTGAGCATGACATACTCACAGCCGCCAGGGCACATTCAAGTCAATGCAAGACATACATATTACCCGGTAAATGGTAACTCTTTAGTACATAGTACTCACACCTGTGCTATGCAATTATATAATACAATGGAGATTGAGTTTATACAATGCAAAGATAGTCTTACAATCTTCAGCAGCTCCAACAGTATTTGCAAATGTTAATCAATTAGTTGTGGAGCAGGACCAGCATTGAGCCAAGCATTTTTATCAGCGATGTAATCCCCCAACGTATAATATGCCTGCCTGCATAGTGTGCGTTTTATACAAGATTTGAATTTCGTCTCATTCAGTTGAAGTATGTGGGGAGGAATTTTATCGTAACATTTTAAACAGTATCCCATGAAAGATGAATCTACTTTAGCCAGTCTGAAACCTGGTTAAACTAATAGGTCCCTATTTCTTGTACTATAATTATGTCTATCACCTCTTTTGCTAAAAATATGTAAATTCTTTCTTACGTACATGATGTTTTCATAGATATATTGACAAGGTACCGTCATGATGTTAATATCCTTAAACAGTTTCCTTAGAGAATCGCGCCTGCGGAGATAATATATGGCTCTGATCGCTCTTTTCTGCAGAATAAAAATTGACTCGATGTCTGCAGCCCGTCCCCACAGTAAAATACCGTAAGACATAATACTATGAAAGTAGCTAAAATAGACTAGCCTCGCGGTATCTACATCAGTAAATTGACGGATTTTTCTGACAGCATATATTATGCTGTTGAACTTAGCCGTCCTGCAAGAGATGTTAAATGAGGACCCCATTGCAGCCTTGAGTCGAGCGTGATCCCTAGGAAAACAGTTTTATCGACGAATTCTAGTTTCTCTTGATTCAATACTATCTCACAATCACTACTTTTGACATTTGTTAAAGGAAATTTTATTCACTTAGTTTTTTTTCCATTTAATAAATTCAAAAGTCATTTATTCAAATTAGGCTGAGAATCAGCACTTTTTGAACGTCAAAATTACATAAGACAGTCCCCCAAAAACGCCCACCCTTCACCACTTCCTAGTGCCTTAATGAATGAATACTAAATTATTAGCAGTGAACCAATTTTGGACCTGCAGTAGGGCGTTATTTACGTCGTTAAAATTTGTAGCACGTCTATCTACCTTAAAAATTAAAGAAGTATCGTCAGCAAATAACACCATTTGTGGTTGATTTTTTAATAAATGGAGTAGATCATTTATATACACTAAGAAGAGGAATGGACCCAATATCGAGCCTTGTGGCACACCTATTTTTACTTTTAAACCTAGTGAATTGATACCGTTTATTTGAACTTGCTGTTGTCTATCATTTAAATAAGATTTTACTAAATTGAGTGCAAGTTTTCCAAGTCCGTAATGCTCAAGTTTTAAGAGTAAGGTTTCGTGATCGACGCAATCAAATGCTTTGGAGAGGTCACAAAAGATCCCTATGGCGTCTTGAGCCTCTTCCCACGCGTTAAAAATGTGTCTTAATAGGGTTACACCGGTTGTATGTTAAGAGACGTGATTTAGCCTATTTAACATTGTTCGGATTATGTTAGTTTACATTTAGAATAAGATATTTTAGGGTTCCGTACCTCAAAAGCAAAAAACGGAACCCTTCTTTACTTCGAATCTAATGAACCGATTAAGTTGAAATTTTGTACACATATGTATTTCTGTGACCCAAACACGAATGTGTAATGTAAATAAATGAATTTGGAATATAGGAGTCACTTTAGAGGGGCAAACAAGAAAAAAAAAAAAGTTTTGCTAACAGTACCGTGTGACATACCATGAAAGTCCTTGTTGCGAAAATCTTAAACGTTTTTTTTTATAATTTTAAAATAAACACTTTTAAAGATATTTAAGAAATTCAGTGAAAATTGACCATTCCCCTTATCTCCGAAACAACAGGACCAAAGATTTTGAAAAAAATACATAGTAAGGCTCTTTTCTCATAGATTACAGGAAAACCTATAAGAAGTCTATGGTCTTAAAATGACATGGTAAATCTCTAAATATTGTGCGTACAAACTTACATTTGCAGTTGGAATGTATGGGTGAACAAGTGTTTCAACTACAATGTTAAGTTTGTTCTTGGGATAAATAAATTCATCTCAACTACGAGACCCTTCATTTTGCGTAGTCCGACACGCACTTGGCCGGTTTTGTTCAAAATTAAAAATCAAAATTAACCTGTTAACTTGTATTAACCTTTTTTCTGTTAATAAAGACCTTTAAAAATCAATAAAATCAATGCAATGCAATACTAATGTCTGCTCGCCTAATTAGACATCAAGCTTTACCTAAGCGAGTTCGTTTAATTATGAAATAATACTCCGTATCTCTCCCAAATATGATTGTTATTTACATGCCGCAGACGCGAGAATGTTGCTGCTAACTGAAATATTTTATAATGTGCCATAACTCAGCCGTAGTAACAATATTCACACGTGCCCGAATGTGGTTGTGGAACCATGGACCGCATAGAACGTCAAAATATAGGAAAACGGCTCCTTTCTATGCCGCGACCGGCGGTCGCCGCGGTCCCTCAAACGCATGCAGGCATGGGAAAATTATCGTACCATTCAATCTTACTGCATAGTGCTGCTATTTTATTAGATCACAGACCATAAAATCAGTTTTTTTCTAACAGGCGAATTGCCATAGATAAATCCAACGCAAGAGTCAAGCGCTGTAGATATTCGAAATTCTAATTCAAGTCATTTATTCAAACTAGGCTGAGAATCAGCACTTTACGAACGTCAAAATTAAACGCCATCGAAACGCTTTTAAGCGATTGGATCTTGTCTAGGCTCTTCGATCTTCTTAAAGTTTTCTTACATTCACCAGTGACGCCATTTCTGAAGGTGCTAGAAATACACGAGTCTGCGTTTAGGTCCGCGCGTCTGTGAGGAATGGCTTCTTCTTGGTCATCGCTGTCGTGATCCTGACAGTTAAAACCCACCATGTTGACTACTGAAACAACAAGGACTAGTAGCTTCAACATTCTCGGTTTCTACTAACAGTGTACCTTGTGATTTTCAAGATTATTGAATTAGATTTAACGGTGGTATATTTAGGTATATGACTTGAGTACTTATTGCAACGAACCGATTTAATTTTAAATGGGTACGGTACCATTTAAAATTAAATCAGTTCGCTATGTTATAATTTGCAATTATTTGAATTTATTTCAGTGACTTTGGTATCTTTAAAAGTAGGTAGCTACACACGACTACACATCAATCTATACATTTCCAGTATAAACTGACCTCGCATTGAACGGAAATCCTATATAATGTGAGATCAGCATAAACTGGAAATGTATAGCTTGATGTGTAGCCGTGTGTACTAGGTAGTCGGTACCTAAGTAATGATTTTTTTACTAATTGTATAGTATTATGTGCCTGTTATAGAGAAAGGTATTAATTAGTTCAAATAAATATAGTCCAGTCTAGATAGCAAAAAGTTGAGTTGATTGATATTTATTAGTAACCCAATCTTTGATGCTGGAACATGAAATATATTAACCTCTCGAATGCCGTAATTACAGACACAATTAAAAAACCATTGTGTCTCGTGTAGATCTACGTTCCGGCATACCAAGGGTTAATGGCATGGTAAACCAAAATCCTAACTATAATATTATAAATGGCAAAGTGAGTTTGTTTGTTACGCTTTTACGCTAAAACGGCTTAACGGATATGGATGAAGGTACATGGGTAGACAATGACCTGGGTTAGAATTACCTATGGGATATATTTATCCCGATATTCCCACGGGATCGAGACATATGCGGATAAAACCGAGGCTGTGCAGCTAGTAGTAAAATAAATCAATAATTTTGGCCCAATTCTAAGACCCTGTAGTACACACGGCTACACATCAAACTATACATTTCCAGTTTATGGTGATCTCGCATTGTATAGGATTTCCGTAAAACGCGAGGTCAGTTTACATTGGAAATGCATAGCTTGATGTATAGCCGTGTGTACTTCCTATGAAATTGTATATTTAAACTAAAATTCAGTAAAGTGAGTACTATAATAATTTAAGGCATAACTCAAAACAAATTATGTTTCTAAGATTTTTCAATAACATAAATCTAATTGTAACTTAATAATGTATTCTCGTGGTTTATACTGTCAAAAACTAGAATATCCTACTAAGAAAAATGAGAATAATGGTCTGTGATACCATATAAATACAGTATTACTAAATTTAAAATGAAAGTCTTCCTTTGAAAGACGACTTTCATATTAAATTAAATAATACTACCAAGTAAATGGCTGCAGATGGTATCTATAGGCAAATGAATTCAGTGCTTACGAAATAACATTTCTTACTAAGGAATACTTTAATTTTAAATTAAATAATATTATCTCACTATATGTTGTTCTTAGTAAGTAACTTTATTTTACCTGCAATGGTTGATATAATAAAATTGGATTAAAGATACAATTGCATACAGTACAGTATGATAAATTGATTCGTACTAACTGTTCTAACGATTATTGGCGTGAATAATAACATTTATTATAGAAATAAGCATTACTGAAATAAATTCATATAATTGCTAAATAAAATGTAACGAATAGATTTAATTTTAAATTGGTACTCGAACTATATAAATCACCATCCACTACCATCAAATCGTCAGTGATTTTCAAAAATCACAAGGATCTACTGAATTACGCTGTTAGTAGAAACTAAGAATGTTGAAGTTACTTGTTCTTCTTGTTTTAGTAGTCAACATGGGGGGTATCAACTGCCAGGATCACGACAGCGATGACCAGAAAGACTACAATCCTGACAGGCGTGCGTTTCTGCCAGCAGACTGGTGTCCTCCTGGCACTTTCAGAAACAGCGCCACCGGTGATTGTGAGGAAGATTATATAAGATCTGGTATCTCTGCCGAATGTCCTCCCGGTACTGTGAGAGTTGGTGACATATGCGTGCCGGAAGATACTAGAAGATACTTTGGCGATAATTGTCCTCGCGGTCTTATTTGTTAGCCTAATAATACTTAGTTGATTTATTTCTCATGTCGGTGTCACTCATAATCGCCTTTTTAATATCTGTATTTAACTGGCATGCTGTGACAGTTGTCATTATGTTATGCCAACTGTCTATTTCATTTTGATGAATACACTTCATATTTAACGGTCGAACTGAAAGGATTAAATCCGAATATTTCAACGCAATCTTTGTTTTATTCAAGTAAACCTGCACTGTTATATATTTCTAGCAAAAACGCTCACATTTTAAAGTTTTCGTTACACGTGCGTTATTTCGTTTTTTTTTTTAACGCAACTTGAGGGAAGATGGAAATGTGACACTGTTTTTTTTTTTTTTTTTTTTTTTTTTTCCCTGTTGCCGGGGGCCACGATGTCCCCATCGGTTTTCTTCGAACCCCCGGCAGGCATTGGCCCTAACGGACCCCGTCAATTCTGCTGACATCTCTTTGAGGCGCGCGTGGAACACAACGCGCCGTCGACCCGGGCTTGGTCCTTACCGGACGGCGAGCTACCCATTGCTCACCGTCCGCAAGCCCGCGCCTACGGTGGCCGGAAATCGGCTCGCGATTCCCGCCCCGGGCGTCTCCTCCTGCGGCGGTTAGGGGCGTGAGGGCGCGAAATTTGCCTCTCCCTCACGCGTTCCGCCTCCTCCTTTGCGAGCATTACCGCTTCGCAGAAGGAGGTGACGGCCTGCCATTTCCTCTCGCTCCGTACCATGGCCTGAACCAGGGCCGGACGCGAGAGATCACCGCCGCCGATCGCCTCCACGAGGACACGGCGTTGCTCCGCCCAAGCCGGGCAGACCTCCACCGTATGAAATGTGACACCCAAGGAGACAACCGACCGTCAAAATTCGTTTTCAAATAAAAGAAAACGACACGATCGTAAAGAAAAAAGAAAGAAAGTAGATTAGCGAATGAAGATACAGACACTAATCTTTCGTGTGTGCGAAAGAGCCGTTCTCGGGAGCATCGGAAGCATCATCATCAGCAACATAGGAGTGACAGTAGCCGAAGCAGTGATCGTGATCATCATAGGCGTCATCGAAAAAGCAGCAGCAGCCGAAGCAATCACAGTGGGCGTCATGGCTGGCGCCGTAAGAGTGGAAGCAGTCGCAGCAGCCGAACCAATCACCGTGAGCATTATGGACGGCGCAGTAGGAGTCGTAGGAGTGAAAGCAGTCCTAGCAACCACAGGCAGGACAGCAGGACTGCAAGTGCACGTGACAGCAGGAATTCAGGTGTACATAGTAGTGGCAGTAGCTCCAGGTTGTCGCGCCAGCGCAAGCGCTCATGCTCTCTGGTAAGACGTTCTAACTTCTGACTAAATTAGTGAACACCTTAGTAAATACTCGTTCTGAAGGCAATAAATTTCCAATGTTAGGAAACGTCATACCTGATTTTGATCCAATACACGGTGGTCCGCGCGTCTTCGTAAGGCGGTCATTATTATTTATGTCGGAGACGGGTACCTATGTGACTTTCGTTATTATCAGCGATATTTCAACTAACGTGGGCGTAGTGTGGGTAATGTTGGTTAATGCGCAATAGAAAAACAGTTTGCAGTTCAGATCATATTATAATTTACTAGCAAATGAATTACACTAGCTAATTTATACACACACAGGGTGCGACGGCGTTTATTAAAATCACCAATTAACAAAATGATCACAAATTACAACTAACACAATAACTGAGCACCACGAATCGAGAACAGTTCCGTGACGTCTTGATTCCAATACGACCCGAGGCTGAATGCCCTCCTCGCCGTGGCCTTCAAACATCACGACTCTGTAGAAGCGCGCCTTTTTTGTTGTAGGTAGTTCACTCTTGATGTCGCCAGTGGCGCGCTTGCGATTCGGTTCGTGTCCGTACTAATGACCGGATCCGACACGGCCATCCTGCTATGCACACGTCCTCGTGTGTTTACCTGCAACCAAAACTCAACAACAGTACCTATTCGACTCGGCCAATTCTGACCATTTACGGGTTCCAACTTTTGAGATAAGGAAACTTTAATCCTCAACACTTTACAAAACAATACTCCTACTGTTCAATGAACTCAACAAACTTTCGACAAATTATGGCAAAAATCATCAACCAGAGCCAGGTACCATCGTTTTCCACATTAACAATCGTCTTTTCACTAAGAGCCTTAGAAACCCACACACGAGTAAACCACTCGCAACGCCATGGCTCTCCAGCCGACTAGCAATCGCATTGCTCTCACACATCCAGCGCATGAATCAAAACTATGGTCTCTCCAGACCCCGACCTCCGCCAGTAACTACTGGCACGGTCCCACACAATACGGCCATTAGAGAACCCTACTCGCGTGGTTCCCATAACTTAGGTTTGCTCATCACCACTGTGATCACCATCTACTACGACTGGTACATGACCTACTGGCATCTTTCTTCACCTAACATAAACGTGAACTTCTGTAAAGTTTGTTTATTTAACTAACATCACATTTCTAATGTCATTCTACTAACTTCGAAAATAACAAAATCAATTTACAACAATAGCTAAACAATTTGGTTCAAGTCAAATTTCAGGCAGGAATAACAATTAAATAAGCAACATGACAATCAATCAGAGTCCAGGCACTATTGAGGATTATGTAAACTGATAACTTAAGAATTGACCCAAAGTCATTAACCAATTAACAAAGCCCCGGGTATCTCATTCGCGGTCAACAATCACATGCGCACTTCCCAAAGGAATGCCGAGTCGTCCTTGACTCTACGATCTTGGCTACAAGGCTAGACCCGACCATACTACCCAGAGCTGTCGCCCACCAAATTCCCACGGTCTAGCGCTACGATACACTGGTACGGTCTCCGACTCAACGAATCGAGAACCCGTGCATCTCACACGAACAATTCAATTCGACTCTACTTTCACTATCCCGTCTTCTTCAAAATCCTCAATAGGCCCTCGGCCCTTGGCCCTTGGCCCTCGGCCCTTGGCCCTTGGCTCTTGGCCCTCGGCCCTTAGCCCTCGGCCCTTCTACTTCACGTCAAGCTCAATTTAATTACTCTCTTCGTTTTCTAATAACACGAAACCCCAAACAAAATTTTTGTTATATCTGCCTTTTTCTAATATTTTCTGACGCAATCTTACGGACTTCATCAACGTCCTATCATAATAATTTAATTACTTTGCATGTAAGTGTCGGGTAGCACATCCCAAAGTCAAAACAAATAAAACACAAAAACCTCAAATTAGTGTTCGCTAATCGTTACGCTACATAAGATTGGTTCTGAGCTGAATACACGTGTTTGACCAATATCAGTCAACGCAACAACGTTATTAACTCGTTTGCCACTTAATTTGGCTACACAACTCTCCTTTACTAACGAGTATTCAACACCAGAATCGTTAACAAAACAATACAGCTCACCTTTTTATTTTAACGTGCCTGAGGGTAGTTGTGCGACGCAATCTTCCACTCGGTGTTCACTGCTTGCAACACGTACAGCATCCAGAGCCAGCATCCGACTGGCTGCTCCTGTTCGTACACCAGTTCCCGATGTGTCCTGGTTTCCTACAGGTGAATGTAGGATCTTGACCATCACCAGGTGCGACTGCACTGGCGTTCAGCTGCACCGACGTCCAGCTGCACCGGCACCCAGCTGCACTAGCGCCCAGCCGCACCGGCGCCCAACCGCACCGGCGCCCAGCCGCCTCGTGCTAGCTCCCACTCGCGCATCCCACGGTCCGCCGCGACCGAGACCCCAACCACGGCGGCCGCGACTTCTATGGTGTCAGCCATGACTGCGACCAGTTCCCGGTTCCACCCCCGAATGGACACCATCTCGTGCCAGGGTCACCAGCTGGTGCTCCGTGAGGATGCTTCACTGTCGCGAAACATTATCTGAAACTCATAACAACGAGTTTGACTTCTTTTCGAACAAGCCGTGAAACAGTTAAAATGTCGAATATCTTCTAAACGGTAGGTCGTAGCTCAAAAATAACAAGATTTTACTTCCCCTTGCATCCCGTGAACTTAACCAGGAGATAAATTTAGAGAAAAAATGTGACCTTCACGTGACCTCAACTTCATCAATTGGTTACTATACGGATCACAATCTATTTAATGTTTGTAACCGATGATTCGAATACACCACCTGAAAATGAAGCACCCGAAGGGCTTCGCTGACGGCTGCGGGGCTGCTTGGCTCGATACTAAAGACGTCATGGATCTTCCTCTGCTGTCAATCGGCTTGGCTTGGCTGTCGCGCACCATGATCACGCATAAACGCTTGCATGTTTTTATTTTAATATTCAAACACGGCACGCCAACGGTCATTTTCAACGTTTTTATATTGCGCATGAACGAACACGAATCCCACTTATGATGTCGGAGACGGGTATGTGACTTTCGTTATTATCAGCGATATTTCAACTAACGTGGGCGTAGTGTGGGTAGCGTTGGTTAATGCGCAATAGAAAAACAGTTTGCAGTTCAGATCACATTATAATTTACTAGCAAATGAATTACACTAGCTAATTTATACACAAACAGGGTGCGACGGCGTTTATTAAAATCACCAATTAAAAAAATGATCACAAATTACAACTAACACAATAACTGAGCACCACGAATCGAGAACAGTTCCGTGACGTCTTGATTCCAATGCGACCCGAGGCTGAATGCCCTCCTCGCCGTGGCCTTCAAACATCACGACTCTGTAGAAACGCGCCTTTTTTGTTGTAGGTAGTTCACTCTTGATGTCGCCAGTAGCGCGCTTGCGATTCGGTTCGTGTCCGTACTAATGACCGGATCCGACATTTATATATTCAAAAGTTTGTTTTTTTCAATTGAAAATGCAATTTAATTGTATATTGTAATTGGATATTTTAATGAAAACACGATTTTTTAATAAATGGAGTAGATCATTTATATACACTACGAAGAGGAATGGACCCAATATCGAGCCTTGTGGCACACCTATTTTTACTTTTAAACCTAGTGAATTGATACCGTTTATTTGAACTTGCTGTTGTCTATCATTTAAATAAGATTTTACTAAATTGAGTGCAAGTTTTCCAAGTCCGTAATGCTCAAGTTTTAAGAGTAAGGTTTCGTGATCGACGCAATCAAATGCTTTGGAGAGGTCACAAAAGATCCCTATGGCGTCTTGAGCCTCTTCCCACGCGTTAAAAATGTGTCTTAATAGGGTTACACCGGTTGTATGTTAAGAGACGTGATTTAGCCTATTTAACGTTGTTCGGATTATGTTAGTTTACATTTAGAATAAGATATTTTAGGGTTCCGTACCTCAAAAGCAAAAAACGGAACCCTTCTTTACTTCGAATCTAATGAACCGATTAAGTTGAAATTTTGTACACATATGTATTTCTGTGACCCAAACACGAATGTGTAATGTAAATAAATGAATTTGGAATATAGGAGTCACTTTAGAGGGGCAAACAAGAAAAAAAAAAAGTTTTGCTAACAGTACCGTGTGACATACCATGAAAGTCCTTGTTACGAAAATCTTAAACGTTTTTTTTTTATAATTTTAAAATAAACACTTTTAAAGATATTTAAGAAATTCAGTGAAAATTGACCATTCCCCTTATCTCCGAAACAACAGGACCAAAGATTTTGAAAAAAATACATAGTAAGGCTCTTTTCTCATAGATTACAGGAAAACCTATAAGAAGTCTATGGTCTTAAAATGACATGGTAAATCTCTAAATATTGTGCGTACAAACTTACATTTGCAGTTGGAATGTATGGGTGAACAAGTGTTTCAACTACAATGTTAAGTTTGTTCTTGGGATAAATAAATTCATCTCAACTACGAGACCCTTCATTTTGCGTAGTCCGACACGCACTTGGCCGGTTTTGTTCAAAATTAAAAATCAAAATTAACCTGTTAACTTGTATTAACCTTTTTTCTGTTAATAAAGACCTTTAAAAATCAATAAAATCAATGCAATGCAATACTAATGTCTGCTCGCCTAATTAGACATCAAGCTTTACCTAAGCGAGTTCGTTTAATTATGAAATAATACTCCGTATCTCTCCCAAATATGATTGTTATTTACATGCCGCAGACGCGAGAATGTTGCTGCTAACTGAAATATTTTATAATGTGCCATAACTCAGCCGTAGTAACAATATTCACACGTGCCCGAATGTGGTTGTGGAACCATGGACCGCATAGAACGTCAAAATATAGGAAAACGGCTCCTTTCTATGCCGCGACCGGCGGTCGCCGCGGTCCCTCAAACACATGCAGGCATGGGAAAATTATCGTACCATTCAATCTTACTGCATAGTGCTGCTATTTTATTAGATCACAGACCATAAAATCAGTTTTTTTCTAACAGGCGAATTGCCATAGATAAATCCAACGCAAGAGTCAAGCGCTGTAGATATTCGAAATTCAAATTCAAATTCAAAAGTCATTTATTCAAACTAGGCTGAGAATCAGCACTTTTAGAACGTCAAAATTAAACGCCATCGAAACGCTTTTAAGCGATTGGATCTTGTCTAGGCTCTTCCATCTTCTTAAAGTTTTCTTACATTCACCAGTGACGCCATTTCTGAAGGTGCTAGAAATACACGAGTCTGCGTTTAGGTCTGCGCGTCTGTGAGGAATGGCTTCTTCTTGGTCATCGCTGTCGTGATCCTGACAGTTAAAACCCCCCATGTTGACTACTGAAACAACAAGAATTAGTAGCTTCAACATTCTCGGTTTCTACTAACAGTGTACCTTGTGATTTTCAAGATTATTGAATTAGATTTAACGGTGGTATATTTAGGTATATGACTTGAGTACTTATTGCAACGAACCGATTTAATTTTAAATGGGTACGGTACCATTTAAAATTAAATAAGTTCGCTATGTTATAATTTGCAATTATTTGAATTTATTTCAGTGACTTTGGTATCTTTAAAAGTAGGTAGGTACAGTAAGCGTTCAAAAGTGCATAAGCACGCTAAGAGTCGTATAACTGTGAACACGCGGTGTTGTCCGTACATTTGTATGTCTAAACAGTCAGACGTCTGTGGTGTGTGTGCCGTACATACACCACAGAGAACGCAGTTTTGCACTACACACTGTTGTATCGTCACGGTTCGCGGGCGCCGCACTTTTTAAACAAAAATATTTGTTAGACACGCATTATACGCGTGACCTTGACCAGTGTATGGCATTGCTAAAATTCGAACGTAAATTATATGTGCAGATAGTAGAAGGCGTTAAGCGTTGGTCTTAGATTCAAGATGGCTAAGGTTCTAATCTCGTAAATCACAACGCTGTTTTTGCAAATATTATTATTTTTATTTAAAATAATAATATTTTTTAAATATTGCTGCCTTTTTATTAATGTTCTTATTGCAATAAAGGGTTTAAAATAAAAAAATGCGTGATATGATATGTGATACTAAAATAAAAAAATATTTATTCGTTATATTTATTTCACTTAAGTATAGTTGACAAACTGCTACAATTATTTATCATTACTTCAGCTGAATAAGATGTGAAATAGATGTCTAGAAACTTAGAAGCAATTTCTATTATTTTGACATATTTAAATTTTGAAATGTTTTAAATTTTAAATGGATTTTTTTCACCGTAAATATAAAGCTTTGATTATGGTCGAAGTAATTAAGCAATAAATAAGAATATTAGACTACTTAAAATGTAAAAAAACTACTGACAAAATATTTGATTTTAAGGTTAAGTATAGGCAGTTTCGTTTACATTAATTATTTTAAATTTTATTTGGCTTAAGTAAATATTGGTTGGTATTCATTTTCTTTACGAAAAGAAGCTTAAGTATTCATTTTCTTTACGAAAAGAAGATTGAAACTAAACCTCAAATTTTAATCCTAAAATAATAATATTACTAAAATAATTTTAAACATTTTCGGTCTATCTGCAAGAAATACGACAAACACCATTTTGAAACGTGCTTAAAAAATTCGTTACCATAAATTCATGCAATAACGAATCTGTTGTTTATTAAGTTGGTATGATCATTATTTTAAAGTCAAAAACGGTTTTCTAGCTGGTCTTCAGTGATGCAAGCCTTCAGAGTGCACGGCGAACGGTTCATAATGACTTGTTTAATAATTCAGCAAAATATTTCGTTGGTATGAAACCATTTGTTTCATATTCATTCACCATTTGACGTCGCTGCACCTCGATAATAAGCCTCTTCCTCATATCTCTTAACCCTCACAGTATTTCTCTAGAACAAAGAATAACATTGTATTTATTACACATAATACCTAATTATTTATCATTCACTAATCGAATTAAACCTCATAATGAATTTAAAACTTTAAAGGCATCTTCTGTCTCAACAATACCTCTGTTCTATCAACAATACCTTTGATTAAGATTTATGTTTAGTAAAATATGAAATATTTAAATGATAACACTCACACTTAGTCCGGTTTCATATCTTGTGTAAATAACATTTACTTTTACGCAGCGCAGTAATATTTATCTCCCTTCAATATTTTTTGCCTGCATTTTGAAAATAATAACCACAACACCGCTAATAGCTAAATATTCGTCACCAACATTATCTACGAACCAACAAAGTTCTATTAAGTGAATACTCGCTGTCTACCCCACAGAAATCGAAATAATTTACTTAGTTTTCTGTGGTCTACCTGCTAAACTTTAATATTTATGTAAACAAGACGAATGAAACAAAAAACTAATGATTATCGAACTAGTTATTGGTTGCAGACAAAGTGAGTGTGTGTGTGTGTACTGTGCGTGTCTATAGTATTGTAACAACTTATAGAAGAAGGTCGTAAGTCAAACCGAAGCGTCAATCTATTGCTTTGAGAGATTGCTTATGGACTTTGGTCGGTACTGTACACACGACTACACATCAATCTATACATTTCCAGTATAAACTGACCTCGCATTGAACGGAACTCCTATATAATGTGAGATTAGCATAAACTGGAAATATATAGCTTGATGTGTAGCCGTATGTACTAGGTAGTCGGTACCTAAGTAATGATTTTTTTTAATAATTGTATAGTATTATGTGCCTGTTATTAGAAAGGTATTAATTAGTTCAAATAAATAAAGTCCAGTCTAGATAGCAAAAAGTTGAGTTGATTGATATTTATTAGTAACCCAATCTTTGATTCTGGTGCATGAAATATATTAATGGCATATAATATTATAAATGCCAAAGTGAGTTTGTTTGTTACGCTTTTACGCTAAAACGGCTTAATGCCCATGTACCTTCATCCATATCCGTTAGATATGGATGAAGGTACATGGGTAGACAATGACCTGGGTTAGAATTACCTATGGGATATATTTATCCCGATATTCCCACGGGATCGAGACATATGCGGATAAAACCGAGGCTGTGCAGCTAGTAGTAAAATAAATCGATAATTTTGGCCCAATTCTAAGATCCTGTAGTACACACGGCTACACATCAAACTATACATTTCCAGTTTATGGTGATCTCGCATTGTATAGGATTTCCGTAAAACGCGAGGTCAGTTTACATTGGAAATGCATAGGTTGATGTGTAGCCGTGTGTACTTCCTATGAAATTGTATATTTAAACTAAAATTCAGTAAAGTGAGTACTATAATAATTTAAGGCATAACTCAAAACAAATTATGTTTCTAAGATTTTTCAATAACATAAATCTAATTGTAACTTAATAATGTATTCTCGTGGTTTATACTGTCAAAAACTAGAATATCCTACTAAGAAAAATGAGAATAATGGTCTGTGATACCATATAAATACAATATTACTAAATTTAAAATGAAAGTCTTCCTTTGAAAGACGACTTTCATATTAAATTAAATAATACTACCTAAGTAAATGGCTGAAGATGGTATCTATAGGCAAATTAATTCAGTGCTTACGAAATAACATTTCTTACTAAGGAATACTTTAATTTTAAATTAAATAATATTATCCCACTATATGTTGTTCTTATTAAGTAAATTTATTTTACCTGCAATGGTTGATATAATGAAATTGGATTAAAGATACAATTGCATACAGTAAAGTATGATAAATTGATTCGTACTAACTGTTCTAACGATTATTGGCGTGAATAATAACATTTATTATAGAAATAAGCATTACTGAAATAAATTCATATAATTGCTTAATAAAATGTAACGAATAGATTTAATTTTAAATTGGTACTCGAACTATATAAATCACCATCCACCACCATCAAATCGTCAGTGATTTTCAAAAATCACAAGGATCTACTGAAACGGTGTTAGTAGAAACTGAGAATGTTGAAGTTACTTGTTCTTCTTGTTTTAGTAGTCAACATGGGGGGTATCAACTGCCAGGATCACGACAGCGATGACCAGAAAGACTACAATCCTGACAGGCGCGCGTTTCTGCCAGCAGACTGGTGTCCTCCTGGCACCTTCAGAAACAGCGCCACTGGTGATTGTGAGGAAGATTATAGAAGATCTGATTTCGTTGGCCATTGTCCTTTCGGTGTTAGGTGTTAGCCTTATAATATTTAGTCGATTTATTTCTCATGTCGGTGTCACTCATAATCACCTTTTACTATGTGTTTTTAACTGGCATGCTGTGACAGTTGTCATTA
Source organism: Agrochola litura (assembly GCA_949152395.1). Lineage (NCBI taxonomy): Eukaryota > Metazoa > Arthropoda > Insecta > Lepidoptera > Noctuidae > Agrochola > Agrochola litura. Next base: position 1,991,585 of record OX424493.1, read on the forward strand.
TGTTATGCCAACTGTCTATTTCATTTTGATGAATACACTTCATATTCAGCGGTCAAACTGAAAGGATTAAATCGGAATATTTCAACGCAATCTTGGTTTTATTCAAGTAAACCTGCACTGTTATAGATTTCTAGCAAAAACGCTCACATTTTAAAGTTTTCGTTACACGTGCGTTATTTCATTTTTTTTTAACGCAACATGATGGAAGATGGAAATGTGACACCCAAGGAGACAACCGACCGTCAAAATTCGTTTTCAAATAAAAGAAAACGACACGATCGTAAAGAAAAAAGAAAGAAAGTAGATTAGCGAATGAAGATACAGACACTAATCTTTCGTGTGTGCGAAAGAGCCGTTCTCGGGAGCATCGGAAGCATCATCATCAGCAACATAGGAGTGACAGTAGCCGAAGCAGTGATCGTGATCATCATAGGCGTCATCGAAAAAGCAGCAGCAGCCGAAGCAATCACAGTGGGCGTCATGGCTGGCGCCGTAAGAGTGGAAGCAGTCGCAGCAGCCGAACCAATCACGGTGAGCATTATGGACGGTGCAGTAGGAGTCGTAGAAGTGGAAGCAGTCCTAGCAACCACAGGCAGGACAGCAGCACTGCAAGTGCACGTGACAGCAGGAATTCAGGTGTACATAATAGTGGCAGTAGCTCCAGGTTGTCGCGCCAGCGCAAGCGCTCATGCTCTCTGGTAAGACGTTTTAATAATAGTACTGACAATGTGACACATTTATTGCTGACTAAATTAGTGAACACCTTAGTAAATACTCGTTCTGAAGGCAATAAATTTCCAATGTTAGGAAACGTCATACCTAATTTTGATCCAATGCACGGTGGTCCGCGCGTCTTCGTAAGGCGGTCATTATTATTTATGTCGGAGACGGGTATGTGACTTTCGTTATTATCAGCGATATTTCAACTAACGTGGGCGTAGTGTGGGTAGTGTTGGTTAATGCGCAATAGAAAAACAGTTTGCAGTTCAGATCACATTATAATTTACTATCAAATGAATTACACTAGCTAATTTATACACACACTGGGTGCGACGGCGTTTATTAAAATCACCAATTAACAAAATGATCACAAATTACAACTAACACAATAACTGAGCACCACGAATCGAGAACAGTTCCGTGACGTCTTGATTCCAATGCGACCCGAGGCTGAATGCCCTCCTCGCCGTGGCCTTCAAACATCACGACTCTGTAGAAGCGCGCCTTTTTTGTTGTAGGTAGTTCACTCTTGATGTCGCCAGTGGCACGCTTGCGATTCGGTTCGTGTCCGTACTAATGACCGGATCCAACATTTATATATTCAAAAGTTTGTTTTTTTCAATTGAAAATGCAATTTAAGTATATATAGTAATAGGATATTTTAATGAAAACACAATTTTAGGTTTATATCATGAAAAATGTATGAATAAAACAAAACAAAATTACTTTGATTAGTTTAAATTTTTTTTAAACTAATCAAAGTAAAATAAAATCTTACATTCTATGCTAATTAGTCATCGATCATAGTGATCGATGTAATTAGTACTATTTAATAAACTTATAACGCTACTAGACAATATAGATTTTTTTTTTCGGGGCAATTTCCTGCTGGAAGTGATCAAAGGATCTGAATTCAGCAGAAGTCTGTTTATATGGTCTGTGTTAGTGGAGACTCGTGATATTTTTCTTGTGTGGTTGAGCCTAAACGCCTTGATATTTTTACGAGCCGCAGTATCATCCAGCAAACTTTGCATCTCTACCTCCGCTGTAGATTCGGTAATTCTGACAACTTCAGGATCGCATTTTTTATTTGCTACTTAGACTTTGTTGTACGAAGGTAAAATTGGATTGCTCTGAGAATTTATGAAGTTGCGGAGTAACAGGTATTGTTTATTTCATTTGTACCGGGGTCTGACGTTTCCATTAGATTACTGACGGCTGACTCATCCAACTGAGATAGTGTTGCAAGTCTTCTTCATTGTAACCGCTTACTACAAGTTCCAAAACCTTTTTTTGGCGCCCAACAACAGCTGAGGTCCCCGATGATGATGATTGATCGAGAATATCGTACGAAGTGTTTTCTATGAAAGTTGATGTTCTCGGTAGATTGACACTTTCTTTCTCACTAAACCACGTAGAATATTTATTGAGGACTGTGCTTTTCTTCTGATAACTTGATTTCCAGAAAAAAACAAGTCGTTCGCAGATATACTCCAGAACGTTCTCCAAATTGCTAATGTTGATGCTATCTGCATCCGGCATCATGTCCATTAGTTGCTGCATCACTTGCGGCGTCTTTCTATTTCGGAACCACTCGTGGATACCCACAATTCAAATATAAAACCTCTTGATAAGGTTCCAATGCACTTAACATCTGAAAAAAATAAAATTAACTTTTGCAATACTTTCGTAGCTTTCGCCTACGCAGGCGTAGCACGCTTATAACTATCCAATCCGCAAATTTTCGCAGACAATAACTTAAGGCCGTTATTTAAGACACATGTGGCTTACGGTAAAGGACCGTTGTTGCCAATTGGCAACAAGTGACACACGTGGCTTACATCTCTATTTGTACTAGCTGTAATGGCTATTATCGTCTGTGAATTTTTCTGTCTGTGGTCGGATGAATATTCTTGTCAAATAAATCGACTAAAAGCAAAAATATGAATAGGCAACATTTTAAAAAAATGTTGAAAATGACATTCCCGCGCGGTAAAATGTCAGTCAAACGTCACTCCCGGGACGCGCGCGTTCGCTGTAATAATTCGTTTTTTAATGGTTTTTGTGTGTAAATCGTCGGAAAGTGGTGATATTTTCATTTTGAAGTAAATATTACATCGTTTTAGATAATATAACAAGAAAAAATTAGCTTTCAGTATAATTCAGAACATAGTTAAAAGTCTAAGTAAAGAATAATTCTACAGATTTAAATAAACAAAATTTGGTCGTCACGTAGACACATCGTTATTTCAATATTATTCAGAAAAATGTCAAAACGAGTATACAAAGCAAAACAACATACCTGATTATTGAAGCTCCATTGTAAAAAATATCACTTAATTAACAAAATTCTGAGAAACAGCAACTAATTACCGGCCATGAATGAGTCACTGATGAGGGTGCAAGTGCAACGAGAGTTGTGTTCACTTTCGGGTTTCACTAAAGAATGAAACTGATTTTATTTTTTTTTCTGTGTGGCATCTCACAGCTGATTTTGAGAAACCTTGGCTGTTTAACCGGTCAATCCTGTGGCTGCCTCAAGCTACTACACTCAAAGCCTCCAGCCAGTTCACATGTATAAACTAAGCTAAAAAGCTTAGGATGAACGCACGCTAAGGGCACCCCCTGCGGGGTTCGAGCCTCGGCTTAGGGCGTTATCCGGGGGGAGGACATCAAAAGATGGGAAGGGGTGGATCAAAGGGTTTTGATCATTATTATTATTAATCGGGGAAATTAAAGCTACGTGCACAGCTGCAACAACTGCTGGCACCTCGTTTTCGAGCAAGGGTCGGGGGGGAGTATTATTTACTCGGGGGCGCGGCGGTCGGGATCGCAAAGGACCTCGGCAGCGAGGTCGGAATGACGGGAGGCGTCTGTGTTTGTACACTGTACTTGTTTCCCTATTGCTCTCCTGGAGGAGGGTTATGGGGTCATCGGGGTCTACTAGGATATGCCTTGGGCGGCGAACATGACTTATTCTACTCGGGACATAACTGGCGGCCTCGACAACCAGAGGGTTGCGATGTTTGGCCGCGGACTCAAAGAAACGCTTGAAAAGGCGTTTTAGAAATTGGTGGATTGTGGGAATCTTCTAACGAACCAGGGGGAACCTGTCGCCCTACGGAGGAATCTATTCTGCACAGTTTGCAGCCTATGTATATGACGGGGTTTTGCATGAGCAAAGACGGCACCCGCATAGGTCATGATTGGTCGAATGCACGCCGTATAAACGCGCAATTTGCACCTAAGTGACAATTTGCTACGTGCATTCACCAGGAAAAAGAGTCTACCGAGAGCGAAAGCGGCTCGCGAACGAACCATCTTTATGTGCTCTGCGAAGGTCAAATGATGATCTAGAACGACACCGAGATATTTGGCTCGCTTCTCCCAAGGGATCGGCTTGCCGAACATGGTGATCGGTCGGGGGAGGGGGTATCTAAGCCTTTTACGCAGTTTCGTAAAGAGAACCGCTTGGCTTTTATCGGGGTTCACTTCTGTTCGCCACTTTGTAAACCATGCCGCCAGTCTATCGACTGCGCGTTGGAGAGTGAGGCGAATAGAGTCGGGGGATCTAGATTTGCAGTAGATGGCAGTGTCGTCTGCAAACAGACCCAACTGCGAACTACGGCAACCTTTAGGGATGTCGCTAGTGTATAGCGTGAATATGAGGGGGGACACTACAGAGCCCCGAGGAACACCTGCACGGATGGGGCGGGGAGTGGATAACGCTCCTTCGATGCGATAGCGAAAGATGCGGTTCGATAAAAAGTCTCGTAAGATGAGCACGAGACGATCTGGCACACCGAGTTGGTACAGCTTGTATATTAAGCCGTTGTGCCAGACTTTATCGAACGTTTTCGCTACGTCGAAGAATACTGCACCGGTCATATAACCGTGCTGGAAACCAGCGCTTATGAATTCTACGATCCGGTGGGACTGATGCACGCTAGAGTGCTCAGTTCTAAAGCCGAACTGTTCGTTGGGGATGAGGCCCTTGGTCTCGGCGAAGTCTCTGAGATGCTTATAAATAAGCCTCTCATAGATTTTTCCGAGAACCTTGAGCAAACTAATGGGACGGTAACTGGTAGGCTCGGTTTTGGGCTTGCCGGGCTTAGGGATACCGATGACGGTGGCTTCTTTCCACGACTGTGGGAAGATATTGTTGCTTAAGGCACCATTGAAGATGGTGGTCAAAAGCATTATTAGGTGGGCGGGGAATAGTTGGATCACCCTATTGGTGATACCATCTGAACCGGGGGCTTTACGGGCTTTAAGACCTTTGATGATGTCGTGCACCTCGTCCGGGAGGACGGGGGGCAGCAGACAGTCAGGGTCATCGACGGGAGGGAGGGAGGCTCTACGTTCGACTTCCGCGTCGACCTTTGACAGGTGAGCTTGGTCTACTGGTAGGGAACTGGGAGTGCATTGGGCCTCGAGGCTGTCTGCGAGGCATTCAGCCTTTTCGGCATCGTCGAATGCAATGGTTTTATCGGAACGGGTCAGAGGGGGCATGCCGGAGGATTGGGGAGCCCTGAGTTTCCTCTGGAGCTCCCAGAAGGCCTGATGGTTTGGCTCTAGTTCGCCGAGTAACATTCCCCAGCTCGCGTCCCGCAGCTCCGCTACACGTTTCTTTACAGATCTCTGTAAATAGCGCATATGGGCTTTGTTGGCGTTACAGGGAAAGCTATCGTACGCACGTATGGCCGCGTTCTTCTCAGTCAGTAATGCACGCACATCGTCCGGCAAACGCCAGCGACGGTTGTCCGTCGCTGACACTTCCCTTGAACAATCGTTCAGGACGGTTTGTTCATGATCAGTGAGTGAGTCGATCGCGGCCGTGGTGTCGGCGACAGAGTCAAAGAGATCGGGGATAGAGTCTAACTGAGGGGACGTGTTGGATTTCAGCTGTGTGCTTACTTTCTTCCAGTCCGTGATCCTCTTAGTGATAGGGGGGGCGTTCGGGTCGGGGAGACCTATGCGGGGGTATAGTCTCATGACTACCGGGCGGTGATCAGAGTCGAGCTCTTGTACCGTTTCTATTGACTCTAACTTTAGGTTGACGTTCTTAAGGAGCGCCACATCTAAGATATCGGGGATATGATTGGGATTCATGAGAGAGAAATGAGTGGGAGTCATCGGAGCGATGACGTCAAAAGTCAGGGAGTTTGAGAGGTCGAACAGGTGTTGACCTCTGGGGTTGGTTACCGAACTATTCCAAGAGGGATGTTTGGCGTTTAGATCGCCCGCTATGATGAGCGAGTTACTCATAGCGAGTAGGATCGAGAGATCGTTTGAGAGGGATTGATAGTGCCCCGGGGCGTTATTGGGGGGATTATAGACCGATACGAGAATGATCGGCTCGTGACTTGACATACGAAACTGATTAGTTATCGGGGATCTATTTATACTTAAGTAGAAACCACTTATTTTGAAAAGAGTAACCGTGGAATTTCTTGCCGGCTCTTCTCCGTAGGAAGCAACCAATGCACCTAGCTTCTGACGTTTCATAAGTGCCCTTGTAGGTTTATGTGAAATAAAATATTTTGAATTTGAATTTAAAGCTACAATTATTATTATAATATACCGATAGAATAATAAAAAAATTTGAAAGCGGGTAACCCTGTAAAAAACTCACAAATTTGACAGAATGGAAATAATTAAGTAACTCGAGCCGCCATGACAGAATACACCGTTTTGACATTAAAAATTAAATTGCGTTTTTTATTTGAACTTTTATTCTTCTCACAACAAACTTATATTTGGAGAATCTGATGAATGGCCAACCTTTCTATTTCCCTGGTAAACATATTACAAAATCTCCTTCCCGCACACATTCACTGATGATGTTTTGCAAGGTGATATCGTCGATCGCCGATCGTCGCCCGCCATCAGGGAGGTTATCTACATCATCCTGACACTGGATCCTGGCCACGTTGATCATCAAGACAAACAGGACCAGTAGTTTTAACATTTTCAGTTTCTACTTTGATCTCGTACGAAGATTGTTGAGATTTGAAACGATCACTGCCAACTACGAACATACTACTATACGTAACGTGTTCTTATAAAAAACGAAAACTCTTATTAGTTTTCGGTTAAATTAATTCTTCACGTTTGATTTGTTTCGTTCGTTATATTCTCTTTAAATTATTCATGCTAATAAATTGGATGAGAGTAATAAGCGCAAATCAATTTATTCATGTCAAATATATTACTGAATTGTGTCGCAGAAAGTCAAAGTCAAAGTCAAATCATTTATTTCAAATAGGCCCATGTATGGCACTTTTGAACGTCGAAATTTACAAAATATTAAAAATGATTCTAGTCGCCCCTTCCAAAAGGTAGTTTTCGTATGGAGAAGAATGGGCAAGAAACTCCACCGTTACTCTTTGAAAAGCATGATTTATTTGAGACCAGGCACTTCAAAGATAATTTCCACGCAAACTCCGCCCCCATGCACCCCACCACTCCACTATGTGCTAAACGCTAACACATCAGTAATAAAGTTGAATATCGCGTGCGATTTTTGGTCGTGCTCGAGCACGGAACTAAATGTCGTGTCTCAATTCTTATTTCGTTTATAACTAAAGTAATTATTGATCTAGAAAAAAAAAATATTTTATTTGGATAATAAACTATATTTTCTTACTGTCAATAATTATTTTAGACGTAAAAGCCGAGTTTAATCTTTAAAAAAAGACATGATTTTCAAATAAAAAATTAATCGAGCGAAAATGTTCAGACAGTTACGTAAACTGTGTTATTTATGGAAAATGGAATGGAATTTGTCTTATTTAAAAAGATTCAATAAATCTTAAACCAAAGTTCCATTTTGATTGTATGCGTGACTTTTTCAGAATATTAATGCTAATTAACATACAATTTAGGGGCCTTTTTTTTTTTTTTTGGGTGGGAAATTATCAAATAACTTCTCCCGCTCTGGGTGGAGCGGGAAGGCGTGTCAGACTCTTACTGACTAAAACCCACCCGTGTTCCTTCGGTTGCCCTGTTGCCGGGGGCCGCGATGTCCCTATCGGTTTTCTTCGAACCCCCGGCAGGCATTGGCCCTAGCGGGCCCCGTCAATTCTGCTGACATCTCTTTGAGGCGCGCGTGGAACACAACGCGCCGTCGACCCGGGCTTGGTCCTTACCGGACGGCGAGCTACCCATTGCTCACCGTCCGCAAGCCCGCGCCTACGGTGGCCGGAAATCGGCTCGCGATTCCCGCCCCGGGCGTCTCCTCCTGCGGCGGTTAGGGGCGTGAGGGCGCGAAATTAGCCTCTCCCTCACGCGTTCCGCCTCCTCCTTCGCGAGCATTACCGCTTCGCAGAAGGAGGTGACGGCCTGTCATTTCCTCTCGCTCCGTACCATGGCCTGAACCAGGGCCGGACGCGAGAGATCACCGCCGCCGATCGCCTCTACGAGGACACGGCGTTGCTCCGCCCAAGCCGGGCAGACCTCCACCGTATGCTCCACCGTGTCCTCGGGCCGATCCACACAATGGTGACACCCGGGTGTTTCCTCCCGCCTTATCCTAAACAGGAACCTCCCGAAGCAGCCGTGTCCGGTGAGGACCTGCGTCAGGCGGAAGGTGAGGACGCCGTGGCGTCTCTCAAGCCACTCCTCAAAGAGGGGTCTTATCGCCGCAATTGTGGCGTGCCCAGCGCGGGGTTGCGACAATCGCACCCTCCATGACGCCATGAGATCCCGCCGGAGCTCTGTCCGCTGTGCCGCGATTTCTTGCGGCATCGGAGTTAAGCCCCGGCGTTTCGCCTCGCACATCTGGGAGTGGCGCGAGGACCTTTGCCTCCAGATCCCATGGCGGTAATCCGGCAAGGAGGCTCGCCGCCTCGCAGGAGACCGTGCGGTATCCTCGGGCCAGCCGGATGGCCATGACCCTCTGGGACGCGTTCAACCGGCGGGCTGGCCGCAGCCTCAATGAACGCGCCCACACCGGTGCCCCGTAAAGGGCCATGGACCGCACGATCCCCGCGTAGACCCTCCAGCAGGAGGCGTTTGGACCTCCCAGATTGGGCAGGAGCCGCTTCAAGGCAGCCCCGGCCCGGTCCAGTCTGGGAGCCAAACGTCGGAAATGCTCCACGAAGTTCCACCGGCTGTCGAGGACGAGTCCCAGATACTTCATCGTCGACTCGACGCCGATGTGAACCCCTCCCGCCAATACCTGGGAACCCGACGGTGGCGCACTACGAGGACCATGAAAACCCATGGCCTCGGACTTGTGCAGGGCCACCTCGAGTCCCAGCTGCCGGATCCTGTCAACGATTGTCGCAACCCCGCGTGTCGCTAAATCGGCCGCCGCCTGGTATGACCTCCCCTGCGCCAGGACTAGCGTGTCGTCAGCGTATCAAACGACGCTGACGCCGCTAGGGAGGTCGGCGCGCAGCACCCAGTCGTATCCGATGTCCCACAGATGCGGCCCCAGGACCGAACCCTGTGGGACACCGCACGACATCTCTTGCCGGTTCCACTCTCCTCGGTGACCGGGGTAGATGACGGCCCTGTCCGTCAGATAGGCCTCGACCACACGACAGAGGTAGGTCGGCATCCGGTGATACCGGAGTGCCTCCCTGATGCAACTCCAGGGCAGGGTGTTGAAGGCATTGGCGATGTCTAGAGACACCGCCAAGACGACCCCACCCCGGGCCTCAGCATCCCCCGTCGTGAGGGCCCGCACGCGCATGATGGCGTCCACCGTAGAGCGCCCCCTGCGGAAGCCGAACTGGCTCTCCGCCAGATCCGGCCCCACTCGCACCAGCTGCCCGACAAGGCGGTCCGCAATGACTCTTTCAAAGAGCTTGCCCACCTCATCGAGCAGCACAATGGGCCGATAAGCGGACGGAGAGTCCGCTGAGCGCCCCGGCTTCTTGATGAGGACCAGTTTCCCAGTCTTTCAACAAAGTGGGAACTGGCCCCTCTCCATGCATGCGCTTAGGAGCCCCCTTAGTCGAGGCCCGAGAGCCCCCATGGCCAGGACCCAGGCTTTTCCAAGTATGCCGTCGGGTCCTGGGGCGGTATTCTTCGCACTCATTTTGCGTACCGCCACTCTCATTTCTACCTCAGTCACCTCTGGAGCATCGTCGTCGTCGGTGTGGTCCGCATCGGGCACCGCAGTAGGCGGAGCCATGGGCGGAGGGGTATGATCCCCTCTAGAAGGGAACAGAGTGCTCACCACGTCCCCCACAAGCTGGAGCCGGAGACTCTGCGTCAGCGGGGGAGCCCATGGGCGGAGTTTCTCCCGCACCATCTTGTATGGGCGTCCCCACGGGTCTCTGTTCAGAGTCTCCACATTTCCACGCAAACTCCGCCCCCATGCACCCCACCACTCCACTATGTGCTAAACGCTAACACATCAGTAATAAAGTTGAATATCGCGTGCGATCTTTGGTCGTGTTCGAGCACGGAACTAAATGTCGTGTCTCAATTCTTATTTCGTTTATAACTAAAGTAATTATTGATCTAGAAAAAAAAAATATTATATTTGGATAATAAACTATATTTTCTTACTGTCAATAATTATTTTAGACGTAAAAGCCGAGTTTAATCTTTAAAAAAAGACATGAATTTCAAATAAAAAATTAATCGGGCGAAAATGTTCAGACAGTTACGTAAACTGTGTTATTTATGGAAAATGGAATGGAATTTGTCTTATTTAAAAATATTCAATAAATCTTAAACCAAAGTTCCATTTTGATTGTATGCGTGACTTTTTCAGAATATTTATGCTAATTAACTTACAATTTAGGGGCCTCCTCTTAATTTAAGTAGTAGTAGAATTGTTTTTATAGTTCACCCACATTTCGCAATTGTATGTTTAAGTCTTATGTATTAGAGGGCACAAATCCAGGTACCGGGCAGAAAATTCTGATCGAAAAACCCAATAACAAAATTATGATTTATACGAGTATTTATGGTATGTCTTCCGATAAACGGTCGTATTATATAAAATATAAGATGTTAAAATCAAAACAATGTATATATATATTTTTTATGGTTTTTTTATTATTTCACCAAATAAATCAAATTGAAAGAACTATTTTAATTTAAAAAAACGTGTGGCACTCGGGGACTGCCGCGGTAAAGTTATTGCATAGCATTTGTAACCTCCATACTTCCTATTTGTCAACGCTACACTTGGGATGATGACGTGATGACATAAAACAAAAATTACGTTCCCATGACAACGTCACGTTGTCATGGGAACCGTCATTACATGGTAGACGGAGTGGGGGGTGTTAGGTTTTATTTTCGTTACGTTACGGAATTTCTTGATTCGGTCGCCGCGCTCAAAGCCCGCGATAAAAGCTATGCAATAGCTTAAAAACTCTTTTTATTTTTCTTTTGGAACGCAAAAATTGCCCACTTTCGTAGCACCTGGACGACAGACAGATCTTCTAAACGTTATGTTACATTCACCGGCGCCGTCTTTTTTAGTGCCGGCAGGACACCAGTCTGTTTTCATGAAGGTGCGTCTGTGAGGAATATACATAGTCTGGTTTGATTGGTCATCGCTATCGTGATCCTGACAATTGATATCCCCCATGTTGACTACTAAAACAAGAAGAACAATTTTAGTACCTTCACTTTCTACAAAAGAGTTTCAATTGATTCTTGTGACTCTTGAAGACCACTGACGAGTCGAAGGCAGTGTTGCATATTTATATAATTCGATTACCCATTTAAAATTAAATCAGTTCGTTACATTATAATTTGCAATTATCTGAATTTATTTCAAGTTATAGCAGTCAGTTTTAATGATATCCAATGAATGCAATTGTATCGTTAAGCCAATTTTATTCTAATAACCATTACTATTAAAAATAATGTTATTGTTATTTAAAAACTGCAAAAAGACATACAGACAGCTATGATTAAGCTCAGTAATAGCGCCAAAGGTAATAAAAGCAGAGACGAACAAAAATCAAACGAGAAAGACCAGAATAAGTCTTCAAAGGTAAATTAAGTCGATCACGTTATGTCTTTAACAGTGTTGGCGCCTGCGACCCATTGTGGTCGCATCACGCATTTTATGCTGCACTTCAGATTGTCAAGCATACTTCTCAGGCGCATATAACTGACGGTGCTTCAGAACACAAAATTAGTTAAAAGCGTTTATTCTGAAAGTGGGCAACGTCGCAAATAGATGTCAAATATTTCGCTGTTTTGATTAATTTGGCAATATTACTGTATGGAAGTAAGAAATGTGGCTAACTAGTTCCCTAGAATATTAATAATGAATTGCAATTATAACACTGAATTTGATGTTGTAACAATTTTAGGTCTAAAAAAGGCATTTGGAAAGTTTCCAAATACTTTTATATCTAAAACTAAATATTCGGTATAACGACATTAATTATTGGATTTCATAATTAATATTTTAGTTCCCTAGTTAGCCACATTTCTTAATTCCATACTGTAATATTGCAAAATTAATCAAAACAAGTAAATATTTGACAGCTATTTACGACGTTGCCAACTTTTAGGATAAACCCTCTTAAGGAAAAACTTCTACCTACCTTAATTTTCTATATTTTCTTACATACTTTCTCTAGAAGGACGAACATCGGGTCCGCAAATAAGTTGTCCTAAAAATTATTATAATTAAAATAGAACCTAGTGTTATCAGGATTAAAATCATTGTTCAGCATCAATATTCTCTTCGTTTTATTGAGCAACAAGCTCCACTGTCTCAAGAGTTGACATAATTAATTGGTGACCGTGATAGGCCAGAAATCTAATGAAGAACTTTGAATTACCAATTGGTCATTGCTGAAGTTGGTAAGCCCACGCCATATCCAGCCATTCGAAAGGTCCAGATTATAAGAACACTAGTAGTATTTAACACACCGGACAGTGACTTTAATTACAGCGTCACACCCCAGCGCAGCAGCCTTTCTGCAGCTAAGTGCCCTTACATAATTCCTAAATTTCCGATTATCCATTTATCCGACTTTCTTACTCGCTTGTTTCATGGTTTCTACTTGTGCGGTTTTAGATTTTTGTAGTTTTACCTTTGTCAAGGTTACAGTTAGTATTGCGTCATACATATAAATTGTTCTTTCGATGCATTTTCTTAGGTCTACCGTTAATATTTAGTGTTATCGATAATTAATTAGGAAATTCATTTTAATATTTCAAAATAGTAGTTTATGAAACTGGTGCACAATGAGGGGTATTAAAACACGAGTGTGTGTTTAAAAACCAAGCCGTAGGCAAGGTTTTTAATAGTATCATACACACGAGTGTTTCACTTTTGGGAGGCAAAAAAGAAAATTTAAAAAAATCGTTTGCAAACTTTACCGTGTGACATATCAAATGGCTTATTGCGCAGACCTTCAATATATTTTTTTATAATTTTAAAATAAACACTTTTAAAGATATTTAAGATAACCTTCCTTTTTAGAAGACGGTAAAAATAGATGAAATTTATCATTCTCCAAGCTTATCTCCGAAACTACTAGCTTAATTTTTTTTTTAAATTCTGCGGATGGTTCTTTACTTATAGATTACATAAAAACTTATGAGAAGTCTATGGTCTTAAAATAACATGGTAAATCTCTCAATATGTACAATACGTACAAACTTACATTTGCAGTTGGAATGTATGGGCGAACATGTTTTTCAACTAAAATTTAAGTTTGTTCTTAGGATAAATTTATCCCAACTACGGAACCCTTCATTTTGCGTAGTCCGACACGCACTTGGCCGTTTTTTTTTCGGCTCTATCCCTTGATATGAGGTGTCGTTGGAAAGGTCGTTCAAAATTATTGTGAGTGTAGGAAAACCGTTTTTGGATTCAGGGATCCGTTTTCCGATCCGCAAATTTTTGTTAGAGTTAAGTGTGTGTGTCCCCCCCCCGTCAGCAAAATGGTTGTCAAAACCAAATCATTTATTTGAATTAGGCACATAAAGGCACTTTTGAACGTAAACTTACAAAAAAATAGAATTGATTCTAATTATTGATATGTGAAAAATTCACTGCGGTAGTTTAAATGACGAAATTAAAAGGAAAACTAAAACAGCTAAGTTAGGCTCTACAAGTTAGTTACGAGTAATAGTCAAAAATACATTTGCAGTTTCAAAAACATGTTAAGTTTTTTCTTGGGATATATTCATCCCAACATTCATCCCTTCATTGTGCGTGGTGCGACACGCATTTGGCTGGTTTTTGTCCTATAAAAAATAATCTGAGTTAATAAAACAACATTTTCATTTATTCATAACATGTTTTAATTCTTTTGAACCACAGCACTTTTCTTCTTTTCTTTACAAACTTCAATCTCGAAGTCAAAATGACATCTAGCGAATAATCCGCGGAATCGCCGACCGTCAGGTAGATCATATATCTGTCGCCGACCATCAGGGAGGTTGTCAAGAACGTCGTACTGTCGTCGAGCAGCTGAATAATCGAGGTCATCTACATCATCCTGACACTGGATCTTGACCACGTTGATCATCAAGACAAACAGGACAAGTAGCTTCAACATTTTCAATTTCTACTTTACTCTCGTATGAAGATTGTTGAGATTTAATACGATCACTGCCATACATAAACATACTACCTAACGTATTTATAAGAAACGCAAACTAATAAGGATTAAATTAATTCGTCACGTCACTTTAGATTTGTTGTTCATTAAGTTCTCTCAAAATATTTCATGCTCAAAATTGGATGTTGGAGTAACAAGGGAAAATCAATTTTATCCTACATGGATAAATTGAAAAATTGATTTGCCCTTCTAATGTATCTCCCCCATCTCCCCCTCTAATGTATCTTAGTGTGTAGCTGAATCAATTTCATAATAATCGTATTATGACTAAAACTCTGAACAGGTTTGAGAAGAACGGTTTACTAACTTTTTGCTTTAACACCAACAAATGTATCGTTTCTATATTAAATAGTAAATCATTTTAAAAGAAAGTTTTGCAAACTGTACCGTGTGACATATCAAATGAAAGAATATCTTCTTTTTTTTTTATTTATATTTATGAAAGTAAATGAAAATTGACCATTTCTGCCCTTATCTCCGACACAACTAAGCCTAAAATTTTGAAAAATATGCTGATAATGGATCTTAACTCATAGATTACAGGAAAACCTATAAATCTATGATCTTAACAGAACATAATAAATCCCTCAATATTGTGCGTAAAAACTTACATTTGCAGTTGGAATGTATGGGAAAACATATTTTTCAATAACAATGTTAAGTTTGTTCTTGGGATAAATTCATCCCAACTACGGAACCCTTCATTGTGCATAGTCCGACATGCACTCGGCCGGTTTTTATATATTTGGGAAATGGCCATAGTTAAAACTTTAGCTTTATTATTTTTTGATTGCTACCTATTGAACGGTTTTCTACATATGCGTCAAATTGATTTGTTTGAATGGTTTGCAAAATTAAATCAGTCCAACGACATAAAATTTATAAAAAGCCCTCTGTTTTCAGAGTTACTTCATAATAAAATATAGCAGCATAGAACATTCCCATACTGAAAACGGAAAAAGTGATTCACAATGTTGAAATTAATAGTCTTTGTTTTAATAATAAGCCAAATAAATACGTTATCCAATAATAATAATAATAATGTTTCATCTGAACAAAGTGTTTTGGGTTTGACGCAAAATAACATTTGCCCTGCTGGTTATACAAAACTTAGCAATGTGTGCGTTGATATCAAACAACTGGTATATAGAAGACAATTAGGATGCCCTAATGAGGTATGCCAATATCCTTACATATTATAACTAAGACCCCCGCCGCGTCTGTCTGTCTGTCTGAACGCGATAAGCTCAAAAACAACCGAACAGTTTTTTAAACGGTTTTCACCAATGGATGAAGTGATTCATGAGGACGGTTTTGGTCTATAATTCACTAAGGTTTTGTGTAAATTTGCTGAAATAAAACAATTATTGTTGAAGATGTCGGAAAAAATCATGCTGACTTGGGAGCTTTACTAGCGAGTGCCGTGTAAACCGTGAGAGATTTAAAAAAAAAATCTAGAAGATTGTAGGTACATTTTTAAAATTTCAACAAAAAAGTCCGCAATGGCATATTATGTCTATCTTCTAAAGATGACTCACAATAACAATTTTTTCATTCAGTATTTGATAAAAATTATATTGTTATTTCCGAAACAATTTTGACCGGTATTATAAAATACTAGCTTTTGCCCACGGCTTCGACCGCGTGGATGTTGGAAAATATCCCACGGAAACGTACTACCGAGATTTCATACCTAATAACCGAGGAAATTGTCATTGACCCCTTTTGCTACGTCCGCGTTGCTACGCGTAATTTTGAAACTGTGATATCTTTTAAACTATTAATTTAAATTATATGATTCAAGGTATATTTTAATTTAAATAAAATTTCCAATTTAAATAACATGTTTTATTAGATAAGGAATACTATACCGGTAAAAAAAGCTTCGGAAATAATAATTAAATTTATATCAAATTCTGAAAGATAAAAATGGTTATTGTGCGTTACCCTTAGAAGATAGACATATGCCAATGTGTATTTTTTTGTTAAACTTTTTAAGTTGAACAATACCGTAGAACATAAATTTGATGTATCTTTTTCGGTTTAAAGCTCTCAGTCGGCATGATTTTTTCCGACTTCTTCAACAATAATCGTCATATTTCAGCCAATTTACACAAAACCTTAATGAATTATACATTAAAACCTTCCGCATGAATCACTTCGTCCATTGGTGAAAATTGTTTGAAAATCCGTTTGGTAGTTTTTGAGTTTATCGCGTTCAGACAGACAGACAGACGCGGCGGGGGACTTTGTTTTATAATATGTAAGGATAAGGATGTAAAGATGTTATTTAAACTAGGCATTTAATTGAGATTTCTAGAAATATGATTTGATTTGATTAAAATGAATAAGTACTTTAAAAGAATGACGGACTTTACTTCACAGATTCAAAATTACGTGTGATAAAGTAATTATGGTTGACGGCACTGTAGGGGTAACCAACTACTATTTTGTAATCTGATTACCAATTACGACTACTATAATTAACTACAAGTAGTTATTATTACATGAAACCTAACTACAATAACCAGGTTACATAAAGTAATCGTTAATCTGATTACTACAATCAAGTGGTTATAACTGATTACTTTAGTTCTAAAAATATTTTGTTTTGTAAATAAATATGTAAAAAGTTGTAATTATATCTACTCGTACTATTGTATTGGTTGATCATTGATTGACCAGAACCTGCCAACTGATAATTGAGATTTTAATAAAAAAAAAACAATTTACAAAATTCTTTCTAAATCAGATGCTCAGGCTGTATAAAAAAAAATCATTATTTTTTCAGTATTTTTTATCTATCTATTCTTATTATTATATAAATTAAAATGAAATGCTGCTCGTCGGTAAGCGCATCACTTAAGAAAGGCTTGACCGATTTGGCTATTTTTAGTTTTAAATTTTGTATGTGTTGTCTTTCTTAATCGTTATGTTAGTGGTAAGCAAGAAATAAAAGTTCAATTAAGCTTTATTAAGCAGTTAAAGTAATCATGTAATCGTGATTGCAACTTCTTTTAGCAGTTAGTAATCGAAATGTTTAACTACTTCTTACGATTATTTCATGAAATCTATTAATGTGATTACTAACTACAAATGTAATCATAATTAGTAATCAGTAGTTAGATTACATTTTAAACAAACACTGGTTGACGGCATCTCGGGCGCAGCGGTAGGAGTCAATGACCTTTACATAATAGTATGAAATCCCGGAAGTACGTTCCCGTGGAATATTTCCCGACATACACGCGGGCGAAGCCGCGGGTAAAAGCTAGTACTAAATAATTAAATCTATTTTGTATTTCTGAGCAGCACGCGTAGTATGACTACTGATAGAAGTAGAAGAAACAAAATCAAAATGACAGATTGTAGAAATATTTCTACGGCGCGATTTGAAAAATGAAAAAAAGAATGTTGCTTTGCATAGAAAGATAGACGTGGTCATACTACGCGTCCTGACACATTGCTAACAGGAAATACAACGATGAGCAATTAGCTGATAATCTGACAATTCTGATGTACACTACAACTTATTATTTATTATATCTCTTTATTTATTTTTAAGGAAAACAAATAATATAAACAACTGACTCAGTTTATTTTCTTACAGCAATTGAATTGTCTACCAGGACTAAATTCTTTGGTCAGAAAGTTGTCATTAGCAGATGATTCCAAAGCGTAGACTCCTTCGGAAAAGAATAGTCACGAAACTCCACTACTACTAATAAAGTCCAGCACTCAAGCTTAAAATAAATAGTAAATTAATTAATTCAACAAAAATGAGCTGTCTTATTTAGTAAAGTCTTGTAAGTTGTAGTAAGTTTTGTCAGTCTTATACATAAGTACCTCTTAAATGTGTTTTATCAAAGCCTTAAATGTAGTGAATATTTGAAAAACAAAAATATGTGCTAAAAAGGAGCTAAGTCTGCCAACAATCTGCTGTGCAGTATGGCAGAGGTAATTTATCATGTAAAAACAAGTATTGCTGCGAATACACACTTTTTAATTTTATTTTTAATTTTTTATATATACCACAAATAAATCGATTAAATAAACTCAGAATCAAAGCAATTATTTCAAATAAACCAATTACAGGTACTTTTGAATTGTCAAGATTTGGTCAGTCAGAAAGATGAAGCCTGTTGCCCATTCCTAAGCATATTAGGTTCCTATAGAGAAGAACGGGCAAGAAACTCCGCGGAAACTCTTTTAAATCAAATTATTGGTTACATTATTCGTGTTGAACTTATACATGTAAGAACAATGTAGAAAGATGTGCAAGTTAAAGGGGTCCGTAAAAAAAAAAAAAAAACCGTGGCAGCTAAGATATGACCAGTCCCTACTGACGACCCGCGGCGCCATAAGTATGAACCCAAAAGTGGATTTAGAGCAGGATCAGGGCCGAAGTTGGAAGCGAGCTTCAACTGGAATCCTCACCGACAGAGGAACTGGCTATCTTAAACCTCTAACTGCCGAAACACAACAACGCGATTTAGATAAGATGGTGATAGTTAGCCAGGCGGACTTAGAACACGCCCTACCACTAACTAAACCGAGCAGAAAATTTTGACTCCACTGGGAATCGAACCCGGGGTCTCTAAATCTGAGATAGGTGACCGAAACACTAGACCACAGAGGCAGTTTAAATCTGTCTACATCATAAAGAGAAACTGAGCAAAATTGCAGATTTCTAGGTCTAAATTTTTTGGCTGGGAGTTGATGATTCAGTCAGTAAGAGGATCTTTTCTCTAATGTATTAATATACTCTGAACTTCCCAAACAAAATGCTTATCGAGATTCACATTCAATATTTAAACTACCTCAAATTCCACCATATTTTGGCATCTCAAATGTATAAAAAAATATCAACCAGAATTGTACAGACGATATCTCATAAATGCAGACAGCGAAACGAGCGAAGCCAAAGGTTTTATTTTACTTCACAACGAATTTATCGCTTCCCACTTCCTGTACGCCATGGTGTTTGTACATCGATGACTGTGCTCCGATGTATATCTGTGAAATACTGATAGGGGGAGCGATGAATAATGCAGTTTAGATTTTTTATCGTAATGGTCTTTGAATGAAATAAGGTGCAAAAGTTGGTCAGATGATGGAAACAGATTTTTATTGTTGTTTTTAGTTGAAATCGATAAGAGAACAGCAGATGAATTAAATTTTGCATTATTACTGATTAGCAATAGGTACATTAAATATTTTTGATATCTTCTTCTCTTTTATCAATAGGTACATAGTATAATCAATGAACCGTAGAATAAGCTCATGGTACGCCAAAAATATTAGACAGTTATCAAGATGACAGGGGCTGACAGCCCAGGGTGTACCGGCCATACATTTCAGTATCACCACCATTGGAATTTATATGAATTCATTTTACCATTTTCATTGTTATCTTTTTTTTTATCGGGCCATAACTGGGGTTCTTCTGGTTACGGAGGTATTGAAAGTCAAATTTCCAACTTTTTTCGCATAGTTTTAAACTTAAATTTCAATACCCTCAAGTACAATGTTTTGCTTGGGTTACATTGAGTGCTGCCGTAAACAGCGACTTTTTACACCAAAAATAAAAGTCGTTTCCCAGCAATGATTTTTGCCCAATGTTACTTAGCTCGATAAAATACAATAGACGTTGTTATATTTATTAGCTCGATGTACAGAATACTTAGTTAACGGTTTGTTGCACGCAGTTTTAGGTCATAATATTGACTCGAAGCTAAATAATAACAGCCACACGTGTCGATCGAAGGTTAAGCTGCACTTGCTGCGATTAGTTCATGGATGGGTGATGTCCGTGCTTCGGAAAGCACATTAATACGTTGGTCCCGGCTGGCATTCGTAGATCTTTAATAGCCGTTACAGGTAGGTAGAAGCCCAAATGTCTGACAACCAGTCTCACCAAGGGGTAAGACTGCTTATGACCATTTACCCAGTACCTGGGTTATGGAGGTGAGATAGGTAGTCGCTACATGTAAAATACTGGTATTCAACTTGCATCCAGAAAGACTAGAAGCCGACCCCAACGTAGTCGGGAAAAGGCTGGGCAGATTGATTGATCAGATCATAATAATACACCCTGATAATATTGATGATCCTTGGCCACTGTAACAAAATGGTGATGATGATGAACTGTTTAGTAAGCCCATCATCATCATTTCAGCCGAAAGACGTCCACTGCTGAACATGGGCCTCCCCCAAGCACCTCCACTTCGACCGATTCTGTGCTTTCCGCATCCAGCGGATTCCTGCGGCCTTCACAAGGTCATCGGTCCATCTTGTGGGAGGCCTTCCAACGCTACGTCTTCCGGTACGTGGTCGCCACTCCAGAACCTTTCGGCCCCATTGGCTATCCGTAGTGAAATAGGGTAGTGCTATTCTTTAAGTCCGGCATCACACGGACTAAGCCCATAATCATACATAATGCTAAAGCCCATAATCATAAATAATGCAAGGATCGAAACCGTGATTCGAAACCGTATTCAGAAAAAAAAACCTATATTCTAATATGGAGGACCTATGGACTGAAATAAGTGGATCTCTAACAGCAGTAAACCGCAACGTGGTAGGAGGAGATGGCGAGACGATCTCGACTTTGTTATATGATGATACCGCACTTAGAAACTCGCCGTTACTTGCTGCTTTTATGCTAAGGAAAACTTATCATAAAATCGACTTACTTCCGTTATCCTTCTTAAAAATTAAAGGTTCCCGTAAAGTACGATATTAAAATGACAGTCAGATCAAATTGTACAGATTTTGCGCTGATTTTGAATCTATGTTTAACACAATTTGGACAAAAATGATACCTACTTAGTACAGTTATCGTACGGATTGGCCACAAACCAAAGGAATCCATAAACAACGCGAGTGGTACCAATGTTTCAATATTTATTGTATTCTCAATGGTCCCATATTATTTTGTTGAGATGAAAATAAAAATGATATATGTTTCATAACCTGTTATTTGAAATTGTGGATAATCTGAGAGTTGATGTTTCCAACAATTTTTTTTAAAAGTTCATAGAGATTAATTTGGTATCATTCAATAACTTTTTATAATGAAAATTTAGCTGTCCCAAAAGGATAGCAAGCACCCTCTAAGTCTAAAAAAAACTATGACAACGATACCCAAGATCAATTTTTTTTTTAATTTTCGCAGCCGCCTTCTTGGATTTAAATAGTAACGGCACTATCGGCTATAACACCCTAGAAAACAATGAATACGACTCTGACGACTGAATACCCATGACGAAAAATTTGAAAATTCTCGCAGCCGCCATCTTGGATTTACATTTTGACCTCATCATAGGCTTTAGCATGCTCGAAAACCATGAAAGCATTACCCATGATGAACAAAAAAAAACATCAGAGCCGCCATCTTGGATTTACATTTCGACCTCAAAGGAACTTCATTCCTGAATGGGATCCCCGACCGCACTCGGTTTAAATTTTTTGATATTGTGAACCAACAACAGTTACGTCTTCTTAATGTACTTCGTATTGCTGCACCATAAAAAATATATATTTTTGCTTGTTAATTTAAAATGGGAACAATAAGTAGGTAATTAGAAAAATATTTTTTACAAGACTACCTGGTATCAAAATTTCTGATTGAACCTTTGTTGAAATCGTTGCCTCATTTGTTTGTTTTACCTAGCCACGTAACATTTACGATTATTTTCATTTCGGAAACTGTGTTATGTAAATGGGTGAATGGGGGAATGGCTGAACGGGTTATGCAAATGGGTGAGTTTTTGACGGTCACTCACCAGTATACAACAGATTTACAAACCAACACTTTTTGTGTTATAAAAATGGTCTGACATAATAAAAACAACATTACAATTTATTTATAACACGTTTTTATTTATTAATTATTTGGTCAACCACATAAATGGCCAACTTTTTATTTGTGATTACACAGGCACGCAAATTTTAAGCTCTTCATCCCACACACATTTACCGATTGGTTTGAGACCACCGAGCTGTCGCCGAACAGGTGGATAGTCAGTAACGTCATACTGTCGTCGAGCAGCTGAATGATCGAGGTTATCTACATCATCCTGACACTGGATCTTGGCCACGTTGATCATCAAGACAAACAGGACAAGTAGCTTCAACATTTTCAGTTTCTTCTTAGATCTCGTATGAAGATTGTTGAGATTTTAAACGTCACTGCCAACTTTTGACATACTACGTACCGTATATATAAAAAACGCAAACTAATAAGCGTTACATTAATTCGTCATGTATGACTGTTCACTTTGGATTTGTTTCATTCGTTATGTTCTCTATAAATTATTTATTTTCATAAATTGGATGTTACGAGTAAAAAGCGCAAATCAATTTATTCACGACAATTTGGTATTGAAGTATCTAAGTGTCTCGCTAAATCAATTTCCTGATAATTGTATAATGACTTCAACTCGAAATTGGTTTAAAAATAACGGTTTATTAAGCTTTAATACCAGTAAATGTATCGTTCTTACATGAAATAGTTAATCAATAAAATAAATAAAAAATTATTTGGTAGACATAGAAAAAACCTTAGCTTAATTATTAACCTTAGATTCGTGACTAAATGATAACAGCCGCAGGGGTCGGAAGAGCAGTGGTGGCCCAGTGGTAACGGCCGCAACTTACGACTTGAGTCATAAGTCATTTATTTCATAACAAAATACATTGTGTGAAAATATTAGTGATGATAAATAAAATAATAAAAAAGCAGCAATTGAAGGTTGAAGGTCATAGGTTCGAACCCTGACGCGTCTTTCCATTCTATACAAGGCCAGAACGCAGCCATAGGAAACTGCTCGCGTATAGATTGTAATGCTATTTTTAAATCTGTGATTACAATGTATACACGAATTTTACGTATTGCTGGTGTATAGTTTGTAACGTGGACGAGCGCGTCCTGGTTCCAAACTATACTACATCACTTACTCCTGATAAGAGTTTTAAAGATATAGTCTATAAAAAAAAGAAAAGGCCATAGATTGGAAATACGCAACCCTGACAGGCGCTTTGTTTTCTGTAAATTATTTCATCACCACTGCTCTCAAAACGGTAAAGGAAAACATCGTGAAGAAACCGGCATGTCCTAGAACCAAAAATTTGAAGACGTGACATCTACCAACCCGCACTGGGCCCGCATGTTGGATTACGGCCCACTCCCTCTCACAGTAAGGAGACCTGAGTTCCAGCAGTGGGAACATCACACGCTTATTATGCAGGGATCAGTTCTTTGACTGGTAACCTCCGTGCTTCCGAAAGCATGTTAAGCTGTTGGTCCTGGCTGTCATTTGTAGATCTTTGACAGCCGTTACGGGTCAAGACCAGAAGACTGACAACTAGTTTTGCTAAGGATATAATACTACCCAGTTCCTGGGTTCTAGAGTTCAGATAAGCAGGCGCTCTATGTAAAATACTGGTACTGGCATCTGGTTAAACTAAAAACCGACCCCAACGTAGTCGGGAAAAGGCTAAGCAGATCATAATTGGCCACTGCAACAAAATGCAGATGGTGATGAACTGTTTACTAAGCCCATGACCATAAATAATGCTAAGATCGAAACTGTGATTTGAAACTGTATTCAGAAAAAAAACGAATATTCAAATACGGAGGGGCCATGGGCTAAAATAACCTCACAGTGGGTCCCAAACAGCAGTAAACGGCAACGTGTTAGGAGATGACGGGACGAACTTGAATTTTTTCATAAGAATTGGTCACAAACAGCAGTGTATAGGGATAACTGGAAGGAAGGAAGGGAGGCAATGGCCCTGCAGTGGCTCACAAACGGCTGATAATAATAACAGTATTCGAATACAATTTCTATAAACTAAAACTGAAATCATAACACTCATAATTCGGAAGACAAGGAATCCATATACAACGCGAGTGGTGTCAACATTTCAAAATTTATTGTTATTTCAATGGTCCCATAATTATTTTCTATGTTGATTCTCAAATTATCCACAATTTCAAATAACAGGATATGAAACTTGTCATTTTTATTTTCATCTCAACATAGAAAATAATTATGGGACCATTGAAATAACAATAAATTTTGAAATGTTGACACCACTCGCGTTGTATATGGATGCCTTGTCTTCCGAATTATGAGTGTTATGATTTCAGTTTTAGTTTATAGAAATTGTATTCGAATACTGTTATTATTATCAGCCGTTTGTGAGCCACTGCAGGGCCATTGCCTCCCTTCCTTCCTTCCAGTTATCCCTATACACTGCTGTTTGTGGCCAATTCTTATGAAAAAATTCAAGTTCGTCCCGTCATCTCCTAACACGTTGCCGTTTACTGCTGTTTGGGACCCACTGTGAGGTTATTTTAGCCCATGACCCCTCCGTATAGTACAAAATGATTACGTAGTTCCTCATAGTCTCAGTTTCATCTAATCTGTATACCAACATTATAAGCAAATAAACGATTTCCATTCTATTTAACTAGTTATTCCTTTAATTTCAGTTCATTACGCCAATTTTTTTTCAAATTTTAAGCCAATCCGGACAACAAACAGTTCAAGTGCAGGCAGGTGTCTCTTGTACAAAAAATGTTTTTTCTAAGAGCTTCCTTAGTGTGCAGTAATCATATTGTGACTGTACCTGAATTACCCTAGGCTGATAAAATTTTAGTTTTTCCTAATTATGCTAACATAAGTGTTTATAATTCGGTTCCCCCCTTAGGGGGAAGGGCCGCACTCCACCCCGTACGACCCTGTAGAGCTCGTCTCCGGACTGGACACTCTCCCACCGATATGAGGTAGAAATGGATTCCCATAACCTAAACTGCCTTGTTCCGGCTTAGATAGACTAAGGGACAGGGGTGGATACAAGGTGAAGCTAATATTGGGAATTTACAGTTAGTAAACATAAGTATTATAATTTTTGAAATCTTCTTCTCTCTTTTACCAATGAACCGTAGAATAAACTCATGATAGGTACCTACGCCAAAAATATTGGCCAGCTATCAAAATCACAGGAGCTGACTGCCCAGGGTGTACCGGCCATACATTTCAGTATCACCACTTTGGTGGCATGAGGAACAAGGTGTAAAGTTCATTCATCCACCATAGAAAAGGGAGGATCCTCCGACCAGACGGCTGTTGTGTCTGGCGGGCAACTGCCCAAAGGTTTGAAGTTGAAATCTTGTAAATATGTCGATCGCTCGGTAAACTCTAATTGCGTGATGCAGGATTTGTGTGACGTCATGTCTTTGATGCGTAGTTTGTATGTGGCGGTGTAATCGCTACATCACTCCCCTCCGGAGATCGGAGGTCGATAGTGGGCTGAGTCTCGTATCTTGCGATGCTTCACAGTGCCAGCTGTGGTTCCAGTGAGTCGGAACCGGGTGCCACATAGTTCGCGGTGAGTCGGAACTGTCTACGGTGATAGTGGTGATTCCCCAGTGAGTCGGAGTGGCGCTGCGTCATGATCCAGTGAGTTGTATGTGGTACAGCGCCTGGTTGTGGCTGACTGCTGGCATCGACCAGGAGAGGGTAGAATGGGCTCTGCTTGTGAGACCGGCCGAAAGTGCAGGTGCTGTGCTAAGGTTGCTGATGAGGCTGAGGGTGATGACCAGGAATGCGCGTTCGCTGCATGCTGGTGGTCAGGATACCCGTTGAAGTCGTGGGTGCTGGCTGGCTGTGTGACTCGCCTCACGAAAGCTTGCGGGAGCGATCATGATAATGACGTCACGCCAAAGTATTTGCACGAAGGCTGCGCTGACGTTCATACTCGGGGTCACCAATTTAGGGGCATGAGGAATAGGGTGTAAAGTTTACTCATCCACTATAGAAAAGGGAGGATCCTCCGACCAGACGGCTGTTGTGTCTGGCGGGCAACTGCCCAAAGGTTTGAAGTTGAAATCTTGTATATATGTCGATCGCTCGGTAAACTCTAATTGCGTGATGCAGGATTTGTGTGACGTAATGTCTTTGATGCGTAGTTCGTATGTGGCGGTGTAACCGCTACACCATCATTGGAAGCTATAAAAATTCATTTTACTTTATAATGAATATAAAAAGTCGCAAGAAAAGAAGAAGCACTTGTTCTTCCCGTCGCGTCATTGTGATCATTTTTTTTTATTGTACAGTACCGACCAAAAGTCCATGAGCAATCTCACAAAGCAATAGACTGACGCTTCGGTTTGACTTACGACCTTCTTCTATAAGTTGTTACAATACTGTAGACACGCACATTACACACACACACTCACTTTGTCTGCAACCAATGACTAGTTCAATAATCATCATTCGTTTTTAGTTTCATTCGTCTTGTTCACATAAATATTAAAGTTTAGCAGGTAGACCACAAAAAACTAAGTAAATTATTTCGATTTCTGTGGGGTAGATGCAGTTTGTTACGAGTATTTAATTAATAGAACTTTTTTGGTTCGTGGATAATATTGGTGACGAGTATTTAGCGCAGTGTTGTGGTTATTACTATCAAAAAGCAGGCATAAAATATATTGAAGAGATCAGATCAGATCAGAGAATATTATTGCGCTGCGTAAAAGTGAAGTGAATATCTAATGAAACCGGACTAAGTGTGAGTGTTATCATTAATATATTTCATATTTTACTAAACATAAATCTTAATCAAGGGTATTGTTGATAGAACAGAGGTATTGTTGAGACAGAAGATGCCTTTAAAGTTTTAAATTCATTGTGAGGTTTAATTCGATTAGTGAATAATAAATAATAAGGTATTATGTGTAATAAAAACAATGTTTTTCTTTGTTCTAGATAAATACTGTGAGGGTTAAGAGATATGAGGAAGGGGCTTATTATCGAGTAGCAGCGACGTCAAATGGTGAATGAAACAAATGGTTTCATACCAACGAGACATTTTGCTGAATTTTAAAAACACGTCATTATGAACCGTTCGCCGTGCACTCTGAAGGCTTGCATCACTGAAGACCAGCTAGAAAACCGTTTTTGACCTTAAAATATTGACCGTACCAACTTAATAAACAACAGATTCGTTATTGCATGAATTTATGGTAACGAATTTTTTAAGCACGTTTCAATAGGGTGTTTGTCGTATTTCTTGCAGATATACCGAAATTGTTTAATATTATTTTAGTAATAGTATTATTTTAGGATAAAAATTTGAGGTTTAGTTTCAATCTTCTTTTCGTAAAGAAAATGAATACTTAAGCTTTAACCTCAATAACAACCAATATTTACTAAAGTCAAATAAAATGTAAAATAATTAATACAAATAAAATATAAACAAACTGCCCATATTTAACCTTAAAATTACCTATTCTGTAAGTAGTTTTTTACATTTTAAGTAGTCTAATATTCTTATTTATTACTTAATTACTTCGACCATGATCAAAGCTTAATATTTATGGTGAAAAAATCCATTAAAAATTTAAAATATTTCATAATTTAAATATGTCTAAATAATACAAACTACTTCTAAGTTTCTTGACATCTATTTTACATCTTCTTCAGCTGAAGTAATGATAAATAATTGTAGCAGTTTATTAACTTATGTAAAATAAATATAACGAACAAACATATTTTTTTTAATTTTGTTATCATATATCACGCATTTTTTATTCTAAAACCTTTATTGCAATAACAACATAAAAAAGCAGCAATATTTAAAAAATATTGTTATCGAAAACAAAAATAATAATATTTGCAAAAAACCGCACTGTGTTTCACGAGATTAGAACCTGAGGCAGTATGAATTCCATACCAACGCTTAACGCTTTCTGCTATCTGCACTTGTTAAGTTACTATCGAATTTTAGCAATGCCATTAACTGGTCAAGTTCACGCGCATAGTGCGTGTGTGCTAGCATGTTTAAAGCGACGGAAATATATTGTTGTTTCGTGTAACTGCGTTATCTGTGGTGTGTGTATCGTGTTGCTTACACATACAAATGTACGAGCTATACCGCGTGTTCACAGCAATACGACTCTTAGCGTGCTCATGCACTTTTGAGCGCTTACTGTACCATACCTCGTGGCTAAGTACTAACAACCGCTCGGATCGATCTATTAGGTTAAGCTACGCTTGCCGGGGTTGTTCCGTGAATGGGTGACCACTTCTACATACCGATACTCCTCCGTGCCTCGGAAAGCACGTTAATCTGTTGGTCCCGGCTGTCATTCGTGGATCTTTGACAGTCGTTACGGGTCGTCAGAAGCCCGAAAGTCTGACAACCAGTCTTACCAAGGGGTATCGTATTATCCAGTTACTGGGTTGTGGAGGTCAGATAGGCAGTCGCTCCATGTAAAATACTGGTATTCAGCTACATCCGGTTAGACTGGAAGCTGACCCCAATATAGTTGGGAAAAGGCTAGGCAGAACTGAACCTGGGAATCTTGTTACGGAAATAATGAAGGTCGAAGTTCCACTTTTTTCATGAAAAAAAACACTACAAAGTGAAAAATAACTTTAATTTAGGAAGTCGGTGTCTTTCTTTGGTTTTGAATTTTCGGTTTTTGTCACCGACTTCCGAAATTAAAGTTATTTTTCACTTTGTAGTGTTTTTTGGAAGTCGGTTGTTTTTTTTTTTGTAAAAAGTTTTGATTTTTTTACTTTTTAGTTGTGGTACCTACCCCACACAAATTTGAAAACCACTACCTGCTATGTAAATAACAGTGACAGGAACTGGTCATATCATCCACATACCTACTAAGTGGGAAAAAGTACGTATTATTGAAGCTAACTCAAAAACTATCGAAGCAAAGTTAATAAAATTTAAATGGGACCATTTCAAAAGCATACACTTTCAAACAAAAAAATAATTTTTAAAATCGGTCCACAATTGACGGAGAAATCGGTGGACATACATAAAAAAAAAAAAAAAAAAAAAAACTAACATACGCGACGAACATATAACCTCCTCCTTTTTGGAAGTCGGTTAAAAATTGTTTAAAAACGTAACCTAGAAAATACCCCTTAGAACAATGTTTTGCGTGCGTTAAAATTGAGCGCTGCCGTAAACAGCGATTTTTCACACAAAAATAAAACTCGTTGTCCAGCAATCGTTTTTGCCCATGTTACCTACTGTTAGTTTGATGTACACAGTGCGTAGTTGATTATTTTGTGATAATAATGGCTCGTGGCTAAATGAGAACAGCCGCAGGGGTCAGTTCGTGGATGGGTGACCTGTGCTTCGGAAAGCATGCTAAGCGGTTGGTCCCGGCTGTCAATTGTTCCAGCATTTTGGGTAGTTAGAAGCCCAGAAGACTGACAACCTGTCTTGCTAAGGGGTTCCTTTACAGTATTTTTTTCAAAATTTTTGGCTCAGTAGTTTTGAGGTAAGGGGGAGTCAATTTTGATCATTTTTATTAAATATCTTTAACAATATTTGTTTTAAAATAAAATTATAAAAATATATAAATGTCGGATCCGGTCATTAGTACGGACACGAAACGAATCGCAAGCGCGCCACTGGCGACATCATGACTGAACTACCTACAACAAAAAAGGCGCGCTTCTACAGAGTCGTGATGTTTGAAGGCCACGGCGAGGAGGACATTCAGCCTCTGGTCGCATTGGAATCAAGATGTCATGGAACTGTTCTCGATTGTTATTGTGTTAGTTGTAATTTATGATCATTGTGTTAATTTGTGATTTTAATAAACGCCGTCACACCCAGTGTGTGTATAATTTAGCTAGTGTGATTAATTTGATAGTAAATTATAATATGATCTGAACTGCAAACTGTTTTTCTATTGCGCATTAACCAACACTACCCACACTACGCCCACAGTAGTTAAAATATCGCTGATAATAACGAAAGTCAAATACCCGTCTCCGACATATATTTGAGATCCTCACAATAAGCCGTTTCATTTGATATGTCACACGGTACAGTTTGCAAAAAAATGTTTTTTTTAATTTTCCAATTTGCTCCCGAACAGAGACCCCCATTTTTTTAAAATTTATTTACTTTCGTTACACGTCCATGTTTGGGTCATAGAAATTCATATAATGTACCAAATTTTCAACTAAATTGTTGAAATTGGCTATGCCAGACGGACAGACAGACACACGAGTGATCCTATAAAGGCTCCGTTTTTTCATTCCGACATAAGAAACCGAAGGAGCTATGGGCTAAAATAACCAAGTAGCAGACAACGGGCAACATGGCAGGAGGAGATGAAGGGACGAATTCGACTTTTTTCATAAGGATTGGCCACAAATAGCCTGCAGCAGATAGGGATAAGAGGAAGGAGGAAAGCGATGCCTTTGTCCTGCAGCGGAACACAAACGGCTGATAATAATATTCAAATATAATTTCCATAAACCAAAACTGAAATCATAACACTCCTAATTCGGAAGACACGGAATCTATATACAACGCGAGTGGTGCCAACATTTCAAATTGTTTTAGTTTTCTCAATGGTCAGATTTTTTTTTGTGTTGAGACGAAAATAAAAAACGATGTATGTTTTATATCCTGTTATTTGAAATTGTGAATAATCTGATAGTTGATGTTTCCAAGTCTTTTAGTGAAAGGTTCATAGAGATTAATTTGGTATCACTCAACAATTAATTGTAATAAACAAGGGGCAGAGCGGGTTATGCAAATGGGGAGTTTTTAACAGTCACTCACCAGTATACAACAGATTTACAAACCAACACGTTTTGTGCTATAAAAAATGGTCTGACTTAATAAAAACAACATTACTTTATTTATATCATATTTTTATTCTTTATATTTAGTCAACCACATAAATGGTCAACTTTTTTATTTGTGATTACACAGGCTTGCAATATTGTAGCTTTTCGTCCCACACACATTTACCGATTGGTCCGAGATTGCTGTTCTGTCGCCGACCAAGAGGGACATTTAGATACGCTCGTCGAAAAGCTAGATTATCTAAATCATCCTGACACTGGATCTTGGCCACGTTGATCATCAAGACAAACAGGACCAGTAGCTTCAACATTTTCAATTTCATCTTTGATATCGTATGTAGATGGTTGAGATTTAAAGCGATCACTGCCAACTATATACTACTGAAGGTATTTATAAGTAACACAAACTAATAAGGGTTAAATTAATTCGTCACGTATGTTCACTTTGGATTTAATTCGTTCATTGTGTTCTTTTTAAATATTTCATGCTCCTAAATTACATGTTGGACTAACAAGGGCAAATAAATTTATTCATGTCAAATGCATATAAGTGTGTCGCTGAATCAATTGCATAACAATCGTATTATATGACTACAATTCGGTTCGAAACGAACGGTTGAAAATGCGTCGTTTCTACTATAATAGTTAATCAATAAAATAAATTAGATTTTTTATATATCTGTGATACAGCCGTAGAAAAAACCATAGCTTATTTATTTATTTTATTGCTATATGTTGTACGGCTTTTTACATATTATGCGTCAAATTGATTTGTTCCAATGATTTACAAAATTGAAATAATCATAATAATACAAAAATAATCAAATTCAATTTTTTGAGTACTTCATAATAAAATATGGCAGCATAGACTCCACTCACGATTTTAGTACAATTCTTATACTGAGAATGGAAAAAGTGATTCACAATGTTGAAATTAATAGTCTTTGTTTTAATAATAGGCAAAATAAATACGTTATCGAGTAATAATAATACTAATGTTATATCTGAACAAAGTGTTTTGTGAGGTTGATGTATTTGCCCTGCTGGTATAAAAATATTATCAATATAAAATATTATCAATTTTGCGTTAATATCAAACAACTGGTATAAAGAAGACAAATACAGTGTGAGATTTTATAATGTGTGTGTAATATTGAAATGAGGGAAATCTATGCTTAATTTTACCGACGGAAAAATATTTAAAAAAAAAACCGGCCAAGTGCGTGTCGGACCACGCACAATGAAGGGCTCCGTAGTTGGAATGAATTTATCCCAAAAAGAAACTTAACTTTGTAGTTGAAAAATATGTTCTCCCATACGGAATGTATGGGAAAACACGTTTTTGCAACTGCAAAGTTAAGTTGGTCGATTATTACTCGTTAACTTGTAAAGCCTTCTTAGCTGTGATAGTTTTCCTTTTAATTTCGTTATGTAAACTACTGTCGTGATTTTTTTCACACATCCAAAACCAACCATTTAGCTGGCAGGGGGGGGGGTTTTTTAATAAAGATCTGTTTTTTTTAATAAATTTTTACACCGAATCGTAAAACTCAGTAAGACATTATGAACATTAAAAAAAAAATTCATATCAAAACTATTTACATTTTTTTAAATATTTTTTCGTCGTTAAAATTATGCACAGATTCCCTCATTTCGATATGTGCACATTATAAAGACTCACATTGTAGATCATGAATGCCAAAGTGAGGTGTGCTAATCTGTATCTATAAAAAACAATCGACTTCCAAAAAAAACACTACAAAGTGAAACATAACTTTAATTTCGGAAGTCGGTGTCTTGGGTTTTCCGTTTTCGTTTTTTGCCACCGACTTCCGAAATTAAAGTTATTTTTCACTTTGTAGTGTTTTTTTTGGAAGTCGGTTGTTTTTTTTTTCACTTTTTAGTTGTGGTACCTACCCCACACACATTCGAATACCACTACCTGCTATCAGTGACAGATATTTATCATATCATCTACATACTTAGTGGGAATAAAATACGTATTTTGTAGCTAACTCAAAAAGCACCCAAGCAAAGTTAATAAAATTTATATGGGACCAATTTGGGAGCATACCCTTTCAAACAAAAAAAGAATTTTCAAAATCGGTCCACAAATGACGGAGAAATCGGTGGACATACATTAAAAAAAAAACGCGCACACATACGCGACGAATATATAACCTCCTCCTTTTTGGAAGTCGGTTAAAAAGGGTGACTGACTGAATGAATGACTGACTGACTGATCTATCAACGCACAGCTCAAACCACTGAACGGATTGGGCTGAAATTTGGCACACAGGTAGTTATTATGACGTAGGCATCCATTAAGAAAGGGTTTTTGGAAATTCGACCTGTAAGGGGGTGGAAAGGGGGGATTTTGTTTGTATGAAAAATCTTATTCCTTGAGTTAATAAACTTGAAACTTGGCATGAATATATATCTATGTAAATTATAAAGTTTGCCACTTTTAGTTGTTCCAAACTACCCCCTAATGGAGGATTGGGGTGTCAAAGTTAGTATGAAAGAATTTTTTCGCGCTGTCTGATTAACTCGAAACTCAGTATTTATACTAAAGACTGAAAATAAATAAAAATGTATACCAGGGTTTTTTGAAAATTTACCCCTAATAGAGTGAAAAGGGTTACCTATTAATTTTTACAGTGGAGGATTTTACTGTGAGGCTTGATTATCTTGAAAATTGGTATAAAAAATCTATAAGTGAAATAATAACGTTACAATAGAGTTTTCAAAAATTATTTTCACGCTATTTGCTATGGGGGATGAGCAATATTGCATTATGTTCGTATTCTTCTATAGTTTACCGCAAATTATAAAAAGACTATCCAAAATATTAGAATGTTGCAGATAGTTACGGATTTAACCAAAGATTATCATCACGCTATACCTTTATGGAGCTAAGCAGTCAATTATAACATATACAAGGTGGATTTTGAGATGGGGCAATAAAGGCAGGTTCCTTCATCGTTGTCGCTACAAGAAAACGGTCTTGGAAGACTGTCCATAACTTTAAAACATTTTGATCTGCATTCACAGATTTTGATAAAATTGTACAGTCAGCAAGAAATTCACAAAAACTTTTTGATGTCAGTCGATTCTATTTCTTGTTACTAAGCTCAAAAAATTATGTCGGGCCATCTGAGGTTTGAGTTCGAGAAAGTCAGAAATAGCAAAAAACTTCTCATACATTTCGTAGGAAATGAGCCTGAGAGATAGAACAGTATACCTTTTTATGATGAAATAACTTTTTAATGAAGTACTTACTATTTAAATCACAATGTACCATTATACAACAGTTGAATTATTCCAATATTTCATTCGGCTGTATAGGGAACGAATGTAGCAGATAGTTACAGATTTAATCTTTTAAATGATTTATCATCCTACTACACTTTTTTGGAGCTAATCAATAAATCATGAATTTATGAAATATATAAAAACGGGTAGGTATTATATTCAACTTTCAACAAATCAAATATTTTAACGGTTTGACGACTGCTTTGCAAACTTATGTTCGATTCCCAAAAATAGGTATTTTTTGTGCTTTTTTTTTTCATTTTGTTATACTATCCATAGTATCGACACTTATATACTTATTGCATAAGTACTTATATTTACTTATCCATACTAATATTCTAAATTCGGAAGTAACTGTCTGTTTGTATTTTACCTTTTCACGGCTAAACCACATAACGGATTTCGATAAAATTTGGTAAAGAGATAGATGGCATCCTGTAGAAGGACATAGGGTACTTTTTGTCTCAAAAATAATCCTAAAGGGGTGATATAGGAGATGAAAGTTTGTATGGGAAACCCAGCATTTCTTATTTTAGGGATATATTTCATATATTTCAAATTTATGCTTTTGGTAAGAAATAACGAATTACGCGTTTCACCTTCCGCCTGACGCAGGTCCTCTCCGGACATGGCTGCTTCGGGAGGTTCCTGTTCAGGATAAGGCGGGAGGAAACGCCCGGATGTCACCATTGTGTGGATTGCCCGGAGGACACGGTGGGGCATACGGTGGAGGTCTGCCCGGCTTGAGCGGAGCATCGCCGTGTCCTCGTGGAGGCGATCGGCGGCGGTGATCTCTCGTGTCTGGCCCTGGTTCAGGCCATGGTACGGAGTGAGAGGAAATGGCAGGCCGTCACCTCTTTCTGCGAAGCGGTAATGCTCGCGAAGGAGGAGGCGGAACGTGTGAGGGAGAGGAAAATTTCGCGCCCTCACGCCCCTAACCGCCGCAGGAGGAGACGCCCTGGGTGGGAATCGCAAGCCGACTTCCGGCCACCGTAGGCGCGGGCTTGCGGACGGTGAGCAATGGGTAGCTCGCCATCCGATAAGGACCAGGCCAGGGTCGACGGCGCGTTGTGTTCCACGCACGCCTCAAAGAGATGTCAGCAGAATTGACGGGGTCCGCTAGGGCCAATGCCTGCCGGGGCTGCGAATAAGGGCCGATAGGGAAATCGTGGCCCCCGGCAACAGGGCAACCGAAGGAATACGGGTGGGTTTTAGTCAGTAAGAGTCTGACACGCCCTCCCGCTCCACCCAGAGCGGGGGAAGTTATTTGATATTTTCCCAGCCAAAAAAAAAAAGAGTTATTGTAAAATCATCCCCCAAAGGGGTAAAATAGGGGATGATTTTAAAATTCTCATTTTTTGGGTCTTCTTCAAGAGATTTAAGAAACTGGAAATATAGTCCTAAGTCCGTATCTTTAATTAATATTTAGTCTTTATTACCTTAAAATCGGCTCACTCTGCCAAAAGTTATTACAATAGAGTCATAAACTAACCTTTCTAATATGTAGGTATTACTGGTCAATGGCGGCACTAGAGTAGGTATTACAAATTAATGGTAAAAATAATAGTAAAATGAATAATTAGTATTTTAAGGCATTTATAATTATATTAAAAAAAACTATCAAGTGTGAGTAGAACTTGCACCTTGAGGGTTCCGTCTGAAAGCTGTGTTTGCTCGGCTGTCCGAATTTTCAAATCCGGAGTGAAGAACAAATTTAACTTTTCAATTGAAAAATAACTTTTAATAGATTAGACAGTACCGATTAGAATTAAATAAGCACAGACTAAATGTTACTTCAAGACACGGCCTATGAAATTTTGATCCCAAATTGAAGAACAAATTTAACTTTTCAGTTTATTCATATAACTATAAATTACCAATTTTTGGTTTTTGCTCTATACTTGCCTTGCTTCTCGCCAAACTACATTCTGCTGGGCCAACGGGAAGTACTAAATAGGCTTTGGTTTATTTGCGAGTGTCAAAATATGCGGCATAAATGGCCGTATTTTTTTATTGCGTTGACTTGGGAGTTTGATTTTCGTTACAGATCCAAGAGACCGTAGTTTTGAGGCTGAGCGCGCACTACGAATTTTAATCGTTGCGGATAATACTCGCCAATCTGTGAACAATACCACTAACTAGACTCTGCCCTCTGCCAAAAGAAATCGTTTGCGAATGCGCGTAGGAATTATTTTCGTTCACGATTTTATTTCGCAGTTTAATAATCGCAACGATCAAAATTCGTAGAGCGCGCTTAGCCTTAGTTTTTTATATCTATTTCAACTTGATGCCTCCACGCGTTTCTGAGAAATGTGTCTTGACAGACAACGAAGTAACCTTTTAAAGATTTCCATTTTTCATTTTGAGACACGTATCCCTAAAACAGATTTATTTCTGTCTGTTACCTTCTCATGTCGTAATGGCTGAACAGATTTAGATGAATGGTATACGGATAAGCCATGACCTGGATTAGGACATAATGATAAGTACTCTGAATCCAAGTAGTACGTTCCTTTGGGATATTTTCCGACCTTTACGCATGCGAAGCCGCGGGCATGCCGCGGGCTATAAAATAATTATTAATATTTGGATGATCGTTCGAGCCGTTTCCGAGATTCAGATTAATGAATGTATATGAATATATACATGCCGTGATGGCCCAGTAGTTAAGGCTTCGCCTCTCATGCACGAGGTTGTGGGTTCAAATCCAAGCAAGTACCAATGTGACTTTTTCTATTCAAATGTACTTTCTAAGTTTATCTTGGATATTACTAACATCGGTGAAGGAAAAACATCCTGAGGAAACCTGGACGTTATAGTTAATATAAGTTTCAAATCGCCAACCCGTTATGAGCAAGCGTGGTGATCAATGTTCGTGTCTTCTTTTTATGAGAAGAGGCCTTTGCCCTGCAGTGGGACAACAATAGGCTGGTATATTATTTTAAGCTATTGCATAGCTTTTATTGCGGGCTTTGAGCGCGGCTACCGAATCAAGAAATTCCGTAACGTAACGAAAATAAAACCTAACACCCCCACTCCGCCTACCATGTAATGACGGTTTTACGTAATAAAAATTACGTTCCCATGACAACATCACGTTGTCATGGGAACGTAATTTTTGTTTTATGTCAACACGTCATCATCTCAAGTGTAGCGTTGACAAATAGGAAGTATGGAGGTTACAAATGCTATGCAATAGCTTTACCGTGGCAGTCCCCGAGTGCCACATGTCTTTTTTTTATTATTATATGTACAAGAATTGCTCGTTTAAAGGTATTTGATTATTTTGTAGTTCTGATCAGCATGCGTTGCTACGCATGTTGATCAGAAATACAGTCATGCTTGACTACCAATAGAAGCGGAACAAACAAAATGATAGATTGTAGATATATTATTGGCTTAAGACTAAAACCTACGCCGATGTTGAGTCTTTTGTATCTACGCTTCAATAACCAAATATTTGCATTCGGGTTGTTGTGTACACGGTTAGTGGAAGAAGATTTATTAGGCTTCTTCCGATCCCAAGACATTGTCGCAGGGCTAACTTACAACCTACACTTGAGCTTGCACATACATCTAAACTTTTAGTGGCTGCGCCTTCCGATGTCACCCGAGTGGGTGTCGGGACGGTTGTGTCCTGTGTCTTAACCCAGTGAACTCAGACATGATCTACCTTAGTGCCAAATCTCATCGGGATTTGTTCAGCCGTTTTGGCGTGAAGGCGTAATAAGCAAACAAACACATAAATACCCAATAAACAAATACACTTTCGTATTTATATTAAATATTGGGCAGGATATTAAAGGATAGAATAACTAAATATGCTAATTATAACTTACATACTACACACCTTCACTCTTCATACTCTCACCCATACTCACACATAATCACACGTAAACGCGTGACTTGGCCCTTTTCTATGCATAACGCTCACTCATTTACAAATCATTCACTGTTTCATTTTTGTATAATTTTATGTTACCCATTTATTTTATTTTTCTGCATGTTTACATTGTCTACATTCAATTGTAAAAGATCTCCTGACACAAGCAATTCCTTGCTTAAAAGGTGATCTCCAATTATATTGTGTCTAAATGCTTTTTGTAATTGAAATAAACATTTTTATTTATTTATTTTATTTATTTATTTATTTATTTATTTAACAATTTATGTACACACATATAAACAGATAAGAAGAAAGGAACAGAAAAATATGTACAAAGGTGATGGTGTATGTACGGCGCAATGTCAAAAATGAAGATAGATAAGTTACTTTGCATAGAAAGATAGAAGTTGTCATACTCACGCGTCCTGGGGGCCTACCACCAGCTAATAAAGCAGTATTATTTATTTTAATATTACCTCAGTGGGAGAAAGAGATGGAGCTATACGTCCTGTAGAGCTTCATCTCTTTCCCACAGTAATATTAAAATAATATTGCTTAACGAGCTGGTGGTAGGCCCCCAGGAGACATTGCTGTTAGCGAAACAACGATGAGCAATGAGCTGATTATCTGACAATTCTGGTGTACACTAAAGCATATCCTATCTGTAATTTCTTTTTTTGTTAAAATCAAATAATATAAACAACTGACTCAGTTTATTTTCTTACAGCAATTGAATTGTTTACCAGGACCACATTCGTTGATCAAAAAGTTGTCATTAGCTGATCATTCCAAAGCGTAGACTCCTTCGGAAAAGAATGGTCACAAAACTCCAATAGTAAATGGATTAATTCAACAAAAAGTCTGTAAAAAATATATCTCTCAAATAACTATCGATTTAATAAAGAATTAGTAACCGAGTCTCTTTGTCAATAACTAACTATAAGAGTGGTTTTGGAGCAGGATCAGCAGTGCTCCTTTTAGTTAATCGACGACTTTTGCCAGCGACTGATAGCGGCCGTCCAATATGTCCCATAAGAATTTTGAAAAAATCGTATCCTTGTCTTTTTTTTTAACCAACACATGGAAACTCTTGACCTGCATCTTACCCGATGGTAAGTGATGATCAGGCCGAAGGTGGAAGCGACCTTCAACCGGAATCCTCAACCACAGAGGATCTGGCTATCTTACCTCTAACTGCCGAAACACAACAATGTTGTTAACATTGTTGGTATGGCTACAGACTTAGATAAGATGGTGGTAGCTACCCAGGCGGACAAGTCCTATCACTAACCAAACCGAGTAGGACATTTATTAGCCTCTATTGGGAATTGAACTTGGGACCTCTAGGTTTGAGACAGGCGGCCTAAGCACTAGACCATAGAGGTGTTTTAAATCTGTCTACGTCATGAAAAGAAACTATGCAAAATTGCAGGTTTCTAAGTCTAAGGTTTTTTGACTGGGCGTTGATGAGTCAGTCAGTCAGAGAGTGAGTCTTTTCTCTTTATATGTGTTGATATAATTTTAACCAACGCATGCCAGATAGAGCAACCTGCATGTGCAATATAATAATGATAAAGTTAATGATGTAGTAAGTACCACATTTCTAGGGCTAGAAATAGACAAAAAAAATTGTTGAATAAACACATAGAGTCACTTGCAGAGCAGTGGTGGCCCAGTGATGGTAACGGCCGTGACTTACGAGTTGTACGTCGTAGGTTCGAACCCAGACAGGCATGTGTCCCAGCAGTGGGAACATTATAGGCTGATGATGATAGAGTCACTTTAGTCGTTTTACTTACTTTGTCGTATATTGTAAATCTAGACGCA
This sequence comes from Agrochola litura, assembly GCA_949152395.1. Taxonomy (NCBI): domain Eukaryota; kingdom Metazoa; phylum Arthropoda; class Insecta; order Lepidoptera; family Noctuidae; genus Agrochola; species Agrochola litura. The sequence continues at coordinate 2,031,547 of OX424493.1, forward strand.
CTCCTGAGGGCTTACCATAGTTTAGTCGAATGCCACCTACGACACGGCGTTATCTTCTGGGGCAACTTCACCGAAATAGAAACTGCATTAAAAGCACAGAAAATATGCATACGGTCCTTTTTTAATTAAACTGCAAACTACTGATAGCTGCGTGCCATATTTTAAACAGAATAAAATATTATCATTACCATGCATATATATATTAGTAAATGGCAGTGTTTGTAAAGTTGAACCCTAATTTTTGACCGCATAGCTGACGTATTTCCACGAAATAGGCACTATAATAATTGGCTGTGTCTCCCTAGTGCGAGAACAATTTTAATGCGCAAAAGTATCTGCTACATGGCGCCAGTCATTTACGTAGTCAATTATCGAGGAGTTGGAAAGAATTAAACGTGATGACGGTATTTAAAAAAACTTCGATTTTTTTAGTGGACAAAGCGTATTATCTTGTGAAGGACTTTGTTTAATGGAGAACAGAATTTCTTGAGATAATTAGAAAAATATGACATTTAAATTTAAATTGAATTTTAATTTTACGAAATAAGTTGACTCCAGAAGAATTGTTTATAATATAAGTAACAATTGAAGTACTTCATAATTAAATTGTAATTATAGTTAATCAATCTTTATATTGACATTGTTTATCATTATTATTATGTAAATCTCTCGTGTATTTTGTACTTTTGCATACCTTCTAGTTAAATATGACTGTTGCTAATTATATTTTTTTGTGTCACTAGTTTTGTACCCATATTTGCAAAATAAATATCTTATCTTATCTAATATGCTCTGAACTTCCTAAACAAAATTTACATTCAATACTTAAACTACATTAAATTCCACCATATTTTGGCATCTAAAATGTTTCAAAAAACATCAACCAGAATTGTACAGACGATATATCATAAATGCAGACAGCGAAACGAGCGAAGCCAAAGGTTTTATTTTACTTCACAACGAATTTATCGCTTCCCACTTCCTGTACGCCATGGTGTGTGTACATCGATGACTCTGCTCCGATGTATATCTGTGAAATACTGATAGGGGGAGCGATGAATAATGCAGTTGAGATTTTTTATCGAAATGGTCTTCGAATGAAATAAGGTGCAAAAGTTAGTGCGAAAGTTAAGGAAAAGGATTATTAGTGTTCTCTTTAGTTAGTATCGATTAGAGAACAGCAGATGAATTAAAATTTGCATTATTACTGATTAGCAATATTGACAGACATTGTTATTTTTCGTTAATTTGCTTCTGTTTGTTTATCCATCAGTAGTAAAAGAAAACTTAATCCAAAAGCATGACATGTAAAAAAATGCAAGTCACACAACGCAGTTCTTCTACCGCAAAAGGATGTCAGATCTAATGTGAAACCAAGCCTGTTAATTTACTCAGTACCTATCTATTTGTCATTTTTATTTCTTCAATAAGTAGAATGACTTGGCCATCGCACGGGAACATAATCACATAAGAATAATCTACTATTTTAAATGGTTCTAATTAAATAAAGCGCAGTGCTAATATTAGGTAGATTTTGTTGTATATTTTGTTGTGTGTGTTTTGTTTAGTTGTTGGTGTTTTTTTGTACTGTGTGTGTTCTGTACTTTAAGTTTTTGGCTGGCCCAACTACCATAATAAGCGGCTGCAGTTGAAGACTCATGCACATTTGATGTGCATAGCTTAATACTTCGCAAACAGATCCCTGAATCCAAAAATGGTTCTGTCACACTCACAATGATTTTGAAGGACCTTTCCAAAGATACCCCACACCGAAAAAAAAATCCTCCCCACTTTACGTTTAGGAGAGGTAGAATAAAAAAAAAAAACGTAATTTTATTTTACCACTTTGTCGACGTAATTAATATGTATACCCTTGCCAAATTACAGCTTTCTAGTAGTAAGAGTCTCGGAGCTAGACCGCGGACGGACAGACAGACAGACAGACGGACATGGCGAAACTATATGGGTTCCTTATTTACTACGGAACCCTAAAAATGGTAGAGTTCATAGCAACCATATCTAGTCTTTCTTCATTATATTCTGCAAAATGTTATTTGAATTAAATAACAATACCAATTAATTTGTAAATGAGTAAAAAGCTAAATTGTTAAAAAATATCGTGGGTGGTCAGACACAATTGATTTGCCATTAGGGCTTGTTTTAATTCTTTAAGGGGTTAATATTAACAATTATTATTTGTCTAGGTACATAATATGCATGTAACAATTTACTAACAAGATTACGTAGACAAGAAATTTATGAAAGCTGCCACTTAGAAGTAATGGATGCTATTGATAAGGCAGTCCTAGTAGCAAATTTCTGGGCTGAGATCGTCTAGATTCATCGACTCGATAAGAAGTAGGTCATCAAAATCATACTTACCTACTTGATTTGTGTTTAATTGCGTTGTAAAGGCATTTGACATTATTTGATTAAAGCCATTTAATTTGTGTGACCAGTTTTGCACGGTGTTGTCTCTTAGGTCAGCATCTGACAACATCTATTCTGAAGTGTTTCCAGATCAAAGGAGTGTTCTGAAAATAATAAATATGCCTAATTTTATAATAAGTACATAATTTCCATGTTACCATATCTTACAATAGTCCTACACCAACCGGGGGTTGTCCTTGGCTGCACTTGCGTAGTGCGAACAGGAATAATCGTCGGTTGGTACCTCATTTAATTAAAAACGTCTAAGGGACCTGTGCGAGTTGGCTTCGGCCCCTCGTACGCCTTCCAAAGGTGCGGGACCCCTGGGTCCCGAGAGATGTCAAAGTACATATTACAATTACAAAATCTACATTGGTAGAGTACGGTCCATGACCAGCTTGAACTTCATGCGAGTGGCAGTCCAGATGGATGTTTTTACATACATTCATTAATTTTAACGTGATTAACTATAGGTACCTACATTCCGTATTGAATTCACGACAGTTTGTTACGACAGGCTTCTAGCTTTATCCACAACGAAGTTATAGGGGGTTGAAAATGTCCTGAATGGCTTCGAGAAAAGATGATACGGCTGTACCTTTGTGTTTCTTTTGCTCGACTTGGCGGGGGCACTCCCGATATAACAAAAATACTTATCTAATTTAAACTAAAAATCACGTAAAAATGGTCCAACATACAGAATTAAAAAAAAAATGCATTGCATTTCAACGCTAAAGGAACACCAAAAAAATATACAGACCCAAAGTCCAATACATTACTGGAAACTCCCACAAGATCTTAAAGTAGCCAGATTTGGTCACATCCAGTGCCAATGGATGCACTCAGGCAAATTGCTGGCCTATTAACAACCAATTCAATTACGGCAAGAACTTTGTACAGCGGCAGCGTCTTGAAGTATACCTCTAAACTAAATAAATACGGTTCTAAAGTTAGAGAGAATTTTACCTGGTTGTGGCAAGATGATTTTATTTGATAACTTGAAAAGAATATTCTTTGAAAAAAAACAAACAATATTTGGTTTATGATAATGTCATAAATAAAGTACCAAATTATTAATAAAATAATTAAAATGAAGAGTGTACGCAGGAGCTCCTAAACCGGGAGAGCCGGGGGAGCTTTCACAACCGAACTACCAGACATACTGCAGGGTACCATCCGCACCTGGTCGATGTCACGACTAGTCGTACATTGGCTTTTTCTCCACATTTATTATGCGCACGGCCGAAGTGTAGAACTATCTGCCAGCGTCTGTGTTCCCTTCCACATACATATAACCAGTCAGCCTTCTTCAGAACAGGCATCTTCTGGGCACGGTCCCATCGTAGAAATCATTCATCGCTTTCTATAAGGCGAAATCGAGGTCAAGAGCTGACTATTTAGCAATAAAAAAAAGATATTCATGCTTAGCTGATAGAAAAATTCGTTGATAGAAAACGCTGACTGCGCTATATTTTTGCAACAAAGTGACCTATTAATAATTATGTAGTTCGTGTCAAGAGAAGTAGACTTCCTCCATCAATTTCAATCGTCAACATAACTGATACAAACACAAAATAATCACTTTTATCTATGTACTTGACGTAGACGTCTTTACCGACACAAAAATATTCTAAATTCATTCTGAACATAGAAACAAAGCCTTATGTATTCAACGGAATCATTGAAACTTGTTTTCACAAAATCCAACCGGGTTCCAGGCCTGAAACAATATTTTGTTTTCATTTAGTACTGTTCGCAGGCACGGGATTAGCAAAATAAATACAGAATATATTAATTCTGCTAGGCGTACCGGACTTATTTTATGTGTGGTTTATTTCCCTTGTTTGTTTATCGATATGAGTTAGAAATAGAAAAACTATTTTTTTAAGGCTTACCATCCATGAAGCTAATTTCGACTGTGCTAGCAGTTGGTAGGTACAACTTCTGTTTATAAGTAAAAATTGTATTTTGTTGATTCGTTTTTTGGAAACTGTCTTCTAAGACTCCTAAGAACTTGCTTATGGGAAATCCCATCGAGCACACAAAAATAATATTGGTAAACAATGGCTACCAAATTCACAATAACTCTTATACACAATTGAAACAGAGTTTTAATTATTTCTAGAGGAAACAAGAGCTGCAAAAAGAGCAAGAAAACATTGATAAACAATGCCCAACACTGATTACGAGAGAATTGCCGTTTCTGTACCGTAACGGTATAGTGGAGCCAATCACGGTGCGTTCTCAGTCATCGAGCCTTGGAAATACAGCTCGAAACGGATTTTGACTAACGATTCTAAAACGGTATTTTGTGATATTTTAGGTTTAGAAGTTAAAGTCAAGTAGTTTATTTCAATAAATCCAATTGCACAAAGACAAACATTTATGCACTGTTATGTAATTTATTAACGCTAATGATTTCATTAATTTCATCAAAGAACCATTTAAATCCAATCTAATATTGCTTTCTGCAACAAGTTAAAACAAGTTAATAGAAGATTAGTATTTAATGACAACTTTAAAAGTCAAAGTTCGTTTCTGCAACTGGCTGTAAGACCACTATTAGGCACTTTTAAATGTCAAAATTTACAAGAAATAAAATTGGTTGTCTGTAAAGTCGGTTAACAGACGATAATTTTACGTGATAACGTCACAAGCCGAACGCTTAGGCCGATCGTGCCTCTCTATCGCTTGTTCCGCGGTCTCGCTTGCAGGCTCGGCTCAGATGGAACGTGACACTTTTTCGTGCGTGCAGCCGGGGTTCATCGATTTATAAGACGTTATCACGTCAAAAAAGAAGATTTTAATCTAGTTTCTTCTTTCAAAAGGTGGTTTAGTAGTTATTTGCCCCTTCTAGAACGTTTGATAACTTTATACATACGAGAAAAAGTAGGGTAAGGGGCAACCATAGTAAGATTAAGTTTCTACTTTTGTTTTTAGAAAATGACAGGAATTAAAAAACCGTAATGATATTTTATTATAATTTTTTGTATCTAATATTTCAATATATTTTTTTAAGTTATTGTGAAACATTGAATAAAGTATACTAAGCAAAACTAATATTTTAACAGTTCAAAAAATACATTGATGACGATATCTTGAATTAAAACTGCAAACGTGAACCGTCACCTTTGCAGTTGAAACTAAATCTTAGCTTTTTATGAAACTAAATTTTAGCTTTTTTTAGGCATACTTAACAATTTATTTTTGTACTGTCTCATTATAAAACTTTGAACCGTTGATCAAGTTAAACTCGTCAGGCTTTTAAAACTCGTTCCTCAGAATATGCACGACTATTCGAAACAGATGAAAGGAGGAAAGAAGGAAATATTGATATTAGACCCAATGCCATTCACAATAGGGGTTTAATTTTATTGAAACTCTGAAATGGAATAGAAACGATATGGTTTTATGAGATGTGGTCAAAAGAATGACTCGTATGAACTTTCATTGATCTAGAAATTTCTCTGAGGCTTTTCAGTAAAATAATGGATATTGCACGAGTGGAATGGAAGAAAATTAATGAACTTTTAAGTCTTAAATATGAAAATAGGGGGAAAAGGCAAGGCAGAAGAAGGGAGTTATAAACTTAGTAGGGGTTGAAATTAGGCTATCAGTGATGATAATAAAGATGATGATGAAGAGGTAAACGAGACTAGTGGATAAGAGGACATTGATGATACTAAAACTATATACACAAGTGGGAAGGAATAGGTTATACGTTCTTAACAGTGTCAAATACTTACACCAATTATAAGTAATACCTACTAAATCTACCCTGATTAATTTGCTTTTTCAGGCGAAAGCAATGTTTGCTATATTAGCTTACCCAAAGACAGTGACTAAACTCCCTACTAGATTTAGAAAAAAAATATTGTTATCCGACACAATTTTATACGAAAATAGTGATCATTTTGAGCCCCGAACGCATTCCCGTTTAGGACATACCGTTTAGGTGTTCACGACCCCTGAATCGCTCTGAAAACGGTTTCAAGCTGTCGTTTGAAAGCCAATATGTCACAGACCGTCCGGCCGGAAATTAAAATATTCTGAAAATTGAAGGTACGTGACGATTTTTCAAGATAAATTCTTTGATGAATCTTTTAGTATACCTTTGTGATGATAAATTTGATTCATGCGAGGTCACGTTGACCTCTGATGTACGAGATCCGGAAATTTCCCTTTTGAAATTTAGTATGGCTGACGAAATCTTTGCCTTTTTGGCCCAGGTCATCGATTCTATAATAAAAACAGCTTTTGCCAGTGGCTTTGCCCGCGTAGAGGTCAAAAATTGTCGAACTAGTAGTTTTTGTTAGGTTACTGCTCTGAAATTGCGTCTTGGTCATCTGCTGGTTAATTAAAGGGTAGGTATGTGACGTGACGTGCATGTGACGAATTTTTAAAGTGGCCAATTTGGGTATCAAATGAAAGGGCTTAATTGGCACATTTCAAATGTATGTTATATAACCCCAAAATAATTTTAAATAAAAATAAAAGTTGTAAAAACTAAAATCCAACCACGACAAAAAAGGTACCTACCTATAAATAAGACGTCACAGACAGATAAATTAAGTAATCTGTTTGATTTATGCCCTAACACGTGTGACTCCGAATTTTTAATTTGTCTGTCAGAGTCTGTGATGTCTATATAGAAGTTGTTTAAAACACGTATTTATTTATATAAATATGTAATAATCCGAAAATGTTATCAATCACAAAATCAAACGCGTTTCGTGGCTTGAGAAAAAGAATGGCAGGATGTTCTTTCTTTCAAAAACTTCACCGCCAACGCTCGAAGTAGATTCACTCGGATTTTCATACTATTTTCGTAATAGTAACACAATTACAAAAAAAACCGTCGCCCTTTTCATCAACTCCAAAAAAAAATAACCCATTCTTAGCCACAGTATAATAAATTATGGTGCTGGGAACCTGGACAGTGGTGCTGATTCCCTTGTTCACAAACCAAACTAAATTTAAGTTCAGTGCATCTTTTTCTTTCTATTTCATTAAGAAAAGGACAGAAGATAAATTTTAGTTTAGTCCTGTCAAATTAATCAGCGCCACACACTACTCCATACAAGTTTAGACGTGATTAAAAACTTGCCTACTAAAATTACGTCAATTTACGTCAAGCGCTGATTAATTTGACAGGACTAAACTAAAATGTATGTTCTGTCCTTTTCTTAATGACATAGAAAGAAAAAGATGCACTGAACTTAAATTTAGTTTAGTTTGTGAAGAAGGGAATCGGCACCACTGTCTCTTAGCCTTATTTACTTATGACACTAATCAACATTACAAGAGGTGGCTGAAACCGGTTAATCGTCCAAATCATTACCCAAGTATATTCCTAGAAAACAGAAAAATAAAGTTTAGAGCTCTGAACAGCCGTGCGTCACGCAATACTATAATAACGTTCGTTTTTGTTTGCGCATTTCCCCTTGATTGTTTTTTTTTTGCTTTCCTATTCCGTGTTAACTTGTTTGTTGTTTTGCCATCGAATTGATTGGTGTGAATATTGTAGGGTAAATTGATTTAATTGATTATATTTATACCTTTTCATTAGTTTTCCGACTACAAATAAAAGTTCTGTTTATAATGTTAATGTTCTGTTCTGTGAGAAGGACAATCACTAAACAATAATTTGGGGGTGTCCTTTTCACAATACAAGTTTATTCCATCTTCTTCTCTATTGTAATGTAACTACTAACACTAGTAATAAGTTATATTATTGTTAACTAACACGCTGGATCATTGTTGTCTGATGAATAAAGAATAATAATAATAACTTCATTTTAATGGCAGAAGTATTTAGGGTGTAGTAAGTGGATGTCAGTAAAAAGCATTATTTGGACTTTAACTAAGTCTCAACAATCGCTACCGAACATTGAGTAATCTAGAACTTCCTTTAACTTGAAAGAATGTAATTAAGAAAATTGTGTGAGAAAATAATTATCATCCTCGATCTGAATTACTTCCACTTTTTAGACAATTGGGACCTCAAAATACATCGTTTGTAACATTTTCTATTCAAAGACCTCATTACATACACCCAACAAAATCAGAGGAGACAACTCAAAGCACTCTTCACAAAATAAAAATCACTTGCCCAAAATTATTCTCGTAATACACTGAACCGGCGACAGAATAAAATGTAAAGTGAAATGTAATTTGTAAAAAATCGGTTTTCAGAGAAAAGAGTGTCGTTTAGATTTATGAATTACTGTGCAGTGTCCTACCAAGTTTATTAGCCCTTTTCAAAGCATTCTGCTAAAATCTAAAAGCATGTAGGTTGATTTTTTTTCAGTTGGTTTATGAGGGTTAAGTTTTTCTTTTTAATTGATTGTGGTAATGTCTTTTTGATTTGATCTTGAAAGTATATATTTATGTACTTTTGCTTAGCAATAAGTAATAATTAAATGATTAATTAATTCCTGTGTTCTTAAAAAACACAATAGACGTTGATACATTTAGTAACCTGTTCCGCTTAAATATTCCTAAATAGAGCCATAAACAATAATATTTTTGATGGCAATTAACTATCAAATGTTCTTTTTTTAAATTTATATTTAATATGTTTTTATTTTTATTTTATTTATATTAAGCTTGAAGCTTGCTTGGCATAGGATAATTAAATGATGGCGTAAATATAATTATACGTATGAGAGTAGAGAGGTCTTTGTGAGCAGTGGGAAAATAATTGAAGACAAAAAAAATACTAATGTAACGAACCATAGTTTCCTAATATTTAAATTCATAATTCTAATGTATACTGTATTCACTGAACTCCCATTTCATAATATAACCTAAATGTAGTTTGATTCTCAATAATTTGGGACACAGAACATCAAAATACTGATTAATCGTTGCATTGCGTTCCATAGTAGATTGGACAGATATTTGAATTGACATAATTTTGTTTACCGATATTCTAAAATTTTGTTTGAACACGGGAACATCATTTTGCGACATGATAATTAATCAATCTAGGCACGTTCTATGTTTGTATTCAAAAGTGCTATTTCTACAATACATCGATAAAGGATACTTCGTATACATACCAAACATTTGTTTTGAAGATGTCCATCTACATATTTGTCCGCCTTTTTGGGGTTCCGTACCCGAAGGGTGCCTAACGGAACCGTATTACTAAGCCTACGCTGTCCGTCCATCCATCCGTCTGTCTATCAGTAGGCTGTATCTCATGAACCGTACTAGGTAAATAATTAAAAATTTCACAGATTGTGTATTTGTATTTCCGCTATAAGAAAACATTAGAATTAAATAAAGTTATAATAATTAAAAAGGGGTTCCCACACAAGGAACATGTTTTTTCGGCGTTTTTTATTCTTAATCTTAATACGATATTAATGTGAGTCCGACTCGCACTTGGCCGGTTTTTTTGTCTTTTTAGGCATTATGTGTATATATATCAGTGAACAGATTAACAGGAATTTTAGTAAGTTGGACAGGAAAAAAAGATTCTTTGCTGCGCCTACAATGCCTAAAAGAAAAAACGAATTAAGGATTCAAAGGCACAATGGTAACTGTTTGTAATGTAATTGTTTCCAGACATCTATAGACCTTATACCTAAACAACTCTTAATGAACAAAACCGAATAATCGATTGAGCCAAATGAGCGCAACGCTCACAGCGCGTCACACGTCTCCGTGAATGTGCGGGTTCAGACGCACGCGATCGCCGCATAACTTACAAGTTATGGGACGTCCATGACAAGTGTCACTTGATTTATTTCGGCCCGGTGCCACTGACGATGGTTAATTAGTGGCTACGCTGTACTGCACGGATTCGGGTTTACAATTTTTGTGTAAATTATTTAATTTTATTGCAGATTCTTTAAGCATAATGTTACTGAAAAGTACAAAAGACTCTTCATACATAATTATAATAACGCATTTTAAAAAGGTTTAAGTGGTTTTCGGCTAATTTTATAATAAAAATCGGAAGTAATCATAAACTTGAGACACGTCATCATTTCCTTTTCCAATGATTTAAAATGTAACAAAAGTGATGCCTCAAAATCAATGTCAAACCATAAAAATACTTTCGTTTTTAACCCCATCGATTTGCGAGTTATAAATTTTATTCACGTTACCAACTAAAAACTGAATGTAATTGAGCGTAAATTAAAAAAAGTAGCTTGCCGTTTGTGCAAACGGACGGTAGTTTTCAAATATCTTTAACACCGCTCACGAGGTTAGAATAAAAAAATCTGTCCTCTTCTTTTCAAGCTTTTTTTTTCATTCGTATGACGCTGTTATAATTTAGTGCATTTAGCATTATTTTCAATTGGCACGAGATTTTCCATACAATTCCGTTGCATGCAAAATTATAGTCTTGATATTTCATTGATCCGGTGTTTTTTCTATTCGATTGTGCTAATGGTTTGATGTACGCACAATAGAATAAAAAAGAAAAGTTTGGTTTGTCACAGAACAGTTTTGTGTTGCGTCAAAACAGGCGTTTCTGAAGTTTTTGACTATGAAACTGTTTTGTTACGAGTGATCATTGTTTTCATAGAGCGAAATTACAGCATGTCTAATGGACAGTCTGGACTCGGTCTGCGCACAGCCTAAGTAACAACAGAACTAAACAAACTGTATGTCCGAAATATTTCACAGAGGCTCTATGAACAGACTTTTGAAAAAATACGAAAAGCCTTTGTTTGTCGAAGGCTCAGGTGTCGTATTTATTTATGAAAATTGAGCCTAATCCGTATTTGCACAGGCTAGGCATAGCAAACATCTATCGTTGCAAAAATGAATATTTCATTCACGGAAGTGCCGTTGCAATGCTATTGGGACTTTAGAATTTTTAGACGCATGTTTTTGTGCCCAGGAGTCTGAGTCCCAACAATGGGAACTAGGAACAAATATTTTTCTCAGTTTAATTTCTATAATAAGACACCACTTCAATGAAATTGACGTAACGATCAAATTGGATACCCACACTGAACTATAAAATTGTTTTGTTTATATTTATTGCTCTAACAAGTAAACTATGATCTAGACACGCGGCAGCGTGTCGAGCCAAGTTCAAGGCAAGATTTGGCTGCTGTGTGTTATATTACACAAATCATTTGGACCCACTTTTGACCCCTTAATAACTCAAAATCTATATAACATAAACACATGAGATTTGGTTTATATAATAAAACCCCTTAGATTAACTAGAACCCCAATTCATAAATAAAGCTCAAACGGTTATTGATATATTAAAGTCTAAAAATCGGCACTTTTATCAATGACTTAGTTACGGTCATCAAAAACATTTAACCCACTTCCGGATGACCTAGAAAGTTGAAAGGAGATTTCCCGAAAGCAGGCCCACGGTATGGTGCCTTGCCAAAGCTTATTTATCAAAAAATATGTCGTATTTTTTCAAGTTAAGTCGTTTTAGAGAACCTAATTAACATTTATTTTGTTGACTTTAAAGTACTATATCCACCATTCAATCCTGAATGTTGCCAGATGACAGACTATTCCAATCAAATAATTTGTAATCGATTGAAAATATCGATACTAATCCACATGGAGTACGTGGAGTATCCACTACACGAGTATGTTTCAAATGCTATTTATTATACTGAAATACTGTAAAATTATGATTTTACAATAAGTGAAAATTATATTGTGCTGAATATACTCAAAAACTTAAAAGTGTTTCGAGACAGTAGGTAATGTTATTTTATAAATTAATCACCCAATCGATTTCGTCAATCGATTACCAAAATAATTAAACCTGGTAACACTGACACTATTCATAATATCAAACTGTCAAAAAGATATCTGTCAGATCAATGGCATTGTTGGTTGTTTGTTTTACGTTGATTTGAATTTATTTTTCCGTCTTTACTATAAATATATGTTACGTTACGATTTATGCTGTTAATCTAAATTGAAGGCAGACGAACTTATCTTTCCATGGCCCTGGGTAAGTTTATTAGGTTCTTTAAATATTTATTATGAACACCCGTTCACCGTTCACTATTTTAGCGTATTGTATAACCTCATTGATTTTAGTAGCCTATTAGTAGAAGGCCTATGTTCAGTCAGGGGTACGTCGCGCGTCGTCAGCTGTAAATGTCTATAGTATGATGTAAGACTGGACATTATTGATTATATTATCTACAACTCAATCCCAAGTATCGCTTGCTCATAGAAATCTAAGCATAATGAAGTTTTGCATGTGGCATGTCAATTTCAAGTCACAGAAGTCATCAGGTTAGTGTTTTTAAAATGGCAGAATTACTATGAGTGATATTTTTAACAAAAGTAAATAAACAACAATAAGAAGTACTTTCTTACTTTCTAGGTCATACATTTGGATAAAGTTTGTCATGCTTATTGAGAGAGTGTCGAGAATATCACGCCGCACCGGGCGACCGCGGGCGGGAGCTGCGGTCGCGGAGGGGGCGCTCGAGTAGCGCGCGCGCACCGGCCGGCACGCCACTGCGTCTTCGACCACCGTACAACATATTCGTTAAGTAATTCTCGCCAATACATTCCAAATTGTAAACCGTTTGTTTCCCTTCTTAAATCTTTATATTATACAGTCCACTATTGTCAAGTTACCGTTGTTTTAGTTCTCGTACCACCTGGAGAATTTGCCCATTCTTTTCTATGGTCCTTCGACGTGTAACTGATCAGCAATTGGGAATGACAAGCGGTTTTTCAAAATTTAAATTTTGAATACGGTCGTTGAAAAACTGGACTTCAAGATCAAGACGACTCCTTTGTCCTTCGTACAAGTTTGGTTCCAGTCTTCGGTCATCATCTTCGGCACCTTTGTGAAGAGGTGTATTTGTTGGAGCAAGCAGTTCTTCAGTGGTCATCATAGCTGGGTCATCGCAGCGTAGCAGCTCAAGCAGTGCCCAAGAACATCGCCATACATTTGAAGAAAGCAGAAGTTCAGTTTGGGATCGCAGTCAACGGATTTCGTGAGATCTTTCCATAATCTTACTAACATTTGTACATAATTCATATACTAACTTTCATTCCACTAGAGTATTAGATAGTGCATTAGACCAGTGAATCATACATTAGTAGATATTACTTATTCATCTCAGTGATTACTGTCGCATAACAATAATAAGTGTCAGTAGTTAGTAGCTTATTTATCCAGTAGAATCAATCATACGCTTTTAGTTCGTATTGTACTTAACATTTGTGTTAGTTTCAACTTTCAACCCATTCAAGTAGATTTTGTCCCATTAAAGTAGAATAACGCCCATTAATATTTTGGTAATAGGTGCTTGTTAAACTACCTACGTATAACATTTCATAATATAGTGTTTTTTTTTCCTTTTCACAGTTTGACCTTAACATTTTGAATTCAAACATTTTTTTTTTTTTCTAACCGCCTACCGGTTTTGAATAGCAACGCTTTAACGATCAGCTGTTTTTTCTTTGCTATTATACAGGCGCATTATAAGAGAATATTTCAGCAGTGCTTTTAGCATTCATTCTTTAATCAATCTTTTTCTTTTTTTTTTTTTCTTGCCTACTTGCTTGCATCTCCTTTAGCGCCAGCAGCTACCTTCATATCTAGCCATGGCTGAAGAGATGAAGGTCAAAGAGCTTATAAAAAAGCGTGCCTCAGTAAAATCGCAGCTTACTCAATTCACGACTTTTATATCTACCACTAAGTCTTGCGAACAGCTTAGTGAGGAACAACTTGTCGAGTTAGAGATAAGACTTGAGAAAATAGTTACCTTATATGCCACATTTGATCAGTTTCAGAGTCAATTGGAGTACCTGTCTGCCAAGCCCGACGAGCAATATTCTGAACGTGAGCAATTCGAGAGCAACTACTACAGGCAGCTAGCATCTGCTCGCGCGCTTCTGTCACAGCATCGCGCTCAACTGACGTCTAAGGTAGGCTCCAATGAGCAGCTTTCAGTGGTTACTAGACATAATAATGTTAGACTTCCTAAAATAAATTTACCTCACTTTGGCGGCGGTTATAAGGATTGGTTGGAGTTTAAAGATATTTATATTTCGTTAATTCATGAGGAAAAAAGTATAGATAACATCAATAAATTTCACTACCTACGTTCGTCACTTAATGGCAGCGCAGCACTAGTTATCAAAAGTTTAGATTTCAGAGGGGACAACTACGACAATGCATGGCAATTGTTGTGTGAGAGGTACGATAACAAGCAATTATTAATAAATAACCACATTCAAGCCTTATTTAATGTGGAACCACTTCAAACGGAGAGTAGTCAGGGTTTACGCCAGATAGTTGATGTAACCAGCAAGAACCTACGATCACTGGCAACGTTAGGGCTTTTCGTACAGCATTGGGGTGAAATGGTCATACATTTAATGGCATCAAAGTTGGACCCGGTTACTAGCAGACAGTGGGAAGAACATAGGAACACTCTGACTGAGTATCCACCCTTAGACGTGTTTACTAAATTTATTTCTAACCGCTGCAATCTTTTAGAAACACTTGAGGAGGCTAAGAGTTTAAAATCGAAGCCAGAGTCATCGCACAGTAAGCCAAAAAGCTTCGCTGTCTTAACAAGTAAGGGTAAATTTAATATTTCATGTCCCTTGTGCAAACAAAGTCACTACATCTTCAGCTGTGATCAATTTAAGGCGCTTACAACCTCTGCACGCTTATCAAAAGTGAAAGAATTTAAACTTTGTTTGAATTGTTTACGCCCAGGTCATTTGAAGGCTACTTGTCCACTTGGTCACTGCAAGTATTGCAAAAAAAGGCATAATACAATGTTGCATTCTCATGATGATGATCCTAGCCCTAGTAAGGAGCAAATAACTTTAGCAGGCACTAATCATGATTTATCATCTCGTCATGTATTGCTTTCCACAGCGTTGGTAAGAGTCATGGACCATTCCGGGACGCCGCACAGCGCCAGAGTCTTACTTGACAATGGAAGCACGGCAAATTTTGTTACAAAGGACCTTTGTGGTAAGCTACATTTACCTATTCGTAGTGTAAGCTCACATGTTGCAGGCATAAACAGTCAAGTGTCTACCATAACGCAATCTTGTGCTTTACATTTACAATCATGCGATGGGTCTTATAACATTGACATTGATTGTTTTGTCCTGCCCAATATAACCACTCATATACCTCATACATACATAGACTTAACTGACTTGCAGCTACCAGCAGGTATAAGTCTGGCTGATCCATCATTCAATGTCCCTTCCTCCATCGACATACTTGTTGGAGCCGACATCTTTTGGTGTGTGATTGGTCGCAACCGTATACAGTTGGGTAGACATATGCCGACGCTCTTCGAGACTAGGCTAGGATGGCTCATATCAGGCGCCATTCCTCAACTTAACATAACCAACTCATTAGTGTGTATGTTTGCGCATAGCAAGCACACCACACACGTACAAGCACCCATGGATCTCTCAAGATTCTGGGAACTTGACTCTATCTCACCTCAGTTCAATTTCACATCCGAAGAGCGAGCATGTGAACAGAACTACGTAAATACGACTAAGCGTGATGCTGATGGTCGTTTTATAGTCACCATCCCCTTAAAGGAATCCCCCGAAGCATTGGGTAACTCCTTCGAGATGGCTAAACGTCGCTTTCTGTCATTAGAGCGCAGACTTGATAGAGACTCCATACTTAAGCATCGCTATGTAGAGTTCTTACAAGAGTATGAAGCATTAGGTCATATGAGCGAAGTATCTCAGCCTTCTTCATCTCATGCATATTTTCTTCCACATCATGGCGTGTTCAGAGAGTCCAGTACAACGACCAAGCTTCGAGTTGTCTTTGACGCATCAGCCGTCACAACTTCCGGTAAGTCGTTCAACGACATTCAAGGCATAGGACCCGTAGTTCAGGATGACTTGATATCCATATTGTTGAGGTTTCGTCAGCATAAATACGTCATATCGTCAGATATCGAAAAGTTCTTTCGACAAATCGTAGTCGACGAATCGCAGCGGTCACTACAACAGATATTGTGGCGTTCTGATCCATCATTACCTCTAAAGACTTATACATTAAACACCGTTACTTACGGAACAGCATCCGCTCCGTTCATTAGTACACGATGTTTGTCTCAATTGGCAAAGGAGGCAACGCACACACGAACACAACAGTCTATACAGCACGATTTTTACGTCGACGATTATCTGTCAGGAAGTGACTCTATAGAGAGCACTATAGCGCTGTGTAGAGATGTCAGCAGCATACTTAAGAGTGCACAACTCAATCTTCGGAAGTGGCAGTCTAACAATGCACAAATACTTCGGGCAGTCACTACAGACACACATGATTCATCCACTCATACCACAGCCACAACAGCAAATACGGACACACCTAACACAGTTAGCTTAAGTATTGATGAACCAAGTAAAACCCTCGGTCTTAATTGGCATTGTCATACTGACTGTCTTACATTCTCCATTCATATACCTAAACATACAGATACTACAATCACAAAACGACACATACTTTCCACAGTAGCGCAAGTATTCGATCCTCTGGGTCTTGTCTCTCCGTGTATCATTGAGGTCAAGATAATATTGCAGAGATTATGGATAGACAAGTGTGCATGGGATGACGAGGTTAATGTAGACATTAAAAAGTTATGGCTGAAGTTCACACAGACTTTACCACAGCTTAATCTTCTCAGCATACCACGCTGGGTGGTATCTGATAGCCCATTATCCGTGGAAGTACATATTTTTACAGATGCCTCAGAAAAAGCTTACGGAGCTTGCTTATACATTCGTTCTGTAGCTAGTAGCGGCACGGTTCATACATATCTGCTCACGTCCAAAAGTAAGGTAGCACCGATCAAGTCAACCACAATCCCAAGGCTAGAGCTTTGTGGTGCCTTATTAGGGACTAGGTTGTGTGAAAAAGTGTTAGAATCGTTAACACTTAAACCTGACAAATGCATATTTTGGTGTGATTCAATGATTGTTTTAGGTTGGCTGTCTGCTACACCAAGCACGCTTAAGCCGTTTGTCAGGAATCGAGTTTCGGAGATACGGGAAGGCTTTGGTGCTTACACCTGGCGCTATGTGCCGTCCAAGGACAACCCTGCAGATCTTGTCTCCCGTGGTCTGAGCGCTGACCTCATAGGTCAATCTTCCATGTGGTGGTCAGGGCCTTCATTCTTACTTACAGACCCAACTCTTTGGCCTTCAATGCCGAACACAGATGTGAACACAATACTACCTGAACTATTAAAATCTCATTCTATTAACATTAATAATCAATCATTACCTATCACTAATTCTAATATACACAATAATTCGTTCCAAACTTTAATTAATAATTCATCTAATTATTTACATCTACAACGTCTATTAGCATACGTATTTAGGTTCATTAATCGTTCTAAAAAGGTACATAATCATAGTCTTACTCTTACTAATTCAGAGTTGTCCTACAGCGCTGATTTCATAATTAAAACAGTTCAGAGGGAAATGTTTCCTGAAGATTACGAGTTACTTTCATCAGGCAAACCATTACCAAATAAAAATCACCTTAAGAAATTATCACCCTTTATCGAGTCTGGTATTATACGAGTCGGAGGCAGATTAGATAATTCTTGCTACGATTATAATGTCAGGCACCCTATCATTATCAGTAGCAAACATAACTTTGCAAAACTTATTTTTAACACATATCACTTACGCCTTTTCCATGCCGGTCCACAGCTACTCTTAGCCACAGTTAGACACGAGTATTGGCCATTGGGCGGTAGAAACCTTGCCAAATCAACTGTTCATAAGTGCGTAAAGTGTCAGCGATTCAACGCTGGTACAGTTCAACCCATCATGGGTAATTTGCCTAAGGAACGAGTTCAGTTAGAGTTTCCTTTCCTAGAGACTGGCACAGACTACGCCGGACCCATCCTCCTAGCCGACCGCAAAGGAAGAGGATGTAGATTAGTTAAGTCATACATATGTGTTTTTGTTTGTCTAGCCACAAGGGCGGTTCATCTGGAGCTTGTCTCAGATCTAACAAAACATGCCTTCATTGCAGCACTGAACAGATTTATTGCTCGTCGTGGTAAACCAAAGACCATCAATTCCGACAATGGTACAACTTTTATTGGCACCTGTAACGAATTAGCTGGCATACTAAAACAAGACTTTTCTTCAGAAATGGCAGATACAGGTATCAATTTTAATTTTATTCCGGCATACACCCCACACTTCGGTGGCTTATGGGAGTCCGCCGTGAAATCCATAAAACACCATCTGAGGCGTATATTAGGCTACGCACATCTCACTTACGAAGAGATGTCTACGTGTCTGATTCAGGTTGAGGCAATACTAAACTCTCGTCCTCTCACTCCTCTTTCCACTGATCCATCAGACCTATACCCATTAACTCCTGCACATTTCCTTATTGGGAGATCTCTCACATCCCTACCGCATCCGCAAGTCATCAACCAGAACATCTCCAGCCTGAAACGTTTCCAGCGTATCGAGCACCTGAAGCAACAGTTCTGGAATAGATTCTCTAACGAGTATATCTTTTACCTCCAACAGAGAACCAAGTGGACGGACTCCAAAGGGGTGTTTGAAGAAGGAACCATGGTGGTACTCAAAGAGCAACAATTACCACCACTGATGTGGCCACTCGGTCGTATCGTACGTCTCATACCTGGGAGGGATGGAATAAGCAGAGTCGCAGACGTAAGGACGAAAAAGGGAATAGTCCGACGCGCTTACAACACCATCTGTCCTCTTCCAGTATAATCATTGAAGACAAGTCTTCAACGCCGGGAGCATGTCGAGAATATCACGCCGCACCGGGCGACCGCGGGCGGGAGCTGCGGTCGCGGAGGGGGCGCTCGAGTAGCGCGCGCGCACCGGCCGGCACGCCACTGCGTCTTCGACCACCGTACAACATATTCGTTAAGTAATTCTCGCCAATACATTCCAAATTGTAAACCGTTTGTTTCCCTTCTTAAATCTTTATATTATACAGTCCACTATTGTCAAGTTACCGTTGTTTTAGTTCTCGTACCACCTGGAGAATTTGCCCATTCTTTTCTAGAGAGGCTGCTACCAAAGATGTTTATAGGCAAGCAAGTGATGATAAAAACAGAGCCACCCTAGAGTTTAAGAGATTTACCCTTAATATGAAGTAGTCCACTTAGAGCACCCGTCCGAATAGCACCTGCGCGAATAGCACCTAGCCTAGTCCACGAAGAGAACCCAGGTGCTCTTCGTGGATGACAATTTATTTTTATATTTTTGTCCACGAAGAGCACCTACGACTCAGCACCTACTGCTGGGATGTATTCGTTATACAGGAGGTTATTAAATGAAAAATATCGATAAAAATCACTTGAATGTTTATTAACTACACATACGTACATACGAAATTTGCCTAGGCGACATTTAAAAATGAAAAATAATGAAGATAGTGCTCTTCGTGGACTAGGCTAGGTGGTATTCGGACGGGTGCTCTAAGTGGACTACTTCCTTAATATTAGGTCAAAACAATAATCTGGTTAGGGCCAGAATCAAATCGCGACATGCGAGCAGCAGGACTTAGTGTACATAATTATTGACAAGTGAGCAACATAGGGCAAATCGTTTAAAAGATCATCATTGCTTATTACTGTTTCGTGGGAAAGCGTACACCTACCACCTACTGTACCTACGCTGCTTTCATACAATAACTACGTTATGAGAATGAATCTGAGGCCGTTTTAAATTCTATGAGAAATAAAATGTTTTAGTATTTATTGTTGTGTTATTTGTTAAAGTAAACCTTCCTATAGAAGCATTGAAAATGCTGCTGCCAATCTGATTATTCATCTTTAATTAGAGTTGAGAGAGAGTTGGATAAAATACTCATATGTTTACGCCATTAAATCTTTCATATTTAGCGCGCAAGACACTTTAACAGCCGATCACGTACTGGGTACGGCATTGAATGACTTAGCATTTATTTTTAAATCACGTGGTACGTGATCGGCGTGTACAGTAACACTTTAAGCTACTCATACATGGATGATTCACGGATGGGAGTTGCGGTGTTTGGGCGGGACAAGCGATCTAGCACCGCGCGACGCAATCGCTCCCACGATAATAACGCGAGAGTACGTCTATTTTTGTTTGAATATAGGTACCTACTTTTCGTCGCACATATTTTTATTGGTTTTTTCATTTTTACACTACACAAATTAAAAAAAAATACACATAAATAAACATAACATCACGCCTTGTTTCCCCGGAGGGTTGGGCAGAGATGTCCCTGTAGCAGGTACACCCACATTTCGCCAGTTATGTTTAAGTCCCATGTAATAGGGGGCGAGCCTATTGCCATCAACCGGGCACAAATCCAGACTCCGAGCTGCTACTGAGAAATTTTAGATAGAAAAACCCAATAACACTTTGCCCGACCCGGGAATCGAACCTTGGACCTCATGCTCAGCAGTAGCACTTGCTACCACTAGACCAACGAGGCAGTCTAAAAAAAATATTACATTCAAAATGATAAAAAGTACATGTCAGAGTTTTTTATTTTTCACTATAACACCATTTTTAATTGATATTTTGAAATAAAAATAAATAATTTACATGTTTTTTATTCCTATCCTAAAAATATATAAAACCAATGCATAAATAAAAAAAAAATGATAGATGTATCACAAATAGTTTTTATTTTATAAGGCTTACAATATCGGCAAAAATCGCTGGCATTTCCTGGAAAGTTGCCTTTAAAATCGTTAGCTGTTATAGTGTTTTTAACCGACTTCCAAAAAGGAGGAGGTTATAATTATGTTCGACGCGTATGTTTGTTTTTTTTTTTTTTTTATGTATGTCCACCGATTTCTCCGTCATTTGTGGACCGATTTTGAAAATTCTTTTTTTGTTTGAAAGGGTATGCTCCCAAATTGGTTCCATATAAATTTTATTAACTTTGCTTGTTTAGTTTTTGAGTTAGCTACAAAATACGTATTTTTTTTCCCACTTACTATGTAGATGATATGATAAGTTCCTGACACTGGTAGTAGGTAGTGGTATTCGAATGTGTGTGGGGTAGGTACCACAACTAAAAAGTGAAAAATAAAAACGTTTTACAAAAAAAAAAACTACCGACTTATTATTTTTCACTACAAAGTGAAAAATAACTTTAATTTCGGAAGTCGGTGGCAAAAAACGAAAACACAAAACCCAAGACTTTTTTTTTGTAAAAAGTTTTTTCTTTATAAAATTCAAGTCTGTAAATGCGTTAATCGCCATTTTGATGACAGTCGAGGTCGAGGCTAAAAAACATAAAAATTGGGGATTTCGAACATCCAAACTCCACCACAAGGACAGTGAATACTACAACAATTTAATTATTTGACGAATGCATCCATTATTCAAGTTATACGAGTATAAGTAGTGGTAATGAAGTTTTTTGATATCAAAAGTCGAAGTTTCGCGCCAATCGTGCGTGTTTACATTTTAACTTTTCACAATTAACACACATAAAATAAACATGTAGACACGATTTAAAATGAGACAAATATGATTAAAAATATTATAAGCAACTAGAAAATGCCCAGATCTTAACTTATTATACGAACACAGGTTCAATAACATGTAATATTCATTATTACTACCTAGATACTCAATTTGTGTTAAAAATCGCCGACCATTTTTTTTTTTATTGTTATCATTTGCGAAAACGATTATGCCAAACTTTTTTTTCAATTTTGATCGACTCTATTAATTTATATGTCGAATGTCTGAAATCTATACTTGGAAATTTCAATAAAATTGTTTTTAGCATTAAATACAATAAGCATTGTTTAAAACTAGTAGTTTTGCGAACAGTAGAGCACTCGCGAGCACAAACTTTTTTGCATCGATTAACCTTTAGCTAGTCGCGCCAAAATCACACTGTTAGTCGCGTGCGGATCCCCAGAGTTTATTGTGAAAAAGAAAAATAAAATAAGTGCAAATATTTATTTATAAAGGAACTTTAAGTAAAACATCTTAACTTATTAAAAATATAAGGCTTCTAGAAAACAATTTAAAATATTAAAAAAAACGTGTGGCACTCGGAGACTGCTGCGGTAAAGCTATTGCATAGCATTTGTAACCTCCATAGTTCCTATTTGTCAACGCTACACTTGGGATGATGACGGATGATGACATAAAACAAAAATTACACGTGGAATGGGAACAATGGGAACGTAATTTTTGTTTTATGTCATCATCCGTCATTACATGGGCCTACCATGGAGTGGGGGGTGTTAGGTTTTATTTTCGTTACGGAATTTCTTGATTCGGTCGCCGCGCTCAAAGCCCGCGATACAAGCTATGCAATAGCTTAAAAATAAATATAAAATGTAAAACAAAATAATATATAATAGTCGCGTATGTATAATATTGGCTAAAATATGGACTTCACGAGTCTTTTTTTTTGTACCACTATAAAACTTACGTAAACATAGAACTTTAATATTTTCTAAAAAGCTAAAGCTTGGTGAGGCTTATCCTTAAGTGAAAGAACGACGTTCATGGCTCTCAAGCTTTTAAGAAAATATTAAAGTTCTATGTTTACGTGAGTTTTATTTAGTGCTTTTAGTTAATTATAGGCTTGTTTAAAAAAGTATTTTACATTTTATTCTACCATTACAATTTGATAAAATATCTGTTCTATCATCTTCACTTGTAAGGTTCCTAATTGTCAAGACAAATCCAACGAGTCCAACACAACAGGGCTACCGTGTAAAGTTGAGGTGTTCCTGTGGCCTCATCAGACCCTACACTACACCTTGGGTTAACTTACCTACTTGTCAAAACATCGAAATGACCTAAACACAACGGGGCTATCTTGTCTAGTTAAGGAGTTCCTATAGTGTCCTTTCAGATCCATCATGAGACTCTGGACTACACCTTGGGCAACAGTACTTGGCAAGACAAAACCAATGACCGCAAACACAATAGGGCTATCTTGTTTAGTTGAGTTCATAGTTCATATGAACCTGGACAGTACCTAGTCTAAAAGCACTTGTCAATACATAGTCCAAGCAGTCTAAAAACGATAGTTTTAGCTTGTTTGGTTGAGGAGTTTCTATGGCCACCTTCCGGCTCCATCATCAGACCCTGAACATCACCTAGTGTAAAAGCACTTATCAATACATATCCAATGACTCCCTAACACGATGATACTATCATGTTTCTTTGACCGAATCTTTGGATTTCGTGGTTAGGGAGTAGACCTGCAGGAAGAAATCATGAACGATAGCTTGTATTTTTCGAAAATATTTATAGTTGACGGCGATGACCGATGACCTACTTTTTTTCCTATCAAACATGACATCCACATGACATCATTCAATACGTCAAATTCAAATAAAAAAACCGGCCAAGTGCGTGAATCACGCACAATGAAGAGTTCCGTAGTTGGGATCAATTTATCCCAAGAACAAACTGTAACAGTGGAAAAACATGCTCTCCCATGAATCAAAAAATTGTTATCACACACCCACTATAATGGGACAGACGAAAAAAAAAAGATCGTGATTTTATTGTACCACTTTGTCGGCGTGTTTAATGTATAGGTACCCATGCCAAATTACAGCTTTCTTGTATTAAGATTGACAGACAGACAGACAGACAGACAGACAGTCAGACATGGACATGGTGAAACTATATCGGTTCATTGTTGACTACAGAACCCATAAAAACCAGAAAAATTATGAGTAAACATTAATAGGCCAGTTAGAAAAATTAAATAATAGGTTTTAATAAATAGTGAGCAATTTACTGCATTTTGAGAAGCTATTCTGCTCATGTTGCCGAAGATTTTCATCAGATCTTCACCAATTTTTTTTGAGACCAACATAGAGTTACTACCTTTCACATAAAAAAAGAACCATCGAAATCGGATCTCAAAAGGCGGAGATATCCAGTAGCCCCCTTTTTTGCCCCATTTTGGAGGAAGTTGCCCCCCCAATCAAAAATCCCCGACGACTATAAATTACAAAAAAATTGTCAAACCTATACACAAAATTTCATCCAGATCGGTTGTAAAATACGACCTGTAGAGGAGTACGTACAAACTGACACACGAAAGCAAATTTTGCCAGACCTGATCCAGAGACGCTTCGCTCGCTACGCTCGCTCGGTCAATAATTATTTGTACTTTTCTAGTGTAATTTTAATCGTTTTTTGGACATTAAATATAAAACGAGTCAACAGACAGGACGGGGATATGTAGATAATACTTACCTCATTTGTTGAATTTCGCGCCCAATTCTTTCTATATTTGAATTTAAATTCGGACCGCTGTTCAAAATTATTTTTGATTTATTGGACAATTATTTAATGTGGATTTTATTTTTGATACTTTCTGATAGTTTGCTACAGAATGCCTAGTATACATTTTTTAGGTAGGTAATTTTATTTGGGAATGATGATAAATTAATTCTATAAATTGGGTAGGTATTCCGCAAAGACTTTTAAATGACGTCCATATTTTTTGTTAGTTGTATGAGTTTGGTAGTTTTTGTTTTTAATAGTGTTAGGTTTCAATTTATTAATACGTAATTGTTGGATATTGTACTGGCAACACCAAAAGATTTGATATGTGAAAATGGGGGGTAATAACGACCTTCTGGGTCTGGCGCTCGTGACGGTAAGACGTGCTTAGTGGCTGTGTCGGGAAAAAGATAGACTGGCATGGTATTGGTTGGAGATCTACTGTAAATTAAGGTAACCTATTAGTTTTATGGTAAATATTAGAATACTCATTAAATAGTGATATTATGTGGGGAATAGGAGATGTGATGGTATGGTGTAGAATATTGAATTTGATGTTGGCAAAGAAATATAAATGACTGACAAAATATATTGGTGTTTCATATTATTTTCCTTATCCCTGAAATATTGTAAATATGTAGTTTTATTAAACAGTTTAAATTATGATATTGGGGTAACGACTTTAAGATTCATTTGGGGATTAGTATCCATTTTGAGGTTAAATAATTATATTCGGAACTGAATAAGTTATTCTAGAGTCAGAATGGCTCTTATTATAATAGGTTAATCTTACTCGAGTAATAGAAATTGATTTTTTTTTGAGGTAGTTTCCCAACGAAATTTAAAAAACTGGAAAAGTGTATGTTGGACTACGCACAGTGAAGGGTTCCGTAGTTGGAATGAATATTTACGCATAAAGGCTCCTTCAAACAGGCGCGACACGCGACGCGACACAAAGACACCGCTCGTCTCGCGACGAGCGGTGCTTTTGTGTCGCGTCGCGTGTCGCCCTGGTCTGCACGAGCCTTAAACATTGCATCAATTTTATGGAAAATAAGGAAATTGGGTAGATGGTCACGTCGCAACACAAATTTTAGTAATTTTTATCAATATTTGATCGTGTTTTATGTAGTTTATGTATGAAAAATGGTAAAAGTAAGAATGCAGAGAGAATGATAATATCTTTATTTTTCCCTTTTGCATATTTTCAGCAAGAAAGTAGGTTGTTTATGTACATATTTTCAGCAAATTTAAATGACCTGCCTTTTGGATAGGTGTAGTAATACCAATTCAATACAACTTTCGCTGTGTACTGACACGGTTTGACTGATCTCTACATATAATTAAAGATATTTGCCACAAACTTATTGTATAAAATAGGCGCAAATAACATATTTTTCTTAATAAATTCGAATGCTGAAAGTTGATGTAAATTCCTGAATTTCGTGACTGAATTCGAAATACCCCGTCGCGTCGAGTCAACTGATGTGTCACGTGTCAAAATCTTGGTCCCTAATGTCAGGCGGAAGTGAATTCATCTAATTAATACTCTGATCTTGAAAAACGTTGTTACGAACGTCAGGTTGGTAGGTTTAAGGTAGTTGGTAGGTTGGTACTGTGCTTGAGACGTTTTTGAATTGATAGATCGTATGACTATTGCTTTAGGGACTTTTATCATTTATGTATTAAACAGTTAAAAGTAACTATTTTTGACTTAAGGGGCAAGCGTCAGAGTAGCCCGCGAAATTAAAATTTTCTTACGTTTTTTACATTTTGCATGTCAGTGTCAGGTTTTATGTTGATTAAAATATGATTCGCGGTCGTAACAAATACGGCTTTACTCAATTATAATCATTACAATCAGCAATAGTTATTAAGAAGAAGATATAGGTGTCAAATGTCATGATTTCACGAAATTATGACATTTGACACCTTTGCTAACTTATGGAGTTCTATAAATAATAATAAAACAAACTGCAACTGGCAGTGCCGCGCCGGCTCAGTGATCTGACATCATTGCGGACAATTGTAACAATGGTGTTACGAAAAAAATACTTACATTCTTACACAGTCTTGCTACGCATATTTGCAAAAAGAATTTTATAGTTCACGTTTGATTGACGAATAATAATAATTTCTTTATAAAAAGTAATAATATCCCATCAAAAACATAAATGTGAAAATGGGAGCCAAGTTCAATAAATAATGGCTGTCGACTTCGCCGACAAAAGAATTGAGATCTAAATGGGTGCCAAGTTCTGTAGATAATCCAGATATATATTTATAAGAAAACACAACTTTCTAAAATAAAATTAAAACACAAATTCTTGTTTTTTCTGCTTTAGCAATGTTTGCTGTTTAAAAATATATTCTTAAATTTAAACAGTCGAATTCTTTACACAAAGCACTTAGGATAAATTGAAGCTCAAGATTTGACTTGGCTAGTTTTTACATAAAAGTTGTCTTATATTTGGCAAATCAACTTTTCATCTTTATATTTGATTTTATATTTGTCTACAGTATCGCGGTGCAAAAGAACTAAAACAAACAGGGTAACTTTTGTATGCTGGTGAGCATTACAGCTACGTTTTACACTCGTGTCACGTCATTATTCTGTAATTTTACATTTTTAATGTGCGTGCATTAAGCAGCTAACAGTTGGACGCTATTTTTTCATCGAGTTTACAGCTTTGACTGTCTACATAGGCATATTTAATTATTATTGTTTAATTTTAAGTAGGCACTCAACATCAGATAAGTAATTCATGATGTGCTTACCTGTAAGAAATTGGTACATTAGTCTATAAGTTTATTGGATGTATCTCATATCTTTGTATTGGTGTACTCAATTGTTGGTGAGCCAAATAACTAAAATAAAATAAAATATTTATATTTTTGTTCTTTATGTTATTTATGCGCAAGTTACTGTTTCTTATTATTACTGTAAGATCAAAATATCTCCATCCTCTAAAATTTTAGCTTGCTGATAAAAACTAGCCAAGTCAAATCTTGAGCTATTTTTATTCTAAGTGCTTTGTGTAAATAATTCGACTGTTCAAATTTAAGAAGTTATATTTTTAAATAGCAAACATTGTTATTGCAGAAAAACAAGAATTTGTGTTTAATTTTATTTTAGAAAGTTGTATGTTCTTATAAATATATTTCAGGATTATCTACAGAACTTGGCACCCATTTAGATCTCAATTATTTTGTCGGCGAAGTCAACAGCCATATTTATTGAACTTGGTTCCCATTTTCACATTTATGTTTTTGATGGGATCATTTTAACACAAACGAATTCAAATTGGTTGGTATAACTAATTGATTCAACTTATATTCTTTGTATAAATATATCTGCAGGCTCTAATAAAAATTCAGTAATCTTTTGGAATTCGAAGGCGAACGCAAAATGTTTAAACTATTACTCGTCTTGTTAGTCTGCATGGTAATCCTGGCTGAAATCAGATGTCAGAACGAAGACTACCATGACCGGGGAGGAACTGCACCTAACAGACGAGACGCCTTCGAGCCACTAATGCCTCAAAATCCATATTACATACTCCAATCACCAAGTTCCAGGAGAGATGTTGGTTGGCCACCAGGCAAATAGGAAATGACAGACACGAAACAACCTGTAAGAGTATCTATGAGTTTACTAAGCCGCATCTAAAGTACATCTTTAAATAAATTTTAATTCAAATAATATCTGTGGTTTTTATTTACGCAGTCTCACGCGTTTCGTGTTAAAATTGTGACTCGTAAACATCTCATTTTCTAATTATATCATCATAGTTTAATGTTATGAATATAATTCAAACCCATACAAATACCAACTAACCAATAACTAACTAACAAAATAAATTTTAAGAATCTTACTCTCTAATAACCATTTTTTAGGGTTCCGTATCCGAGGCGTGCCAAACGGATCCCTATAATTAAACATCCGCTGTTCGTCCGTCTGTCAGTCAGCAGGCTAAATCTCATGAACTATAAATAGGTAGATAGTTGAAATTTTCTCAGATTGCGTACGTATTGCTATTGCCGCTATAACAACAAATAATAAAAATAAAATAAAGTAATACATTATAGGATTAAAAAAACACGTCTCTTGTATGGGAACTCCATATAAAAAACGTGTTTTATTTGGAAAATATTGTACGGTGGTATGGAACCCTTCGTGTGCGAGTCCGACTCGCACTAGGCCGTTTTTAGTGTTCCGTATTAAACAAGGAACCCTTATAGTTTCGTCATGTCCGTCTGTCCGTCTGTCTGTCTGTCTGTCTGTCTGTCTGTCTGTCCGCGGTATAGCTCCAAGACTGTTAGTACTAGAAAGTTTTAATTTGGTATGGGTATACATATTAATCATGCCGACAAAGTGGTAAAATAAAATTATGAAAAAAATTTTTTTAGGGTACACCTCCCCTACACGTAAAGTGGGGATGTTTTCTTTTTTTTTCTTTCCCTTGGTGTGGGGTATCGTTTTAAAGGTCTTTTAAAAACATTGTGAGTGTGTTACAACCATTTTTGAATTTAGAGATTTGTTTGCGAAATATTAAGCTTTAAAATGCAAATTTTTGTTAGAGTCAAGTGTGTGTCCGTTGTGTGTCAGCTAAATCGTTGGTTTTAGATATTTCGTCGTCCGTTGTGTGCCAGCTAAATCGTTGGTTTTAGATATTTGAAAAAATTCACGGCAGTATCTTATATAACGAATTTAAAAGGAACACTATCACAGCTGAGTAGGCTTTACAAGTTAACGAGTAATAATCAACCAACTTAGATTTGCGGTTGTAAAAACATGTTCTCCCATACATTCTGTATGAAAGATTTTTTTTTTCAACTACAAAGTTAAGTTTGTTCTTGGGATAAATTCATCCCAACTACGGAACCCTACATTGTGCGTGGTCCGACATGCACTTGGCCAGTTTTTTTATTTATTCAAGCGTGAACAAAACTGCATTGCTGTACTATACTATAAATTAAATTAATCATAGACCTAATTCCATAGTGAATTATAATAATAAACGTCTAAGGGGCCTCTGCGAGTTGGCTTCAGCCCCTCGTAAGCCTTCCAAAGGTCCGGGACCCCTGGGTCCCGAGAAATGTGAAAGACGTATAAATAATAATAAAATAAATTTATTTCTCTCTCCACAAAGGTTGGCTTAGAATTAACATCTTAGGACTAGACAATAAATGTAGACAAAAGCTCCTTTGCGAGAGACTGGAGTCCGTACTAGGGAAACCTGTGTTACGGATCTCCAGGCTCCCAGTGTTTAGGTCATCATTAGGTACATAGCAGAAGTTTAAAGTACAAGCACAATCATTTGAGCTTAGATTATATAATATAATCTAAGCATTTGAGTTTCTATGAAATTCAATCATTAATTTCACCCATGAACGTGCTTAAACCCAAACTAGATAAGTAAGTCAAAATCAGATGCTATATAGCAAAACATTTTGACCGAATATTACTTCAAATCCAATCCGTATTTTTATCGTAAATCCGTCGACGTTCATTTATGTTTTGATCTCTATGATTTCAGCTCGGCTATTATTACTACGCTACATTGCATCGTTACTGATTTGGTTCGATGGTATAACATCGACTGGTTGTGAATTGTTTTATTTTGTTTCAAAACTTCTTTTAAATTTTGTTTCAGTTTCACCATCGATGTTGCATTATCACTATGATGAAAGAAAGAAAGAAAGAAAAATGATAATGAGACAAGACTATGACTGTGTTAATGAGACGCTAGAGCGTAGTCATGTTCTGCGATAATTTAATCCTTTGTCAATTACAAGACCACCAAATAAGCTAACTCATTAAGGAATGGATTCTCAAAAAAATAACAGTGTTTTACATTTACATCCTATACTATTAAATTAGCAATTTTTGTATATTTAACCCTTAACCGCCTATCATACGTCTCCACGAATCCACGAATTTAAAATCGTGAATATGTTTGCGCCCGAGTTTCGTATAAACTTGTTAGTTCCTTTACCTTTTCCCCACATCCCTTATCTCTGGTAAGAAAAAAACTATCGTCGTGAGTCTGAGTCAGGTGGTTACGTTATTTTTTCTTGTTTTTTTTTTTTGTTATAGTAGTAGTTCCAAATCGATTATAATGATTTCACCATGGAGCGGTGGTTGCATAAGGTCCGTCAGACGAAGAAAATATGCCAAACGATGAATTTAGTAATGTGGAATGTGGTGTAGGATCACAAAATATATTAGAAGAAAGTTGCGGGTCTGATTCCGAAAGAGAAGAGATAACTGCAGTAAAACTACCCAGAAACCGAAAATAATACTTTTATAAAACAAAACCAAAATTGGAGTCGCCTTTCTCGACTAAAGCTATACAGTTCGTCACAATAGCAGATGGCCCATTCGAATGGCAAGTACCAATTTGCTAAAAAAAGCTGTGCATCTCTGTCGCGAAAAACTATAAGTTTAGGGCCTGCAATTGTGTTAAAAACTTGATATAACTATTTTTTTTAATTTTACTATGTTGATTGATTGTTGAATAATTAAAAAAAAGTAGAAACAAGTTCGTATTCTTTGTGATTATTTTCATGGGTCACATTTTATAAATAAGTTTGTTTGTAAGCCTAAAATAAGATATGTTGATAACAAACTAAGATTTTTATAAGTTTTATTGAATTTTATATGCCTTTCTTTTTCTCATAAATAGTTTAAACATGTGCCTAAACTGACTTTTAATTAAAAACAAAACTTTAATAAACTACATTTTACAAAAGCGAATCATTTTATTGCTGGGTCCCGCAGACATATGGCAGGTGGTTGTGTGACAATAATAGGTGGTAGGTGGTTGAGGGTTAAATATACGTATTAATATTTGTAATCACTTTCTCAAAAACGGCTCTAATGATTTCGAAGAAAGTTGCAGTATAGGGGTTTACGGGGGCGAAAAATCGATCTAGTTAGGTCATATATCTGGAAAAATTCGTTTTCTCCGTATTTTCACCCGAGCAGAGCTCGGTCGCCCAAAGTTTAGAACAAGATGGCTAACTTAGAATAATGACATAGCCGCTTGGAATTAGTAAGTGCCTACTATCATGGCAAATAGAATTAGTATGTACTATCATGGCACCATGGAATTAGTATGAACTATCCTATACTATTAAGTGAGCATTCTCTATTTTCTTCCGAGCAGAGCTCAGTCGACCAGGTACTAACCATTAAAACAACAGTAGTGTACAAAAACGATAGTCTGCCAATAAAGAAAAAAACTTCTTTTAATTAATTCAACCCGTCCAAAAACTTTTGTTTGAAATCCTCCAAATAGGCCTTATAACAGTCACACAACTATCACACGACGATAGTACCAAGTTTGCTCACAATACGAGACCGGGTTAAAACGAGAACGTTATACAATATAATACCAAGCTCGCTTCATATCTGGCAGAGCTCCAGAACCATTATAAAACTTTCTGCACGGCTAAGTAGTATACTAATAAAATATTCAGCTACGTTGAAATTGTACGGCGAAAAGGACGTTTTGTGATTGATTGGATTTTCTCCAGCTCTGGTGGAGGGTCGGGTCGTTTTAGCATTATGTAGATATTTACAAATTCGAATGTTTTATCAGGATTATCGCCCAAACAATAAGTCTTTTTTATTTCTCAGTTTGAGTTTTTTTTAAACAATATATTTTAATGACATAACAAAACATCATGCCTGTATTCCCCAACGAGTTGGGCAGGAGTGTACCTATTAATTAGTACACCTACATTTGACCAGTTATTTTTGAGTCCCATGTAAATATGGGGCGAGCCTATTGCCATCAACTGGACACAAATCCAGATTCCGGACTGCTACTGAAAAAATCCAGATGGAAAAACCCCATAACACTTTGCTTAACTCGGGAATCGAACCCAGGATCTCATGCTCAGCAGTAGCCCTTGTGACCACTACGTATTTCAATGAATTCATATAAAAATATAAATAACTAGATAAAGCTAGGAGACAGTAGTGTCATTAGGAAATGTCCTCTTCTATACCATATTCTTCCACATCTTTTCCCAACCTAATGCTTGTCAAAAAAACTTCTAACTGTCAATTTTGTACCAAGTTTTAACGACACGCCTGTATCTCTGATGTAGCTAGCCACTTTCTTTGCTAGCCACACACGTAATAATTTGTTTGCGCAAATTTCTAGGCTTGTGTGATTTTCAATTTTTGATTGCAAGCTTGTGCAAAGAGTTTACGTAAATTTGCTTGAACGTGTGTGGCAGGCATTCAAGTTTCAGTAGAATTTTTATATAAACAATGAAAGTACTCGCAACACACCTGGACGGTCACCAAACAGAAATAATATCGTTACAAGCATGCTTGTGCCATGTGTGGTCAATACCGGCGTCAAACTAATTTGTGCAAGCCTAAATTTGCGCAAGCAAATCGTTAAGTGTGTGGCTACCATTACGCTCCATATTCCAGAAACCTAAAAAAACAAAAGAGAACAAAACAAAACAGTACCCTACTAATCAGACATGAAATTCTCGAAGCGAGATCTCGAACACTATCCACTGTTTACCCAACGCAATTGTTTGGGGGACCAAATTCAGTAAACATTGGAAATCAATTAGGACCTCCCAAACTAGTTGGAAGTGAGGTCACGCTGGAATTTACTTAGTATTGTTTGTTCTACGGGTTTAATAATGGCCTGAAGTTGCATATATGGCACTATCTACCAACATTTTCTCGTAAATATTCTTTTGTTTATCGGTAACTACTACAAGTATCTAAAACCTTTAAACGAGCAATTCTTGTATACAGGGCGTCCCAAAATTATGGGACATGAAGGGAAAGTACCTTATATATCGCAGATAGGGTATTTTGCTGAAAGAAGACTTTATGTTATTTTTAAAAGTTAGTAATTCTGCATTCAAAGATTTTCTAAAAATTACTTGCCTCGTCTGGGAATCGAACCGACTTAAATGTAAAAAAAACACCCCTACTTTTATGATGCCAATCGAAAGAATGACCAAAAACTAATAACTCTTCTTAAGTAACATAGTATTTTAAAAGAAACGAACAACGTAAAATGTTTCAGTCAAATTTCAAGAAAGTTATTGATTGCCGACGACGACTTTCGAAAAGTAGCGATATTATCATTCCATAGATAGCATTGATTATTCGTAAATAAGTATTCACCATAAAATGATAAGAAAATCAACAGGCAGCGGACTCATTAAAAGATTGGCGATTTGCGTAAGACAAGAGGGATCACATTTTGAGCATTTCATTAATTAATTTACAAAAAAATACCCACTTAATTGACTAGGTACGGCAGTTTCATGTATGTTTTTAATTTGATTAAAATGATTAATTTCACGCTGTTCCTTTCTTTTAAAATACTATGTTACTTAAGAAGAGTTATTATTTTTTGGCCATTCTTTCGATTGGCATCATTTTATGATGTAGAGGTTTTTTTTTTACATTTAAGTCGGTTCGATTCCCAGACGAGGCAAGTAATTTAAAAAAAATCTTTGAATGCAGAATTACTAATTTAAAAAAATAACATAAAGTCTTCTTTCAGCAAAATACCCTATCTACGATATTTAAGGTACTTTTCCTTCATGTCCCATAATTTTGGGACGCCCTGTATATGTGTTTAAACATATAATCTGAATCTAGGAAACGGCTCCAACGATTTTTATGAAATTTAGTATGCAGTGGGTTTTGGGGGCGATAAATCGATCTAGCTAGGTTTAATTTTTAGAAAACGTCGTTAAAAAAAAAAACAATCATCCAGATATTACCAACATGATACCAAGAAGAGTTATATAAATACTGTAACTTAACTTGATTATACATGTAAAAAAAAACCTGTCCAATCCGTGAGTGTGTTGTTAGGTATCGTACTGAGAGTCTATTTGTGTGGTAATTTTCAATAAGTCGAAAAAAAATTTTTCGTCTAATTTTTATTCAATGGGAAATTTTATCGGGTTATTACATGGAGCGCGGGCGGCCGTCGTTTAGCGGGTGTCTACAAGTCATAACTTATGACCCCTGTTGAAAATTTGCAAATTTTTAGGGTTCCGTAGTAAACAAGGAACCCTTATAGTTTCGTCATGTCCGTCTGTCTGTCTGTCTGTCTGTCTGTCCGCGGTCTAGCTCCGAGACCCTTAGTACTAGAAAGTTTTAATTTGGCATAGGTATACATATTAATTACGCCGGCAAAGTAGTAAAACAAAATTATGAAAAACATTTTTTTTAGGATACCTCTCCCACACGTAAAGTGGTGATGTTTTTTTTTTTAACCCATGATGAGGGGTATCATTGGAAAGGTCCTTTAAAAACATTGTGAGTTTGCCAAAACCATTTTTGGATTCAAGGATCCGTTGGCGAAATATTAAGCTTTATAGTGGAAATTTTTGTTAGACTCAAGTGTCCCCCCCCCTGCCAGCGAAATGGTTGGTTTTAGATATGTGAAAAAATTTTATTCACGGCCGTAGTTTATATAAAGAATGTAAAAGGAAAACTATCACAGCTGAGTAGGCTTTACAAGTTAACGAGTAATAATCGACCAACTTAGATTTCCGGTTGTAAAAACATGTTCTCCCGTACATTCTGTATGAAAGATTTATTTTTCAACTACAAAGTTATGTTTGTTCTTGGGATAAATTCATCCCAACTGCGGAACCCTATATTTTGCGTGGTCTGACATGCACTTGGCTGGTTTTTAATTAATGAATTTGGGGTAATTTTGGTACAAAAAATGTTATTTTTGAATAGCAATTATTTTTTATTTTAAGTTATTTCATTGCAGTACCTATGAACCCCTTTCGGATCGGACAGGGTTTTTTTACATATTGTATATGTATAATTTGAACTTAGTAGTTGTATGCAGCTGTTTCATATGAAATAAAATGCATTTCAAACATTAATTCAATGTCATATTTAACTCTGAACCATACCTTCAGAAACACAAATAGAGATTTTTCAACAAAGCTCCTAATAAAATTTCCACTTCTACAAACGTACAGTGAAACCATCTCTCCAAATAAACTAATCAACAATCAATGCCTGATAAACGTAATACAGAAATCACGCACCCTCCGTAGTCAGGTCGAAGATATCTTGACGATTCGTTTGCTCAAGAAATTGAGTCAATGAACGATGCAAAAATAGCTACACAGTCTCAAACTCTTTGTGCAGATGAAAATAAAGTTGCAGATCACTTGACTGAGGTGTATGGGTTGTTGGTGATGTTCTATGGCGCCCAATAGGCTGGGCTACAGCGTACACACGATACGGGAACATCGCCGTCACGTTGTTGCGTGCAAACAGCTAAATTACAAAAAAGTTTGCTACCTCTGTATATGCCGGCAAAACAGGAACGATTGTTTGTTGCATCGGAATATCAAAATATCGAGGAGGATAGTTTGTAATATTTTCCATTTACTTAGACAATTTTTTTTGTCGTTTTTTAGAACAAAGTCTTTTTCGCTTACGGTGAAGGAAAACTTCGTGAAGTAACATGACATGGCATCACGACTAGCGTTCCCAAAGGAGTACCTATGCAGAGGTGTATGTAATGGTACACCCACATTTTTCCAGCAGCCTATCTCCATGACATCAATTGTCATCAATCCGGACTGTAAAAAAAACCCTGTCCGATCCGAAAGGGTTACATAGGTACTGCAATAACATTACCAAAAAGTTTAAAAAAAAATATTACCTATTGAAAATAAAATTACAAAAAAAAACCGACTTAAAAAAAAAATCCACAATGTAAAAATAACTTTAATTTCGGAAGTCGCTGTCTTTGGTTTTGAATTTTCATTCTTTGTCACCGACTTCCGAAATTAAAGTTATTTTTTACTTTGTAGTGTTTTTTTTTTTAAGTCGGTTGTTTTATTTTTTGTAAAAAGTTTTTATTTTCACTTTTTAGTTGTGGTACCTACCCCTCACAAATTCGAATACGACTACCTACTATGTAAATAACAGTGACAGGAAATTATCATATCGCCCACATACTGAGTGGGAACAAATACGTATTATTGAAGCTAACTCAAAAACTACCCAAGCAAAGTTAATAAAATTTATTTGGGACCACCTTTGAAGTATGATCTACCAAAAAAAAAAAAACATCAAAATCAATTCATAATTGGCGGAGTAATCGCGTACCAAACAGACAAAAAAAAAAAAACATACAGTCGAAATGAGAACCTCTTCCTTTTGAAAGTCGGTTAAAAGTTATTGCTATTTAAAAATCACTGTTTTAGTACCAAAATTACCCCAAATCCATGAAAAACTAGAACATTTTCAACCGGGGTCATAAGTTATGACTTGTAAATACCCGCTAAACGACGGCTGTCCGCGCCTTATGTAATGACCCGGTAAAATTCCCCATAAATAGACTCTCATTACGATGCCTAACAGCACCCTCACGGATCGGACGCGGTTTTTTTTATATGTTGTATAGGTTCGGGTAAAATATAGGTACATAAATTCGATTTTGCCGTCCGGCCTGTGTCGAATCATGCCGACCTGAACATAGCACCTTACTGAGAAAATATGAAAAACACTGTAACGATCTGGACTGCTAGTCTAAAATCGTCAAACTATTCTAAATGTGTTGGATCATTTAGCTCCCTTCAAAATGGTTGAGCTGAATGGTGCTAATCCATGCGTCATGTTCGTGAACGGGCGCCGTCAGTTGGGACTGGTCATCTCTTAGCTGCCAGGGCTTATTTTTAATTTATTTAAATTTTTTGTATTGTTGTTTTTTATCTTTTTACTACGGACGCTTCTCACATGCACGTCTTTCTACATTGTTCTCACATGTATAATTTCAACATGAATGATGTAACCAATATTTTGTAACAATTTTTTATTTAAAAGAGTGTCCGTGGAGTTTCCTGCCCGTTCTTCTCCATAGGTGCCTACTACGCTTTGGAATGGGCAACTAGCTTCATACCTATACCTATTTCTGACTGACCGATTCTTTGACAATTCAAAAGTGCCTGTAAATGGTTTAATTAAAATAAATGCTTTGAGTTTGAGTTTGATTAAAAATATATTATTTCAAACAGACCAAAGAACGCCAACAAAATCAAAATATAATTGGTATTACTTACAGGGCCCACCTCGCTCAGTTTAGTTCTGTCTTGTGGCACACGCCCACGTCCCTCATAACAGATCGCATTGAGTGCAAAAGAAAATTATTTTCGATAAAAATATGCCGGATTGAACATTGTAGTATTGCAAACCTCGTAGTGTTAAAATGATTGGACCTAACTAGGTTTCGTTTCGTTAGTATTTATAAGTTATCGAGTGTTTAGTTATATCAAAAAATTTTTTTTTATCTAATTCAAACTATCTGATGGTTGATAATCTATCAAAAAAAGATGGTGGTAAGGTGGAGGTACAAAACGATGGTGTCGGTAAGAGAGTATCGTGTCAA
The DNA here is from genome assembly GCA_949152395.1 of Agrochola litura. NCBI lineage: Eukaryota > Metazoa > Arthropoda > Insecta > Lepidoptera > Noctuidae > Agrochola > Agrochola litura. Next base: position 2,069,670 of record OX424493.1, read on the forward strand.
ACTTGAATATTAAATAATTTTGCTATATTGTGCTAGATGGCGACACTGAAACATGGGATCACCATATATTTATACGCTAGTTTTAGTAAGATAAGGCACCCACAGGAAAATTCAATTAAGCAGCTAAGACCTTAGTGGTCAAAACTGCGAGTTGCCATTTCAAAAAGCCTTTGCTTGCCTTTCTGTAGTATCTTATAGTGAGTCATCCACCGCCACTTAAACTAACTTAGTTTAACTCGCCAGATTTTCATACATGTGGGTGACCGCATATGTATGAAAAACCGGCGAGCTAAACTAAACTAACCTTAAAATAAATTAGTTTAGCTGGCGGTGGACGGCTCGCTTAAATCTCCTTGACATAAACTTACATGAGAACATATAAAACGTCAGAAGCTAGGTGCACTGTTCCAATTGGTCGTTTCCTATGAAGAAGAGCCGGCAAGAAGCTCCACGGTTATTCTTTTAAAAATAATGGGCTTTTACAATAATTCCCAATTGCAGTGTTAATAGGTTTGGGAGGACAGTGTTAGGCCTGTCAACAAATATTAACAAGCAAGGTCATTTAATGTTTTTCTTCAATGTGACAGAAAATAAATTACTGTGGAACAATGGGTGAAACTGGCGACTTTTGATGGAAGCCTATATCCAGCAGTAGAACAGAAATGTTGAAAGCGATACAAGAACATGGTAATCGCATAAGTATAACTGGAACTAAGCACTTTGAGTGTATACCAAGTAGTAGTATTGCATCGTCTAAGAATCCCTTGTGTATTCCAAACATTGTTGTTTGAGGAGGATACGTCTTTAAGTCCTTGGATTACGTAGAAATACTATCGAGCATACAATGATTGATGATGGTATTAGGTCTTTAGATGTTGATACTGGACGATATAAGCTGTATATTCTAAGTCTGTAGATTCACTGTGTGTGAGGTTCATTAAAATAGCCTATACGAGCAAGTACGCTTACTTGTTCGTTTGCTTAAGCCATACCCGCATCTTGCTGCTTAGCTAATATATTTACCAGGGCAGTAAGAGTCCTCCAGGTCGAATTTCGGCCACGGCGACCAATCTCAGCGGAGACCAGCCATCGGCGCGGGAGATATTATAGTGCACGAGTGTGTGCGCAGGCACAGGTGCACTCTCTCTACCCTCACTCTCATAGTCCGATGGGACGGCAATCCGACACGATCAGAGAGAGATCTTCCCGAGGTCCGGGGGGGTTTCACATCGCCAACTTCCAAGTTCTGGGCTGTTATTAAGAAATCCCTAACGGAAAAAAACCAATAATACTTTGCCCGACCTGGGAATCGAACCCAGAACCCAAGCTCAGCAGTCGCGCTTGCGACCACGAAACCAACGAGGTAGTATTCAAGATCTATAAAACACGACTATAATCAGTCATGTCGATATGAGAAAAGAACCAACTAATTTGAATTTGTGTGTAATAATCTGGTGCGTTTCCACACACAGCATGCAAATGAGGTCAATATTTGATTAAAAATGTCATGCGAAATGTCAAGGATTTTAAACCATGATTAGTGCAACATTAGGTAACTTTTACCATGACTGCCCCACATGTGATAACGGACACAGGTGTGGCTGTATTCTCAAAATGGTGAGCTGGTTATGTTATGTCCGAAATGCTTTCAGCCACTTTCAGCCGACGGATGGAGATGTTGGAGATATATAGTTCACTAGGCATTGCATTATTTTGACAGCTGACAAGCGATGTGAGTTACTAGTATTAAAATTTTAATGAGTGCATGCACTTAGTACCTGGTTCGTAAAGTAGGTTTAGAACAGTGAATAAAGTGCAACCACGATTAAAACTCCAAGATGACGGTATTTAAGCTCGCCATCTATAACATAGGACCTGTACATAATTGGTAAAATGTGGGTGTACTATTTGGTACACTGTAGATGCTACTGCTGAGGATTGAGGCCGTATTGGTGTATTGGTAAAAATTACAGTATGAGTTTTCCCAAATTAGAACGAGCACGTTCCTTTTCCACTTTTCTTCAGTTCTATAGCTTTTTAAAGAGTCACTGTCATGGCGTCCAAATCCAGACCACGCACCACACACTAAACACTTGCGTCTTCTGATTGGTTGACTAGTAGTCGCGTTATCGCCGCCCGGCCAATCGCAGCGGTCGATTAGTGATTTCCGTTTAGTTTCCCGTAGACACCGTAGTGAGTGTAGTGACGTGAAATTAGTAAAGTAATGCGGCAACATATACCTCTGCCTAACCCTTCATGGATTACAAGCGTGATGTTATACTATACTATTAAACGAACAATATTTGTATATATATTTATAAGTATAAATATTTGTACTCACGTTCTCGAAATCAGCTATAACGATTTCGATGAAAGTTGTAATATAGGGGTTTACGGGGGTGAAAAATCTATCTAGCTAGGTCTCATATCTGGGAAAATTCGTTTACTCCGTATTTTCCTCCGAGCAGAGCTCGGTCGCCCAAATTTTAGAACAAGATAATGAATGATGATATGGCAGCATGGAATTAGTAAGTACCTACTATCGTGGCAGCATGGAATAAGTAGGTACCTATCCTATACTATTAAATGAGCATTGTCTTTTTTCACCAGAGCAGAGCTCGGTCGCCCAGACTGTTATGTTTATTTCTTTAGGGATTCTTTCTTTTTCTTTCACTATATTCCAAGTGCCTCGTTGGTCCAGTGGTCGTAAGCGCTACTGCTGAGCATGAGGTCTTGCGTTCAATTCCCAGGTCGGGCAAAGTGTTAATTGGTTTTTCCATCAGGAATTTCTCGGTAGCAGCCCGGATTCTGGATTTGTGCCCGGTGGATGGCAATAGGCTCGCTCCCTATTACATGGAACTTAATCATGGCAAAATGTGGGTGTAACCCTCCTGGGATTACAGCCGTGATGTCATGTGTATTTAACCCAGTCAAAAATCCTTATGTTGAGCTATGCTACCTTATACAAAAAACAAATTTGGATCCCATCAAGCCACAAAACGGGGTAAAACGGTCAGCTACAAAAAAAAAAAATAACCCCAAAATGTTACAAAGAACAAAAATGTTGGACATTAGCACAAAATAGTGGCCAGTGTTGACCAATGCGATGCACTGCTTTTGTAATTACAGCTCGTCGGAAAAGTTCGCGTGAGTTTTAATAGCCACATGTGAAAAGTTAAATGAAGCCATCACACGAATTTATTTAAAATTTTCGTGTCTGAAAATTTTAATTGTACAACTTTTTTTGGGGAGAATAATTGTACCCCATATGTATCAAGGACGTAAACTCACATAAGTTGATATTATTGAGTTTTTATGAGATTTTCTCGCTTGTTAATAAGAGTGAAAAGTTTTCTTTGAAAGACTTGGATATTTTACTGTTTGTTTATTTATTTTTTTGCTTTGTATGTAAATAAAAAAAGAAAAAAAATCTATATGATTTATTTCAAAATAAGTAACGATTTTCTGCCTGACCGAACAAATCATCGTAATCGGGAGTAAAATATCTGGTAAATTCGGGTTCAGTTGACTCGGGCCGAGCTGTCACTGACCCGTTTTTTTTCCGAATGATAGACGTCAATATTAAAATTCCTGTTGTTTCGTCTTACTGAGTCCTAAACGTTTATCGCCTCTGATCACTGCCTACCGAATTCGAATAAGAAAATGCGTTTAGTTATAAAAGTCCGTCGAAAAAGTCAAGTAATTGAACAAATTGTTGTCAATTCAAGTATGTCGTTTGTGCATCGTCTACAGAAAAAAAAAACAGTTTGTTTTTGTCGCTCACATCGCTGTGCACGGAAGCATAAAAGGGCTGAGTAACCAACGGACCTTACAGAAGGTTGGAAAAACAATCCCTATCCACGATTCTTTGTAATATGCCGAAATTTCTGCAAATGAAAGGAGCATTATTATAACGTTGTATTTTTATGCTTACCTACCTACTAATATATTTCTACAGGGCTGTGAGAATCGCTGGGTTCATAAGCTATGCTGGTATTACATAATACAACATCACACCTGGTATTTCCCGAAACCTTGGGCAGAGGTGTATATGTATGTATGCGATAATGGAGCTTTCTGGTATCAACTCAAATAGATCATGCATCTGTTTTCTGTGAAAAAATATGGTTATATTACTATTCACTCGCAAGCAGAAAACTATATTACGCTTTTGTTTCTTATAAGAAGTTACTGTCAGTGTACACGTAATCTCAATAAACATTGACGTATTGAAATCATTAATCTCCATAGCAACAAGAACCATTAACAGACACATAATTACCAAAAACGGTTAAATCATCCAGATAGAGCAAAACAGAATTCCGTAATTTGGGAGACAATTGGCTGTCACTGCCTAACTTTGCCAATGACGACTAGCAATCAATCTTTTTCAGAACAGATCTCTTAACAGCCCAATGAATGGTGGCAGGGTTTCAGAGAGACATTAGAACTATTCAGTAATTCCACATCGGATTTGTTAACATCTATCTGTCTTGTAAAGGATAGATTTATAGATCGAGTGAGGACAATGAAATATTTGGCCCTTTTTGGAAATGGGTTGGATGTTTCTGAAGATAAAATAGGTCTCCTTACATTGGTACATCTAGTTTACATTTTGTTCAAGAAATAAGGGTTAGGTCAAGGTCACCTACATCTCATGCCTGTTTTCAATCAAACTTCGCGAGACTTAAATTAATTGCCTAATAAAAGCACATTGTTTGATTTTCAACACTTGGCTCAGCGACGAGAGTTGAACATCCAGCAGTTAACAAGCGAAATAAACAAAAGCAGTTTTCTCAAACATGCTTCAAAATTTGAACATTATTTTGACAACTTTCTTCGAGATAAATCGAAATTGCTGTACTGGTCAAAAACAAGCGAGTAGGCGGCCGGCAATGTTACTATGAAAATCCATATCTGTCGTGTTTAGCGGCCAAATAAATTACTGCGAAAACTCATAAATCTGTCGTGTCATTTAAAAATGGAACTAACTTTTTACTTCGACCCATGGCAACCAAGGAGGTAAGTTATCAAATATTTTATTTAAATGTCGAACTGGCTTAGCAAATAGAGCTGTTTAAAATAAAGAAGAAACAAATGAACATATAGGTGCGAGAAAAATTTTCTTTGTTCGTCATTGATTCTGGAATTTATAATTAATTAACATAGTTTGAATTTCCGCGCATTGTTTGAGAAAAGTACTATACAAGCCTTGGCCGCAACCAGGCATAGATGAACTCACGTATGTGTGCTTCGGCTTCGTCTCGGCCCACAGTTTCACGATCGTCCTTTAATACTCTAATTGCTGGCCGCAACAGTAATGTACTATTTCATTTTGAAAACTTCATAGACGCTTTTAATAAAAAAAGGCTTTATATCTTATGCTTACATTCTTGATTTTGTCGAACAGTCACCTTTTTTTGTAAGCTATTGCATAGCTTTTATCGCGGGCTTTGAGCACGGCGACCGAATCAAGAAATTCCGTACCGAAAAAAACCTAACACCCCCCACTCCGCCTACCATGTAATGACAACGTGACAACGTGATGTTGTCATGGGAACGAAATTTTTGTTTTATGTCATCATCCGTCATCATCCCAAGTGTAGCGTTGACAAATAGGAAGTATGAAGGTTACAAATGCTATGCAATAGCTTTACCGCGGCAGTCCCCGAGTGCCACAAGTTTTTTTTTTTGTCTTATCATGAACCACCATGCTATGTAATATGTAAATGCATATTACATAGCATGACGCCAGTTTTCCCAAAATTAATAGGCAGAGGAGTATCTAAAGTACCTACATCCACATTTTACCAGTTACATCGAAAAAGAGTTATTAATTTCGTAGAAGTTTGCTTAATAAAAAGAAAGTAAATATTTTACAGATCACTTGGTTGGATTACTGTACAAAGTTGTCAACATTCCGCTTACATGGCTTGGTTATCAGCTTACTCAGTAAGGTTAGATGCAATAACAATGATAAGTACTGGCTTACATTTTTAACCAACACGCAATCTCGTGGTAGTCACCCAGATCGCCTGAATTATTCAACATTTTACTTTTCGTTGGTTTTTGGGGTTCGGTAGACGAAGGGTTTAAAATGGAATAATTTACGTTACGTGTTAGATTTTTTACACATTTGGGGCAAGAATTGAATATCGCTAGCCTATTCTGTAAAAATATTTACCGTGAAAATGTTGATAAAGTGAATTAGAAGTACCTTTATTTTTTTTTGGGTAGGAAATTATCAAATAACTTCTCCCGCTCTGGGTGGAGCGGGAGGGCGTGTCAGACTCTTACTGACTAAAACCCACCCGTGTTCCTTCGGTTGCCATGTTGACGGAAGGCCACGATATCCCTATCGGCCTATATTCGCAGCCCCGGCAGGCATTGGCCCTAGCGGACCCCGTCAATTCTGCTGACATCTCTTTGAGGCGCGCGTGGAACACAACGCGCCGTCGACCCGGGCTTGGTCCTTATCGGACGGCGAGCTACCCATTGCTCACCGTCCGCAAGCCCTCGCCTACGGTGGGAAATAGTTATAACATAATTAATTTATCTGTTGTTGCTTCATTTTTAACCGACTTCCAAAAAGGAGGAGGTTATATGTTCGACGCGTATGTTTGTTTTTTTTTTATGTATGTCCCCCGATTTCTCCGTCATTTGTGGACCGATTTTGAAAATTCTTTTTTTGTTTGAAAGGGTATGCTTCCAAATTGGTCCCATATAAATTTTATTAACTTTGCTTGGGTAGTTTTTGAGTTAGCTACAAAATACGTATTTTTTTTCCCACTTAGTATGTAGATGATATGTTAAGTTCCTGTCACTGGTAGTGGTATTTGAATGTGTGTGGGGTAGGTACCACAACTAAAAAGTGAAAAATAAAAACTTTTTCCAAAAAAAAACAACCGACTTCCAAAAAAACACTACAAAGTGAAAAATAACTTTAATTTCGGAAGTCGGTGGCAAAAAACGAAAACACAAAACCCAAGACACCGACTTCCGAAATTAAAGTTATTTTTCACTTTGTAGTGTTTTTTTGGAAGTCGGTTGTTTTTTTTTGGAAAAAGTTTTTTAATTATTTTTACCTATTGTGGTATACTAATTTTATTCTAGGTGCATCTTCTTTACACATAATTATTTAACTAATGTACTTATACAAAATATTGTAAAATATTTTAGAAGAATAACGGTGGAGTTTCTTGCCCATTCATCTCCATACGAAAACTACCTTTTGGAAGAGGCGACTATATAGAATCAATCCCATTTTTTTGTAAATTTGTATGTTCGAAACTGCCTTATAAGGGCCTATTTAAAACAAATGATTTGACTTTAATTTTGACTTTGCAGAATAAATTGGATGATACACATTTTCACTACGTGCCTCCACTTAAAATGTTCAAAACTCACATTTCAATGGTTTACCTATACTTTGTTGTTAACTACAGAAAGTGTGCGACATCCATTGACCTATCAGTCAAGTTACAATAAATAGTTACTAAAATACATAATAATTGAAAAAAAATTAAATTGCGTTTATTTGGATAACAATTAAAAACGCCTTAAAATTATAAAAAAATACAAAGAAAACTGCTTATAAATATTGCCAAAAGGGCCTCAGCTCAACATAATAATTTCAGATCACAACACAAGAAACACCTGACGCTGCTTTTCAGCTGTAGCCCACGACCGCCATACGCTCGAATAATAAATACAGGGAAGTGCAGTTGTCCGTTTTAATACATTGTTAATGCTCATACAAAATCAAATCTATTTCCCTAAACATATATCCAAACAACATTGGAGCCCACGACTAAGATTTTTTTGTTGGGTATTTAAGTTCGGAACCCACATAGTCAATTTTATTTATTCAAATAATTTTATACGTTATTTTGCTTTTCCATAACGTTGTACATTTTTCATATCAGACATCTTTCACGCCATGTGTAATTGTTTACAAATGTTGTTTTTTATGAATTTCGGCTCACTTGTAGTTTGTTCGTGTTAAAAGATGATTGATCTGTGTTAGGATTTAAAATAGCGCGTAAACGTTCTATCATGAAACACGTACCTAGTGTTTTTTTTTTTATAATTTTAAAATAAATACATAATGATATTTAAGAAAATAGATAAAATTGACCTCCCCTTATCTCCGAAACTACTAAACCTAAACTTTTGGAAAAAATACAGAGAATGGATCTTCACTCATAGATTCCAGGAAAATGTATATATAATGTCTATGGTCTTAAAATACCATGGTAAATCTATCAGTATTGTGCGTACAAACTTATATTTGCAGTTGGAATGTATGGGAGAACATGTATTTCAACTACAACGTTATATTTTTTTTTTTTTTTTCTGTAGAGCATCTCATAGCTGGCCTCTGAGGCCATGACTATTTAACCGAGCAAACCTGTGGGTGCCTTAAGCTGCTACACTCAAAGCCTCCAGCCAGGGACTTATAAACTAAACTTATAAACTAGGTGAACGCTCGCTAAGGGCACCCCCTGTGGGGTACGAGCCTCGGCTTAGGGCGTTTACCGGAGGGAGGACATCAAAGATGGAACGGGCTGGATCAAAGTTTTGATCATGATTATTAATCGGGGAATTTAAAGCTACGTGCTCAGCTGCAACAACTGCTGGCACCTCGTTTTCGAGCAAGGGTCGGGGGGGAGTATCATTTACTCGGGGGCGCGGCGGTCGCGATCGCAAAAGACCTCGACGGCGAGGTCGGAATGACGAGAAGCGTCTGTGCTTGTGTCCTAGCGTACTCGTTTCCCTACTAGACTCCTGATGGATGGTAGTCGGGTCGTCTGGGTCGGTAAGAATATGCCTTGGTCGGCGAATATGACTGATTCTACTTGGGACATAATTGGCAGCATCGACAACCAGAGGGTTGCGATGTTTGGCCGCGGACTCAAAGAAACGCTTCGAAGCGCGTTTGAGGAACTGATGGATGGTAGGGATTTTAAGATCGATATGGAGGCTCTCGTTCTTAACGAACCAAGGGGAGCCGGTAGCTCTACGAAGGAATTGGAGGCGAAAAGAAGGATTTTGGAGGGTTTGCATCCTATGGATGTGATGGAGTTTTGCATGAGCAAAGACGGAACCCGCATAGGTCATGATTGGGCGAATGCAAGCTGTATAGATCCGCAATTTGCACTTTAGTGACAATTTGCTACTTGCATTTAGGACGGAATGGAGCCTACCGAGAGCAAAAGCGGCTCGCGAACGGGCCTGCTTTATATGCTCTGCGAAAGAGAGATGATGGTCTAGAACTACACCTAGATATTTGGCTCGCTTCTCCCAAGGGATCGGCTTGCCGAACATGGTGAGTGGTCGTGGAAGGGGATTTTTAAGAGTCGTACACGGTTTCGTAAAGAGAACCGCTTGACTTTTATCGGGATTAACTTCAATCCGCCACTTTCGAAACCAATCGCCAAGTTTATTGACGATTCGTTGGAGAGTGCGGGCTATGTTATCAGGACACGTACCCCTAAGGTAGATGGCCGTATCGTCTGCGAACAGAGCCAACTGCGCCTTCACACTCTTAGGGATGTCGCTGGTAAACAGCGTGAATAATAGGGGAGCTAGCACGGAACACTGAGGGACTCCTGCACGAATAGGACGGGGGGAGGATAGTGCACCTTCTATGCGATATCGAAAAATGCGATTCGACAAATAGTCCCGTAAGATGAGCACGAGACAATCCGGCACTCCGAGTTTGTAAAGCTTATATAATAAATAAGCCGTTGTGCCAGACTTTGTCGAACGCTTTTGCGATATCGAAGAATACGGCGCCTGTCTTATAACCGCGTTGGAAACCAGCGCTAATATGTTCGACTATCCGGTGGGCCTGATGCACGCTCAGTTCGAAAGCCGAATTGTTCATTGGGGATAATGCCCTTGGTCTCGGCGTAGTCTCTGAGTCGCTTATAAATAAGCTTCTCATAGATTTTTCCGAGAACCTTGAGCAGATTAATGGGACGGTAACTGGAGAGCTCGGTTTTGGGCTTGCCGGGCTTAGGGATACCGATAACGATGGCCTCTTTCCACGACTGGGGAAAGATGTTATTGCTCATGGCACCATTGAAGATGGTGCACAAGAGCATTATCAGGTGGGCAGGGAAAAGTTGAATCACCCTATTGGTGAGTCCATCTGATCCAGGGGCTTTGCGAGCTTTAAGACCTTTGATGATATCGTGCACTTCGTCTGGAGTCACAGGAGGCAGAGGATTATCAGGGTCATCAATGGGAGGGAGGGAGGTTCTACGTTCGACTTCAGCGTCAACCTCATCGAGGAGAGCTTTGTCTACTGGCAGGGTGCTGGGCGACCATTGTCGGCGCGCGGCGAGGCATTCAGCCTTGTTGACGTCCTCGAAAGCTATGGTCTTGTCGGGGCGGGTTTGGGGGGCATGGCTGTGGTTTGCTGGGACTTGAGTTTCCTCTGAAGTTCCCAGAAGGCCAGATGAGAGGGCTCTAGGTCGCTGAGCATCTTATCCCACCCCGCGTCTCGCAGCTCCGACATACGTGTCTTTACAGATCTCTGTAAATAGCGCATACGGGCCTTGTTGGCGGGACAGGGGAAGTTGTCATAGACACGCATGGCCGCGTTCTTCTCAGTCAGTAGATCACGCACATCGGGAGGCAAGCTCCAGCGAGGATCAACCGTCACTGGAACTTCCCTTGAACATTCGTTCAGGACCAATTGTACGTGATCAGTGAGCGAGTCGATCGCGGCCGTCGTGTCAGCGATAGAGTCGAACTGATCGGGGATTGAGTCTAGCTGGGGGGACGTGTTAGATTTCAGCTTAGTGCTTACTTTCTTCCAGTCCGTCACCCTTTTAGTGATAAGGGCTTGATTAGGGTCGGGGAGACCTATGCGGGGGTCTAATCTAATGACTACCGGGCGGTGGTCCGAGTCTAACTCGTTCACCGTTTCTATTGAATTTAACCTAAGGTTGACGTTCTTAAGGAGCGCCACGTCTAGGACGTCGGGGACATAGGAGGAACTTATATTTGAGTAATGAGTGGGAGTCATCGAAGCGATGATATCAAAGACTAGTGAGTTAGAGAGGTTGAACAAGTGTCGCCCTCTGGGGTTCATTATCGAGCTATTCCAAGCGGGATTATTTGCATTGAGATCGCCCGCTATTATAACGGAATTGCTCATGCCTAGTATGATAGCTATATCGTTAGAGATTAGCTGGGGGTTCTCCGTAGAGTTACCGGGGGGGAGATAGACCGATACGAGAGTGATCGGTTGATGACCTGACATGCCTAAGTGGCAAGCTGAGATTTCTAATCGCGAGAGGGGAGGAGGGTCGATTGGGATGCAGTGAAGCTGCTTTTTATAGTAAATCATGGTTCCACCCTTGTGACATCGCGTCTTGTCATTGCGAACTATGCGGTAGTTGGCAATTGACGGGTTACGGAGGGAGGGTTTTAAGAAGGTCTCTTGGACTAAGAGGACGTCTATGTCATGATCGCGGAGGAACGGTGCGACCTCCTTGCGTTGTTTCCTAATGCCGTTTGCATTAAAATATGCCAAAGTTAGGGATCGGGGTTTGAGCCTAGCTAATACCGTATTATCCATGAATGGCTTTAGGGGTTTTGGCGAGGGAGTCCAGGGCTTGCGTAATGTCCGGGTACGCATTGAAAATGGCTTGGATCTGCGGGAGATCGCCTTCAGCGGAAATAATTAGGTTTGCCATCGACTTAGCGCGTGGGGAGACAAAGGACATATAAGTCGATGTGATTATATTAAAAGAGTCTAAGCTAGGCTGCGCGGCTGCGGGAGCGGCCGGGGGTGGAGGGGGGCGCATAGCTTTAGGAGCGGGTGCGGGTCTACAACGTTAAGTTTGTATTTGGGATAAATTCATTCCAACTACGGAACCCTTCATTGTGCGTAGTCCGACGAGCACTTGGCCGGTTTTTTCTATGTTTGTGTCATAATATTTAGTTTGTGTTCTTACTGTGCGAGTCCCAATAATTGGCTTTTCTTTATTTCTTTCTAAACAATTCCCATTTGACACTATAAGATAATTCTATAAGCGAAACAAAAAAGCAGAAAAACCGCTTCAAACAGCACAGACCGGCCACAGCTCGTTTGTACTAGCCGGCCCGGACGGCAGAATAATTGAGCAGTTTAGTTCCCACTAGAGCACGGAATAAGTTAATGTATAGGAACTGTTCCTAACTGGCTACTCAAAGCACGGAGAGCCACTTTTTCCGGACGGATTTGATTTGGCGAGTACATTCAAGGGGCTTGAAACGATTCAAATTACACATCGGTATGTGAACGGGAGACTCGCTCTTTTTTATTATGAGGCTTACAATTGCGGGAATTTGTATGGCAATAGAAATGATTGCGATACGAGCGTAGTAATACGAAAATTACTGCTTACACACTAAATTGACAATTTTAAGTTAAGAAGTAGTCAAACTCTTATTAGAAATTAAATACTTAAGATGATTCCTTCAGTGCTGCCCGCAAAATTCTACTTTTGTTTATTAAAAACGTAAGAAATTTTGAATTTCGCGAGCTACATTAAAGGAATCACGTTAAGTAGGTAATGCGAAAGTAAGTACCTAAGGTTCAACAAGTTCTCAACTTCAAATTCTTAATTCAGAAACCGGGTGTTAATGCAGCAGTTAACAACATGAATCAATTTAAGTGTACGCGAGAAATCCACTTACATTATTTTGCCAGTAGTTTCTCTAATAAAAAGTCACTGAAAGGTGATATTAGGTATATGATTTCCAAAATGAGGTCCCTGAATTTATGATTATTCCCAGAATTTGCTAACCAAATAAAATCCGAGTTATTAAAATGGAATAGTTCTCATAAAGACAGTTATTAACAAGGCAACACTGCCGCAGTTTGGACCTCTACCCTCATAAGTTTAGACCCTCGTTTTTCAACAATATAGCAGATATTTCCACATTTATGATGTGGAAATTACACAGAAATGTAGGGTTAGTACCCCAAGTGTGAGTTTCATCAATTGGTAAAGAGAAATCCACTGAAATAAATTCTAATTGACTTTCCAAATGTCTGGGCTACATTAATGATCCAAGATTATTGAAGCGGGGCAGAAAAAAGTCAAGCCAATACTTATGTGGTTTCACCATCAGTAAGTTCTAATTTTATTTTAGTTTCAAAATATCTCACAAAAAATATTTTATATGAAATTCTTTTATATCAAATTTTGAGAAAACCATGACAAAATGCATCTAATCATCCACTTTATAGGAACTCGAATAAAAACCCGGATCACACAGATTATAGTTCATAATACAAGCAGTTACTGCCGATTCACTTTGGGGTCCGGTGTACCCCAATAATTTCGGTTGAACGTTCTGGGGTCCTATTGTCAACACATTAGTAAAATTTCTGCGGACTTTTATCCGCGTAAGGTTTGGCCACACTGCGGCGGTCAACCCTTAGCCGACGACGACGGTTAGTTTATTGAGGCTACAAAATATAGAAAGTGGTTCTATAACGGTTTGGATATTTTGGGGCAAATAGTGGATGTTTGTTATGAGGCAAATTTGAGTTTATGAAGAGAGGGGGTTTTCGGCGAAGAATTACTTTGTGTCTTTTGAAACGAAGCTCCTTATCGCATCTTATACTCTGAACTCTTGGCGACTGAGAGATAGACCGTAAAAAGTGTTACATTTTAAACGTCACGACATTTTTGTTATAGGGGGTGTGTTTGTGTGTTTACAAGTCTATGTATAGGCATATTACTAAATAGACGCACGGGATGTTTTTTGAAGTGAAAACTTCTTTAGGCGCGTTGGGCATTTTTGAGATGGGAAAAAACAATTGAACTCGCGACACTGTTAACGACACCAGCTTTTGACCATTAAAAACACATCAACGCGCAATACATTTTCTTTGGGATGAATGATATTCCAAACAGTGAGACATGACAATGACATGATTGACATTTCTCTTTTTTTTTAAAGACTTCAAAAAAGAAAAGCATTTCCTGCACAATAAAATTGTACAAGTTTTCACTTCTGTCGACGCTCCCGGTGGCACGGTTTTTTTTTTTAATTCTTGTAGAGTTGCTGGTTGTGAAATTAAAGCCCCATTGAACTTGAAGATAATTTATTGGCAACTTAACTTATACTTTGTTACACGTTACAATAATATATATGTAGGATCAGGAGTGCCGAGAGGTATTTCGTCAGGGTTTGGAGTTCCCATTTTATTGGGATAAACAAGACTTTATAAAATATTACAGGGTATTTATTATTGTAGGTACTAGTTACACTATAATAAGGTAAAACACAATACAAATGGTAATAAGTAACAAGATAAAGTAGGTGAATAGGTAGTAACAACCGAACAGACTTTTAAGGTCTTATAGTTCGTATAGTGGCCAAGCCACCCAATGACAATGATAGCGACTGACTCGCCTATCTTTTTTTTCCCTCTGTATGGCATCTCATAGCTGGCCTCTGAGGCCATGACTATTTAACCGAGCAAACCTGTGCGTGCCTTAAGCTGCTACACTCAAAGCCTCCAGCCAGGGACTTATAAACTAAACTTATAAACTAGGTGAACGCTCGCTAAGGGCACCCCCTGTGGGGTACGAGCCTCGGCTTAGGGCGTTTACCGGAGGGAGGACATCAAAGATGGAACGGGCTGGATCAAAGTTTTGATCATGATTATTAATTGGGGAATTTAAAGCTACGTGCTCAGCTGCAACAACTGCTGGCACCTCGTTTTCGAGCAAGGGTCGGGTGGGAGTATCATTTACTCGGGGACGCGGTGGTCGCGATCGCAAAGGACCTCGCCGGCGAGGTCGGAATGACGGGAAGCGTCTGTGCTTGTGTCCTAGCGTACTCGTTTCCCTACTAGACTCCTGATGGATGGTAGTCGGGTCGTCTGGGTCGGTAAGAATATGCCTTGGTCGGCGAATATGACTGATTCTACTTGGGACATAATTGGCGGCATCGGCAACCAGAGGGTTGCGATGTTTGGCCGCGGACTCAAAGAAACGCTTCGAAGCGCGTTTGAGGAACTGATGGATAGTAGGGATTTTAAGATCGATATGGAGGCTCTCGTTCCTCACGAACCAAGGGGAGCCGGTAGCTCTACGGAGGAATCGATTTTGGAGGGTTTGCATCCTATGGATGTGATGGGGTTTTGCATGAGCAAAGACGGAACCCGCATAGGTCATGATTGGGCGAATGCAAGCTGTATAGATCCGCAATTTGCACTTTAGTGACAATTTGCTACTTGCATTTAGGACGGAATGGAGCCTACCGAGAGCGAAAGCGGCTCGCGAACGGGCCTGCTTTATGTGCTCTGCGAAAGAGAGATGATGGTCTAGAACGACACCTAGATATTTGGCTCGCTTCTCCCAAGGGATCGGCTTGCCGAACATGGTGAGTGGTCGTGGGAGGGGATTTTTAAGAGTCGTATGCGGTTTCGTAAAGAGAACCGCTTGACTTTTATCGGGATTAACTTCAATCCGCCACTTTCGAAACCAATCGCCAAGTTTATTGACGATTCGTTGGAGAGTGCGGGCTATGTTATCGGGACTCGTACCCCTAAGGTAGATGGCCGTATCGTCTGCAAACAGAGCCAACTGCGCCTTCACACTCTTAGGGATGTCGCTGGTAAACAGCGTGAATAATAGGGGAGCTAGCACGGAGCCATGAGGGACTCCTGCACGAATAGGACGGGGGAGGATAGTGCACCTTCTATGCGATATCAAAAAACGCGATTCGATAAATAGTCCCGTAAGATGAGCACGAGACGATCTGGTACTCCGAGTTTGTAAAGCTTATATAATAAGCCGTTGTGCCAGACTTTGTCGAACGCTTTTGCGATATCGAAGAATACGGCGCCTGTCTTATAACCGCGTTGGAAACCAGCGCTAATATGTTCTACTATCCGGTGAGCCTGATGCACGCTAGAGTGCTCAGTTCGAAAGCCGAACTGTTCATTGGGGATGATGCCCTTGGTTTCGGCGTAGTCTCTGAGTCGCTTATAAATAAGCTTCTCATAGATTTTTCCGAGAACCTTGAGCAGACTAATGGGACGGTACCTGGAGGGCTCGGTTTTGGGCTTGCCGGGCTTAGGGATACCGATAACGATGGCCTCTTTCCACGACTGGAGAAAGATGTTATTGCTCATGGCACCATTGAAGATGGTGCACAAGAGCATTATCAGGTGGGCAGGGAAAAGTTGAATCACCCTATTGGTGAGTCCATCTGATCCGGGGGCTTTGCGGGCTTTAAGACCTTTGATGATATCGTGCACTTCGTCTGGAGTGATGGGAGGCAGAGGATTATCAGGGTCATCAACAGGAGAGAGGGAGGTTCTACGTTCGACTTCAGCGTCAACCTCATCGAGGAGAGCTTTGTCTACTGGCAGGGTGCTGGGCGAGCATTGCGCTTCGAGGCTGTTGGCGAGGCATTCAGCCTTTTCGACGTCCTCGAAGGCTATGGTCTTATCGGGGCGGGTCAGGGGGGGCATGGCTGTGGTCTGCTGGGACTTGAGTTTCCTCTGAAGTTCCCAGAAGGCCAGATGAGAGGGCTCTAGGTCGCTGAGCATCTTATCCCACCCCGCGTCACGCAGCTCCAACATACGTGTCTTTACAGATCTCTGTAAATAGCAGTATAGCTGTCAGTAGATCACGCACATCGGGAGGCAAGCTCCAGCGAGGGTCAACCGTCACTGGAACTTCCCTTGAACATTCGTTCAGGACCGATTGTACGTGATCAGTGAGTGAGTCGATCGCGGCCGTCGTGTCAGCGACAGAGTCGAACTGATCGGGGATTGAGTCTAGCTGGGGGGACGTGTTAGATTTCAGCTTAGTGCTTACTTTCTTCCAGTCCGTCACCCTTTTAGTGATAGGGGCTTGATTAGGGTCGGGGAGACCTATGCGGGGGTCTAATCTAATGACTACCGGGCGGTGGTCCGAGTCTAACTCGTTCACCGTTTCTATTGAATTTAACCTAAGGTTGACGTTCTTAAGGAGCGCCACGTCTAGGACGTCGGGGACATACGAAGAACTTATATTTGAGTAATGAGTGGAAGTCATCGGAGCGATGATATCAAAGACTAGAGAGTTAGAGAGGTCGAACAAGTGACTCGCCTACAGAGTGCACGCTCTTTTATAAGACGATGCCCCCACCTTGCAATCCCACCACGACAACTCTGTCCGATGATGCACGGAAGTGCGTCACGTGTTTACTTGATAAAAAACACTAAAATGTGCTAAATCTAATAAGACTTACATTATAAAGTAATCAAATAATACAAGAATAATTGTCGTAAATAAACAATAGTGAATTCACAACGTAAATCATTTTATAATTAAAGTAACGTGTCATTAATTGTTTTGATCAAAACCATTGGTTACAATTTTAGAAATAAGTAGCCAAAAACAATTAGTGCATGCACCGAGTACTTAATAAATTATGTCCGATTTAATAGACAATAATTTATAGTAAAAATCACATAAATGAATAATAAGAAAAACAAATCATACCAAACTCTGTTGACTACCCACAATTATTTTAATTGACAACCATCTCCGACATATATATCATGTGGCAACCCTAAGTGGAGGGATGAAAGGGACTACGTGACAATCAACGTTCAGACCTCCGCTAGCTGACTAGTTTCCTGAAGACTGCTAGGCTATCGAAGCAGGAACTAATCGTACTAAGGATCAGAGCTGGCTGCGTGGCTACCGGGCTCAGAACCTCTAGCTAATGAATGACGATTTGATCTTTTGTTTTTTTTTTTTAAAAGGGCATCTCGCAGTACTGACCACTAAGGTCTTAGCTGCTTAACCGGATTTTCCTGTGGGTGCCATAAGCTTCTACACTTAGAGCCTCCAGCCAGGAACTTTTTGAACTTATTCTAAATTAAAATTAAGCGAATGCTCGCTAAGGGCACCCCCTTTGGGGTACGAACCTCGGCTTAGGGCAACTCTGATGGGAGGACAGCAAGAAGGGACAAGCTGGATCAAATTTATATTTTCATCATGATTATTATGCGGGGTATTTAAAGCTACGTGCTCAGCTGCAACAACTGTTGCCAACTCGTTTTCGAGCAAGGGTCGGGGGGGAGTGTCATTTACTCGGGGATTCGGTTGCGATCGCAAAGGACCTCGGCGGTGAGGTCGGAATGAAACGATTTGTTCGAAGACAGCTCTGCTTGCAGCCGATTGTTGACAGCCGATTGTTGACATGTGTGCACAATATCTACACGTAGGTAGTTGTCTGTAGTTGTGGTGCAGATAACTCGCGGGGTGGCGCTTGCGCAGATTGTCACGAAGCTTGCAAACGAAGGTTGTAGATGGCGTCACTTGTTTACAGTGATTTATGTGATTTTTTTTTTTTTTTTTAGTTATCGTTTGTAGTTGCTGTCTTCTAGATTATGAAACCGCTCATCGTAGTGCTTTGGATAAATTATACTAGACGGCGCTATATGTTTGTTACATTCTTTATTTTTAAGAAGTTTCAATTTTAATTCGTGTACGGTGCTGCATGCGCATTTTCTATCCATTTAGTTACTGTCAAACGTTGTTAATTTATTTGATTGTTCTTGTTATTACAGGATTAAAAACCATTAGAGGAGCTTAATCTAAATAAATTAGGTCTTTGTTTACAAAAACAATATCATGATTTACCAAAACACGCTCAAAAGTAATCACATGTAATTTATCTCTCTCAATTCCAAGATCAGCGTGACAACGGATATGTTTTCATTTACAATTTCTCATAAATCAACGCATCACTGTTCTCCCGACACTATTATCTGTCTACCATGTTTTCTCAGCTGGCAGGACTCCAAAAAGTATTAAGGACATGTCATTTTTTCACTAGGCGCTCTAAAAGGTAAGATGTGTTAAAAGCGAGTCGACTGCGTTTAATCCTATAAATGAGCAATATTTGTGTGTATATTTATATATTGGTAATCACGTTCTCAAAAACGGCTCTAACTATTTCGATGAAAGTTGCAATATAGGTGTTAACGGGGGCAAAAAATCGATTTAGCTGGGTCTCATATCATATCGTTTTCTCCGTATTTTCACCCAAGCAGAGCTCGGTCGCCCAAAGTTTAGAACAATATGGCTACCTTATAATAATGACATGGCAGCATGGAATTAGTATGTCCTATACAAGGAATTAGTATGAACTTTCCTATACTATTAAAAGAGCATTATCTATTTTCACCAGAGCAGAGTTCGGTCGCTCAGGTGCTTTAATTAAAACGGCTTCGTGACCTCGCGTTCGCCACGGCCGGCCGCACAGCAAAGTAAACATAACATCCGCATCATCATCATCATCAACTCATCATCATCATGTCTATCATTTGTCTGTCATTTTTAACTTTTGCTTGGGAGCATAAAATTTATATTTCCAAGCGTTTTATGTGTCGCTTTCTTTATAAATTGAAATGACATTTAATGTACTTAACTGTAATTTATGACGAAACATTTTATGTAATCTTATTTTAATTTTGATTGTGTTTTTAATTTTGATTTTAATCTTATTTTTACTGAATTTTAATTTTATATTATTTTATTTGAATGCTATTTTAATTTTATTTGTAAATGTGAATGCCTATTCTAATATGAGTCTATGTTACTCGAATTAAATGATTTGAATTTGAATTTAATGTACAATGACATATTTTATTTATTTTAATGATCGAATGAATTTTAATGTACTTATTTTATTTTAATGATGTAATGAATTTGTGATGTGTATTTGTGATTTGTATATTGGGACTTGGTACCTTAGTAAATAAATAAATAACTAAACATCACACCTTGTTTCTCCGAAAGGTTGGGCAGAGCTGTACCTATAGTATACCCACATTTTGCTAGTTCTGTTTAAGTCCCATAAAATGGGGGCGAGCCTATTGCCATCAACCGGGCACAAATCCAGACTCCGGGCTACTTCTGAGAAATTCCAGATAGAAAAACCCAATAACACTTTGCCCGATCTAGGAATTGAACTCAGGACCTCATGCTCAGTAGTAGCGCTTGTGACCGCTGAACCAACCAGATTGAATTGTGACAGCTAAGTATATCATTAAAGAATAATCTAATAATATAGAATATGTTTTTTTTTTATCTTTATTTTTTGGGCTTTATCGCTGAGCGATAAGGTTGTCCTGTAACATCAGCAAAATAACTAAACCAAAAACACTTTTTAATTCTAACATTACTGTTATTACTACCTACTTATTTTAAAACAAAAAATGCCAACTTGTACATTGTCCTAGCTTGTCCCGACAAAGGAAAAGCCAGTACAGCGTTACAGTCTCCAATGTCGTACTTGTTTGTTGAACCAAGTAAATTAAATCTGAATATGATTTGAGATGTGATTCTTTGTGTATTTTTGTTAAAATTTATGTGCTTACATTAAATAAATATTCTACTAATGTTGTGCTTTCTTTCTACACATCTAAATAATAGGTCACATCTAAATAAATAATTTATGAATGTATGTGAACAATTTTTGTTTTTCTTGCGTTTATTACTAATCCTACGTCATGCATGTGCCCATTTGTACATATTTGGTCGAAGTTACGTTGTACGAATTCCTCAGCGTCATGGATATTTTTATTAGCGACCAATATACATCTGTCGTTTGCGAATTGGTGCAGAATTTGAATTTATAGTGTTACTCATATCGTTAACATGAAGTAAGTATTCTATCGGACCTATAATTGAGCCCTGGGCCGTTCCTTGCGTGGATGGAAGCTTTGTACTTTACTCATTTTGTATTTTAACCATGTTGTATATTTGTGCGATAGTTTAGTTAGTAGCCCTTGTATTCCATTTTGTGATAACTTGTCAAAAAGTGTATCACAACTGAGCATATAGAATGCTTTGCTGAAATATATAAAAATCGTCAAGACATGTTTTTATCATTTAACTGTTTATTGACTTCATCGGTAAATTCTCGTAATAATTGTGTCGTATATTTATAAAATCTATAAATGATAAATGATTTTATTTCTGTAAATAGGACACTTTTACACGTCAATCATATTTTAAAACTAGATGAGGTCGGCGTTTCCTATCTGACTACTCTGAGAAGAAAGGCCGAAACAAACTCAGAGGTCTCAGTCTCTTTTAAAGTCCAGACATAATCTTGGTCAGATCATGTGAAGGCCATGTGGATTGGTGTCTGAAGTGGTCTTTTGAGGAAAGCACCACACAGATTGAGAGGGCCTGTCCAGTCAGTGCACGCATTTGTCAGTTATCGTGCAGCTCAACTCAGAATTTAAGGAGACGAACGATTCGACGAACAATACCAAAAAAAGGACATTTGGGTAGGCCACTTAAATTACTCAAACTGTCAGACCATGATTAGAACTAACTGAGATAAAATTAAAAACAAAACAAAAAGGAATGACCCACATAGTCTTCACATTCACAATAATTAAAATAATAAAATACTTTAAAAGTAAATATTCATGTCATTGTTTATATAAAACTCATTAATGTCAATGTGTATATAAAAACCCGGAAATAATCTTGGTCAGAGCATTTCATTTGAGGAACATGTAGATTTGTGTCTGAAATGGTCTTCTGAGGAAAGAACCATACAGATTTGAGTGGACCTGTCCAGTCAGTGCACGCATTTGTCAGTAATAGTGTAGCTCAACTCAGAACTTAAAAGGAGCTCAACGATTCGACGAACAATACCAAAGAAGGGACATTTGGGTAGGCCGCATAAAGTATTCAAAACTGCCAGATTATCATTAGAAGTAACTGAGAAAAAATAAATAAATATATATATGACCCACATAGTCCTCACATTCACAATAATTAAAATAATAATAATATTATACTTCACAAAGTAAATATTCATGTCATTGTGTTTTAAAGTTAGCAAAATAACCAAAGATCCGAAAGTAAAAAATAAAAATTATAATTGGAGCAGCTCAATCCCAAGCCTTTTTGTCATCAACGTAATCTTTAACGGTATAAAAAGCTTTCTGGCACAACTTACGTTTAATGAATGATTTAAATTTATTAAGGCTTAGATCTTGTACGTGGCTTGGAAGTTTATTATAAAAGCGTATACATTGACATCTGAACGAGCCACCTATTTTCTTGAGCCTTGTTGTAGGTACAACAAATTTGTGTTTGTTTCTAGTATTTATGTTATGAATATCACTGTATTTTTTAAACAATTTTATATTTTTATAGGCATATAAAAGATTATCAAAAATATACTGAGAAGGCACAGTCATTACATTAATCTCCTTAAACTTATCTCTGAGAGAGTGTCCGAGACACTCTCTCAGAGATAAATTAATTTATAAATTGATCGAACAGCTCTTTTCTGCAAAACAAAGATAGTCTGAATGTCGGCGGCATTTCCCCACATCAGAATACCGTACGACATTACATTATGAAAATAGCTAAAGTACACTAAACGGGCTGTCTCTATGTCAGTCAAATTACGAATTTTTCTAACAGCATATGCTGCGGAGCTTAGCTTTTTTGACAATTCATCTATGTGTAGGCCCCACTGAAGCTTAGCATCCAAAGTTAAGCCCAAGAAAACTGTGCTATCTTCAGGATTCAATTCTTCGCCCTTTATTAACACTCTAGTTTTCACCTGCCTAACATGAGGTAGGGTGAACTTAATGCATTGGGTTTTTTTTTCATTAAGGAGTAAATTGTTAACATTGAACCAGTGAACTACTTTTGAGATCGCGCTATTTACATCGTCAGTAACCAGCTGCTGACGTTTAAGTTTAAACAAAAGTGAAGTGAATTAATTAATTGATTCAGGCGTGACCTTGCGGAAATCCATTATAAAATACAATAGACGTGGATATATTTAGTAACTTGTTCCGCTTAGCTATTTCTAAAGAGCCATAAAAAACTCCTGAAAGAAATCGACACGTGTTTCACCTCTCAACGAGGCATCCTCAGGATGACGATGGACTTGTTGCGAACTCGAACACAGCGTGTTGCCACACCAAGCGCTGAGTGCAGACTGAGCCTTATCGCCCGTGAAACCCACTTATATAGTGTCGCCGTTATCAGTGCGACCGTTATCAGCGCGATAAGGGGCGAACAATCGCAGCAAAGGTGACCTTGGCATACTCGTATTTAATTCGTTCAACAGTGTAATGTTTCCGGTATTATTTTTGACAATTTCTAAACTCTCTAGTACTGACATTCTGAAACCTTTATCACATGTGTGTAAAATTTCGAAAGTGTTATTATTATTTAACGAATGACCTGTATCTATTAAATGTTGTGCAAAATTGGATTTTTCTGGATAATTATTCCTGTACGCTGCAATATGTTCCTTATATCTTGTCTGAAAATTACGACCAGTTTGACCTATGTAAATACCATTACAATCATCGCAATGTAACTTGTATACACCTGATTTTTTGTGGTTTTCTAATTGATCTTTTCCGTTACAAATCTGTCTTAGTGAATTATTTGTTTTAAAAGCTACCCTTAATCCATTTCGAAACAATGTTTTTGAAACCCTATCACTAATTGACCCTAAGTATGTCAAACTACCTAAATATTCATGTGGTCTTTCTGGAGGCAGTGGATACAAAAGTGAACGAACTATGTTGCGACGTTTCGTTTGAATCAAATCATCAACCATTCTCTTATTGTATCCGTTACTCTCTGCTATATGATAAATAATGTTAAGTTCTCTGTCATAATTATCTCGCGAAAGTGGTACTGTCATTAATCTATGAGTGAAACTATGATAAGCTGCTAATTTATGTTGAATCGGATGACAAGATGACGCAGGAATCGTTACATCTGTACA
This sequence comes from Agrochola litura, assembly GCA_949152395.1. Taxonomy (NCBI): domain Eukaryota; kingdom Metazoa; phylum Arthropoda; class Insecta; order Lepidoptera; family Noctuidae; genus Agrochola; species Agrochola litura. The sequence continues at coordinate 2,093,481 of OX424493.1, forward strand.
AGTTGGTTTTCTATAAATCTGAAAATCGTGTTTGTTGTTTTTTCTTGTAATAGTTAAATCTAAAAAGTTAAGGGATCCGTCAACTTCTAACTCTAATTTAAACTTTATTTTAGGGTGTAAACTATTGATTTTATTAACAAAAACATCAATTTGACGCAATGTACCGGTCCAACACATAATTATGTCGTCAACATAACGGTAATAATATAAAATTTGAGGCTGTCCTACAATGTATTTATTTTCAAAATGGTCCATGAATATATCTGCCATAAGGGGGCTGAGTGGAGAACCCATGGCTAAACCTTCTTTTTGTTTGTAATATTGGTTTTTGAACCTAAAATAATTTTGTTCCATACAAATCTTGGTCAAAGATAATAATTCATTAACCTCACCAGGATGAATTCGCCGTTTCTCAAAAAGATCTTCTAGTATTTGTTTCTTTGGTTTATAATTGAAGTGTCATCCGCAAACAACACTATATCATGGTTATCCTTTATGAGGTAAGGCCAGTCATTAATATAAATAAGAAACAAGAAAGGACCAAGAATCCCTCCCTGAGGGACTCCCATTGTTACTATAGATCCGGGAAATCTTTTTCCATTAACGTCAACGCACTGAATCCTATTACTCAAGTATGAAATAAGAAGATTCAGAGCGCTGTTCCGGATCCCATAGTGGCGGAGTTTCCTGATTAATGTTTCATGAAGAACGCAATCAAACGCCTTGGACAAATCACAAAAAATACCCAAGGTATCGCATTTATCTTCCCATGCATTATAAATATGACCTAAAAGTTCAACACAACATCAGTAGTTGAACGACCCCTTGTAAAACCGAACTGTTTGCTATGTAATAATTTATGTCTATTAAAAAATCTTTGCAATTGCTCTAAAATTTATTTCTCAAAAATTTTACTAAAAGTAGGTAGGACTGAAATAGGTCTATAATTTGTGGGGTCTGATGTACTACCTGATTTAAACAAAGGTAGTATTTTACTATTTTTCATAAGGTCAGGAAACTCCCCACAGTCGATACAATTATTAAAGATAAGAGCTAAAGTAGGTGCTACAATGTCAATAATAGACTTGGCAACTTCTACAGAATTACCCCACAGATCTATATTGTTTATTGTTAATTATTCCGTGTGTTTGCAAGAAGTTATTTATCTCATCATTACCAATGTAACGTTTTAAGATCTTATCCACATATACAAGACAATATAGTGATAGGACGATTATTATTGACGTCAACACGTGAGCCCTTTTTGTGTATTCGATGTATCACCCCTATATTTAAAAGGGATAAGTTGGAACGTAAACCATTTAAATATAGGGGTGCAGACTGGTGTCTGCAAGCAACAATTAATTAATTAAATTTGTAATAACTGGGATTAGTTTAGCTGAAGTATACTTAACATCTTTAGCACGTATTCCGTTTTAACCCGGGCTTTTCCTATAGTTAATTTGCTTGATGATTCGTTCAACCGTATCTTCTTGTGCAGGTTTCACTCTTATTGACTTATCAGGAATGATGTTGTACGTAAATTTGTCTAAAAGAGGCACATCGCAAGAGTTGCTTGTTCCAAATCATTTGCTATTTTAGAAATTTTGAGAATTTCCATCATTATTTGTTTATTTCAAATGTGATTTGTGTATTTGTTTGTTTTATTTCTATATCTATTGTATAAAATCTTTTATTTTTCATCTTTTCAGTTTTTTGTTGACCCACAGAACATGAATTACGTTTACTAAAACTGCGTTTACAAATGTGAATTTTCAAATGCGCTAAGGTACCCCGCGAAATTCAAATTTTCTTTAGTTTTTGCATTTTGCAGGTCAGTGTCAGGTTTTATGTTGTTATGTGTTTATCAACATAAAACCTGACACTAACCTTAATCGTATAAATTTCTAAAGTTAGTACGTGTGTACTACACTATTGCATTTGGGCACCCGTAGTAAAGGGGTGTACTTCAGACAATGTTATTTAGTTCATTGTGCCTTCGGCGATTATCTATCTTAGTGCTAGAAGAGTGTGTCATTCTTGTTTAGCGCGCTCATTATCACATAGCCGGTCATGCAGTGGTCGGCCGGTGAAGTGTTTACAACAGACGTATAAATGTTATTCGCACTAGAATTGAGAAAAAACATATGATTTATATGTTAAGGGTTAGAACTAACCTACATTGTTTGATTTCTTGTATGCCGCCGCCATGATGCACAACAAAAACAAAGCGACATCAACTCCTCTATCGGTGAATAATCTAACCATTTTACGATAATAATCACTAATGTTTGGCAACATCATGGAGTAGTCGTGCGTTTAAGGGGACGATCAGTGACTTTTAATGTTTTTATACTGAAGATGACGTCTAACGAGTAGTGTTAGGGATTGGATGAAAAAAAATTAAATTAGAGCATTTTCTCAATATTTTAATATAGGCATATTTTTGATTATGTTTATATTACATATATTATATATTAATTTGTAAAGTTATGTCTAGCGCGGATAAAAAACTGAGAATGACGCAAAATCTATCAAGCGTATTTTTCTGAAAACTTCACCATTTTAAAGATAATTAAATTATCTATCTTTTAGTATACGTGTTTTATTAAAATATCTTTTGTTTTACGTGAAATAAATTAATAATGCGTCTAATTTGGGACAACGCTCCTTGATGGGCGAGTCCTATTACTGGCTGGACGTACAACGCGTTGCGTGAGCTCAGTACAGAACACGCAAGCTAACCATTCAAGATCACTGTCATATATCTGCGTCTTAACTGTTCATATCGTCAAACGTTGAGTATTCAATGATCTGGCCAGACCACATCATGATTTGACCAGCGGTCGTTCTATTTAACAAACATTTTGATCAAATGATCAATTCTAAGATCTGGCTACGACATATACATGACTTAGGAATTCTTATTAATCTTATCTTAATCTTATTTTTCGATGCTTGTATAAGAATTAACGCCATTAATAAATCCCAGGATGCACAGCAAATATAAATATTATTTTACCACGGGGTAAACTACTTTTAGATCTACATATATTCATATCTCCCATTATTATATAGCACTGTTTTATAGGATATTTCGCGATCAAGAACGACAATTCCTTTATAAGTTTAAGTTTGGATGTGACGGGCGTTCAGTACATGGCACATAGTCCGAATTTAAGACTGTTTATACTTAACTCGCTGGCCACACATTCAAACTCGTACACAAGTAGTAACTTGTGTAATACCTCATAACAGATGCAGACTTTTTGACAATTAAGGGTTTACAATTAAGGGTTCCGTAGTTGGGATGAATTTATCCCAAGGACAAACTTAACATTGTAGTTGAAAAACATGTTCTCCCATACATTTCAACTGCAAATGTAAGCTTGTACGGACAATATTGAGAGATTTACCATGTCATTTTTTAAGACCATAGATTTCTTATAGGTTTTCTTGTTATCTATAAGTATAGAACTATTTACTGTATTTTTCAAAATTTTAGGCTGAGTACTTTCGAAGATGGTTTCGGAGGAGAGAGTGGTTAATTTTCATCAATTTTCTTGGATATCTTTAAAAGTTTTTATTTTAAAGTGATAAAAAAACAAAATTGCGATCCTCACAACAAGCCCTTTCATTTGATATGTCACACAGTACAGTTTGCAAAACTTTTATTTTTTATTTTGGCCCCGAAAAGTGACCCCCATATTTACACGTTACACGTGTTTGGGTCACAGAAATTGATATGTGTACCAAATTTGAACTTAACAGGTCCATTGGATTCGGAGCAAATTGGCTGTGACAGACAGACAGAGACACGAGTGATCCTATAAGGGTTCCGTTTTTCCTTTTGAAGTGCAGAACCCTAAAAAGTGTGCACATCTATCTATAGTGAGTAATTAATTTAACATTTACAAGAATAGATGTTACAGAAGGTTGTTTTACTTACTATAAACTTATGCCTTATTCCAATGGGGGTAGGCAGAAAAAGGAAGGTAAGGTTGTTTTACTTTTGACTAATTGCCGACTTCACTTAACAAACTGAACGCGATCAACACGTCTAAACTGCGTTCAAGAGCTGTCAGTGATAATATTCGACAACAACTAAGACACTGACAGCTCTTGTTGCTGTATGCGTTTAGATTTATTTGTGACATCCGCCCCTTCCTCATTCAGACGAAGGACCCTTCATCACAAGCTATTTTGATCGCAACACTAAGACTAAATAAATTCATCAAAATTCTTCCCAAAATATTTCCACAAGTCAGTTGTAATTTAAGCCTGTGCAAACTTTTAAACCCCAATCTTCGTTAAAATGTAAAACAATTTAATGAGGCAAGGGCGTAATCAAGTGACGGCTAAGCGATCCCTATTAGAAAGGCAGCGTGACGATAATCCCGGATTATCTCGTTAACTTGTTTTACAGGGCCATTGGACAAAGGGTGGACCCTTAGTTTGAAATACATGGAGTACGGTGTTAGGGAAAATAATGACTTTTCGTCATTATTTTTCCAAAAAAATTGAGTCTTTGCTCGCTTAATGAAAAGTGAACGAAATTATTTTTTTAATCAGAATTTTTTTAAATAAAAATTTGCTTGTAATTAGCAAGTTTTGATTATAATTTCGTTTAATCACATACTCTATTTAGACACCAACTCGGTCAATCTTGTCCTTCGTCATGTTTATAACTGACTAACTTCTCTTCTCTTTACAATAAATTAAAATTATTTCTATTAAACAAAACCTATTATAAAATGAATGAATACGTAAATGAAAGATTGAATATATTTTTACATGTGTATATTTATCAAAAAGGTTATTTAATTACACATAACATTACTACTAAACTAAATACACAATGAGTAAATTATAAAATGCTACCTACATGAACGAACCTATAAATTGTCTCAAATTGTGATATGAGTAAAACTTATCTCTTTATTGTAACCTTAAAATATGATCTCTCATTAAATAAGTGTTTGTAATAATATTACCTAAGTAAATAATATAACTTTATATAAACGCAATAATAGTATTTTAAGAAAATAGCTTCCTACTAACCAATAATAGAATTATATAAGTTGTTGTTATTGACTTTTTATGCGAATTTGATAGTTCAGTTTTCATGTATAGTTTTATTTAAATTTTTAGTTTTCTGCGACTTGCATTTTTAACTTTAGGTAATAGCTATGTATCTAAATCTAATAATAATTTTAGCTGTGCCCTGACAGGGTCTACAACGGCTCTTAGCTTTAAGCCTTTTGTTAACATCTTGTTTTACCTTGAGGAACGCAAATAAATGAATAAATATGAATATGAACTTTTACTAAATTAGGTCGGAATAATTCCTGCCATCTGCACATTCAGTTAAAAGAAATTTGGCATTTGGCCGTCACAAAGGATAGCTCTATCGCATCAAATGCTTGTCATTGGTTAACAATCTCCAGCTTTTACTATGGCAACAAATTGAGTAATTATTCCTTATTGGTGATGCTCTTCAGAAAAGTCAGATGCGTAGTACTTGCAACCGGCTTGCGTGTATGACCAGATATATGAATGTTAACGAAGCTAAAGGAATATATAAGGATCCGTAGCAGGTGGCATTCTGTGGTTTCTGCATACCCCCATAGGAAGAAGGCATGCGTTTGTGTGTATGAGTAGAAATTATTCCATGTTCTTTGTTATCGCTCGGCATCTAGTGTGTTCGCTATATGCAGTCATCCGGTTTGTTAAGTACGTTACGATTGGTTACGATGCGATGGTACTTCTAGATAACTTCTAGTGCAATTGTTTTAGTTACGTCATCGTTAATAAGTAGTTTGTTTGTTTTGATGCTTAGGAATGAGTTTTCCTGTTACGAATTGTTATGCATTTTCCTGTTATGCGGCAAAGCAATCTTATTGATAGTTCTATTATTAAACAGTGATATTTCAGAGTCATGGAAGTTTTTTCATAATATTTCCCTATGGTAAATGTATGTAGTTGACTAAGTAGGTTATTTTTATGTAGGTACAGGCTGAACACCGTTTGGGGCCCATGGTTACTTCGTAATTTGTTCTGCATGTTAACATGGAGTATTTTATTCAAATGTAATTGACTTAAATTAGGCTGATAATCTGCATTTTAACTAAAAATAGTTCTCAAATGTTCTCCATACATCCACAAATTCTTAGTTAGCTACAGAAGGGTCACAACAACTGCAAAATTGTAGGCATTCCACTTTGCCCCATCAGTGGGGCGGCTTAGTGGTGCAAAGTGGAACACTTCCATAATTATATGTGAATCAATCTTGTACAAATATATATAAATACAAACAAATATATATAAATATATAATCTTGTATAAATATTAAATTCAATGACAGACCACGCACAGCCTAAACCACTGTCTAGAAGCATATGTTTTGCGCAAGAGTTCCATAAGCCAATATCAGAGCCTTCACTCAAGTAAAGGTTCATTTTATATCATTCCAAGTTCACACAATACCGACAAAATGATAAATAGAAATGAACGGTTCATTCACTCCTTTTGTTTAATTCTTATATTATTCTGTGGATCGATTCACTAATGAATTCATTTTCACTTTCGATTCATTTTATATTCACACGTTTCTCTTCGACTGCAAGATGCCGAATGTAAAACTAACATGCAGGAAACGTGAAGCGTCTGAAAAATAATGCATCTCTTCTCACAAAGTTGCGGGACAGTAGCAACAGCCTCCTGAAAGCTATTGCTGATGGGTCTGACGAAAGCTCCATAATGAGGCATTTTAAAAAAAACACCCTGTCGGTAGAAGAATTCAAGTGTTCTAGAATTTTAAATATTTTTTTGTAATTGGATCTAGTTTTCTGTAGAATAAATAAATAATTATTATTTATCGGCTTTATATAACGAAGGCGAGTACTAAGGCAGGATTTTAGAAAATGTATTCCCTAAAGGGGTTGTCATTTTGTCGATGGGAAATTCCATCGGGCACAAGCCGTGGCTTATAAGTAATAAGGCCATGTTCCTAATCCCATGTAGAGCGACCGTCATCTCAATCTAAAGGAAACTAGTGTACCGGTAGATGCATCGTTGCCTATTCACCTGGCTTAATCCGTTTGTCACTCTTGTGAGGCTCAAAGGAGGCCCCCTTTGAATCTCCTGTTTGAGTCAATTGAGTATCCTAAAGGATTCATTCTTAAATGAAACAGGTGCAAGGCTTCCCGGTGTGACATTTCTGTGCCTACTGATTGATAACGACTAACCCTTAGAAGATTATGGGAACTTCTTGTTGATATCTAGGTGTTTTAAGTGTCCAGTTCTTTGTGCAAGGATTTAAAAATAACATTAAGGGTAAAAATCCGTACAGTTTGGGTCGTTGGATATAATAACATGAATAAGTTAATGTTATTTTACAGTTTCAATAAAGCAAGGAGGATAACTACCCATGACAAGTGATTCCTTACAAAGACAACGTTTATAACAAATAAATTCCGTGTTTCGTCAATGAGTAAAAGTTTCATAACTTTCTTTACAATTCATTTTTCTAACTGCGTCTCCTCGCCGTGACGAAGAAGCGAGAGGGGGTGGTGCGTTAGCTTTTTTGCTCTTCTACATTACTTAGAGACCGAGCACATTGTTTGCTGAGCGGGGCAAACACAAAAATAAATTTTGTCCCCAAACAAAGTGTGAATATTCTGAGGAACTGTTGTAATACGTTAAAAAAACGTGTTTTGGCACTGCATTTTGGCGTACCTATTTTTTTACTTACGTACACAGCATAACAGAATTGGAAATGAAAAAACAAAGAAAAATAATAAACCTTGAAATGGACCTTTCCATGTCGTGTAGAGCTACCTCAAAATGCATCTGAAAAGGAAAATAGTTCACTTCATTAAATTAAAAGAATTCAATTTAATACCGTAAAAGTCGACTTTTCACCCATAATAATTAATTTTCTTAATTTGGTTTTTAAGTATTTTAGTTGTAATCAGTTGATGCGCGTTGGAGCGAAAACAAAAGATCGTTCATTGTGTCTCACTGTTCAACGCCAAAATGTGCCATTTTGTTGTAACAATTCACTACCGGTGTAGTTAGTTTATCAGCACATTCCACAATTAATCGCAAAAGGAATCCCGTGTGTGGATGGCAGATTCACTTACCGACGTGTCGCCTCCCCTCTCTGAGGTGGGTGCTAATGGCTGCAACACAGTTTTAAAACTAATGTAGTTGTTCACATAAAACTTGTGATCTAGTTTTTGATCCAATAATATATTTGATTTTTTATTTGATTCGAATCTAAAGCCACCGATTTATTAAGAAATAATTAATATTAAATTGAACGACGTGTATTTTTGCTTTATCGTTTTGTAACCGTTTTAATATCGTTTTTGTAACAAATAACCGAAAAAAGAACAGCAATCTCGAGTACAGTGTAAATATTCGCAGTAACAATACACTCTGCAAATGTAGCTTTAATAACTTCAGAACACACAACAAGCAACCTTATGTTTAAGAAAATAAGGACTGTGAGCAAAACAAACAAGTCTTTGGATGAAATAAGAAGGTGGGTTTAAACTGCAATTTTAAAGTTACAACTTATCTCTGCGCATTTTATGTTTTGCGGGATGAGCGGATTTTTAAACTGCATGAACATTGTTATGTAGTGGTTTAAGTTAGAAGATGTCTCTTAAAACATCCTTATTTCAGCCACAAGAGTCGTCAAGCCATCCACTGCTGAACATTGGCTTCCCCAAAGGATAACTACAACGCGGTGGTTGTCCTGCCCGTATCCAGGGTACCCCATGACCTACACCAGTTCGTCGGACCACCTTATGGAGGACCTTCCTACGCTGCATCTTCTGGAACACGGTCACCATTCAAAGACTCGGCCCAATCGACTGTCCACCACTATCATATTTTAGACCTGTTGGTACACCCACACTTTTAGTAAGAAAAGCTGAAATTAACGGACAAAACAGGTCAGAAGTAAACTTAATAATTCATAGTCAAGACTACCTTACTCGTTTTTCTCCCAAATACACTATCTATCTATAATTATATTTTCCCCAAGACTACTAGACTAACAAATGAAACCATTTGAATCGCTTGGGATGCCTCGCGGCAAAAGTGGAAAATTGTCCAGCATGTCACAATGTTTTGCCAAGATGTGAAACTACAATACAGTGAACGAAAAAGAAATATTACCCATGGACAGAAAACTCCTTTTCGGTAAATGGAAAATGCAAACGATATTATTATTATACGACAAGAGGGCCTGGCAAACATAAAAGAGAAAACAAAATAATAGCTTATTTCACCAGAACTGAACTGTACTGCAATTTATTATGTTTCCTTCGAAGATGTATTCTCTAAGGGTTTGTACTCATTGTATTGAGGTAAACGCAGGCGTACGCTCCTGTACGTGTCTGCGTAAAAAAGTTAAAGCAAATGCGACGTTCGGTACTATGCTATAGGTTTTAAACGCTGTCAATCGCACGAGACTCGTGATGATCAATGCGAGTGTGACCATTATGTGCGGTGGGCGTAACAAACCTGTTTATGGAGAATCCATACTGACACAAAACCATAGTTTTGGTGCTATGTGCGTCGGCACCTTAACATTTTTTAACAAGTTCTTATTTCTCACAAATAGACGTCCACCATCACTAAAACATAAGGAAACTAGATTCGTTGTATGCATTATATATATGTTTGGAGTGTTGCGATCCCAATCCGGGAGTTTTATTTCCCGAAACGCGATATATTGCTTCGTTCCACTTGGGAATGCTGTTCATCCGAAATTCTTTAAGGGGTCAGTTGATTAGTCGATATGATTCTAGGTAATAGATGGATTGTTTGAATGATGAAATGGCTAGAAAGGGATTGACTACTAATAATGGAAGAAGAAGGCATGCTGTTCCAAATCGAAATAAATTGAGATAAAGGCAAGAAAAAAAAACCGGCCAAGTGCGTGTCGGACTACGCACAATGAAGGGTTCCGTAGTTGAGATGAATTTATTTATCCCAAGGACAAACTTAACATTGTAGTTGAAAAACATGTTCTCCCAAACATCCCAACTGCGAATCGTCGCTCGGCATCCAATACCGCGAAAGTGACATTTTTTATGTTTTTTTTTTTAATTGCAGGGTCACTTATTTCAACATGTAGAATGAAATAAAACAAAAATCTGATTTTCGTTAAAAATTTCACATTCGCGGTATTAATATAATAATAATCTAAATCTAATACCTTTAAATGAGCAATTCTTGTATTTATATACCTATATATAATCTGAATCTCGGAAACGGCTCCAAGAATTTTTATTAAATTTAGTATGCAGGGGGTTTCGGGAGTGATAAATCGATCCAGCTAGGTTTCATTTATAGATAAAGTCGTTAAAAAAAAAAATGGACATCCAGATATTTTTCTTTATTCAAGTAACAAGGACTCATTGTGTTAGTAAACTTATGAACTATGTTAGCTTATTTTACCAGGTCACTCAGAAAGTTTTGCGACTAACAGTTTTTGTCTATAGGATACTGGCTAGTTTTGATGTCAATTAAAACTATGACTATTTATTTCAAAAAAACATATCATTCCAAATTCGAAACTCCCTCCACATTTTTTTACGAGCTAAATCAAAATACTCTGTCTTACTGAAAACTGGATTTACAACGAGAACATTTTCGCGCGATGATTTTGTACGATTTCAAATGTCGACTAAAACCAGAAGAATCGTTTGAAAGACTTCAAATGGTGTTCATAGAAAAAAGCCCTTCTAAAGCGACTGTTTTCCGCTGGTTTAATGAATTTATGTGTGGTCGAGTAATTTTGGCGGACAAAGAAAGAAGTGGTGGGTTGTTACATAACAAAACGTGCTGGCTGTGAAAAATTTAATTCAAGAGAATAGGCGAATTACATATGAAGAGGTTCAGCATATATTGCCGATTGGATCGGGAAGTGTGCATGAAATTCTACACAGGCATCTTCGGTTATGGAAGATAGTTTCACGCTGGTACCGCAAAATCTAACGCAGGCTCAGAAGGAGGTTCGGGTAGAATGGTGCCGAGACATGATAGCAAAATTTGTAGCAGGCTCGTCTCTGCGCGTTTAAGATGTCATTACGGGTGATGAATCTTGGATTTATCAATATGATCCAGAAATGAAGCGTCAGTAAACCGTGTGGCTGTTTCAAAATGAACCAACGCCTACCAAAGTGAAGCGAGCCAGAAGTGCAGGCAAAATTTTGATCGCAAGTTTTTTTCTTTGCCGGGTTATCTGGTATCAGTACCCTGACGAGATCAAAGGAGCATCAATGCTGAATGGTATGTTACCAAATGTTTGCCAGAAGTTTTTACTACTGCAAGCAGCAAGCGACCGAACACTGGCCTCCGTGGGCTACTGCTTCACCACGACAACGCGCTGGCTCACTCGGCGCTCAAAACAAGGGACTTTCTGGACAGCACACCGATCATCCTCCTTACAGTCCTGATTTAGCTCCGTGCGACTTTTTCTTGTTCCCCAAAATAAAAAATTAACTCAAAGGAAAACAGTTTTCATCACCTGAAGATGCACTGGCTGCATTTGAGAAGGAGATTGGAGAGGTGTCTGATGCGGACTGGAAGACGTGTTATAAAAATTGGTTTAGACGTATAAAACTGTGTATAAACGCCAATGGAGAGTTCTTTGAAAAGATATAATAAAAAAATTATAACCTGTAGTATATTTTTTTCTAGTATCACAAAACTTTCTGAGTGCCCCACGTAATCTAGTTTAAATTTATTTCACCCCCATGGGAGATGGCACTGTAGTGATTGATGTACATGCAATCCAGCCTGCTAGCAATCTTTTTTAGGACATTGTTGGAGCTGGCCCGTACTCTGCGCACCAGGGATGCACACCTCATTCGCATCGTTGCGTAAAAGCAATTAATATGTGCGTCCGCGAACATTCCCGATGCGCTACAAAAACGGGGCAGCCCCACCAATACCCTGAAAGCGTTGTTGTATTGGACACGAAGGGCGTTGCACGACCTTTGGGTATATCTAGCCCACAGGCTGCACGTGTAAAACGTTGTACAATAAGCTCGAAACAGAGTAATTTTGACTTTTTAAGTGAGCAGCGTACAAACCTGCGAGCCAGCATGTTTGCCCTTACCGACAACGCTCTTCGTTCCCGCTCAATATCGAGTACGTCATTGAGGTCAGGGGTCAATATATGACCAAGATATTTAAACGTAAATACTCTTTGTAGTGGAGTCCCATTGAGTAATACAGGTGGTACATAACCCGGTCTACCCCCAGCCTCAAAAACCATGATCTCCGACTTATTGGAGTTATACTTCAAACCATGTGTTTTGGCATACTGCTCACATTTGGCGACCAATTACTTTCTGAGACCACAGATTGACGCGCTCAGAAGCACCATATCATCTTCATAGCTAATATTATTTACACAAATACCATCTAAATAGCAACCCACTCTGGTGCTGCTGAGCTCGCCAATCCTGGCTCACCCCGCATTCCAACCTGTATGGCCTGGAAAAAGTTCCAGCCCTTCGTACACTATTAATCTGGTTACTATACCACAATTTAAAAATGTTTATAAGCTCCGTTGGCAACCTATCCTTCTCCATCTTTCTCCACAATACGTCATAAGCAACCAGATCAGAAGCCTTGAATAAATCTAGGAAGCTAGCATATATCGGCGCCCCACGCTGTGTATAGTAAGTATGTGATAGTATGCTTAATGCACAACACTGCACTTTCTGTTGACAAACCACGCCGAAACCCGAATTGGTTGTCATGAACATTTACAGTTTTATTTATTTGTGTATTAAGTAGACGGTCAAACACTTTTGATATTATGATATTATAGTAGCTAGAGAGATGGGCCTATTGGATGCCGAGCAACGAAATGTAAGTTTTTACGCACAATATTGAGAGATTTACCATGTTATTTTAAGACCATAGACTTCTTATAGGTTTTCCTGTAATCTATGAGTAAAGAGCCATACTTTGTATTTTTTTCAAATTTTTCGGTCCAGTAGTTTCGGAGATAAGGGGGGGGGAATGGTCAATTTTCATTGAATTTATTCAATATCTTTAAAAGTATTCATTTTAAAATTATATAAAAAATATATTTGAGATTCTCGTAACAAGCCCTTTCATTTGATATGTCACACGGTACTGTTAGCAAAACTTTTTTTTTTAATTTTCTTGTTTGCGCCCCAAAAGTGACCCCTATATTCCAAATTTATTTATTTACGTTACACATTCGTGTTTGGGTCACAGAAATACATATGTGTACCAAATTTCAACTTAATCGGTCCATTAGATTCGGAGTAAATTGGCTGTGACAGACGGACAGACAGACAGACAGACAGACAGACAGACAGACAGACAGACACACGAGTGATCCTATAAGGGTTCCGTTTTTTCCTTTTGAGGTACGGAACCCTAAAAAGATGACTGGTAAGCTCAAAACAGATGCTAATATCAAAACATCCTATACAGCTTACCATTCATCAGTTGGAAGGAGTCCAGTCAACCCCCTTTGCCCTTGCCTCATATAGGCGGGCCCTACCCTTACCAACTTTTCTAATTAAAATTCTAATGCATCTGGCACTAGTGACGATGGAAAATACCCGAAAGAAGTGCCTGGCGTGTTTACGCCTGAGATGCTTTCAAAGTTACCTATAAGAAATACATATAAAACAACACAAAGAAAGAACACTATCTTTCCATTTCGTCATAGTTGCATAATTATGTATTTATTATTTTATAAAGTAGTTTTATCTATTTTAGTGATTTATTTGGCAAGAATATTTATCCGACCATAGACTGAAAAATTCACAGACAATAATAGCCATTACAGCGAGTACAAATAGAGTTGTAAGCCGTGTGGATACTTGGACGCACCGGTGCGTCCGCGGTCCTTTAGCGGTTAAGAAGTATGTATATTCTCATGTTGTATGTTTATATTCAAATTAGTGTATAGTTAAGTTTTTTATTTTATGTATTCTGTTTTCTCTTCTACTCTTACACACGTTGTCTACATCTCTTTAACTACTTTCCTATCGCAGTTATGCTGAAAGAGATTTCTATAGAAATAAGCATCACCTTTGTAGGTTTTTTTCTGTTCCTTTCTTCTTATCTGTTTATATGTGTGTACATAAATTGTTAAATAAATAAGCACATGGAATTTCCGTCGCGTAACTTCTGATTGTGTCGCTCCACTCATGATCATCATCATCTTTGGGGTTGGGGTCGGAATCCAGTCTAACTGGATGCAGCAGAATACCAGTATTTTACATGGAGCGACTGTCTATGTGACCATCATAACCCAGTTATTTGATACCGTGCTGCTGGTCGAGCTCACTCCGCCACCAATAATCATTTAAAAAATTTGAGACTTCCACAATATTGTTTTGGCTAACTAATTTCCTTGGTATAACGTTATGAGTAAAACCAGCTGTAAAAATTTACAAACGTACACAAGGATACTCGGGTTCTGTAGCGCTGAAATTAATATTATTATGATTGCACTATGCATACATTCTTCCTAAAACAGGTTTACATTAGAAAATGAGTTTGTTTGTCTTTCATACCATCACTGTTTGTTAATTTTCTATCAAATTTTTAAGTTATATATATGCTATTGTCAGCGGAGACTATTCTTTCGTTTTTCCTGTAAGTGTTGAAAAGGGTGAGGAAAAGTTCGTTATATCGTTTGACCGAAAAAACTTTCAGCAATTTGAATTTACCTACTTTGATCAAACTACCATTTAATGTTATATAGCCTTGATCAAAATCGATGTCATAAGTAAATAGTATAATTATCCTATACTATTAAACGAGCAATATTTTTATATGTCACAGGGATATTGTCAAACTAGTGATATTATAATTCCACTAGTGAAATTATAATTGCACGAAACTTTGTCAACCGCCTCCATTTCTCACAATTTATCGGGCTTATTTCAGTGACATTATAATTCCACTGAACCCACGCAGTGATATTGCAAGGCAGTAATATTTTGACAATTTCACTGAATGTGCAAGTCCGTTAAATTGTGAGACGGTCAATGATTGGTCCGTTTCCTATGTCATGCCGTACTTTTTTTTTATGTTACTCTACACTATCCCACTGCTGAGCAAAAGCCTCCCCCAAATCCTTCCATGTATCCTTTTCCAGGGCCACCTCCATCCAACCCTTGTGGTACGCGTCTAGGTCGTCTCGCCACCTCTTCCTGGGCCGACCTCGGCGCCGCCGTCCATCCTCAGGCCACCGTGTGGAGACTGTTGCCCAAAGGTCACGATGCATGCGGCTAACATGACCCGCCCAATCCCATTTTAGCTTGGCAGCTTTTTTGCCTACGTCTAAGATCATGCCTTACTTAAAATCCTTAAATGAAGAAGAGTTGACCAATCAAAACGCACGAAGACCCCACTACAAACTTGACTCATAATATACCTAGGGTTATTATAAAATCACTACAGCGTTCCCGTGAAATTACAATAACACCAAAAAAGTTCCGTCAAATTGTGAGAAATGGAGGCGGTTGACAAAGTTTCGTACAATTATAACTTCACTAGTGAAATTATAATATTACTGGTTTGACAATATCCCTGCGACATTATATATATTATTTGTAATCACGTTCTGGAAAATGTTTCTATCGATTTCGATGAAAGTTACAATATAAGGGTTTCCGAGGGTGAAAAATAGATCTAGCTATGTCTCATATCTTTGAAAATTCGTTTTATCCGTATTTTCACCCGAGCAGAGCTCGGTCACCCAAAGTTTAGAACAAGATGGCTACCTTAGAATAATGACATGGCAGCATGGAATTTGTAAGTACCTACTATCATTGCAGCATAGAATTAGTACCTATGTACTTTCATATACTATTAAATGAGCGTTCTCTATTTTCACAAGAGCAGAACTGGGTCACCCAGGTACTTAGGAATTTAATAACGTTCAATTTATATACTGATATTAATTTCCTATTAGATAAATACCAGTTTCTTGGTATTACTTTATTAGTTATTCATAATCTTTTGTGAGACAAAATTATTCCAATGATAGTCATCTCTCACGTCCCGTGGAACTCCGAAAATGTACAAATTGAACGCGTGACGTAACGAGAACAGGGCGGTGTATGAAAATGAAATATATCCCAATTTCATCGATCACTGTATGTGAGCCATTCGCAATTGATAGCGGGTTGAGGCATGTGTTTGACGCGGGGTTTTACTTGCTTTTTATAAAATAAAATATAATGCCTTTTTGTTGATGTTGTTGTTGAAATCGCGCTTTTTTTTTTCGACTAAAAAGTTCTGTCATTGGACCAACAATTTATTGTTAACATTTTAGTGTTGCGTTTATTTCATTTTGTATGTGTTAAACGACTGTTGCCTATATTATCAGATCTTTCTAAAAAATGAAATTTGAAGAAAAACGTTAGAGGCAGCCATTTTGGGTAATTAAAACAGTAATGTACTATCAAAATACAACCCCTTGTTTATTATGGCTAAGGCAAACCCAAAATTTGTTATTTTAGGACAAGAAAAATAAACAATTCAGACGTCGTAGAAATAAACAAAGATAATTTCGGACTTGGTTAGTCCTTCAAAGTAAATAAAATTAATTCAATAATGCACCGTTCCCTAAGGTTGGGGCCAGTAAAATGCTGATACTAAGAGAAAGGTGCGATAACTATGTTAAAATTGTTTTACATTATGTTTTTTATGAACTGAAACGCGCCTGACAGTAATCGCATATGACAATACATCTAATATTTCACCATGGTAATAAGCAACATTAAGGTAATTAGCAAAGTTAGAGGCCCACCCCTTTAATTTAGCTTAATACCTTAATGTAATGTACTGTATGATGCCTCGTCAAGGTCGTTTCTGACGGCAAACTCTAGCACCGCGCGCGCTTCCCCAGGCTTCATGTTACACACTTCCGTCGCTTTTCATGAAATCACTCCCACAGATTGCAGGAAAGCGGGAGGAAAGGTGTTACACATCAAAAACTAACCCATTTATATTGACCGACCAGAATAATATTGGTGATGTCATTCAAAACGTCAGGTTCGTAATTATCGGAATTAGTACTCACGGATGACTAGATTTATGAAAATATACGAACCAATGACCTACGATTCTTACTTACTACTTGAAGTTATTGTTTTTGCCTACACCCATGGGAAAAATGTATATTTAATAAAAAAGAATGATGACGTAACGTAATAAATCCATCTTCATCATCATCATTTCAGCCGAAAGACGCCCACTATTGGACATCGTTTCTCCCAAGCGTCGCCATATCGACCGGTCCTGAACTTCTTGCGTCCAGCGGATGCAGGAATCCGCTTCACAAGGTCATCCATCTGTCCACATTGTAGGAGGCCTTCCAACGCTACGCCTTTCGGTACATCTGATAATTTTTTGTATGCAATAAAACCAAGATACATAAAAAGGTCAGGTAAAAAATTAAGCTAGGTTTGTTACATTTTGCTTCACTGCCATTTTTCTCTTCTACGTTCACAGGCTGCAATGGCTCGAATTAATAAACCGTTTTCAAAATGACAAAAGTCCTATACGAAACGTAAAGTCAAGTCATCTTGAAGAGAGCTGTGAGGCAAATTATGTTAATTCATACATGCAAAGCGCAAAATAACACTAAAATTTTAAACAAATGAAAAAATAACTAACAAATAATAATCAAAAAAACAGACCAAAATAATACAATATTATGTCTTAAAACTCCAATATTTTGCAAGTATAATGATTTTGATGTGATGTTATATTGTATGTTTCAGGGGGCTTTTAAATATCCCAGAAACAGGATGTCGGCGCATCACATAATGCGCGTGATTTACCGCCGGGGTCGGAGCATCGAACGTGGTGCTCGACGGCGAGCGCGCGCCCTCCACACCGCTCATCTCACAGACGCGCTCCACTACGAGCATTCCTCTGTAATGTTCTATACGTTGTTCATATGTTTTATGGTATTACACCAATTTTAATACAGTCCACAAATTTTTCATCACGAAGTCCCAATTGAGCCCATTCAAGAATAATTACCAGTATTGCCGTAATTACAGCCGTCAACATCTCGTCGGTCGTCGTCTAAGGTCGTCGTGCTCACCTGTGCGGATTTGACCGCTCGCAAGCACCAAGCGGTACGACCACGAAGAGAGGAATAAAGAAATCGTTCCTGAGCCAGCCTGCATCGCTTAATTAACAATGTAAAATAAAGAAGTAAATTGCATGATTATTTTTCAACAACATAACTAGAAAATTCATTAAATTTATACATTAATAAACATTATTCACAGCTTGAAATGTCACCAGAAGAGTATAATTAGTTAACTCATCTTCTGTTATGACGCCTCATTGAGGTGGATAAAAATTAAAATTCTATTGTGTCTCGACAGTTGAAAGGCTAAAGTCTGGACAAAAATTACTACGCAAAAGAAGATTGCTTCCTCTGACACCGTTCATTGACAATCATAACCAATGCAACATTTAAAGCTTGTACTATGCTGGTCCACAGTTGTTATTGTCACATATACGACAAACTTATTAGCCTGTAGTGTGTAACTTTAGTGTGTAATTAGTGTGTAACTGCCTCGTTGGTCTAGTGGTCGCAAGCGCTACTGCTGAGCATGAGGTCCTGGGTTCGATTCCCGGGTCGGGCAAAGTGTTATTGGGTTTTTCTATCTGAAATTTCTCAGTAGCAGCTCGGAGTCTGGATTTGTGCCCGGTTGATGGCAATAGGCTCGCCCCCTATTACATGGGACTTAAACATAACTGGCGAAATGTGGGTGTACCTGCTACAGGGACACCTCTGCCCAACCCTTTAGGGAAACAAGGCGTGATGTTATGTTATGTTATGTATGTTATTAGCCTGTAAGTGGCTGAAACTTATCTAGATTTGTCGTGAATGTGTCTTATTTTTTTATAAATAAGGCTCAGAACGTACAGCCTATAATGGGTCAACTACCTAACTAACTAACAAGTCTTGAGTTTCTTTCTGTTGGCTATGCTGTGCCAGTATTGGTGGCCAATCGTAAAGCCCGAGAAGGCAAACTTACAAAATCCTATATGTGCATCTTTTTTTGCTCGGCAGTAAAAGCCGTACATTTGGAGCTCGTCACCGCCCTCACCACAGGCCTACACGGCCACTCTAAATCATTTCGTGGGGCGTCGTGGCAACCCTCGAAGCATCACGTCCGATAATGGGACTAATTTTGTAGTCGCATCAAAAGAGATGTATAGGTTCTTGCAATCATGAAATGTTGCATCTGAAATGGTGCAGCAAGCTATCGATTTTTTTT
The DNA here is from genome assembly GCA_949152395.1 of Agrochola litura. NCBI lineage: Eukaryota > Metazoa > Arthropoda > Insecta > Lepidoptera > Noctuidae > Agrochola > Agrochola litura. The sequence continues at coordinate 2,112,818 of OX424493.1, forward strand.
TTACGCCTGCATCCAACCCTCATTTTAATTCATTGGCTGCTGTAAAATCATGTAAGCATCATTTAAAACGATTTTTCGGCACTCATTTCCTTTCAATTCTTCCATTCTTAACAGTACCACGTCCTCAGATGACTGAAGCCAACATTACGCGGCTGGATCGCTACAAGAGAATTCAGCACATCAGGCAGCATTCCTGGCGACGGTTTCATAACGAATACACTTATCTGCCAGAGATGAAGTAAAAAGTCCCCTCCCTTAGTCCTGATAAAGGACAAAACAACGCCACCCCTCCTCTGGTCCCTGGGCCGGGTCACGAAGACCTATCCCGGCGTAGACAGGGTCACGAGAGTGGCACCATTCTTCGTGCCTTCAACTGCATCTGCCCCCTTCCAATCGAACATTAAAGACTTCCCTTTAACCCGGGGAATATGACGGCGCATCACATATGCGCGTGATTGACCGCCAGAACGGTGCGGGGGTCGGGGTACCGAACGTGGTACGCGAGGGCGAGCGCGCGCCCTCCACAGTACTCAGCACACAGACGCGCTTCAGTTTTTTTTTTTTTTGGTTGGGTAATTATCAAATAACTTCTCCTGCTCTGGGTGGAGCGGGAGGGCGTGTCAGACTCTTACTGACTAAAACCCACCCGTGTTCCTTCGGTTGCCCTGTTGCCGGGGGCCACGATGTCTCTTTCGACCCTTATTCGCAGCCCCAGCAGGCATTGGCCCTAACGGACCCCGTCAATTCTGCTGACATTTCTTTGAGGCGCGCGTGGAACACAACACGTCGTCGACCCGGGCCTGGTCCTTATCGGACGGCGAGCTACCCATTGCTCACCTTCCGCAAGCCCGCAGTCGCGCTCCACTACGGGTATTCCTTTGTACTGATACATACGTTGTTCGTGTGATTTATGGGATTAAACCTATTTTAATATAGTCCACAAATTTTTTCATTATAAAATTCTAATTGAGCCCATTTGCGTAGCATGATCTGCTTACTTCATAGCCACACAATTTTTCTCTCCACAAACGCATACCCGTCCAGATGATGATAACGTAAAGCGTGTAATGGATTAAAATCTCTTTGTGTTATACGTACAAAGCAGAATGTAAAAGGTTGTTAAAATATGCCCTGATTTTTCTGTTAGTAATACTGCCCAATGAGGTCATAGAGCAGTATCTTTGTGCGGACTACACACTGGTATTGTGTTTGCAATTTTGTTCAAAGGGGTAACGAATGAAATTGTATGAACATAGAGCACGGAGACGCTTCAGCGGCCACTGCTAGAGGCGGCATTATCAACTTGTCAACGTTGTCAATTTAACACCAAGTGTGTTACCGTTTACTCGCACTGCAACACAAATGATGTATAGAAATAAACGACTTTGAAGGCGGTCCGTGCCAGAAGTTCTGCGGTCAGCGCACTTTCGGTGCCTGAAATTATAGGGCTAGCGCAGACCGGACCGGACATTGAAGAGCAGTTTATCGCTTGCAAAGGCACACCAAGCGGACCTCACCAAGCCGACACGCCTCCGAGTTACTCTGAGAGCCTACAAGCGTGCGCCGCTCGACGATTCTTCGCTCCGGTTCGTTCGGCTTTGTGAGTTTGGGCAAACGCCCTTTCTCATACAGAGAAGGTATGAGCATTTATCACCAGCCTTGCTCAAGGCGGATTGGCGATTTCCGACTTATATTTAACTGACTACAAGCTGAAGTTTGATTCATTGGCAATATTTTAACCACGTTTTCTAACTATGACACGTCTTTATAAAAAAAAATAGAATTAAACTTAAATAAAAAATATGATTTTTATTTCTATAAACATGATTAAAAATAAGTTTAACTATCTTTTTTTCTTTTTCCTTTCGATTTGTTTGCCAACAACGTCATTCCAGCGTTAAACAATCCTTGTAGCAGTGTACCTACATAAGGGTTAATAAAAGAAAAATCCATCTTTTTCATCAAACAGAAATATACTGAATAGGCATCTGATACTTGCTTTGCTCAATTCAATAAAAAGGTGAGCGCACACTCCTGAAAAATCTTCTTGGAAACGTGTTTTTTTAATAATTTATTTTTTATTATTACGCACCGCATCAAGCCTAAGTGCTTTTGGATTGACGTGTCTCGACGTGTCTTTGACAGCCGAAAATGAAAAATCGTAACATAAGACATGTTACAGAAAAAATATCATTTCTAAAATTATATTTTAGATTTTTTTTAATGTATTGTGTTTTTATATATATTGGTTTTAAAGGGAAAAACTGACATTTAAATCGCGAATGTATTTAAATTACATATTATCTATCGTGATTTTATTGTATGTATACGTTTATAATAATGTTTTTTTTTACATTAAGGTTCAATTATTTTACGGCTAGTTTCTGTAATTTTTTCCCAAAAAATCGTGCAAGTGTCCTAGAAAATAAGTAACCAAAATCCTAGCGAAGTCGCTTTCGTAATTCCCTACAGATCTCTATCATTCCCGATCCCGTCACCACACCATTAATTTGAAGTAAAAAAATTAAGATCTCGCAGTATCCTTGGCAGTTTTTCATTGAATACCGCAATGACAGTATCACAAAGGGTCCCGGTAAAGTGAACCCGCATAAATCGCTATACGTCATCTCTATTCCTTTTGTTCGCAACAAAACTTCATTTTGTACTAAAAACCAGCATAGAACGAACCCTCTGTAATTTGTCTCCAGGCCTAACAGAGGTTTTAATAAACTGGTTCGGAAAGTAAATTAATCGGGTGGATGTACAGGTATTTCAGTTGATAGCTATTTCGGGTTGTTGTTTGTACAAGAATTTGTATTCATTAGAATAACACTTTATAGGACTTTATGTAGGCAACTCCACGATTGAATGAAAATAAAATAACAGTTTTTATGGGTAGGTATATCAGAGATTCAAAAAAGTGAAAAATTATTTTAATTTCGGAAGTCGGTGTCTTTGGTTTTGTATTTTCGTTTTTTGCTTCCGAACTTAATTTTTTTTTTCACTTTTTTTTTATTTTTGGAATGCGGTTTTTTTTTAGATTTTTTTTGTAGTATCTAACCCCACACAAATTCGTATACCGCTACATGCTGTATAAATAACAGTGACAGGCAGTTATTACAACATCATCAACATACAATAAGTGGAAAAATTATGACGTATTATTGAAGATAACTCAAAAACCACTCATCAGAAGTTGACTAAATTTATATGGGACCACCTCAGGGGTAAACTCAAGGCAGGCCGTCACCTTTTTCTGCGAAGCAGTAATGCTCGCGAAGGAGGAGGCGGAACGCGTGAGGGAGAGGCAAATTTCGCGCCCTCACGCCCCTAACCGCCGCAGAAGGAGACGCCCGAGGCGGGAATTGCGAGCCGATTTCCGGCCATCGTAGGCGCGGGCTTGCGGACGGTGAGCAATGGGTAGCTCGCCGTCCGATAAGGACCAAGCCCGGGTCGACGGCGCGTTGTGTTCCACGCGCGCCTCAAAGAGATGTCAGCAGAATTGATGCGGTCCGCTAGGGCCAATGCCTGCCGGGGCTGTGAATATGGGCCGAAAGGGACATCGTGGCCCCCGGCAACAGGGCAACCGAAGGAACACGGGTGGGTTTTAGTCAGTAAGAGTCTGACACGCCCTAGCTCCACCCAGAGCGGGAGAAGATATTTGATAATTTCCCAACCAAAAAATACAAAATAAAAAGGGGTATACCCAACCCATAATTGAAAAAAAGCTAAATTACTAGGATTTAAGGACTGTTTCACCATGCTCTGCTAGTTATTAAACCAACATAATTACAGTTTGGTGAAATAGACCAGCACCCTAATTACCTAACACACTTTCAATCACATTCCAAGAGTTTCAGATATTGCAAATCCATTGCTTCATAGGTTTGAAAAATTCGTCTACTCAACAATGTAAATTACGCAATGAACGTGGATGAACTTTCAAAATGAAACCCTTTGCGAGGAATTATCATTTTATGTCTGTTACGCAATTACCCTGCAGGTTTATTAAGGCAAAAGGAGTATGTAAGGATCGTAGCAGGTGGCGTTCTATAGTTTCTGCCTACCCCCATGGGAAGAATGCGTGAGTTTATGTGTGTATGTATATAATTAATTAATTAATTATATTATTCAATCAAGAAAAAAATGCTGTCGAAGACATACGGGGTATTTGTAATGCAACCCACTCATAACACTGGCAACAACAAATGCGAAGTCAAAAACAAAACGTCTGATGTAATTAAACCCGACTATCCAGTACCGGCTACAATGACATCTCACCCCCCAATCCTAAGAGGGGGCACAAAAACTCCAATTATTTCACGTCAATTCTGATTCGATATCGTTTGTTCTCGGTCGAACGCTAATTAAGAAGTTTCGATCGGTCCAGATAAAACTTTCTAAGTTAGTATTGACGTTTTCACTTACAGTCTATTCAAATCCTTGTTTCCAATTGATGTTATTTCCACTTAATCGATAAATCTATAAACTGAGTTATGTTGATTTCAGAATGACTACTACATCGAACGGAACGTTTCATCAAAAAAAAAAACATATCCACTTTATGTGTAGGGTAGGTAACCTAAAAAAAATATTTTTCATTATTTTTCTTATATGTATACCCATTATGTATAATACTCCACTCTAATTTGTATACCCATGCCAAATTACAGCTACGCCAAGGACAGACAGAGGGATGGACATGGCGAAACTAAGGGGTCTTTGTTGATAAAGGAACCCTAAAAAATTTGAAGTTGTAGCACAAGCTGAAATATATGTACTATGAGTTTTAAACATGTTTTTCCAAAAATACATATTTGTTTACATGTTTGGATACTAAATCGCGTACACAGTATACATTCAAAAGCTTTTTTAGCTTTCTTTTTTGTCTGAAATGTGCCTTGGATTACTTTGAGATTTTAAGGACGGATGTTTGTATCTGACAGCTCTAGACCCTAAAAGCAATGGAAAGGAATCAAGTACCTAACCTGATTCCTTTTGATAGCTTTTGTTTAAATATTTTGATTTAAAAGAGTGTCCGTGGAGTTTCTTGCCCGTTCTTCTCCATAGGAACCTACTACACTTTGGAATAGGCAACTAACTTCATCTTTCTAACAGATCGACCCCTTGATAATTCAAATTAAGTACCTGTAATTGGTTTATTTGAAATAAATGCTTTGAGTTTATTATTTTCTTCTTTTTTCGTGTGGTTAGTGACTAACCTGGTATCAGAGTTTTAAAACCGCCCATGGGCCTCTGATTTGGCTTCACAAGCCGAGCTTGCTTGCTCTGGCAAGGCTTGGCTTTTTTTTTTTTGGTTGGGAAATTATCAAATATCTTCTCTCGCTCTGGGTGGAGCTAGGGCGTGTCAGACTCTTACTGACTAAAACCCACCCGTGTTCCTTCGGTTGCCCTGTTGCTGGGGGCCACGATGTCCCTTTCGCCCCTTATTCGCAGCCCCGGCAGGCATTGGTCCTAACGGACCCCGTCAATTCTGCTGACATCTCTTTTAGGCGCGCGTAGAACACAACGCGCCGTCGACCCGGGCCTGGTCCTTATCGGACGGCGAGCTACCCATTGCTCACCATCCGCAAGCCCGCCCATGGGCCTCTGATTTGGCTTCACAAGCCGAGCTTGCTTGCTCTGGCTTGGCTTGGCTTGGGTTTCTTCTTATTGACTTTTTTCGTCTTGAGTTATTTTTTTTCCTTATTCACAGGGTCCACTTCTCAATACTACAACGTACGTTTGTACTACGTATAAGCAAAATTGTTTTCTGATTAAAGACCTGTACCCTAATTGCGTAATGCACGATCAATCACAATTGTTTCGATTTGAAACAGATTGCTAACCCATTGCTTCATAAATTGGAAAAAAATTTGCTCAACAACGTAAATAACGCAGTGAATGTTGTTGAACTGCTTCTTGGAAAGCTGCAGATAAGTGTACCATCTCACTTGCCGCGTAAATGTAACTATAACCTCTTCTATGTGCCGGGATCCAAAACAAACCTCGGACACTTCGCCGTTTTGCCAAGGCTCTGTAGACAGTATAACGAAGTATCGAAGCGTAATTAATTGGATATTACATGCAATATGTCAAAGTTCAAAAAAAATATTAAAGTCATAATATCCAAGACTTTAATCACTTAATCACTGTTATCTTTGTCTGTGGTCCTTTATGGTTATTGTTTATATCAAATTTTTTTAAATGTTTTTATTATTAATTTATTTTGTATTTAATTTTGCTTTCTTTTATGATTATTTTCGTGTTTTATGTTTTGATTTATTTTATCATTATTATTATTTCACTTTGTCAAGCTTTAATGTTTTTACCTAGATTATAAGAGAATGATGTGGTCTCCCATAATTGGAAGCGCACACTCGTATTTGTCTTCGTATTTGTAATCTTGCATGTAATTGTGTAACCTCTGTTGGAAATCCAATAAATAAATAAACTGTACAAACTGAAACAAATTTGTCATAATCGCTTACGAAATTATGTTACGCAATTAGGGTACTGGTAAAGGTCGCGGGAATCCGATCGATGCGTGACGCAAAGTATCGGTCGATGTATACCGACGCTTGGGGAAGGCCTATGTCCAGCAGAGGACATCATTTGGTTAAAAAGAAGAGGAGGTTATCAGAAAAAAAAAATTGATCGAATAATATACATAACATAACCCCGAAGGGTTGGGCAGAGGTGACCCTGTAGCAAGTACACCCACATTTCGCCAGTTATGTTTGTGTCCCATGTAATAGGGGGCGAACCTATTGCCATCGACCGGGCACAAATCCAGACTCAGAGCTGCTACTGAGAAATTTCTGATAGAAAAATCCAATAACATTTTTCCCGACCCGGGAATCGAACCCAGGACCTCATGCTCAGCAGTAGCGCTTGCGACCACTAGACCAACGAGGCAGGATTATAATAATAATATTATGTAGTCCTTCTACTATCATTGCTTTCAAGTACCTACAACAATATTTTAAGGGATCAAAATAATATTACTTAGGCCCTGGATGGTCAATATTACGGTAAATTGAATTACCTACACAAATAATAAAATACCCTATTATGCAAATACACAAAAATTGAATATCGGTAACCGATAACGTGAAGGGTATCCGAAAAGGTAGCTCTTAGTTGCTTATAATGAAGTATATATTTACAGTAGTGTGACCAGTCTGTACTGACCTCTGCTCTGTAGGGAAACTGGTAGAAACTGTGTATAAGCCAATTCAGAAGTATAGTTAAAAGGATACAGTAATATTGATATTAGTTGAGGTAAATAGTTTTTATATAACATCATAACATCACCAGAGGTACACCAACATTTCGCCAGTTATGTTTAAGTCCCATGTAATAGGGAGCGAGCCTATAGTCACCAACCGGGCACAAATCCTAACACCGGGCTGCTACTGAGAAATTCTTCATAGAAAAACCCAATGATACTTTGCCCGACCTGGCAATCGCACCCAAGACCTCAATCAGTCATATTGAGTTGAGGTCTTCTTATTTTCGTGTGGTTAGTGACTAACCTAGTGTCAGAGTTTTAAAGCCGCCCATGAGTCTCTGACTTGGCTTCACATGTCGTCGACAAATATCTCTCAGGCATGCCCGTTTCCTCACTATGTTTACCTTCACCATTTTTGAAGAAAATGATAATCATACAGTACGCACATGAATCCGAAAAGTCAGAGATGCGTGCCTTGGGTTCGAAGTAGAGACCTTTGACTTGGCAGTACGACGGTCACACCACTAGGCTAGCATTGCTACTAGTTGAGGTAAATAGGTAGTATTTTTCTTACAGAAAACGAACATTTCAAATATACATTTAGCTCTAATGTAGAATATTAGTTGTGATCCACAGGGGACTTCTGGCTGAGCGACAAAAAATAATAATTGCAAAATTAAAATACAGACAAAAAGGAAATATTAGGAAGGAGGACCATTAGGGTTCAATGCACCTATTAACTCCGGTTGCCTGCGAAACTATTTTTAATAGTTTCTGGATTGGTTCCAGATATTAAAGAATAGCCCAGAAACGTAGCCGCGCCAAATAAGGCCGCTTATCATGTTAAAAAAGTTGCAAAGTGAAAATTATTGCTACTTTTAGTATGTAAGGAAGTACTCTAGAGGACCGAAACACATGAGCGTAACCCAGGACCAGTATAATGTTTTTTAATGTTTCAGGGTTTTTTGGCAGGAGAGAAGAGAGAAAAACTGTATAACACATACAATTAATTTTAAAAACACCGGCCAAGTGCGTGTCAGACCACGCACAATGAAGGGTTCCGTAGTTAGGATGAATTTATTCTAATAACAAAAATAACATTGTAGTTGAAAAACATGTTCTTCCATGCGTCACGGTCAATTCTCCAACTGCTGCAAGTTTGTAATTGCAAAATATTTTTTTATTTTTTGTATGATAAAACTAAAAATTAACGATGTTCGGACTTTTTCCGTTGCTTTCTGCCAAATTTCATGATCTAGGTCAACGGAAAGTACTCTGTAGGTTTTGATTTATTTACGAGTATCAAAATGTAACGTATAAATGGCCATATTTTTTATTGTGATAACTTAGAAGCTTCATATTTTTAGAGCTCCAGGAGACCATAGACTTACGTATTTAATATTAATTTCAACTTGAAACCTCCACGCGTTCCTGAGAAAAAGGTTCTTGACAGACTGACGGACGGACAACGAAGTGGAATTACTTAAAAATACCTCAAAATACGACAGGCGGACGGGCCGACAGACGGACGTAACGAAATAATAAGGGTCCCGTTTTTGCCATTTGGCTATAGAACCCTAAAAAGCGTAGCGTGGGCAGCTAGATGGACCGAGAACCTTAAATAGACGGCTGGAACAGACTGGAAGCGGTAGATGGAACACTGGGTGTTGTGGCACAACTTAGAACAGGCCTAATCCTATGTCTAGCAATGGACTCCGATAGGTTGGGAGCATTAAGTTGGTGTAAATATCTGTTTAAATAAAATTCAACGTGCTAAGAAACTTGTAGCTTACAAATATTTGCTTTTCTGTGTTCTGTGACATACGGTGCCGAAAAATATACATTGACAATCGGGGCTGGTCCACAAATTCAAGGTCGCTATAGAGCGGGCTATGCTCGAAGTTTCTTTAAAGTATAAGATCAGAAATGAAATCATCCGGAAAAGAATCGGAGTTACCGACATATCTTGCAGAGTAAGCAAGTTGAAGTGGCAGTGGGCTTGCCATGTTTAAGCTCAAAACTTAAACTCAAAGCAATTATTTATAAATTTTGAATTGTCAAGGGGTCGATCTGTCAGTAAGATGAAGCTAGTTGCCCATTTTAAAGCGTAGTAGGTACCTATGGAGAAGAACGGGCAAGAAACTCCACGGACACTCTTTTAAATAAAAAAATGTTACAAAATATTGGTTACATCATTCATGTTGAAATCATACATGTGAGAACAATGTAGAAAGACGTGCACGTTAGAAGCGTCCGTAATAAAAAGATAAAACAAAGAACAATTCAAAAATTAAAATAAATTAAAAATAAGCCATGGCAGCTAAGAGATGACCAGTTCCGTGTTTGCAGACCAGTGCTTGTTGTAGAACCGATGGCCGGTGGAGCAGACGAGTCGTGTAGTGGTGACCGCGTATCGGCAATCGTAGTGTAGGACGCCCCCCAGCTAGATTGAATCGACGACCTTAAAAAGCTGGCTGGGGCAGACTGGATACGGAAAGCAGAGGACAAGGTGTTGTGCAGGGTGTAGCCTGCAACAGTCCTATGTCAGTTGTCAGTCAGTTATTTGATTTATGGTTAACCCTGGAGTGGGCGCGCTATGAGCATTTTGCTGCCGTCGGCAAAAAAAACGATAATGTTTTGTAAATTATTTGCGCGTTAAGTTTAGGCTTTTTAGTAGCTGCCTCGACTTTTGTCGTTGACCAGTGTCGACAAATTCAAATTCAAAAGTCATTTATTCAAACTAGGCTGGGAATCAGCACTTTCCGAACGTCAAAATAACACAAGACAGTCCCCCAAAACGCCCACCCTTCACCACTTCCTAGTGCCTTTAGCTGGGAAGAAGAAGTGGCGCAACAAACTCCCCAGCAGCACAGCTGTCTGTTCAAGTTAAAAAAAAAAAATTCTAAACAATAGACACTAGTAGAAAAATTCAAAAACGTCACTTTTGAAAATGTTCCTTTCTGATAAACTGCTACTGAAGATGAACAGCGCAGTAACGTGTGTACTACCATTTTTGATTTGTGATATTTCGCAAAACAATTACACGTTTTAGTTTGTATCTACTGCTGCATACTCTAAAACAAATTAGTGATAAAATAACATTGTAACACAGGAGAAACTAAAACAATTTTATTTTTTTTGTAATTGGCTTTATTCCACGCTAAAAAGCGTTTTTATTAAGATACTAGCTTTTGCCCGCGGCTTCGCCCGCGTGGATGTCGGAAAATATCCCACGGGAACGTACTACCGAGATTTCATATCTAATAACAGAGGAAAACGTCATTGACTCCTACCGCTGCGCCCGCGTTGCTCCGCGTAATTTTGAAACTGTAATATCTTGTAAACTATTTATTTAAATTATATGATTTAAGGTATATTTTAATCTAAATTAAATGCCTAATTTAAATAACATATTTTTTTGGATAAGGATTATACTATACCGGTCAAAAAAACTTCGGAAATAACAATTAATATTTTATCAAATTCTGAAAGATAAAAATGGTTATTGTGGGTCATCCTTAAAAGATAGACATATGCCATCGCGGACTTTTTTGTTGAACTTTTTAAGATAAACAATACCGTAGAACATAAATTTGATGTATATCTTTCGGTTTAGGCAGCGCACGCTAGTAAAGCTCCCAGTCGACATGATTTTTTCCGACTTAACATAACAGTTATGTTATGTTAAGTCGTAAAAAAAGCGGTGTAGCAGGTACACCCACATTTCCGACTTCTTCAACAATAATCGTCAAATTCAGCCAATTTACACAAAACCTTAATGAATTATACACTTAAACGGTTTTCACCAACAGACGGAGTGATTCATGCGGAAGACATGAATCACTCCGTCTATTGGTGAAAACCGTTTGCAAATCCGTTTGGTAGTTTTTGAGTTTATCGAGTTCAGATAGACAGACAGACAGACAGACGCAGCGGGGGACTTTGTTTTATAATATGTAAGGATAATTTGGAAATATTTTTTATTTTTAAAAATCTTCCCCTCCTTTTTTTTGTAAGTATTTTACATTCAGTATATAAATATTGTATAGCCTCTGCAACACCCACAACTAAGACAAATGTAACGACACCTCATATGTTAAAATCCATCAAGCCGTTTAAGCAACAAAGCATGCCAAAGAAATAGACATAAACTTACTCTCGAAAAATATTACCCTCCTTCTGGGGCAGTCGGGTAAAACCGACCAAAATAAGAAATAAAGTCAAGAATTTTTCCATAAACTTTTTCTTCAATATTTACAAGTGAGTAGTAAGTACCCCTTTATAGGCAATTAAAGAATACCCTTTTGTTTCTCGACTGAGAGCCGTTCAAGTAATTGAAAAACTTTTATGTTTATGAAAAGAGCAGCTCTTATTGTTGCTTTGAACCTGTTTTCAGGAATGTAAGCATCCTTTTTAGGGTTCCGTACTCGGTGGGTGCCAAACGGAACCTTATTACTAAGCCTCCGCTGTCCGTCCGTCTGTCTGTCAGCGGGCTGTATTTCATGAACCTTAATGTAGACAGTTAAAATTCACAGATTGTGTATTTCTATTGCCGCCATAACAAAAAATAATAAAAATTTAATAATGTTAATAATTAAAGGGGGTCATAAAAGAAACGGTTTATTTACGGCAGTTTTTTCTTGATCTTTACTGTACCCTTCGGTGCGAATCCGACTCGCACTTGTCCGGTTTTTTATTTAACTAGACGTTTCTACAAACGAAAATATCACGAACCAATTTTGTATTAATATTTTCCTGTTGAGGCTGTGAATCACCATTTTTAGGGTTCCGTAGTAAACAAGGAACCCTTATAGTTTCATCATGTCCGTCTGTCTGTCTGTCTGTCTGTCCGCAGTCTAGCTCCAAGACTGTTAGTACTACTGTTGTAATTAGGCATGGGTATACATATTAATCATGCCGTAAATTTTTTAATTTTTTTTAGGGTATCTCTCCTACTCGGAAAGTGGGGAAGATTTTTTTTTCTATCCCTTTGTGTGGGGTATCGTTGAAAAGGTCTTCCAAAAACATTGTTTGGTAAAACCATTTTTAAATTCAGAGATCCGTTTGCGAAATATTAAGCTTTAAAGTGGAAATTTTTGTTAGAGTCAAGTGTCCAATGGTTGGTTTTAGATATGTAAAAAAATTCACGGCAGTAGCTTATATAACGAATTTAAAAGGAAAACTATCACAGCTGAGTAGGCTTTACAAGTTAACGAGTAATAATGGACCAACTTAAATTTGCGGTTGTAAAAACATGTTCTCCCATACATTCTGTATGAAAGATTTTTTTTTTCAACTACAATGTTAAGTTTGTTCTTGGGATAAATTCATCCCAACGACGGAACCCTACATTGTGCGTGGTCCCACATGCACTTGACCGGTTTTTAGAATATAATTAATTAGAAATACGGAATTTTATGTTAGTAGGTAGGATTGCACAGCGAGTTGAACAGCGAGTTATTTTAGTACTAACTAATTGACAAAAAGTTAATAACCTACTAGTATTTTAAATTATCAGGTTTTTATCCAGGAACAGAAAACAATACCCACTGTAATATTCGTTTGAATAAAACAGGTTGTTAACCTCTATTGATTTTTGTAGGACTTTGAATGGTTGAAAAATACAAAGTGTGAATTTTTTTTTTTGCGTTTTGTTTGTGCAGAATAAACAAGTTTTCTTTATTTTATTTTCTTTCTTTTTACTTTAAATACAATTACAATTTTACATCGAATTATTCCATAATAACCACAAAATAATGTACGTACATCCATTTACCAAGTCAAACACAATACATACTATCATTTCAAGCATATTTTACTGTCAAATACATTATCCATGATTTACGACAGCCCTCGGGTATCTGATCGGGCTCTAAATAACGAGGTTGTCCCTTAATACATAACGACACAGTATAAATTAATCCCGAACATTTTCATTCAACACTGTCGGAAAATAAAAAACTCGATTGGTATTTTTTTAGGCTGTGGCACCTTCCCTTAGGCGCGGCGAAATGTCTTTAACCTACTTTTGAGAGGTGAAGACGAAAGTACGTTGTGATTTTTTTTCAGGCACCTCTCATCTACTTGGATGTGGAAATATTTGAAAAGATTCTGTTGTTTGTTTGTTGAGTTAAAAGCGTGGTTGACGGAGTAAGGAAAAGTAAACAGGCATCGAAAATGAGTATCGAAAGTTATTTTGAGAGCTGTAAAAATAAGAAATCTTTTTAAAACAGTAATAGTGTTTACTTTTCCCACAAATTTTCTTTGTAACCTCGAGAGCAATGAGCAACCTTCAGACCTTCACAATAAAGATAAATAAATAATATAATTAGTACATAATTAATTAACTAGTTAAAATGTTTCGACATTCTCATAAAAGATAATTGACCTTCATACACGAAACTGCCTCAATAATAAAACAATATATCCGAAACGAAACTATCGGACCAGCACACCGCACCATATATCCTGTCCTTATTAATATTTAAGGCCACAAAACGCATTTTGGACGGCGCGATTAGCCCAGTGGCAACCCGGGCTATATTTATAGCCGAAATTACCGTTTTAATGGACACGAACTGGTCAAGCTAAATTGAAAGCAACACCCTGTACCATGATACACGATAACACATTCATAATCACGAGTGGCCACCGAATCGGTGAGATATGGGGGCTATTGAGTTTGATAACGCTATAAATAGCCTGTTCCCTAGTGAGAATTAGGTTCCTTTTTTTTGGTTTTAATTTTCTGATTGGTTTTGAATGAAGTATAAAAGAGACAACGAGGATTGAAGACGATATTACCATGAAGATATAAGTAAGTACATATTTACAGAATTTACAAATATTAACATGTGATTTTTAGCCGACTTCCAAAGGGACGAGGTTCTCAATTCAACTTTATATTTTTTTTTTGTATGTTTGTTACGCGTTTACTCTGCCAAATATAAATTGATTTGGGCGCGTTGGGCATTTTTGAGATGGGACTAAACGATTTCGCGACACTGTAACGCAATTTACCGACACCGTGGAGTAAAAGACATCAACGCGTTGATTACCGCTGTGCGTGTAGTAAAAGACATCATCGCATTGGTTACCGCGGTGCCGATTTTTTTTCAAGTTTTCACTTCTGTCGGCACTCCCGGAGTGCCACTGTTTTTTTTTTCGTTTGGTATATGGTCATACTTCAGAGGTGGTCCCATATAAATTTTATTAACTTTGCTTGGGTAGTTTTTGAGCTAGCTTCAATAATAAGTATTTTTTCCCACTTCGTATGTGGATGATTATGATAAGTTCCTGTCACTGTTATTTACATAGCAGGTAGTGGTATTTGAATTTGTGTGGGATAGGTACCACAACAAAAATAAAAACACTACGACGGAGTCGGTTGTTTTTTTGAAGAGAAAACTTCTTTAGGCGCGTTGGGTATTTTTAAGATGGGACTAAACCATTGATTTCGCGACACTGTACAAACGCAATTTACCGACACCTTGAAATAAAAGACATCAACGCGTTAATTACTGCGGTGCATGGAGTAAAAGACATCAACGCGTTTATTAACGCGGTGCCGAAATTTTTCAAGTTTTCACTTCAGTCGGCACTCTCGGAGTGCCACGGTTTTTTTTTTTGTAAAAAGTTTTTGAACGAAATTTTTATGAAAAGCTCAAATAACAAAACATAACATAACATCACGCCTGTAATCCCCAATGGATTAGGCAGAGGTGTATCTATATTATACCCACATTTCGCCAGTTATGTTTAAGTCCCATGTAATAGGGGGCGAGCCTATTGCCATCAACCGGGCACGAATCCAGGGTCCAGACTGATACTGAGACATCCCAGATCGATAACCCAAGATCACTTTGCTCGACCTGAGATTCGAAACCAGGACCTCATGCTCAGTAGCTGTAATGCTTGCGACCACTACACCAATGAGGCAGTTTCCATGAAGATAGTAGTAAATATGTACAGAACATTATTTTTAGACTTTTAAACGACATTTGTATATTTGTGTGTACAGGTAATTATCAATCAATCAATCATTTATTAAGTTAATGCATAGCTTTTATCGCGGGCTTTGAGCACGGCGACCGAATCAAGAAATTCCGTAACGTAACGAAAATAAAACCTAACACCCCCCCACTCCACCTACCATGTAATGAATGAAAATTACGTTCCCATGACAACATCGCGTTCTCATGGGAACATGAGAACGTGATGTTGTCATGGGAACGTAATTTATTTTTGTTTTATGTCATCACGTCATCATCCCAAGTGTAGCGTTGACAAATAGGTAGTATGGAGGTTACAAATGCTATGCAATAGCTTTACCGCGGCAGTCCCCGAGTGCCACACGTTTTTTGTTAAACATAGCTATGGTTACAGATAGTGTAAAATATGCGCACTTTGTTTTGCCAATATTTACAAAATTATCACAAATAAGCAATTACAATTAAGGTAGCATGTCAATAGATTACTCTTACATTAAAAGAAATAATAAAATCAATTTAAAATAATATGTCAGTTATGTAAACAGGTCATACAATTTTCGACAAACACACATCATACTTAGTCAATATAATTATCTCATAACATTAGTTAGCAGGTAGGTATTATTAATAAATTTTCCATTTAACAAAACTAAAAATATAATATCCTAACATAAGTAAAACTATTAGCAAATTAAAATCAAACCTTTTCTAAGTGATACCATAGATATTCCTAAGAAATATTAAAATGTGCTTATAATCAAAGGTAGGTACTTAATACAAAGTGTATATAATTTTTTAACCGACTTCCAAAAAGGAGGAGGTTATTAAGTTCGTCGCGGATGTTAGTTTTTTTTTTAATTAATTTTTATGTCCACCGATTTCTCCGTCAATTGTGGACCGATTTTAAAAATTCTTTTTTGTTTGAAAGGGTATACTTTCGAGGTGGTTGCATATAAATTTTATTAACTTTGCTTCGATAGTTTTTGAGTTAGCTTCATTAATACGTACTTTTTCCCATTTATTATGATATGATAAGTTCCTGTCACTGTTATTTACATAGCAGGTAGTGGTTTTCGAATTTGTGTGGGGTAGGTACCACAGCTAAAAAGTGAAAAAAAAAAAAAACAAAAAAAAAAAAACAACCGACTTCCAAAAAACACTACAAAGTGAAAAATAACTTTAATTTCGGAAGTCAGTGACAAAAAACGAAAATTCAAAACCAAAGAC
The DNA here is from genome assembly GCA_949152395.1 of Agrochola litura. Taxonomy (NCBI): domain Eukaryota; kingdom Metazoa; phylum Arthropoda; class Insecta; order Lepidoptera; family Noctuidae; genus Agrochola; species Agrochola litura. The sequence goes on from OX424493.1 coordinate 2,129,270, forward strand.
ACCGACTTCCGAAATTAAGTTATTTTTCACTTTGTAGTGTTTTTTGGAAGTCGGTTGTTTTTTTTTTGTTTTATAGGTATCTTGTATCTCTACAATATTAGTTGGGTTTTGCTATTGTTGTTTTTACTTCGTCTACTTGGATATCAGATTTTCACGAAAACTCCAATTTACTGGTTGTTCTTTTTAAATTATGACTGTGTACCCCCTCAAGGTTCATGGTATGAATACGTATACAAAATCTCATTAAAACTTATTTAGCCTTTTACTTGTTTTTATATGTTACATTACATCTGTGTTTTATTTTATTTTAATCTTAACTTCCTAACTAATATTGTAAATGGAAAAGTGAGTTTGTTTGTTTATTATGCTTTCACGCTAAAACGTCTGAACAGATTTGAATGAAATTTGGCACATGGGCAGACCATGACCTGCAAAAGGACATATATCTGTCTTTATCCCGATATTCCCACAGGATCGAGATTTATGCGGGTGAAACCGCAGGGCACAGCTAGTCAGTAATAAGGCGTAAATGGCACATTATTAAAACATCAGATTCTATAAACGTCACATACTCAAAATGGCAGATTATGACCCGAATAACAAATTGTAACTATTTAGCTACCTAATTGCCTGAAATGAAATCGTAAATAAAAACTATAAAATATTGATACAATGTCCTGATTTCAATGTATCAATTTTTATACCCTATCATCTGATAGCAAAGTCGATACTAAAAATATTATGACATACTTCCGAACTTTAGTATGTTATTGTTGAGTTATATTATGCTTTATACGGAGTTATGAAAGTAACACTCTTGTATCATCACCAACATTGAAACAATATTGTAGAACCTGAATTTCTTACTAGTATAAACGTTACATTATGCCTATATTCCTCGAAGGGATAATAGACACAGGTGTTTCAGTATCCACATTTTGTTAGTTATATGTTAAAAACACATAAAATACGGACCGTGTCTTTACTATTTTAAAGGTATGAGGAACAGGGTGTAAACTTCACTCATCTTCTATAGAAAAGGGAGGATCCTCTGACCAGACGGATGTCGTGTCTGGCAGGCAACTGCCCAACGATTGATGTCGGAGAAGTTACATACATGTATATGGTGTTGGCATGGTAAACTCTAATTCCGCGATGCAGGATTTGTGTGACGTCAGGATTTTATGTGATATCAGGTCTTTGATGCGTAGTTTGCATGTGACGATGTAGATGCCGCCACACTATCAACCGTGCACATATTTAGCCATAAATTCTGCCACCAAATTTTATTTTTTATTTTTTTAGATATTATTACCCCACTGCTGGATAAAGGCCTCCCTACTCTTTTTCCACCTCTCTCTGTCCAGAGCTGTCAAAGAACAATCTATCTTTCATGAAGGAGTCATCCCGCTCATCCCGCCAGCTCCATCTGGGCCTGCCGCGATGACGTTTGCCATTAAGCGGGACCCACTGGGTTGTAAGTTTGGCCCATCGTCTGACATGCGGCAGATGTGTCGAATGCTACTGATAAAATTCTAATAGAACACTAGACCAACGCGGTTGTTGTTATAGTGAGTCCTATTCTGTAAGAATTTCACCGTGAAAAATTTGCTGAAGTGAGTTTGAAGTGGACTGTCATTCCAGCTGACGCTAGGGTTTGACACCAGTGACAGCTAACTTCACTTAAGTTTTCCCTGTAAGATTCATACAGAATAGATGCCGCTGGTGGATGAAGGCTCCTGATTAGTACATAAAACGATCCGTTTTTAAGGTGTCATAGTCAACAAGGAACCCTTATAGTTTCGCAATGTCCATCTGTCTGTCCGTCTGTCCGCGGCTCGGCTCAGAGACTCTTAGTACTAGGAAGCTGTAATTTGGCATGGGTATACATATTAATCATGCCAACAAAGTGGTAAAATAAAATTATGTACCTCCCCTACGCGTAAATGCGGGGATGTTTCTTTTTTTGTTTCTATCCCTTAGTGTGAAAGGTCTTTTAAAAACATTGTGAGTATGTCAAAACCATTTTTGAATACAGAGATTCGTTTGCGAAATATTAAGCTTTAAAATGCAAATTTTTGTTAGAGTCAAGTGTTCCCCTCTGCCAGCTAAATGGTTGGTTTTAGATATGTGAAAAAATTCATGGCAGTAGCTTTTATAACGAATTTAAAAGGAAAGCTATCATAGCTGAGTAGGCTTTACAAGTTAACGAGTCATAATCGACCAAATTAGATTTGCGGTTGTAAAAACATGTTCTCCCATACATTCCGTATGAATGATTTTTTTTTCAACTACAATGTTAAGTTCGTTCTTGGGATAAATTCATCCCAACTACGGAACTCTACATTGTGCGTGGTCCGACATGCACTTGGCCGGTTTTTTTTTTGAACATAGAACTATCCATAATACTTCTAATCAAAAAACGTAAAACCACATTTTTTTTTTTTTTTTTTACTTTATTATAAAGAACCTGTAGCCTAATTGCGTAACTCATTTTCGTAAACAATTTCGCGAAATTTGTTTCATTTTGACATTTCAACAACATTCATTGCGTTATTTACGTTGTTGAACAGATTTTTTTTCCAACTTATGAAGCAATGGATTAGAAATCTGTTTCAAATCGAAACAAATTGTGATTGTGTTGTATTACACAATTAGGGTGCTGGTTCTTAATAATTAATTACAATCTAGCCTATAAGACTAATAAGCAATTTTAATCTAACTTAATTTTTTACGTAAAGATTATTTAAAAAATTAGAATAGTGTTGATTGTACTTTACACAAGTTCGTTCCACTTTCTTAGAGTCTGATATTTTAATATAAACACTTTGTTCATGTGTTATATGTGTGTCATTGGCACTATTATTTCTACACTTTTTACACTACACTAACTCAAAAGGTTTTGTTCGTTTTAGTCTTCGCACTATATTTGTTTGGTCTAGCAGCTGAATTGCCGCGATGTTCACATGTCGGTGGAGTCTGTGTTCATGGGCCTCAGCAAATTTTTGGATTATTCTGGTGACGGGTTCCATTTTTAAGTCACGATGGAGGTCGTCATTTCTTATATACCAGGGCGCATTAACAATACTCCTGAGTACCTTATTCTGGAATGTTTGTATAATTTTGATGTTAGTCGGTTTAGTACAGCCCCACAGTTGGATGCCATACGTCCATATCGGCATGAGACGATGATGATGAGTAAAACCACATGACGCACAACAGATGATATTATTAGCTAATTAACAGTTAGGATTTAATTTACAAGTAAATCACGTGGATTGTAACCGCAACGTTTGTTACCGCAAATAGACTAATATAACTACTTTATTATTAGTCACGATTGTTTAATTTTAACTTCTGAACAACGTAATATTGTTTGTACTTGCTTTGGTATTACGTACTTTACGTAGCAATTAGTAATCCCGAGATACTTAGATATTACTAGCTTATGCCCGCGGCTTCGACCTCGTGGATGTCGGAAATTATCCCACGGGAACAAACCACCGGGACAAAAAGTAACCTAACCTAACGCAGGTCATGGTTTCAAAGCGTAACAAACAAACAAACTCATTTTCGCATTTATATTATTACTAGCTTCTGCCCGCGACTTCGTCCGCGTGGAATAGTTACTTTGGGCTAACGCTAACTTTAACCCGCGACTTCGTTTACGTAGAAGGTGAAAATATATTTTTTAAATGACTGCCCGCCCCTGCCCCTCCCCCGCATGACTGCCTTGCACATCATAAATGCGCGCGCAGTACTTGATCATTATTTTGCTGCGATGTTATTTTAAAACTGCGATATCTCCTAAGATATTAATTGAAATCGAATGACATAAGGGCAATTTTGTTTTAAATTAAATGCTTGATGATTGATGAATAACGTATTTATTTGGATAAGAATTTAATATTATATTTATAAAAACACCTTCGCAAATAATGCATTATTTTACAACAAATTTGGTTAGCATAAAAAAGGTTATAGTGAGCCAACCTTACAAGATAGACATATATGCTGTTCCAAATTTTTTTTTTTAACTTTTTAAGGGAAATAATTCTGTCCTACATGATTTTTGCGAAACTTTAACCGTTTACGCAGCGCACGCAGCGGAAGCTCTCAAAAAGAAAAAAAAACCCCGATTTTTAAACATTCTACATTGTTGCTCTGCTCCTATTGGTCATAGCGTGATGATATACAACTTATAGCCTTTCTCGATAAATGGGCTATCTAATGCTGAAATAGTTTTTCAAATCGGACCAGTAGTTCCTGAGATTAGCAAGTTCAAGCAAACAAACAAACAAACTCTTCAGCTTTATATATTACTAGCGACCCGTCCCGGCTTCGCACGGGTATAAACCGGGTTATTATACATACAAACCTTCCTCTTCAATCACTCTATCTATTAAAAAAACCGCATCAAAATCCGTTGCGTAGTTTTAAAGATTTAAGCATACATAGGGATATAGGGACAGAGAAAGCGACTTTGTTTTATACTATGTAGTGAAGTATAGTTAGGATTATTAATTGTATTTCTCAGAAAAAAAATTAAAACAATTTTTATTGACACTTTAATCACTTACAACCATATTCAATAACCACATGACGGTACAGAATTTTCACCGGAAAAATGGACTTAGTAAGACAAAATGTCTTCTCAGCATCATAGTTTTAATGATAGCCAAAAATACTGACATAGTAGGTAATGTTACTGTACGAGTATGTCGTTAATTATAGTTCTTATGGTGATAAAAAAAGCATACTTAGTGCGGGTTTCATTAATGAAACTGAACGTGTTCTATTTTTAATTTTTATTAAATGGCAAGCAAAGTCGATATCGACTATTCTGCCAATGTCTAAGGTGCATTGGAAAAACAAGTGAACGTGTTCAGCACATATAAATCGCTCTCAAGAACTGTCAGTGTCAATATTCCATACCAATTTTGACACTGACAGCGCTTGAACGCGATTTACATGTATCTACTGAACGCGTTCGAAATTCGCCCTTATCTTTTAAACATTACCTACCTCATTCAAATAATTGTTATACTGCAACCACAGTTCTTTTCTAAAGTTCATAACAGCTTGAAAACCGACTCCATAACTTAGCACAGTGTTGCCAGCCAAATATTTCCGCCACAATGCAGTAGATATTTGCAGCAAGCTAATTTCTCATGACTTACGTTATAGCCCAAATGCTGATAGCCGAAATTATTGTGCAGTTGTATTCGGGGATTTATAAAACTGCATACTGTAATTGACCGTCATGTTTCATGCAGCCCGCATTTGAAATATTTGAATGTGGTATTTTTTGCTGTACTTTTATTAAATGTTTTACCAAAATGTGCTGCATTAAAGATATTATGCTTTTAAAAAGTAAAAACAGTTTGTGGTTTATCATAAAATAAATGAATCGTTTAAAAAACACTAGAAAAATACGCTTTTATAAATGCACTTACGTGGCCTTTCTCAAAAGTGTAAACACGACTATTATACGATATTCCATCATGGAATGCCTGTGTCTATCTTCCGGCTATATCACCAGACCTTGAAACCTAAACGTGGTCAAAGTTCATTACAAGACTTTTCTAAGAAATCCAAAACAGCTATGATACGATTTTCCATCATGAAGTTCCAGTTCATATCTTCCGGCTCCATTATCAGATCAGTTCGACAGTACCATATTATTGTATTGTCATCAGAACTACATACAGCTGCCAATTTTCATTACGCTACGACCCTTGGAAGATGGTTAAATTAGTTACCTTAGATTCCATTACATAGTTACATACAGGTCGACCTAATAGAAGCGTGTTAAAAACACCGCCACATATACCTCATTAACTTTCTCAAAAAATTTAGTGTGTGACATGTGACAGTTTAATTTTCACGTTATTTCTACCTAGAAACCATGCAACTGAAATTGTTGTCAACAAAAGAGTTCTTCTAAAGCAAAATAAAGCTATCTCAGCATAATGCTAGGACACTATAGTGTCCAATCCAGGGGATTGATCGAGGAAAACGTGTAAAGTTATTTCCAGCGAGGATCGTAAAGGTCGTACCTATAAAACTTGTTCGTACCGCGAGTAATACGCGGAGTATTTGACAGAGTAAATAATTCAGTTTACCAACGGGAGAAGAAAGTAAGTAAACAGTCTGCACCTACTAGGGACGTATTAATTCAAACTTATAATAGTACAAATAGAAAAACAAAACAATAGGGGAAAATATGCGTCACATCCGCGTAAAACAATCGTGGCTCAGCTTATTGCTGAGACTCATGTGGCGACACAGCCGGCGTTACATTATCTACAGACACTACCAGTGTACCATAATCTGATATGTCAACTTTGTATATAGCTCCTATAATAGTAGTTAATAACTGCATCGAAACTTGATAATTATAACTATTTTATTCCTGTAATAACGTATAATTGAGTGATAGTTGGTTACTGTTATAAGTAATCAAATTGTCAATTGTATACAGGGTTATTAGTAATATGTCGGCAATTCATTACGAGGATGTAGAAGAGGTCTTTTGCAACCAAATGACCCCGTATGACTTTTAGGCAAATGTCAACCTTTTTCGAGTAAAGATCAAATGAATTTGAAAGATTAACCAAAGATCTTTTCATACTTTTTGTGCCAGAAAAATACATCAATTTCCATGTGAGTGAAATCGTAGGGCGCAACTCGTGTAGTTGGATAATATAATAAGCAGTTGCGCACCTTTGCCGTCTTTAATCTTCAATTACAAATTATTATTATTTAATCATGAATTACTTAAATCTTCACAAAGTTGTCATTGTTCTACTGCATTTTGGTACTCTATACTCTAAAAGTGTGTCAATAGTGTACACAGTTTAATGTCTCCATTTGGTTTAATACCGCGACCTCGAAGCCATAGCAGTGTTCCCGGCTATTCATAGACATTGTTTTACAATTTATTTAATTATAATATCCAAACTTACCCATTCATGATAGTTTTGAAAATCTTTCGTTTAGTTCATCTATTTTTTTGACGAGTATAAACATTTACGGTCTTATTCATAAAAAAAGCTTATCGAAGGTTTAAAACATTCATTAGTTAAAGTGCTCTATAAGCCTATATAACCTTCGATAAAATTTTGTATTCATAAACGTTCCATAAACGTTCTATAACTAATATGTCGTTATATTCAGTTATAAATCAAAATGTTGCCATTATCATGAATTCATCCAACAAATTGACCACCATATCGAATCGTCAAACGAGAATGTCTGTCTAAACACCGAATAATTGTGACCATAGACAATATTACGTACTGTAAACTATTTTATTGTCTACAGTTTCGACACTTTTGACAAGGCGCGTCTTTCAAATTTGTCAACGAATTTGCTATTGAAGCTACGAAATATTTTGAATAGTTAAACGTAATAAAAGAATGGAATCAAGACCGGGGACTAGTTCGAATAAAAGGCAAAGAAGTGAAAATTGGTTGGAGGAGGAAAAGGTTTGTACTGTAACAGTTAGAATGTGTTCAAAGTAAGTTTTGTTTTGTAAACGTTCTCAATTTTTCATATTTATACTTGCTTGCTTTTTAGATTGTTTTGAAAGAATTGGTCAGGGAGAGGGTCTCCATATTAGAAAATAAAAACACGGACGCAAACACCAACGTGAAAAAGGGAGCGGCCTGGCATGATTTACGAATTAGGTACCTACCTATCCAATTTACTTTTACGTAACAAGTTCCTAAGTAGGCATGTCAAGAATTTTATTTGCATGTACAAACCTCATTGCACTTAACACAAAAAACCGCTTCCGTATGAATAACTAATAATGACTCGTAATATTAGTTATTCAGCCGCTACTGATTTAATTAATTTAGTATAGTTACAAACAAATTTTGTATCCGCAGTGGTAGCCTATGAAATTCAAATTTTCTTACGTTTTTTTCCAATTTGCAGGTTGAGTGTCGGGATGTATCTTGATCAAAATAATTATGATTTTACAGAATTATAATCATTATTACATCTCTCTTAGTTAAATTTGCTCCATAAGAACTTTTCCATAAGAGATTTGTTCTTGGAACAAATATAACTTTGATGTATTATTAATGATTCTTATGATTTTATTTCTGTAAATACATATTTGTTATGGCCGCGAATCATATTTTGATCAAGATATAACTTGATACTGACCTGCAAATTGCAAAAACCGTAAGAAAATGAATTTCGCGGGGTACAACTGCGGACCCCATAACACTAAAATGATGATGAATTTTGTGCAAGTAGGTAGTTGCCTAAACCTAACAGTAACCTTAGTTAACCCTTTCAGTTTTAACAATATGGCCAACACTCCAAGGACCCTACAGCAATTAAAGGCACAGTGGGGTATTATAAAAATGGCAGCAAAAAAAACAAAATTTTAGGAGCGTAAAGAAAGGTTCCAAACCGGTGGTGGTCCACCACCTGCTTCTGAACTAGCAAGTGGAGAGGATATTGCTGTGTGGCTCCCTCATGAGTTCACAATAGACTCTAATGAGTTTGATTCAGATAACCAGGTATAAAATTACACATACTTGTTGTGTTGTCAATAAGCATACTGTATAAATAAAGAAAATATCGAAATCCTTATGTTTTAGAATTTTCAAGAGCTAAAGAAAAAAAATGAAGAACAGGTGCCACAGAACATAAATATTGAAATAAAACAAAAACAGAGGTCACCCCTTCCCTGTGAGAATTCAGGACATGATATAATAGAAATGGTTTGTATTGTACATAATTAAATCGATACCGGAAATTTCAATTGTCGTAAAGGACATTGTATTCCCTGTCCTTTACGACAATTGAAATTTCCGGTATCGAAATATTACGTATTAATAATAATCACACCCATATTGTCCACCTGTGTTTTTCACTAGGTATATTAGGTTCAGAATTAGGATTACTATTATCAGTTTTCTCACAAAAGCCAATCAATAGTGCCCAGCAAGCTTGCAACCACTTAACCAATGAGATAGGTAGTCTACTTTATCTTGGAATTTTATAATTTTAGATGTTTGAGCCAAGTACATCCACACAACCTGAAGACACGACAACAACAACCACAACCACAACAACGAAACCTGTAAAGGTTCAAAATTATAGATTAAAAAATAAAAAGGTGTGTATCCTTGAAACATTTTTTTTTTGCTACTATGGTATTATTATATTTAATTGATAATTACATAGACCTGACCCGTCAGACGTCGTCCTGTCCAATATATAAAAAAACAACAAAAAAAACACTCAATGTGCCCGCAACTAGCAATAATAATACACGAAAAACATATCAGAGAAATCAAAATGTGGGTTAGTTGTCAATGAAATTTAAAGGCATAAGGAACAGGGTGTGAAGTTCACTCATCCTCTATAGAAAAGAGAGGATCCTCCGACCAGACGGGTGTCGTGTCTGGCTTTTTGTTTGACGTCAGGTCTTTGATGTGTAGTTCGCATGTAGCGATGTAGATGCTGCCACAAAAACGAAAAATAAGAGAACTCAAGATAATGAGGAGAAATAATCATTCAATTCAAAATTCAAAAGTCATTTATTCAAACTAGGCTGAGAATCAGCACTTTTCGAACGTCAAAATTACATAAGACAGTCCCCCAAAACGCCCACCCTTCACCACTTCCTAGTGTAGCTGGGAAGAAGTGGCGCAACAAACTCCCCAGCAGCACAGCTGTCTGTTCAGTTAGAAAAAAAAAGATTCTGTACAATAGTATACAAAATTACTTACATTATGCAACACAAAACATAATTTAAATGATAAATTATTGGCCATATGTCAACTAGCACACGCCAATATACCAACCAAAAACATCGAGAACTATACTCAAGCAGAATTTAAAAAAGCTAAACGTAAACAGAACTAAATATCTAAATAAAAGCCTCCAGGCATAAAGGGCGTGCTCGCTTACATAAAGCTGTAATTGGCAGTTATAAATGATAAACTAGGACCATCGAGGTAAAATAAATGAACAGTTAATTACTAGTAACAATAACAAAACCATGATCAGCAAGACGACCAGTCACCACAAGCAGCACCCGTTCACGAGCATAACGCAAAGATCAGCCATTACCCCCCTCGCCATATTTATTACATTCATTTTGTATTTCAGGTTAGTAGGACTAGTGAGAATGGCGCTGCACTACAAATAGCAGAAACAGAAACGACCTGCAGAAAAGCATTACACGAGGCACAGATGGAAAACGAGAAACAAAAATTTAAAAATTTAGTTCTAAAAGAACAAGTACTAAAAGCGAAATTACAGTATTATAAAAATAAATTAAACTAATATTTTTATACAAGCTTTTTATTCATGATCTACTCGCTAAAATGTCTCCTTATAAAAGTTTTTAAAATAGCATTAGCATTTGCATTTCCCCTTGCAACGTCTTGGGTTACTTCAGTTGTAAAATCATTAATATTGCAACCCTCTAACTGCATGTCTCCATGGTCAACTGCAATGTTGTGAAGTACTGCTAGAGCCACTATGGTTGTTTTTACATTTTCCAGTTTGCAGGACATGCCATGTAAAAGGCATTGAAAACGTTGTTTCCACACTCCAAAGCAGCGTTCCACAGTATTTCTTGTTGCTATATGTGCTTCGTTATATTTTTCCTCGCTTCTGTTTTGAGGCCTTAATATAGGAGTGAAGAGATATGGCTCTAATTTGTATCCGGAGTCACCTAAAAGTCTTCCTCTAAATAATCTCATCTCAAAACGCTCTTTAAGTGATGACTCGTTAAAAATTCGGGCGTCGTGCGTGCTACCTCTCCATCTGGCAACAATATCTCGGATGCGAAGATGTGCATCACAAGTTACCTGTAAACATAAAAATGATTAAATATTATGAAGGAAAGTATTATGTCCAATAGAGTTTTGTTTTACAATAGTATTATGTATAAAATACCTGGACATTCAGGGAGTAAAATCCCTTTCTATTTATATAATATTGGGCTGCATCACCTCCACATTTGCGGATTTTTATGTGAGTGCAATCAATGCAACCAATAATAGTTGGGAAATTTCGTATTTCATGAAATTCTCTCATCATGTACTGTTCTTCTGTAAATGTATTGGGCATTTTAATGAAGGATGCCGCATGTCGAGCGAGTGCACGTGCTACTCGGGCACAAATCCGACTGGTGGTTGCTTGAGACAATCCGTGGTGGTCTCCAGCATCTTCTTGAACCTTTAATGAAAAGAGATGATTTTTTAATGACGTGTAATAAAAACTTACATATTTCAAAGATGTGTTAAAAAAATACTTGCCTCTCGACGACCCCAACATCTTATGGCAGTTAAAACCTGGATTTCTGGTGAGGTACCAGAACCTCTACGATCTAACATAAGATCCTCACGAACAAGGTTAATTATAAAGGTCGCTGTGGATTTAGTAAAGCGATAACGCTTCCGAAAGTCTTCGTCATCCAAAGAAAATGGATCACTTCTTTTTCTGTAAACCTTTCTTCGCAGCGGACGGTTTTCAAGACGTACAATTCTTTCAATACTATCCAAGCTTTGTAAAGCTTGCATTGTGTATAAATAATAAACTAAATTAGTTTAACAGAAGTGCAAAATAAATTAAATAGGTACAACTGCAGCTCCTCGAAGTACGATTGCCTAGGACAGTTAACGCAACTGACATTTGTATTTCGCGGTTTCATATTAATCAGCTGTTGTTGAGTCGGCCATTTTTTCCTTATAGTACTGTTAAAGTAGGGTTTTGGCTTTCATAACTTTATAACAGGTTTATAGAACGTTTATGTGCTAAAATGCGTTTATGAATAACACTTTTTGACAATCGGACTTTAGCAAGGTTTTAGATGTTCGATAACTTTTTATGAATAAGACCGTTAGTTTATTGTTTTTACTGACTTGTTTGTTTGGATTTAGCAAGCGTCGTTTACAAGCGATGTTACAAAGCAAAAATTACGAACTTCCATGACAAAACCTTTAAACACCAATTTAACCCCCTTTAGGGATGAATTTACAAGAATCGTTCTGTAGTGCTCATCATCATCATCAGCCTATAGCAGTCCACTGATGGACATAAGCCTCTCCAATTGCCATAGTGCTCACTTTAGATAAAACTAAATTTCTTTTGCAAAATTAGACCTAGTGATTTGGAATATCGATGGCTATTACGAGAAGACCAAAGAAATAATGGATGAACCGAGTGAAAGATGATCTGGCTAGAAAGAGGGTGACTACCGAGATGACGACTAATAGAGAATATGGAAGAAAGGGACAGGTTGCCCCGACCACAAATAAATTGGAATGAGGGCAAGAGACTGATGGTGAATGATGGTTTAGGTTGTAATTAACTTTAAGGTTTTAATTAAGAAGATGTCAAAACTAGCTATTTTTGAACAGTCTAGATCAGCGGTTGGCAAAACGCGGCCCGCGGGTCGCATGCGGCCCGCGTACGTCTTACTTGCGGCCCATGAATTTGTAAAAATCAGTTACCTATTTAGGTACTTTGTAGTTTTCATTTCTGAATGATTTACGGTGGTTATTTTTCTTAACTATAAAGCCCAAACATATAAACATTATGTAAGTATTACGTGTACGAATTAAATTCCGTATGTTTTAACAATTTTTAATAGCATTTTTATTTTTTCTGTGGGATATGACCACTTAATCAATTATACGTATGTATATTGGGCTTCTAGGATTAATGTGTCTAGGATCAAGTGCGGCCCTCTTTTAGTTTATTTTGCCACCTTGTGGCCCTTGCCTGCCAAAAGGTTGCCGACCGCTGGTCTAGATAATTATATTCACTTTAAAGTGGATCACTGCGGCAGAGTGGTTCAGATTCTACCTCACGAACAAAAACTTTATGACCAAGCTCACACGCCGGTGATTAGTACCATATTTTACTGTATTATTATGGGATAGCATTGCTATGACAATGCCATGTCATGTGCATTGTGAGATGTTGAAGTGCGATCCCAACTTTTACCGTAAAATATCATGTGAACGGGGGTTGTGGCTAATAATGCTCACGCAATAAGTGACTGCACCCACGATAGAGAAGAAATTGTACTCAAACTCAAAGCATTTATTTCAATTAAACCATTAACAGGCACTTTTGAATTATCAAAGGGTCGGTCAGAAAGTTGAAGCTAGTTGCCCATTCCAAAACGTAGATCTCTATGGAGAAGACCGTACAGTAAGCGCTCAAAAGTGCATAAGCACGCTAAGAGTCGTATTGCTGTGAACACGCAGTGTAGTCCGTACATTTGCATGTGTAAACAGTCGGACGTCTGTGGTGTGAGTGCCTTACACACACCACAGAGAACGCAGTTTTGCACTACACACTGTCGTATCGTCACGGTTCGCGGGCGCCGCACTTATATTTCCATCACTTTCACATCATACGCGTGACCTTGGCCAGTGTATTGCATTGCTAAAATTCGAAAGTAAATCATATGTGCAGATAGCAGAAGACGTTAAGCGTTGGTCTTAGATTCTAGATGGCTAAGGTTCAAATCTTGTAAATCACAATGTTGTTTTTGCAAATATTAATATTTTTGTTTAAAATAATAATATGTTTTTAATATTGCTGCCTTTTTATTAATGTTGTTATTGCAATAAAGGGTTTAGAATAAAAAATGCGTGATATGATATGTGATAATAAAATAAAAAAATATTTATTTATTTATTTATTTAATACTTCAAGCACACAAATGTACAGAGGCGGACTTAATGCCAAAGGCATTTTCTACCAGTCAACCTTTGGATGATGCAGAGACAAACAGTGGTAGGTGCAATAGCGAGAATTGAGGAATAGATATTTATTTAAATATAAAGATATACATAAATATATATTTCCAATTATATATAAATATAAACAAAAACAAATACACATAAAAAACTACTAAATCAAATAAGACAAACAATGGGAAATCATTACCGCTGTGATGATACTGCCAGCTTCTTGCGAATGTGCGAATTTATTCGTTATATTTCTTTTACTTAAGTATAGTTAACAAACTGCTACAATTATTTATCATTACTTCAGCTGAATAAGATGTGAAATTGATGTCTAGAAACTTAGAAGCAATTTGTATTATTTTGACATATTTAAATTTTAAAAAGTTTTAAATTTTAAATGGACTTTTTTCACCATAAATATAAAGCTTTGATCATGGTCGAAGTAATTAAGCAATAAATAAGAATATTAGACTACTTAAAATGTAAAAAAAACTACTGACAAAATATTTGATTTTAAGGTTAAGTATAGGCAGCTTCGTTTACATTAATTATTTTAAATTTTATTTGGCTTTAGTAAATATTGGTTGGTATTGAGGTTATAGCTTAAGTATTCATTTTCTTTACGAAAAGAAGATTGAAACTAAACCTCAAATTTTAATCCTAAAATAATAATATTACTTAAATAATATTAATCATTGAAATACGACAAACACCATTTTGAAACGTGCTTAAAAAAATCGTTACCATAAATTCATGCAATAACGAATCTGTTGTTTATTAAGTTGGTAAGATCAATATTTTAAAGTCAAAAACGGTTTTCTAGCTGGTCTTCAGTGATGCAAGCCTTCAGAGTGCATGGCGAACGGTTCATAATGACGTGTTTTTAATAATTCAGCAAAATATCTCGTTGGTATGAAACCATTTGTTTCATATTCATTCACCATTTGACGTCGCTGCTACTCGATAATAAGCCCCTTCCTCATATCTCTTAACCCTCACAGTATTTCTCTAGAACAAAGAAAAACATTGTTTTTATTACACATAATACCTAATTATATATTATTCACTAATCGAATTAAACCTCATAATGAATTTAAAACTTTAAAGGCATCTTCTGTCTCAACAATACCTCTGTTCTATCAACAATACCCGTGATTAAGATTTATGTTTAGTAAAATATGAAATATATAAATGATAACACTCACACTTAGTCCGGTTTCATTAGATATTCACTTCACTTTTACGCAGCGCAATAATATTCTCTGATCTGATCTGACCTCTTCAATATATTTTATGCCTGCTTTTTGATAATAATAACCACAACACTGCGCTAATTACTCGTCACCAATATTATCCACGAACCAACAAAGTTCTATTAATTGAATACCTACTCGTAACAAACTGCATCTACCCCACAGAAATCGAAATAATTTACTTAGTTTTCTGTGGTCTACCTGCTAAACTTTAATATTTATGTGAACATGTGAACAAGACGAATGAAACAAAAAACGAATGATGATTATCGAACTAGTCATTGGTTGCAGACAAAGTGAGTGTGTGTGTGTAATGTGCGTGTCTACAGTATTATAACAACTTATAGAAGAAGGTCGTAAGTCAAACCGAAGCGTCAGTCTATTGCTTTGTGAGATTGCTTATGGACTTTTGGTCGATACTGTACAAGAAACTCTAAGGACACTCTTTGAAATATTGTATAGATCATTATGTTACAAGTAATTATTGTTTTTTCGACATTTTTCTTATTTGCAGTTACAACAACACACAGTTGCGTGCAGCAACCCAACAACATAATATGTCAGTCGTCGATCTTATTATTCATATATTTAAATAACATAAAATAACTAGAATAAGTTGGAATGACGGCTCACTTTAAATTTGTGAGTGAAGTGAGCTGTCATTCAACCTTATTCTTGATTTTCACAGAATAGACCGGTTAGTGGTTGCACTTAGAAGTTAAGTGATGATCTAACTCCTCATTTGAGCTTAAGTTTCCACTATTTCAGAATCATTCATAACTACCATATTTTCCATAAACGTTATCCGAATTCTATTAGTGTTTATTTTAAAATGAATTGTCACTGAAATAAAAACTTTTTATAAAAAAAAAACAACCAACTTCCAAAAAAAAACACTACAAAGTGAAAAACAACTTTAATTTCGGAAATCGGTGTCTTTGGTTTTAAATTTTCGTTTCTTGCTTTTCGTTTTCGTTTTTTGTTTTGTTTTGGAAGTCGGTTGTTTTTTTTTGGAAAAAGTTTTTATTTTTCACTTTTTAGTTGTAGTATTTACCCCACACAAATTCGAATACCACTACTTGCTATGTAAATAACAGTGAGAGTAACTTAACATATAATCTACATAATAAGTGGGAAAAAATACGTATTATTGAAGCTAACTCAAAAACTATCCAAGCAAAGTTATTAAAATTTATATGGGACCTACTCTGAAGTATTACCTACCAAATAAAAAAAAAATCATTAAAATCAATTCATAATTGGCCGAGTTATCGCGAAACAAACATACAAAAAAAATTATATATACCTATATACAGTTGAATTGAGAACCTCCTCCTTTTGGAAGTCGGTTAACAAGGAATTTCAGTGACAATTCATGTCTCTTCATTGCTCTCCTCCAACAAGGATTTTGCTTCACTTCAGGACTTCAACCCTTTTCATTCTATAACCAGGAGCGGGTCCCCTTCGCAAAAGTTTCAGGCGTGTAGATGAAGCCTATTGTTCAATCTTTTCGCAATTATTCTGCGTCCGTCGGATATTATTTAATTCCCAATTAGTTGTTTTGGATGAGTTTTGTTTGTTTTGTATTTTAAAGTGGCTTTTTCATACATAATCAATCAGCCTATAATGTTCCTACTGCTGTGCGAGGGAGCGGGCCGTAATCCCCCTCTCGAGCCCAGTGCGGGTTGGTGAATGTCACAAATACCTACGTTAGATCACGCACGTACTAGATCATAATAATGGCCAAATATAATTTATCACAATTTTGTACTTCTCCCTGCCCAATATTTATTATAGTTTTACAATTTATATCGTTTGACGCGAATATTTCTAAAAAGATGCGGTTAGGCAAACTGCCAGCCTTTTTGTTAGACCGCAGACAGTTATAGCATTATGTTAATAAGTTCTAAACTAGGAGATTAAATATTTGCATAAACATTACGTTCCTGAGGTTATAAAAATAGTAAATTTTGGTAAAAAGAATGAATAAAAATTGTAGTTCTGTTTGACCAACATTATAATAATGTGATTGATAATACATAATGTTTATAAATATACAACAACATCGCTCAATTATTTTCTACTTAACACAATACGACAAGTTATTAAACATTCACCAACAAACCAGAGGAAGTAATTACACCAAAAAAACAATCAAACAAAATACCACACGCAGAAAAACAATTTTGATATTGCGGTGTCACAAAACCGCCACAAAATAGATAGGTACAGAAGATCAGTTCCGTACAGCAAGCAAAAACGAACGCATTCATGCGCGAGTCTGTAGTCTGCTCCATATATAATAATTGTATCTGATGAAGGTGTAAACGAACCCAGTTCAGACTAAATTCTTATGTAATCAGTCACTAAACTCACTCAGTAATCCTTTTATCTGTATCATGAAGCTTTCAACTTAAATCATATCACTCCTTTCAACAATGATTGTTTAAATAACATTAATAAAATTGTTATTCAAAAATCATCGACGAAAATTAAGGTTATGAAATTAACCTCAATTTATTGTCAAATTAAAAACATCTTTAAAATCGGAATTTCAGGTTTAAGTACCTATTCAAATAATCATATCAAAATACTCAATTTGTAAATGGTACTACAAATTAGCATCAGATACATTTTCTCATGCATTTGTTTAGATTTTCGTCACATACTTTTGGAACAGACGTTACGTTTAGCAAGTGCAGTACTGCGACTTCGCGACTGGTGCTCGTTTGACAAGTAGATTGAGATCGTCACACGTGTAATGCCTGTTTTCGCTCGTTGCATGTATTCGAGCTTCTGTCAAAATCAATCTGCCCACTCTTTTCCCAACTATGGTGGGGTCGGTTTTCAGTCGGATGCAGCTGAATACTAGTATTTTATAAGGAGCGACTGCCTATCTGACCTCCACAACCTAGTTACTGGGTAACATCATACCCCTTGGTAAGACTGGTTATCAGACTTTTTGGCTTCTGACTGTCAAACATTTACGAATGACAGCCGGGACCAACGGATTTTTATTCAAACTAGGCTGAGAATCAGCACTTTTAGAACGTCAGAATTACATAAGACAGTCCCCCAAAACGCCCACCCTGCACCACTTCCTAGTGCTTTAGCTGGGAAGAAGAAGTGGTCTCATGGAGCCAACCTTCTGTTATCATTTAAATTGTGACCGCACTCTGTCCATGGTATATTAATTTAGCTCATCGTCCAAAACGTTTCCGTTAAGAAATTACTGCTAAACCAAATTAACATCGATTATTGTTTATTGTGTTACCGCTAAAATCGGTATTCCAGTGTTTGTACCGGATTTTGCATAATTTATTCTATCCATTTTGTTACAAAATGGATAGAAAGGCGTGTACAAAATAAACATTAATAGCTGTTGGGCATCGCGCCCAACGCGCCTAAAGAAGTTTTCAATTCAAAAACTAATCTTAGCGATTTAAAAAATTTTGGATAAAACTATTCATATTCTTCGTTTAGTATTTTCATTTATTTCCTAAATATTGTACGGTTGGTACGGAACCCTTCGTGTACGAGTCCGACTCGCACTTGGCAGATTTTTTTACTATTTAATTTGTTATACCTAATAGTATTTACATGATATATCTATATTTATTATGATAAATTCATCCCAACTACGGAACCCTTCATTGTGCGTGGTCCGACACACACTTGGCCGGTTATTACCGTCGAACGCCTAGAATAGATGTTATTATTTGCGCCATGAGTGTAAGTTCAAGCCATCGTATGAATTATTGTGAACTCATGTAAACTCACTCAGAAATATATTTATTATCTTGTAAAGTTAAAAATAAAATATCTGAAGGTTCCATGAAGGTTTCTTTGAGCGATTCTTCAACGTATCCAAACGAAACATTTTGTGTCACTTCAAAGCTATTTTCCACTTCGACCATATTACTGGCTCCATCCATAAGTAAAAGGACGTACTGACACAATCGCCTGCACATCAGTTGCGCTGCTCGTTATTCAAAGCCAACAAGCCGTGAAACAGTCACGGCTTGCAGTTTGATCGAACAACTAAAAGCATGCCTTATGTACATTTTTACGATATCGCACTTTGAAAGTTCACCCACGGTGCGAACCTTTTTCAAACAATTATTGTCTTTCACTAAAATGATGTTTACGTCTTGTACAATCGCGGATGCATTGTGCATACGTGCATACAGACACGCATGTTGTCAATATACGGACTCTATATTACTGTTCTAAATTCATGACTCATTTAGTATTATAATCTTCCTCGTTAGTATAACACGCATATTTAAAGTAGACTTAGTTCGTGTCCAGATAAGGAGATTTACGTGCATTGTGCTTACATACGTACAGAGACGCACGTTGCCAATAAAGATACTCTAGATTTATAATAATACGAGTATCAGTCTTTTATTGTCCCAATGCATGGCAAAGGCCTCTTTATACACAGAGAAACTGTTAATACATTCACGAGTCATTCAGTACTATGTTCTTCCACGTTAGTTTATGACACATGAGTGAATTTAGTGCATGCTCAGATAAGGAGATTCACGTGCCAAAGATACCTAATACCCAGTGACTACTTAAGTCTGATTTTGGTTATTGCATCATTATTTATTGAATACTAGCTTTTGCCCGCAGCTTCGCACGCGTAAAGGTCGGAAAATATCCCACAGGAACGTACTACCGATATTCAAAGTACTTATCATGTGTCCTAACCCAGGTCATTGCCTATCCGTATGCCATTCATCTAGATCTGTTCAGCCGTTACGGCATGAAAAGGTAACGAACAGATAGATAATAAATCTGTTTTAGGGTTCCGTACCTCAAAATGAGAAATGGAAACCCTTAAAGGATGACATTGTTGCCTGTCAAGACACTTTTTCTCAGAAACGCGTGGAGGTATCAAGTTAAAATAGATATTAAAAACTTAGGCTAAGCGCGCACTACGGATTTTGATCGTTGTGGATAATATTTCGTGTTATTCTATCTCCTCTCGGGCTCATTTCCTACGAAATGTATGGAAAGTTTTTTTGCAATTTCTGACTTTTCTCGTACTCAAACCTCAGTTGGCCCGATATAGTTTTTTGACCCTAGTAATAAGAAATGGGATCGACTGATCAAAAAAGTTTTTTGTGAAAATTGCCCATGTCCTTGCTGACTGTACAATTTTTTCAAAATCTGTGAATGCAGATCAAAATGTTTCAAAAAGTTAAGGACAGTCTCCTAAGACCGTTTTCTTGTAGCGACAACGGTTAAAGTACGCGTGGTCTACAGTTTCCGGTAAACTATAGAAGAATACGAACATAATGCAATATTGCTCATCCCCCGTAGCAAATAGCGTGATAATAATTTTTGAAAAAGTCTATTGTGACGTTTCCATTATTTGACATAGATTATTTATTCCAATTTTCAAGTTAATCAAGCCAAACAGTAAAATCCTCCCCTGTAAAAATTAAAACCCCTTTTCACTCCGTTAGGGGTAGATTTTCAAAAAACATTGATATACGTTTCTAGTCTTGAGTATAAATACTGAGTTTTACCGCGCGTTAAAATTCTTCCATACAAACTTTGACACCCCCCAATCCTCCTTTTTAGAAAAACTAAAAATGGAATACGTTATAATTTACATAGATAAGCATTCGTGCCAAGTTTCAAGTTTATTAACTGAAGGAATAAGATTTTTCATGCAAACAAAATCACCCGTTTTCACCCCCTTACAGGTCGATTTTCCAAAAACCCTTTCTTAGTGGATGCCTACGTCATATTATCTACTTGTGTGCCAAATTTCAGTCCAATCCGTTCAGTGGTTTGAGCTGTGCGTTGATAGATCAGTCAGTCAGTCAGTCAGTCTCCCTTTCCTTTTATAGTTACAGAAGACTAGCGATCGCCCGTTTCGCATCGGTGCAATGTACTAATGTGGCGACATGTCAAAACATCAATTTCTTTGTTGTATCTCAGTTAACTAATAAAGTTATTATGAACTTTCTGGAATAATTACCAATTAATAATTATTAATTATTAATGCTCTAAACACAACATAACATCACGCCTTGTTTCGCTGAAGGGTTGGGCAGAGGTGTACCTGTAGTAGGTACACCCACATTTCGCCAGTTATGTTTAAGTCCATGTAATAGGGTGCGAGCCTATTGCAATCAACCGGGCACAAATCCAAACTCCGGGCTGCTACTGAGAAATTCCAGATAGAAAAACCCAATAACACTTTGCCCGACCCGAGAATCGAACCCAGGACCTCATGCTCAGCAGTAGCGCGTGCGACCACTAGACCAACGAGGCAATGCTCTAAATGATGGTGAAAATGGCATTTAAATCAATTTTGTACTTTAAAAGATGAAAGCGGTCACATAGACAGAAAAGAGACTATTTAATACCAGGTTTGTAATATTCCCGAAGGGTTAGGCAGAGGTACACCTGTAGTACACCCACATTTCGCCAGGTATGTTTAGGTCCCGTGTAATAGGGGACGAGTCTATTGCCACCAACTGAACACAAATTCAGACTGTAATTTAGGAATTTCTGATGGAAAAACCCAAAAACACTTTTTCTCAATTTGCCAAAGGACCCCATACTCAAAAGTCACGCGTACGACCACTACACCAACAAGGCAGTCGAATAAATGTATTAACTACAAGTTAATTAAGTCAATGTTTTGTTCAGAATGCAGCTGAGTCAATCCGAGGCTTGGCGGGGGTTTGTGACGTCTTAACAGTGAGCTCGTTACCTACTAAGCAGAACTTATTGTGAACAAGAATTTTGCCAAAGATAATGTACAAAAAAATATGGTGCAAATAAAAAACAAGGTGCATACATTGTTACGGTTTAGGATAGATAAAGAGACACTATATCAGTGATAACGATAATGGAAGAGGCAAAATTATTGAGACAATTGTTGAAAGTCGATGTAGAAACACAAAACTCTCACAGAGAGGAGGTCTGTGTCCCAGCAGTGGGAACATTATAAGCTGATTATGCTATAGGTATCTAATAAAATATTCATATTCATAATATCTTTATTTGCGTTCCATAATTTTAACAAAAAGGATTTTCTGTGAATTAAAGCTAAGATATCGTACAATTGCTATAGAACACAGCAAAAGTAATAAAATGAAATAAAATTAGAGAACATATCCTAGACATTTTTAGTTATTAATTGAGAGATATTAATTTAGTAAATTATATTTATTTTTACTGAGACCGGTAGTAAGGTACAAAATAATTATTTGGATTTTGTTAATAAAACATGTTTTTATTTGTATATGAATGTATTTAAAAAGAAAAGAAAGAAAGAAAATTCGTTTATTTGCGGCAAACATGACACAAAGAAAGATTGAAAAAAAAAACAAGTAAATAACAAACTGGGGAAAAATATGCGTCACATCCACGTACTAAACAACTAACTCTGTATGTGTTAAATCTATCCTTTTATTATGTACCTACACCATAAAAATTACAGATAAAATATAATGTCGCCCATGGGCATGTAACCGCCCGTATTATTCTGAATATTCATGAATTTTTTTCGAAAATTAATTCAAATAAAAAATTGGGGGTTATCTTTAATATTTTAAGTGTAATAATTTTTTTTTTTTTTTTTGGGTAGTGTTTGCCATATCTCGGATGTTGATGGCTCGATTTGGATTCTGTTTATTGTTTCTAAAAATTACTAAGAGGTAATTTTTCGGATTAACTAACATTTCTTATTAAAATTTGTCGACTTAAAAAAAAAAAATTCATATCCTTATGAATTTTTTTTTCAAAAAAAAAAAACATCAGTAGGTATATATTTAAAAACACAAGTGTAAGTCCATAAAATAATACGGGATTCTGAAAAAAAAACAAACTTGTAAGAAAAAAATAAAGATATAAAGTTAGTTTTAGATAATTTTTCATGAATATTCAGAAAAATACGGGTGGTCACATGCCCATGGGCGGCTTTGTAGAAATTTTACATAGGGTGACACAATGAGCGATCTTATTGTTTAAAGCGATATTTTACAGACAACCTTTGGATGGATTAAAGGGAGAAGGAGAGACTATACTGTTGGTAGTCAGTGGTATACCATTTACATAATTACGTACAATAAATATATACATACATAAAGTATATACTACTACTAATCATTAATAGTACCAACCTTGAACAATGAAGAGGCTGATATTATCATATCACCACTTTAAATAGATGTTGTGATTCACAAGCGCACGTCACGTCATTGTGCACTTAAGGCGCCTCCCCGACCAAAACGCCGCGCTAGCCGTTTTTTGTTCAGTTTTTAGGAGCTATCTACTTGTTATTTAAAAAGAAACATAACTTAATAAAAATACATTAAATTTCTACATATTCTTGATTCCAAAATTGTTAAATATTTTTTTTTTTTTATGTCTTGTATGTTTCTTTAAATCTCCTTCCAACGAAACCATAAAAATATGAAATAATGATTGATAACATGCATCTCCTCGTAAAGTATACATTATTTAATTTTGCTACTAACACTAATGGATAGACAATTTAATAACGAACATTTTGTAGCAATTTTTTTTTTGAAACGGCCAAATTCTGATTTTATTCAGATTTTATCCCAAAATATGGGCATTTTTACTACTGTAACTCATACATCCCGTACCGAGACTCAGTATGCCGCAAGGCCTCGAGGGGGAAACACGTATCGTTTGTCACCGCGTCGGTCACGTGATCGAACAAATGCACACAGTCACATTATCAGATGTGTAACATCTATAGCGACGGGTCACACCGAATGTTGGCTGTTGGTGCCCCATATTTATTGCCTGTCATAAACTATCCTTTTTTTTTTGTTAGTTTATTTACTGCGAAAGGAAATGTTTGTATTTAGAACTACAGAGTTTTGCGAAAAGACGCTACTGTTGTGTAAATCAAAATCCAAGATGGCGGCTGCATTTTTTTTTATTTTTGACTTTTTTGTCATTTTCATAGTATTCGAGGGTGATAAAGCTGATAATGACGTCAAAATGTAAATCCAAGATGGCTGCTGTTCTTTTTTTAATTTTTTTGACGTGGGTGTCGTTTTCATAGTAGGTATTTAAGGGTGATAAAGCCAATAGTGAGGTCAAAATGTAAATCCAAGAAGGCGGCCGCGTAAATAAAAAAAAAATCGTCATGGGTGTCGTTTTCATAGTATTTGAGTGTGATAAAGCTGATAGTGAGGTCAAAATGTAAATCTAAGATGGCGGCTGCGAAAATGTTAAAATTCTCTTGAAAATTAAGAACATTTTCGCTGCCACAATTTTTTTTTCATGTCATAGGCAAATGGTTGTCTACCCGAACTAGTGCGCTTTCGATTCTAGACAAGGGTCGTACTTGCAAAATCGAACACCAGGGCTTCCAAGTACGTCCACCTTTAAACACCAGCGCCAAAACCCAGAGCTCGAAATACTTTCAAGTATTTTCTTTCTGAATCGAAAATAGATTCGTAAACTGATACAAATAAGGAGTACAATCGCATATCCAAAAAAGGAAACTTCTAACTTCCAAGCCTTGGTAGAAGAAAATACTTGCATAGAATATTGGTCTCTAACGTTATATAAATAAAGAGCACGATCGCGTTTACAAAAAAAAAAATACTTCCAAAAACTTTAAAGTAAAAATACTTGCATACAAAATTGATCAGTAACTTAATATAAATAAGGAGCACAATCGCGTTTACAAAAAAATACGCACCTTCCCTATCAAAATATATCCGATCGTGACAACATTTATGAATGCCGTGTTGTTCAGTGGTTTCTTATAAAAATCGAAGCCAAACTAGAAATTTTATAAACAGAACCGCTTATCATATATCAGCACAAGTATTTATTATATTTTGTGTTGAAAACCAAAAACAACAAATCGTATAATATTTCTTGCCTTTACTACGTTATTTTTGTTTTCATAATTATCACAGCGACTATTTTTGCAGCAAATACATTGATTGCTTCTTCACCACTATAAGTATGTCGCTTACTGACTGGACAAGCAATGTAAAAGTTACAAAACGATATTTTAGTTATGCGGTTGCATCGCGTAGTACGGCCGCTGTATTTTGCGACGAGATAGTGATGTGGTTGTGCAGATCTACTAACGTAGGCATACGACAATCGACAACAATGTCGATTGTCTTATGAATTTATATTACTGTTAAAGTTTATTGTTCAATTTGTCAACCGTTCGATAGCCTGGTTGGAAGATCACTGTGAAATCTTGTTTTTAGTAATTTTGACTTCCTCATTTTGTTGAAATTTTTTGACTTATTTATTTTTTGTTTTTGTTACGTATATTGTTTATTTATATCATTTTATTATAATGTTTTTCGTTTTTATTTTATTTTATTTTCAGGAACCCCCAAAATTTTTAATACAATATTAATTGGGAGAATCGATAACTTTCCAATTTAGTCAATCACTAGTGTAATAAAATAAATCGTTTCTGCAAAGCTAAACAATAGTGATTGATGTTTTAGTGTGAGTAAGTTGTGCGGTGCATGGTAAATGCACGTTATGTTTGATGGAATAAGGTTTATAATTGACTAAACTGAGTGAAGTGATTCGTAAGTTGTTCGCCAGATCGCGCTAGTAATATTTTACGAAGTATTGTAGAGGTGAGGTGCGGCAAAGAGGGAACGATTGCTCAAGGTCTTTTGGTCAGGGCCCAGCCTTAATGCGCTTTGACATAAGGTCGAAATTTACAATGCATCACGCGCGCTCTAGAAATATAACAACTAGGTACTTAATATGATAAAAACACTTCACAAACCTTGCTGGTTTAATAAATTCTGTAAATAGCAACCTAACCTAAAATAGCATCACGCCGCCCGAAGGCTTAAAAACAGAGGTGTACACTGTACACTCAGTAGGCGACTTCCATATAATTGTAGCCTTTTTCTCACTAACCGGGCACTTATCCAAACTTCGGGATGCTACTGAGGAATTCCTGATAGAAAAACCCAAAAATGCTTTTCAGAAATCACCAATCACCATGCGACTTGTGAGCGCAGTTGCGCTTGTGACAACTACTCCAACGACGCAGTGAAACAAGTGTACTAAATCAAGTTAAGTAACACCAAAAAGTACAAAAGACTTCTTGCTTTTTGTTCAGAACGCAGCTGAGTCAATCCGAGGCATGGGGGTTTGTGACGTCTTAACAGTTAGCTTTAAGTTGCCTCGTTAACTACTAAGCAGAACTTATACTTACAAGTCTTTTGTCAAAGATTATGTAGAAAATAAAGATGGTGCAAATAAAAATCATAGGTGTGATCCATTGTTACGCATTATGATCTAGACAAAGTGACGCTCTATCAGCGATAACGATTATCGATTAATCATAGCGATTTATTGCAATCGACGTCTTCTCAGTTCATCGGCCACATGTACATCAGTCTTGTCTAGGTAGGGTATCGTCGAAGCCGAATAACCGCGCCTGTGCCGCGAATGCACATGCTACACACGGCACGGATTATTGAGATGATGATTCTTGATCTTAGCCGCTTTGAAAGCTATTGACACTTGTCTGTCTAGGCCCTCTGATCGCTCATCACTTACTTACGAGTTGTTGGCTAAAGGTTTGATCTAAGACAACCGCACATTGAACTTAGACCATTTTCTTTCATTGAAAGCTGCTGTGTAATTCAACACAGCAGCTTTCAATGAAAGAAAATGGTCTGAAAGAAAATTCAGTTATAATAGTGTCCATTTTTGATGTAATTCATTACCAATCATCTTGAATTTAATTTAAATAGACGGTTTTAATGTGGGTGTAGGTAGATTTGGTTAAAATTAAACCAAACATTATTAACATACAGACGATTTTGCTATAACAACCGAACACAGAGTCGCCAAAACGCAGTACAGCACTGATAAAGTCACCGAGTACCGTTCCAGCTAAGGCTCTAACTGTGTGCTTCGATAATAATGTCGTATCTGTAACATAGTCTATGGGATTCGTTTTCAGGAGTTCACGTGCAAACGACTCGCTATGACACTGCTTCTTGTTAATTAACACCGTAACTGTACATTGCATGTTACGGTAGTACTTTTGTTTATTTCCCAGGACAATCACCGGAACCCTATTACTAAGCGTAGTTTGTCTGGAACATAGGCAAACAATTAATTTTGATATTTAACGTTTTTTGACGTTTTGATGAATAATGGATACCAGAAGATGCTATAAAGCATGCCACTTACATAACCTATTAAATAACAGTACCTGGTCGACCGAGCTCTGCTCGGGTGAAAATAGAGATGCTCATTTAATAGTTTAAGATAGATAATTCATACTATGTCCATGCTGCCATGATACTAGATACTTGCTAATTCCATGCTGCCATGTCATTATTCTAAGATAACCATCTTGTTCTAAGCTTTGGGCGACCGAGCTTGCTCGGGTAAAAATACGGAGAAAAAGAATTTTCCCAGATATGAGACCTTGCTAGATCGATTTTCGCACCCGTAAACCGTATACTGCAACATTCATCGAAATTGTTAGAGCCGTTTTCGTGAACGTGATTACAGTGGCTATTACTATATTAAGGGCTAGTACTATAGTACACCCACATTTCGCCAGTTAATAATTAATAATTCTTTTTATTCACAAAAAAACATAAAGTTTGACCATAGATAGGTATACAGAAAGGTAAGCAAACTTAAGTATTATTATACAAAAATGAGGTCGAAAGTCCAAGAAGAAATGTACCCTGCCCCCAAACTAGGAAAATCCTGTATCTTGGGCGGCAGTGTCTTCGCGTAGATACAATAAGGTCGAGCGATTATTATGACCATACAAGTTGATTTAGGTTAGAGAATTGTCAAAGATAGGATTGATAGGATAGGATGTACTAGTGAAAAGAAAGAAAAAAAACAAAATAAAATAATCAGACGTTGGTAAGTGCAGATGTGAATGTTAGTGTGATTTGGTGGTTGGTGATGAATGTAATTATGTGTGTAGTGTGTGTTTGTGTGTGTGTGTTGTGTGGTGTCGTGTAATGTAATGAGTGTTGTGTGCATATGTGACAAGTATTGAGTGTAGGTGTGTGCGTGGAGATGAGCGGGGGGTGATGCCGTTATGTTTAAGTCCCATGTAATAGAAGGCGAGCCTATTGCTATCAACTGGGTACAAATCCAGACTCCGGGCTGCTATTGAGAAATTCCACATGAAAAAACCCAAATCTATTATATTTATTATTTAATTTTCTTTACTTTATGGGGTATAAGGTAGGAGTAAATAATGCCTTGACTGCGGAACAATTCAAACATTCAATCTTCTTATCCCGAATCATCTATACAATGAACCCATTATAGAGAATCTTTCCTGTAATTTTGTAGAAACTGCTTCATCTAAGAAAATCACAAGCTGCAGTGTCTGAGCTGCATTAATTCTGTTCAACTGAGCGTGAATTTCCTACAGGAGCTTATTTTTCTTTGCTGTAGCTATTACCTCTGATCTTGGATTAACCTGGATTTGTATTTAAACTTCATGGTTGGATTTATTTGTATTTCTGGCTTATAATCACAATAAAATTGTTTAAGTTTATACGTGCTGGAAACCAAGTATTTGCTGGTGTAAATAATTTCAAGAAAACGAGACATTTTAGCCTTGTTTTTAGAATGGCAACGCAGTTTCGATGCTTCTGGTAAATTGCACACGTTCATCAGCCACAGTGATTGACATCGATGTGTTTGGCCATCAGATAGTTTGCAATCAAACAACAAGAAGAAAAAACAACAGGAATCGATATCACAGGATCCTCAAGAAAATGGTACTAACTCAAACTAAGGACATCCGTCAGTTCAGTTCAGGCCACACAAAAGTGCGCTACATTCATTATTCAGAACGGAAAGTGTCCCTGTTTCAGTGTAATTAGCCCAAATTGTCCCCGAGACGTCGGGGCGCGGCGACAAATTTGCAACGAAACGGTGCACTTAGGAGATGCAGTACACGTTAGGCTGGTTGCATACACCGCAATTTGGAAATTACCTTTATCAACACAGGTCTCGGCTAGAACATTACCCTTCGTTTCTAAAAACCAAACTCTAGTTTATTATTTTGTTTCACGACTTTTAAGGTATCATTCTGCCCTTGTCCCATGTTTCTTATCGACGTTTTCTTCATCCATTCACCCCTGTCAATCGTCACGCTATCATTCACTCCCTTCTCTTTCATATCATTTCTCACTCAATTTATCCATCTTTTCTTTGGGCATTCTCTCCCTCTCCATCCATCAACATTTATATTCATCACTCTTGTAGTCACGTGCGTTTCCTCCCTCCTCATCACATATTCCCATACCAAGCTAAAAAATTTCCTTTCAACTTTTTTTGTCACTGGCGCTACTTTCAAACTTCCCCTCAATTTTCTGATCCACATTTTGCTCATACCAATAATGATAACTTGGCCAATATTAGTTATTTATGCAACTGTTGTATAATAAGGGGTATTAAAACACGAATGTGGGTTAGTATCACATGAGTGTTTTAATACCTAATTATGCACAGTTGCATACAAGACTTTATCTACACCCATGATATGAATCCTCTATAAAAGGTTCTGAAACCATTGGGTATTTGTAATTCAAGATAAAGAATTTAAAAAATCCACGTATGAATGTCGCCTGCAGCAGCACATCACCGCACACGCGTACAGCGGATGCTGCTGTCCCCCGCTTAAATGTTGAAACGAGTTGCATAATTAAATTTAGTACAACATTATAGCACTCATTTGGATGATATTATGGTTACTATGACACTGGCTGTTTTGTTTTATTATTGGCAATAAGCTAACTGTTTTGAAACTTTTATAGAGGTTTTATACCATGGATGTAGATAAACTTATTTAAAGTCTCTGAAAGTCAACTTCTACTTAAAAACGTAAAAAAAACATGTCAAAAATAAAAATAAATATTAAAATTAATCTTAAATCTCTTTGACAAAAATGTATAAAATTAGAGGTATTTTTGCAGATTGCGATAGATTAAAATCTGAACGTTCTTAAAAATACGGGATTGCCCCTCCGATTGCTAGAGATGATCAAGTCTAGTGATTTAAAGTTGATAGTAAAACGATCAATACCTTAGTGCCATTTAATTGGCCTACATAATTAAATTTTAATTGGAACTAACGAAATTGCTATGAAAAGTTTAGTGGTCACGGCTGTCTGACGCTTGGTTCACCGTAATGAAATATCTAATTGTCAATTTGATCAGGTCAATTCAAGGTCATTTGATGTTTACCATGTACCACCAACGAATATTTCTGTAACAAGCAGTAGGAAAGCAGCCTTACATAGATATATACACATAATTACGTGCTGCGCTGTGTTTCTCTTAAGTGGCTGGGTCGTGAGTGGAATATATGCCTATATTGTGTCAAAGTGTTACGTTCGATCTCCGACACCATTTTCTTGGCAAGAGTTTGTGGCTTCTTCGGTTCATATTTATTGTGTTGTCTGAAAATGTTTTTGATATTTGATGAATGAATGCTTTATCGCCAATGTTACTGCCAAGTAAGGGGATCATTTTGATTCCTGGCTTGATTGAAATATTACTCAAAATCTAATAACTTCTACACGAGGCACATCCCCATCATCTTCCTGCCCTTGTCTTATGTTACTTGGTTATCTTCTTTTATTCTCCCCTGTCAACCGTCAAGCTGTCATTCACTCCTTTTTAGGGTTCCGTAGTAAACAAGGAACCCTTATAGTTTCGCCATGTCGGTCTGTCTGTCTGTCTGTGCGTCCACGGTCTAGCTCCGAGACTCTTAGTACTAGAAAGCTGTAATTTGGTATTGGTATACATATTAATTACGCCGACAAAGTGGTAAAACAAAATTATGTTTTTTTTTTTTAGTTTACCTCCCCTACTCTTAAAGTGGTGATGTATTTTTTTTTTCCATCCCGTGGTGTGGGGGTATCATTGAACCTATTTTTGGATTACTAAAACTATTAAAAACTATTTTTGGATTCAGGGATCCGTTTACGAAATATTAAGTTTTAAAGTGCTAATTTTTGTTAGAGTCAAGAGTCCCTCCCCCCTGCCAGCTAAATGGTTGGTTTTGAATGTGTGAAAAAAATCACAGCAGTAGTTTATATAATGAAATTATAAAGAAAACTATCACAGCCAAGTAGGCTTTAGAAGTTAACGAGTAATCATCGACCAACTTAAATTGCAGCTGCGAAAACATGTTTTTCAACTACAAAGTTAAGTTTGTTTTTAGGATATATTCATCCCTACTACGGAACTCTTCATTTTGCGTGGTCCGACACGCACTTGGCCGGTTTTTCTTTCATATCATACGTACCTCACTCAATTTATCCATCTTTTCTTTAGACTTGTTCTTTGTCTCCGTCCTTATAATATTATATATTTATATGTCGGAAATACGTTGCTGAGTTAACTAATCGGGACAGAGTCTATAACATAACGATCGGACCGGCCGGACCGGAGCTGAGCAGAGTTCATTGGTGGCGGTCAAGCAGTGAAGACGTTTAGAAACTGTCGTGCATTCCAAATAGTCGGGTCGTGTACCTACAGTGGTGCCAATTCTTTTGTACACCGAACTAAACAAATTAAACTATCACTAAAATTCCTTACTTTTGACTATGAGAATCTCATAGCTATTCTGCAAAATAAATTTTGTAAATTTCGTTGTTTTTTGCTGCAAGTGTTGATTTTGAATCCCGAGTTAGCGAAGGATTCTAGGTTAGAATCCTGAGCGCAGCGAGGGATCCAAAGACACGAGATGCAAATAACTTTGGTCTCGTGTGACACATACAACTTTTCACCTCAGCAGGAACCTAAAGGTAAAAAAATACAAGATAAACTTCGTATTTTTTTCTTCGGAATGAAGTTCCTTCTCACGTATGATTTAAAACAGAAACAAAATATTTTTGCAGCCGCCATCTTCGATTTTTTATTTTGACCTCTCTATCGACTTAGCACCCTCAAAAAAAAAAAAAACGAAAAAATGAAAACGATAGCCATGACGAAAAATTTGAAAATTTTTAAAACCACCACCTTGGATTTACATTTTAATGTCAGTATCGGTTTTAGCACCCTCGAAAACTATGAAAACGGCACCCGGGAAGAAAAATTTTAAAATTTTCGCAGTGGTCATCTTGGATTTACATTTTGACCTCATAATCGACTTTAGGACCCTCGAAAACTATGAAAACGACACCCATGACGAAAAATGTCAAAATTTTCGCAGCCGCCATCTTGGATTTGCTTTTTGACCAAATTCACACTATCTATCTCTCTCTCTCTCTTTCTTTCTCTTTAAATTAGAAGAAGACAATCGCAAGTGCCTTTTCGCGTGACGATTTCTGCCAATGCACTCCAACTGCAAGCCGCGTTAAAGAACTTCGTTCCAAAAAATATAGTAAAACATTATCTAATTATAACCTCAAATGATTTGCAATTTTACTGTTTTATGTGTATCCGAACGTTTTATTGTTTGTTTCTTTTTTGGGTCTACTACCTATGGAATTTAGAATCGAACTTCGATTCGTCTTGTATCTCTCGCTTTTTTCGTATCTAAGTGAAAGTAACAGAACAAAGTTAAGTTCATATCTTTTGAATTTTGTGAGTAGACCCAGTACAGCTCTTGATATAAAAAAATAGGTAATTAAAAAGTTACTTTGTCTGACGCTCGCAGCAAAATCGAATTTTGCAGCAAAACCTGCTTGTTTGAGGTGCTGAGGTGATTTTTTTTAAACATATTTTTAAAATATTATTGTTTCGGTTTCTTACTTTATCGAGCGCGGTTGTGTTGTTTTTTCTGAAAAACATTACTTTTTAATTAAGTGTAGATACTGTGCTGACTGCGTATTCGCTGACACACGAAGTGTTTGTGTCTAAGTACGTTCTTTGCGTTTTCAGTGCGTTTGTGATAATTGTGTTTTGGTTGCGAAGATGCCGTTTCATGATTATTCTGCGCATGAGTATGTTAACGTGGTGTACTGCTACGGTATGTGTTAATCTCGTACAAGCTGACATCCGGGATGTCTTTGGTATAGTGTCGGGTCAATCTAGCTCTTGGGTCATTTGCCAGATTCGTAACAGAGTTACTGGTTGACGTGTATAACTGTCCATAGAAACTCTCGATCTCTCTCAATAGTTTGAGTTTGGCTGTATAACAGTTCGATGATGGCAGAATCGTATGATTCTGCCATCGTCGGTCTTCAGTTTCGCAATCTGGTGGCTTACAAAACAGGTAAGGTAACTGATAATAAATAAAACTTAAATTTTGATGTTCTTTTACTATTACTTGTATTTAGTGTTTTACCGTTTTACCTGAATAAAGTTTTATTATTATTCTTTGACATTTCTCGGGACCCAGGGGTCCCGGACCTTTGGAAGGCGTACGAGGGGCCGAAGCCAACTCGCAGAGGCCCCTTAGACGTTTTTAATGAAATGAGGTACCAACCGACGATTATCCCTGTTTGTACTATGCAAGTGCAGCCAAGGACAACCCCCGGTTGGTGTAGGACTATTGTAAGTTGAGGAAACAAAGATTTCGGACTATGGGTTTGGGTTGCTAAAGTGGACTGGTCACCTGGAACTATGGAAAGACTATAGCCCCTGCCTGATCTATGTTTTATATGCACACGGATAAAATGGCAGGGGGTGACTTGCACACTCAATAATGGGCCCCCGAAATGGTCGCTAGCACATAGTGTCGTAGCGACAAGGAAGCAACACGTCCTGAGGTGCTTATGAGGAGTGGAGAGGTATTCCACGGCTATCAGGACAATCCCGGAAGTACGGTCAAGATCCCTACCAGCATCTTACTGGAATACTTCCTTCCTCCGAGCACGTTTGCTCTAGCGAATCTCCACTCAAGCCGGCCTATAAAGGCAAGAATGAGGTGGGAGCTCTGTTCCTCGTCAGTGTTCACTCCAGCCGGCCAATAAAGGTAAGCCAGAGGTGAGGAACAAGACTTCTCCCGGAGATAGGGTCCATGGGGTCGCTACTGCCCAACAGCTCGCCACATGCTGCCCTGCGGGTTTTTGTATCTCTCTTGGTCGGGCTCCTCATCCTAGACCCGTGCGGCAAAGTAAACTCTACCAGCACAGGCCTAGAGTTCGGAGCGCGCAAGCCCCACCACGACGTCAACGTAGAGATACGGCGGTGGGGTTATTATTATTATTATTATATTTTAGTATAAGTTTGGGTGGCTATAGTGGATCGGTTATCTAGAAACTATGAAAGACCTGCTATGTCACCTGTCTGATCAATGTTATGATATAGGTACACGGATAAAATGGCAGGAAGGTTTTTTTTTTTTTTTGGGTGGGAAATTATCAAATAACTTCTCCCGCTCTGGGTGGAGCGGGAGGGCGTGTCAGACTTTTACTGACTAAAACCCACCCGTGTTCCTTCGGTTGCCCTGTTGCCGGGGGCGACGATTTCCCTATCGGTTTTCTTCGAACCCCCGGCAGGCATTGGCCCTAGCGGACCCCGTCAATTCTGCTGACATCTCTTTGAGGCGCGCTTGGAACACAACGCGCCGTCGACCCGGGCTTGTTCCTTATCGGACGGCGAGCTACCCATTGCTCATCGTCCGCAAGCCCGCGCCTACGGTGGCCGGAAATCGGCTCGCGATTCCCGCCCCGGGCGTCTCTTAGGGCGGCGGTTAGGGGCGTGAGGGCGCGAAATTTGCCTCTCCCTCACGCGTTCCGCCTCCTCGCGTTCCTTCACGAGCATTACCGCTTCGCAGAAGGAGGTGACGGCCTGCCATTTCCTCTCGCTCCGCACTATGGCCTGAACCAGGGCCGGACGCGAGAGAATACCGCCGCCGATCGCCTCTACGAGGACACGGCGTTGCTCCACCCAAGCCGGGCAGACCTCCACCGTATGCTCCACCGTATCTTCAGGCCGATCCACACAATGGTGACACCCGGGTGTTTCCTCCCGCCTTATCCTGAACAGGAACCTCCCGAAGCAGCCGTGTCCGGTGAGGACCTGCGTCAGGCGGAAGGTGAGGACGCCGTGGCGCCTCTCAAGCCACTCCTCAAAGAGGGGTCTTATCACCGCAATTGTGGCGTGCCCAATGGCAGGGGGTGACTTGCACACTAAATAATGGGCCCCCGAAAACTGTCGCTAGCACATAGTGACGTAGCGACATGGGGGCAACATATCTTGAGGTGCTTGAGGAGTGGAGAGGTATTCCACAGCTTTCAGAACAATCCCAGAGCCCGGAAGATGGTCAAGATCCCTACGAGCACTTACTGAAATACTTTCTTCCTTCAGCCGGCCAATAAAAGCAAGCCAGAGGTGAGGAACAAGACTTCTCCTGGGAGATAGGGTCTGTGGGGTCACTACTGCCCAACAGCTCGCCACATGCTACCCTGCGGATTTTTGTATCTCTATTGGTCGGGCTCTTCATCCCAGACCTGTTCCTGACCTGTATGGAATTGCACTTGTACAAATTAAAAATAATCTTATTTTTAAATACTTGTATCTAAATACCGAGGATATTTATAAAAGTATTCGAAACAGAGCTTTATAGGCTGTAGTTCAAGTAAATAAAAGGACCAAAATTAGTATCATTCGCTCCAACCAATTCTGAGTGGTGAATGGAAATATGAATAAATCTGCAAAAATACTATCGTAAATATCCGAATGCACCATAAATGGTAGTTTTACAGTAAAAACATATTTCACAACATATTTCTATTCAAATTATTGTAATCAGATTATTAAATTAAATAGATAAAATAGGGACATTAATAAAATTAAAATAAAATATGTTTTATATCAGGAACGACTGCGGCGATTATACAACACATGCGGGAGCGCGCGTCGGAGACACGCACACACTGTCAACTTATATACACATGGATAAGGCGGCCGTACGCGTAGCGCTCGCAGAGCGACAGCGATAGTTTCTTCAAATACCTAATTTTCAAAAGTCTCTCTGCTCATATTTTCTCTTAAATTACATTAGTTCCACTATTGGTCAAGAGATGGCGCTGACCTAAAACTGTAATATTCTACAAGGCAGTGTGCAGTGTTAAAATTCTCTGACGAATAAAGGCCTCTCCGATGAAAATTTAAAATGGCACAGAACCCCTTGGTGCGCGAGTTGGTTTTTAACTATAACTTAACTTTAAAAACTCCCATGATTTCTATACCGATGCATGCACTTATAAGGACAATGTTTCGCGTACTTTTTGTACTACCGTAAACAGCGAATTTTCCACTCCAATAATAATTGTCGTTTCCCAGCAATACTTTATTTTTATTTTTTATTTGTCGTTTTACACGATATACATTTACACATTTTTGAGCTTTTCTCGATTCGACCATAACCCTTTTGT
This sequence comes from Agrochola litura, assembly GCA_949152395.1. NCBI lineage: Eukaryota > Metazoa > Arthropoda > Insecta > Lepidoptera > Noctuidae > Agrochola > Agrochola litura. The sequence continues at coordinate 2,165,611 of OX424493.1, forward strand.
CGTGGGGATAAAAATCGATAATTGTATGGTCACCTTGTCCTGTTTTACTTCTCACGGATATTAATCTTTATAAAATATGAGTTTCAAAAATCGGTAGTTAAGTCTAGTGGTATCAGTGGCAATAAATATGTTCACTGCTGGTTCATTGGATAAATCTAAGTATAAACTTGAGTATATTTTAAGACAGCAGTAATACGCCTGCAAATAAATTCCTGAGCAGCTTATCCCGGAAAGAAAACAAATTATAATAGAATTTAATCATTTAATCCTCAAATAATTCTTATGTTGGTTTCCAAGAAGTAGTAATTGATACGCTAAATAGGTACTTTTATCGCTTCTTCTACATTGAGTACCTACTCAATGTCGTCAATTGACAGTCGTCTACTTAATGTCGACACGTGGCTAGGACACATCACACTTATGTGATGGGTACACACGGCTACACATCAAGCTATACAATTCTAGTTTATGCTGATTTCGCATCGTACAGGTTTTTCGTACAATGCGCGGTCAGCTTATACTGGAAATGTATAGCTTGATGTGTAGCCGTGTATACTAGCCACGTGTGTGATTGGTCACCGTCCTAACCTAACCTTTTTGTTCGGGTAGCCTTAGTTTAGATTCTGCGAGATTATAAAACGATCAGAAACTTAAAATAGTGCATTGAGTAAATCATGCGATTATTTTGAGGATATTTTTTTAAGATGATCTATTTAAAATAATATCACCATAAATATATAACATGATATAAATAATAACATCATATAACGCTTAATTAAGCGTACTGCAAGGGTTGGATCGGGGTGGCCCTGGAAAAGAATACTTGGAAGGATTTGGGTGAGGCCTTTGCTCAGCAGTGGGACAGTGTATAAAATATATATAATTATTATACAACATGTCTCGGAATTAATTTACACCACCAAATATTAGAATATTATGACATAATCATAATACATACTGATTTTTTGCTATCATGTATAAAGCATTGTTTATTAATTAAATTAGTTATACATAATGTGGGTGAAAATTGTAGTCACATTACAAATCTATGCACGCACACAGTCGCACACGTATAAGGGTCTAGCGTAATAGGTACTTTGTCCATTTTGGTTTGTTTTGACTGTACAGCGGAATTGTAACTGTAATTTGCGTAGCTTTATTATTTTTAGAATAGAAAAATTACTTAAATTAACAATGACAGAAATCGATTCTGTAAACGATTCTAAACAAACTACTTTCATAATGTGCATTAAGCCCAGGCGCGCACTAGCGGCCAGGTCGCAGCGGCCATGCAGCGAGATACATACATTAATATGAAATCGCCATGGAGCACGCGCACCTGGCCGCATGCGGTCAGCGGCCTCACCGACTGTCTCGCTGGCCGCTGCGACCTGGCCGCTAGTGCGCGCCTGGGCTAATTTAGTTACATATTATCAAAATATATAATTATGATGATGAACGATTATCACCCACTCTTACAAATCAATTCCATGTGCAGACACAACACAACTAGTACCTACCTATTTCGTACATCCAATTCACCCCTTCCTAAAAGACAGATCGCTACACAGAAACGTATCAGTCTGTCCCCACATTAGTGAACAGACAAAAAGGATCGTGAATTCGATCTCCATTGAAACCCGTCTAGCAAAAACGTCTTTGGTACAAAAGAGCTCATTCCACATGCGAACGTCAAGGAAGCTCTTACAGTTTTTCAAAGGAATAAAGTGCTAGCTCTTTGTGGGGTAGCCCTCGGTAAACTTGATTTATGGTGCAACCGTCTTCTTAGATTTGTCAGTGCAGGAGACGGGTATGTGAGGACGCAAGTGTTGCTGCTAGTTTTTCTGATTCTAGGATATTTTCCAAGATATTTCCAATTGGGTATGGAAAAAATATGTTAAGGTTTCATAAAGCGAAGATTGTAGTTTTCCATTTGTTTTGTCGGCCGCTCTGGTTTAATTTTGAAATGTAGTTCACTTATCACTTTTCTCCACAAAGTAGGATTATGTTTTCGATTGTAATATGTACGTTTGTGTGTGTGTGTATGTAAATAAATAGGCTGTCTTTAAAATATCACCTTTAGCGATAAGACCGCCAATTGTGTCACCCCTTGTAAAATGTCTATATTTATGTCTGTAATTTTTATGGTGTCCTTATTAAAGGGTATTCCATCTTCTATATATCTCTCTATCTATGTTCTCTCACAGCGTCTCAACGGATAAACATATTTTAATTATTGAGGTTCCATTAGTTTGTCTCAGCCATGTGAAAATTTATTATTTATTTATTATTTATTTATTTAACAATTTATGTACACACATATAAACAGATAAGAAGAAAGGAACAGAAAAATACGTACAAAGGTGATGCTTATTTCTATAGAAATCTCTTCCAGCATACCTGCGATAGAAAAGTAGTTAAAGAGATGTAGACAACGTGTGTAAGAGTAGAAGAGAAAACAGAATACATAAAATAAAAAACTTAACTATACACTAATTTAAAGGAAGGGCTTGTGGCTAAGTAATAACAGCTGCACTGGTTGATTGATCAGGTTAAGCTACGCTAGCCGCAGTTGGTCCATGGATGGGTGACCATCTTTACATACCAATGCTTAACGTGCTTTCCGAGGCAAGGAGTGGTCCGTGCCTCGGAAATTTGAATGTGCGTTTGTATTTAAAAAAAAAAGTATTTTCATCGATATTGTCGTCATGATTGGAGACCGATATTGAAAATTATTTTTCATTGTTTTGGTAGAAGAAGCTTACGTGGTTTTTGGTGTTTCCAATCAATTTGATTAAGTTCGCATGGGTAGTTTTTGAGTTAGCTTCGATATAATTAATGTATTTAATCCATGTTATAATACTTCTTGTCACTGTTTATAAAGCAAGTACCAGTTGGTATATGAATTAGTGTGGAGTACCATAACTAAAAAGTGAAAAATAAAGTAAAAAATCTTGTTGTCAAAAACGGTTTTCCAAGAATGTATACCAAATTCTGCTCAAAAAACATAATTCAAAATGAAAGTTTTTTTTTTCCTGGAAGTGAGAATGTTTATAAAACGGTAAACAAAGCTCGTTTCGACTGTACAGGTGGAAATGAGGCTTGTTCTTTTATTTAGACGGGACAAAATTGAGAAAGTTTTTATTTAGAGCTCTGCAGTGCAGATGAGTGATTTCAAGGAAATGTAATAGACCTTAATTTTTTTTAAATAAAATTATTAAGTTTAAAAAACTAAGTTTAGGTGAGAAACTTGATGTTTGCTTATTATATCTTGATTTAGTTCTGTTTTCTGTCAATTATGTGAGTTGAATAGGTTTTTCTCATGTTTGAGAAAAACTCGACAGCTTGGAAATTCGACAGTTGTTTTGACAATCTTCTTCGAGATAAATGTAAAATGCTGTACTTGTCAAAAATACGCCAGCAGGCGGCCGGCAATGTTAGAAAATCCATATCTGTCGTGTTTAGCAGCCGAATAAATTACTATGAAAACTCATATCCGTCATGTAATTTAAAAATAGAACGAACATTTTTACTTCGTTATATGGGGTTACCATGTGTCGAAGTAAAAAAGTTGGTTCAAAGAGGTAACTTTTGAAAGATTTTATTTAAATTTCAATTTTGCTTGCAAATAGAGCTGTTTAAGTAAAGAAGAAACAAATGAACATATTGGCTAGTGAATAGTAGATTTTTATACGAGGGGCTAAGTTTTAGCGCCGTGTGTACACTCTTACTTTTTACTACGATTGCGAGAAAATAAAATAATCCAATACAATATTAAATAGTTTATTTAATTTAAATGTACTTACAATTTGTACAATTCTGGATATTTAACGAGATGTTTTTTTTTCCGGCAACTTAATTTCAATCCTCTGTGAAGATGTTCTCACTAGATGATGACATTTTCACTGTTGTAAATTATATTACGGTCACCAATTCAATTCGAAATTAGAGAAAAATTCTAAAGATTTCGCGTAAATGTCTTTTTCATTTCTTCTGTAGCCGCAACGCAATGCACGCATTCTACCGAAGAGATAGCCGCATTTAGTTCCATTTTCAAAAATAAAATGTTCTTTTTTTTTGTGAACCAGTAAGTCGAGTCCATAATCATGATTATTCTACATAAGTACAAAGACTTTTTCGTTTTTAAAGGCTCGTTGGAAAAGGCAAAAATTAAAAAAAAAATACCTTTACCCTAGACCAAGAAATGGAATTTTTTCCCCGCTCTGGTAATCTACAATGATGGCCTTTTTGAGCAAGAGGAATGAAAAAATTGTTGTTGTTCGTCATTGATTCTGGAATTTATAATTAATTTACTTAGTTTGAATTTCTGCGTATTATTTGAGAAAAGTACTAAACAAGCCTTGGCCGCAACAGGCATTGATGGACACACATGAAAACGTTGGCCGAGGCGAAGCCGAGGCACACATTTTCACCAATAATAAATTTGCGCTATAAGATCGAATCAGCCTTTGCACTAAAATAAAAAATCAATAAAACAATAATTTTCACGCAGCGATATTGACGGCCCAGCAGCTTCAATGTTATCGCGTAAGCAATACCAGCACACTTACCATGACCACAACAGAAACGGGTTTTATCGACGGAAGAATAGAAAAAATTAATAAACATTCACAAACTGTCATTTTGTCTATTTTCCGTCGACAAAACCCGTGGAGAACCCGTTTCTATGGTTATTATGCTATCCTTTATGATGCAATAAAAATAATTATGTCTATCTCACAGACAGTGAGGCGGGGTCGCGGCAGACCACGTAGATCTCCTACGTGGTCTGCCGCGACCCCGCCTCACTGCGGGACGAGCTGGATAAGTTCCGTCAAACCTGGAAAGAGGACGCGCGGGCTCGCGAAAAAATGTCTATCTATTTAGCGTGTACAGTCCCACTGCTAAGCAAAGGCCGAAAATGAACCAACAATGAAAAAATTGTGCAATAAAATTTAAACTTGCTACGTTTCACTCTAACGGGTCACAAACATTGCGTAATAATATTGTAGGTGGCCGGCCAAAGGATTATTTCTGAGCCTTGACAAGCATTCGTGGAGTATTCTAATTAATTAAATAATTATTTATACTTTCGTGCTGCTTGCTTGCAGGTGCTCATGGCTAAACTCACATATCAAGACCCCTCCGTACCTCGGAAAGCACGTTAAACCGTTGGTCCCGGCTGTCATTTGTAGATCTTTGACAGTCGTTACGGGTAGTCACAAGCCTGAAAGTCTGACAACCAGTCTTACTAAGGGATATCGTACTACCCAGTAACTGGGTTGTGGAGGTCAGATGCCTATCTGACCTGACCTGATACCTGTATTTTACATGAAGTGACTGCCTAGTCACTTCATGTAAAATACAGGTATTCAGCTTCATCCGGTTAGACTGGAAGCCGACCCCAACATAGTTGAGAAAAGGCTATGTAGATGATGAGTTTCGTGTTCTTTTACTTTTTTTTTCCAGTTTATTTTCCAGTTACATAGTAAGGGAACACAGCAGATTTTGATGCTGAGCATTCAATTTAAAACAATGTATATGACTCAAAATGGCTACAGGACGAATTTGAAATCCTCTTTAACCCTTTAGAAATGAATAGTACAAATCGAAATCAGATGAAACATTTGAAATTTCCCCTTTAATCTACTTTAATCGAATATTAATAGTCACCTAAAAATATTAAAATTCCGCTCCTGTCTTTCGGAAATTATTATTGGAAGTTTATGTAGGTAACTAATGTCTTCTCAGAAGATGGACTGATGACCTTGTGAAGCCGTGGGAATTCGGTGGATGCGGCTTGGCCTATGCCCAGCAGTGGACGCCCTTCAGCTGCATGATGAACAGTATGGCTTACGTGACAATCATGTCACGTAAGCCATACTGTTGCATTTAATAATTACTTATGTACCTAATGATGATTCATTAGAACATAAGTAATTATTAAATGCACCTGCATAGGTAAGTATGTCCTCAATGTGAAGTGTGATAACTTTGTCGGACTGTGATAAAGAAATATCTAGATTATTAAAATGCATTGCAAGTAGATGGTATTGATATCTTATCTAGATTGATGCAAATTATTACGGTCAATTGGTTTACTTGAAATCAGCACATTATCTTGAATAACCTTCAGTATGGTAAGTGGTAATTAGCAGCTCTATGATTTTGTTGAACAACATGTCTAACTAACAACACGCATGTATTTACAAAAGATATAAGCAGAGTGAAGAGCGAGCTTATCGCCATTAACTTGGCTGAAACTCAGACTCCAGACTGTTACCTACTGACAAATCCTAAGTCAAAATAATAGTTTTTTTTTTTTTTTTTGTGGGAAATGATCATATATCTTCTCCCGCTCTGGGCGGAGCGGGAGGGCGTTTCAGACTCTTACTGACTAAAACCCACCCGTATTCCTTCAGTTGCCTGTATGTTGCCAGGGGCCACGGTATCCCTTTCGTACTTTCCTGCGACCCCGGCAGGCATCAGCCCTAGCGGACCCCGTCAGTTAGGCCAATCAATCGCGTTGTGTTCCACGTTCGCTTCAAAGAGATGTCAATCTCTTTGAAGCGAACGTGGAACACAACGCGCCGTCAGCCCAGGCTTGGTCCTTATCGGACGGTGAGCTACCCATTGCTCATCGTCCGCAAGCTCGCGCCCACGGTGGCTGGGAATCGGCTTGGAATTCTCGACTCCCAGGGCGTCTCCGGTGGCAGCTAGGCGCGTGAGGACGCAAAATTTGCTACTCCCTCACGCGTTCTGGCTAAAAATTCCAGTGCTGGAAATTGAATGTATTCAATAGTCCCGCTTAACCAACGAGGCAGCCCTCTTCTTTAACTATCTCAAAAATATTCAAACAGTTTCCAATCCACAGCACTTTTCATCACAACACTAAATTCTCCTCAACAAAGTTGATTTTAAATCAAATTCAATTTCCGATCGAACAAGAAATCACCACACGATCTCTCACTGTGAAATCAACTGTTCAGCAAATCAGTAAAAAAATACACAATTTCATCTCACATAATTTTTTTTCGTATTATAGTTCCTTGTACGACCCCTAAGCGAATTTCGGAGGGTTATAAATTCGCCGTTGCTCGGAAACGGGTCGGTGATGAGATAGCTCGGTGAAATTAAAATGTAACAAAATAAATCATGGCGCAGTGAGCGCCCTTGCCCTCGGGCTCGTGTGAGATACAACATAAATTCGTAGCGAGACAGTTTGCAACTAACTTAAATTGCTCGGAGATATTTTAGGAGCGCTGCTGTATGGTTTTTATATGGCAGAAATAGTATATTTAGGGTTCCGTACCTCAAGAGGAAAAACGGAACCCTTATAGGATCACTTGTGTGTCTGTCTGTCTGTCTGTCACAGCCAATTTGCTCCAAATCTAATAAACCGATTAAGTTAAAATTTGGTACACATGTATTTCTGTAGTGAGCGGTGGTGGCCCAGTGGTAACGGCCGCGACTTCGAGTTGTAGGTCGTAGGTTCGAACCCAGACAAGTGCTTTACTTTGTGTAAATTATTTCATCACCACTGCTCTCAAAACGGTGAAGGGAAACATCGTGAGGAAACCGGCATGTCCTAGAACCGAAAATTTGAAGACATGTGACATCTACCAACCCGCACTGGGCCCGCGTGGTGGATTACGGCCCACTCCCTCTCACAGAAAGGAGGCATGTGTCCCAGCAGTGGGAACATTATAGGCTGATGATGATGATGATGATGTATTTCTGTGACCCAAACACGAACGTGTAACATAAATAAATTAATTTTGAATATGGGGTCACTTTTGGGAGCAAACAAGAAAATTTAAAAAAAAGTTTTGCTAACTGTACCGTGTGACATCAAATGAAAAAACTTGTTGCGAGAATCTTAAACATGTTTTTAATGTAATTTTAAAATAAATACTTTTGAAGATATTTAAGAAATTCGATGAAAATTTACCATTCTCCCCTTATCTCCGAAACTACTGGACCTAAAATTTCGAAAAAACTACATAGTATGGCTTTTTACTCATAGATTACAAGAAAATCTATAAGAAGTCTATGGTCTTAAAATAACATGGCAAATCCCTCAAAATTGTGCGTACGGGAGAACATGTATTTCAGTTACAATGTTAAGTTTGTATTTGGGATAAATTCATCCCAACTACGGAACCTTTCATTGTGCGTAGTCCGACACGCATTTAGCCGGTTTTTTTTTCTAACGTTTTCTGTACTTTTCAAAGGTTGGCCCTTCAAATGTTCATTCATAATATATACAATTATACAGCATGTAACAAAAACCCTGTCCGATCCAAAAAGGGGTGCATAGGTACCGCAATAACATTACCAAAAAGTATTTTTTTGTGAAAATAAAAGTTATTGCCATTTAAAATTCACGTTTTTAGTACCAAAATAACCTAATTTCATTATAAATTAGCAAATTTTCTACAGAGGTCATAAGTTATGACTTTTAGACACCCGATAAAAGACGGCTGCTCGTGTCCCATGTAACAAACCGGTAAAATTCTCCATTTAAAAAAAACGGACCATTTTTTTCTTTTTTCCATATAATTCCCACATAAATGAACTCTCAGTATGATTCTTAACAACACCCTCACGAATCAGACGGTATTTTGAAACGAAGTTCTTTAACGTGGTTTGTAAACTTTCAGAAATCGTCACGATAAAGTGTTAATACTTGCGACTGTCTTTTTCTAATTCAAAGAGAAAGAAAGAGAGAGAGAGCGAACGCCGGCAGAAAAAACAAAAGAAAAGAGTAAAGTGAATACAGTGTCGACGGGATAAAATTGTACACATATCGCGATTATTTATTGCGATTTATAATTGCCCGAGTACACTGCAGAGAGAGAAAGTGTGAATTTGGTCAAAATGTAAATCCGTGATAGAGGGCGCGAATTTTTTTAAATATTTTCGTCATGGGTGTCATTTTCATAGTTTTGGAGGGCGCTAAAGCCGATATTAGGTCAATATGTAAATCCAAGATGGTGGCTGCAAAAATGTTGTTTTTGTTTTAAATCATACGTGAGAAAGGACTTCGTTCCTAACGCCCCCAACCGCACATTTTTTTGTTTCACGCTGTATGGACACGACACATTCTGGTAACCAAACTAAACGCTATACTGACCGATGATCTTGCCATTTTAGCAAAATCCCACATCTTATGAAAATAGAATCAAGAACAAATTGTAAAAGGCTACCATAATTATCAATTCTACCATCAAATCCAGACGGATAAAGATTCGTGTCTCGATCTCGGTAAGATAAGACAATCTTACCGAAATCTGCATCTTGTGAGGGGTAATACGACCTCAAATCAACAACAATGGCCGGAATGGTTACAGAGAAACCATTTAGAGACGTAGTCTCGTGTGGCCCTTATTATACCGGTACAAATACCGCAGTCCTGCTTGGCGGTAGGCATAAGTAATCACCTGATTTCCTAAGGCTGTAACTTTATTTGTAAATAAGAAAAAATATTGTTAAGTATATTCATATACGGACTTATAATTTTGTTCTATTTAAGTCAAAAAATTATATACCTATGTTAAGTGCTCGCCGCCATAATTGACGCAAATTTGGAAACGTTTTAGAGCATTTTGCGTTACTTTATTCAGTATTTCTGGCGATAGATTGGCCACTTCTACTGCGTTGTTTTTTTCTTGCAGAGTATAGCGCACCATGATTTTACGATGTGTATTTTGGAATTTCAAAGTCGCAATGACAACACATTCCATTTTCAAAAAATAGAGCATCTTCCAAAGAGGTGATAACTTATGCGCCAACTATTACATTCCCCGATGAGCTCCTTCACAAAGAGCACTACAACAATCTACCAGATAAGTTAACTGAAACTTGTCAGGAGGTGGTGAACAGGCCATAATTCTGTCTAAACCCTAAGGAATATGCCTTAAATTGTAAAACATATAAGTACCTAAATAAGTTCTGTGAAAGCAGCACCTGTTAATTTTAACAACTTTAATTAAACTTAACGTTAATTTTAAACCTTAATTACGTAAGTACATGTTATATTAAACTCGGGAAATGTGTTACATGTTTTATTAATACCTATATAACGTAAAGAAAGGGCTTTGTTGCATAGTAAGTCAGGGAAGTTAATTGTTTAGCTAATTGACTATCAACTTAAATTGTCCGAATATTTAAATCAATCAAAATATGGTAATTCTTTGACAGTATTGTATGAAATGGCAACGATTCACGTCAATTTGCCGTGTTATTGGCATTTCAATTAGCTTAACAATTAATTTCCCAGGGCTGTTAAAGAAATAATAATATAAATTTTATTTAGGTAGGTATTTAAAAGGTTTAAATTGTAGTACATGAGGGACTTGCAAAGTATGCATTATTAATTACATGGTGTAGGTACAATTAATTGTTGGGTGAATCGCTGCTCTCCTAGCTAGATCACAAAATGTAACTAAATCCCCATTTACATGTACAATTTCACGGTGTATAAGTAATACACCGTGAAATTTGAATCACAGTTTTGCTAGAACAAACGTTATTCAGACCATGGTCTACTACCATTCTACAGCATCCAATAAAAAAAAAATGGTTTTTGAAAAAACACAAAAAAGACTAAGTTTAAAATGTCAAGATAATCTACTGCTTACTAAATTTCGTTTATGGAGATACATTTCCCTGTAGATAATGCTGTGTGCCGTACGTGGTGTCTTTGTTGTAGGGAGTAACGATAATCTTGACATTTTAAACTTTGTCTTTTTTGTGTTTTTTCAAAAACCAAATATGTTTTTTTTTTAATTTGGATGCTGTAGAATGGTAGTAGACCATGGTCTGAATAACGTTTGTTCTAGCAAAACTGTGATTCAAATTTCACGGTGTATAATGTTGATTATAGTACACTAGCGGACATCACGCGGTTTCACCCGCGTAGTTCCCGTTCCCGTGGGAGTACGGGGATAAAATATAGCCTATGTTACTCGCTGATAATGTAGATGTTGCTGAAATAATTTTTCAAATCAATCCAATAGTTTTTAAGTTTATTCTTTACATACAAAAATTCAAAAATACCTACAAATATTTCCTCTTTATAATATTAGATACCTATAGATTACTGTAGCGGCCTGCAACATGGGCATTGATGAACAATCGTGAAAATGTGGGCCGAGGCGAAGCCGAGGCACATTTAAGTAAGTCCATCAAAATTTAAATTTCAAACCGAAATTTTAATAAAATCTTTGATAAGTTACCTCCTTGGTTGTCATTTATGTTGAAGTAAAAAGTTCGTTCCTTTTTAAATTTTTAAATAACACGGCAGTTACGAGATTTCATAGTTATTTATTTGGCCGCTAAACATGACAGATATGAATTTTCATACAAACATTGTCACCCGGGTGCTCGCATGTATTTGAGCAGTACTGCAATTTCGAATTATCTCGAAGAAGGTTGTCAAAATAATGCTCGAATTTCCAAGCATGTTTGAGATATACTTCTTTTTTTTGGGATTTATTGCATTATTCGTTTTTTTTTTGTTTACATTGAAAGGCTCGCTTCTGGACAGTATTACCTGATCGTAAGCGATGATGGGGTCGACAATGGTTTACCCTTGCCTAGACCTATTCACACTCGCTTTGAAGACACCCAGGTTATAGCTATAAATGAAAGATGAGTATAATGTACGGCAAGTATTGCCCGTATTTGCGCTGCCAAATATTTCAACAACTGCAACTGGCAACTGTCGGTTTAATCAGGAATTCGGCCTCTTAGAAAAAGTTTTAGCAGCTCAGCTAGATAACGGCTAAGCTGTTTATCGTCACATTACAAGATAAAAATGTCCTTTATTGTCAGTAACGCGGAAACTGCAACGTGAATCGCTATATTCGTGGAAAAATGGAGCCATCTCCGCAGCTACAAACATTCGTGTTTATGGATTTCGGGACGGAATACAACAATCCAGAGTTGTTACTAAAGTGAGCCTGTTGGCTGCACCACGCATTCTGTATCTTGATCCAGACACAGCAGAGCCAACTGACAATCTGGCACTGGATTGCAGGCAAAATGGGCTTAATTTGAATATTTACAATGGTATCGATAATTTCATGAACTGGCAACAAAAACCCATGTGCCTTATTACCTTTATGGGAAACAGGTTTGATTTTCCCATACTTAAGCGAGAGTTTCAGAAATTGAATCTCAGTTTATCTGATGATGTCATACCTGCTGATATCGTTTTTTTCTATCATTTTAACTTGAAAATTCAGGCAACGATAATATTCAATTGCAAAACGAAAAGACACCTGAACGACAATCTCAAGCTAATCGTATGTGAGCACCATGTACCTACCTATCACATAATTAATTTATATGTCGTTGCTTCACTTTTAATTATTTTTACCTATTGTGGTATACTAATTTTATTCTAGGTGCATCGTCTTCACACATGATTATTTAACTGATGTACCTATACAAAATATTGTAAAACATTTTAAAAGAGTTACGGTGGAGTTTCTTGCCCATTCTTCTCCATAGGAAAACTACCTTTTGGAAGGGGCGATTAGAATCAATTCTATTTTTTTGTAAATATTGACGTTCAAAATTGCCTTCTAAGGGAACCGGAAGTACCCGATAGGTTTTGGGTCGAAAACCTATATGGTAGTTCCCGTTGACCTAGAATCACGAAATTTGGCAAAAAGCAAGGTCTTACAGCACAAATAAAGGGAAAATTCCGAAAAATTAAAAAAAATTGAAAATTAAGGTAAATTTTGGTACTTACAAGTTTTCGCGAAAATCTAAATTTGCCCATATCTTATTACCAATAAAAATGATACCAATTTTATTATGGCGGTATAATGGGTAGGTACAGAACCCTCGGTGCGCGAGTCTGACTCGCTCTTGACCGGTTCTTTTTAAATAAATATTGTTAGGTATTCTAATTCCAGTTCGACTGTCTACCATTTTCATCATCAGATCAACTCCAGCCAATCTACGGCTGGACTTATTATGTTGTTGTATCATCAGAACTATATATTTTATGTGTGAAAGTTTTAACAGAATCGGTTCACAAGTGCAAAATCAATAAATCCATAATATTCTACCTGTACGGGTGGATTTTATTTTTCAATTTTGAATGGGATCAACTGTATTCTTATTTGTAGTATAAAAATAAAATGGAAAATCTGTTATAATTTTAGTAAAACAAACCATTTTTTCTTTCCACACTCGACTTGAAGACACCAGGTTATAGCTATTAGGAATAGCTACAGACAAAAAAACTTTTTTACAAAATACAACCAACTCCCAAAAAACTACTACAAAGTGAAAATAACTTAAATTTCGGAAGTCGGTGGCAAATAACGAAAATACAAAACCAAAGACTTCCGAAATTTAAGTTATTTTTCACTTTGTAGTGGTTTTTTGGTGGTATTACTTTATTAGTCTAGCATGTAAGTACTTACATGCTAGATTAATAAAGTAATGCCAGTGTAATGGCTAGGGCTTTGCAGGGTAGGCTGCGCAGGCCATTAACGGATAAGTAGGTAGAGGTAGAAGAAGGAATTAAAACAGCTTGATAGTTTATACAAATATTAAACAGTAGTAACACGGCTTGGTCGTGGGTAAGTTTACTGACACTGAGTTCTGAACACTCGCACAGAACACTCGCACAATTAGATAGGAAGGGTACCGTCGTTGGCAGCACGTAGTAGACGTGGAGTCCTGTTCAGCACAAGCTCCGCAGTAGGCCGGACGGCCTTCGTAAGACGCTGGTAGTCAGCGTCGGTAGCACGTGGAGGTAACCTGTCAGCACAGGCTCGTGGCGGTAAGCCGCAGGTAGGCAGGCCTTCATCAGTTCACGTAAGGAAAAAACGTTATGCCGTAAAGAAAAATATTGTGAGGAAACCGGCATGTCCTAGAACCAAAAATTCAAATACATGTGACGTCTACCAACCCGCACTGGGCCCGCGTGGTGGATTACGGCCCAATCCCTCTCACTGAGAGTAGGCCTGCGTCCCAGCAGTGGGTACATTGTAGGGTGGTGCTATACGTATCCTATTAAAACCATTAAATCATCGGACAAACTGGTAGTAAATTAACGACTGTCTCAAACTTTGTGGAGTTTTTATTAAATAAAAAAATAATTTGAACAAAATACTAAAACTTATTTATTTTTCGCTTTTTAGATTCCTTTTCAAGTAAGTACTTCCCTCGACAGCCTTCCGTGTCTTGACGATGAGACGGAATCAATGACAGTCATACCCCAGCTAGGTCTAAAAGTTCTTATCGAGATGAATCAAATACTCGTAGCACAACGTTGTTGACTAGCCTAGTCTATTATAATTGTAGTATCTTCAGAACTACATTATGTGTGCCAAGTTTTAACGGAATCGGTTCACAAGTGACAATTCAGTGGGTGCAAAATCTATCAACCCCTTTTTTCTACCCTAGGGGTGGATTTAATTTTTTTTTCTCATACATGCATGGAAATATTGTCATTATTTTCGAACAAAGAACACGCGAAGTATCGAATTTACGGTCAAAGGAAATCAAATCAATTGCAGGCGCGTTTTTTGTATTTGAAACATTACAACGCTTCAACAATGTTGTACGAAATGGCGTGCTGGGGTTATTAAATACTCTTTGATTGGATCTCTTTTATCATTTTTGGCATACCAAAGTTCTCTTTGCTTAGTACAAATTGCGTTCACGTGGCTGTATAGCCTTAGATGCGTTTGCCTTTCGGCACAGATGATAAATAGAAAATTGGCGGCAAAGCTGAAAATGCGTCTTGATTTGTTCAGAGAGTGAAATGGAGATTGATTGTACTCCACCCAATTTAAGATCAAAAGCCAAGTTGGCAATGGAAAACCAGCGAAGTTAAAAGAAAAATACATGAAAGTATATGAACATTTTATGATTTGTAAAAACGAGAAAAGTGAACATTTTCTCCGAAACAGTATTTTTGGCGTATTTTAATGAGATTGCTAAAACTAAAAAGCCATATACAATAACAACGAATACAATTTATTCCATGCTGTAATGTACAGTTCATGTTAAAAACGGCATTAACTTGAAAAAATATGGATATTTAACTACTTTTATTTCCCTGCATTCTTTTGAGAAAAGCACTACCTATATATGCCTCAGCGAAAATGGCAATTGCCTGTCTCGTATTAGTGAAGTCCTCGCCTACGGCTCGGCTTTCAAACTCATACTCGACCTGCAATTGCCTATTTCCCGGCCTTTGCAATAATGTACTATAATTTTAAACCAACTTGGAGGTGTACCCTTATCCAATAAATAAAGGATTGTCATTGAGACATAAAAAAAATACACGAAAAGTATACAGGGGGTAGGGATATCGACGCTCAACCTGTTACCATGAATTCAGTACATAATTCTGAACCGCTTCTGAGCTTTGAAATTTATCGTCAGATATAAAAAAAATGCTGTTTCATTGAAAACTGCAATACCTACGCAATCAAAATGCATGGAACAATTTTTTTTTTTCAAGCCGCTGCAATGAGTTCACTTACTGCAGCGGTTTGGTCATTTTTTTGAGTGAGTATGGCGCGTTCACTTAACCAAGAATGTTCCTGATATTTTATATTTGATAGATCTCCGAATAACGAACTTATGTGTTTGTCTTCCGAGGATACGACTCTACCAAGTATTTCTGAAAGCGTCACTTGACTGTGTTACTCAGGGAAGTTAAAAGTTGGAGAAGGCACCCGGCTTCTCCAACTCTTAACAGAACACCGGAAAATTCTTAGGCATGAGAACTATACCATACCATCCAGCTGTGCTCTCATGTTAATTGTTTATAGCAGCTTTTTTTATTTGAGGCCAGAAGTAAGAACGCTTCAGTGAAGCTTTCATTTCATCAGCTCTAGTCTCTCGACTTACAACCGTTAGAGTTTACCGAAATTCTCCAGAAAAGAGTGGTGTGACGTTTCCCATTGGCATTTCATCGCGCCGAATGTCCCGTAGCGTTTTACCCACAATTTCGATGGCTTTTTTTGTTTACCATCGTGGATTCATCCCAAACGATTAGACAGTAATAAATTATAATACCTTTGCCTTATCCCAAGTTCTTGCTATTAAACATGTTGGTGATTCATTAGTGTGTAAATCGATTGGGATTTTGAACGTAGTGTGGGCCATTTTTCCCCCAGGGAGTAAAGTGGTTGCAATTGATGATGCAGCCACTGCCAGGGCAATATTACCTTGTCACCTGATCTCAGCGAGAATTGCTGGTGTCAGAAAAGTTTTCTCAGTACAGCTGAGGGCGTCCAAGAAAAATTCGTTTCTTAAGACTGTTTGAAACGTCGTGTGCCTCTTAAGAGAGATACGCGATACGCGCGATCTGGCTGCACTATTTTAACCAAAGATTTCATGTTTTTCTTATCTTTTAAATAATCATTCGTGACGTCTTTAGGCCTTCAACGCTAGAAATTATTAAATGCTATGTAGCTTCTAACAGTGTAAAAGTGAATACTTAATTCCCAAAATATTCTCGCCAGCAATCAATATGGTTCTAGATCAGGAAAAAATACAGAAGACGCTGTTTTGGAACTAACGGGTACTATTGCGAAAAAAATAAAAGAAAAACAAAAAACGATTGCAATCTTTCTTGATCTTTCTAAGGCTTCGTCTCTGTCTAACTCTCTGTGCAACTGTCGTTTCACCAAGAAAATGATTGTGCATTCAACGTGTTTTTTTTTTGTCAGGTGCGTAGTACCCGCAACCAGCGTGCGTATATGACCAGATGAATGAACGTAAACGAAGCGAAAGGAGTATGTAAGGATTTTAGCAGGTGCATGTAGTTTCTGGCTATCCCTATGGGAAGAAGGCGTGAGTTTTTACTTGTGTTTTTGTTAGGCACAATTCTACCGAGATTTCTGGTGCGATTTACGTGATAGTTTTGGTTTGTTGTTTGGTAGAAAAAGATCGCGATTATGGAGCAAAATAGCGTAGTGGACCTCAAATCTATACTTTATTTACTTTCCATAGGACAATTATTTTGAGTCTAGACAAAATCAAACTGGTTGCTAATTTAATTGTGTAATTAAATATTACAACATTTTTTTTTTTACATTCTGTGATTACTTGAACTCACACACTGACGAATTAGTATCACTTGTGATTTTTTTTGGAATATCGTATAGGTACCTACTTTTACAATGCTTGTAAATATGTGAACACCATGTATCCATTACATAATTATTTTTTCTATCATTGCTTCATTTTTATTTTTACCTATTGTGGTATAGTAATCTTATTCCAGGTGCATCGTTTTCACATATAATTATATAATTAATGTATACAAAATATTGTAAAACATTTTAAAAGAGTAACGGTGGAGTTTCTTGCCCATTCTTCTCCATACGAAAACTACCCTTTGGAAGGGGCGACTAGAATCAATTCTATTTTTTGTTTTTGACGTTCAAAAGTGCCTTTTTGTGCCTAATTGAAATAAATTATTTGACTTTGAATTTATAATAATATTATAAAGAGGTAAAATTTGTTTGTTTGTAAGTTTGTATGTAGGGAGTAATCTCCGGTACTACCAGTCGGATTTGAAAAATTCTTTTTGCATTGGATAGCCCAATTCTTGAGGAAGGTTTGTCCGCGAGCCTATGCTCGCGGACGAAGTCGCGGGCAAAAGATAATAAAGCCGGTAGCAAAGAAAAATTCTATTTCGAGGCTACAAATTAGTAACAGTTATCAGTAAAACTTAATTTTTATAATTTAAACAGATTCAACAGTAACACTAATGACCATATTGGTGCCGATTCTCTCGTCACAAATAGGTACCTCTAAACTGGAGTAAAAATCAACAAAATTTAGTTTATTCCTGTCAAACGACGATTTCCCATTCTGAAATAGAGTAAAGTGACACAATTTAACTATATTTTAGTTTGACAGCACTAAGACGGCACTGAGTTATTAGTTTAGTGAAAATGCCAATTTTGTTATTCTGAATTTGACGTTTTTCACCAAAAATTTTGATTATAGGGCGAACAAGTACCACGTGGAGTCGTGATTGTCAAATTCGATTTTAGTTGTGTCAAAATAATTTTTAAATTTAGAGAAATATTTTTGCAGAATAGATTTAAAATTATTATACCCAAAAGTAAGGAATTTTTGTGATAGTTTAGTTAGTTTAGTTTGGTGTACAATAGAATTGGCACCACTGATGAGCGTATCAGTTAAAAAAAAAACTTGAGAGGTGTCAAGGGACACCCGGATGGAACGAAGTTCCTTTCGATTAATTAGTGAAGGAATTGTAATAAAATGAGTAGGTAAGTGAGTGCATACGCCACATACTCAGCGTACAACGCAGCATCACACAATACCAAAATAGGGAATAATGCGGCGTTTTCCCGTGATTTTAATGGAGCCAAAAGAGAGGTCTTTTTCTCCTGATTTCGGGGACCCCAAACTTGATAGGTCTACGACCTCTGGCTCCAAAGTTAAGACCCGGGGGGGTGAGGTGTGCAGGGGGTGTATCGGGATCAGGGGATCGCGGGAGGATATCGAGGGGGGTTCGGGGGAGGTTATATATATAAGAGAGTTGTAAGATATACTTAATTACAGATATTGGGGGTCAAAAATGGGGTCTAAGGGGTCTAACTGAATGTAGGTTCTAGCTGATGAGGGAGTACTAGGGTGGGGGAAATTTTAAAACTTTCGTATTCCCAGCCGTTTCCGAGATATTTAAAATTTAAAAAAAACTTCGTTCCAAAAGTGTCGTTACAACTTTAGGTCTTAAAAAAGTGTCGTTACAACTTTTGGTCTTAATTTTTTCCGTCTAGTCCCCTTTCGCAACGCGCGATAAGGACCAACAAGGACAAACACAAGGACAAAGACTTCGTTGCAATATCCTTTATCATAATAAAAATAAAAATTTATCAGTCACGTGGAAAGTGCAACGTGATTCGCTTCATCCGTAGATAAAGCCAAACTATAAATACTGTGCATTTTGCTGCAGTTTTCAGTGATCAAAATGGCGTACTCGCGGTCGATAGAAACGTTCGTGTTTATGGATTTCGCGACGAAACCCGGCACTACAATCCCTACTAAAGTGTGCCTGAGGGCTGTACCTCGCGTTCTGTATATTCATCTGGACACAAAAGAACCAACTGACATACTGTTACTAGATTTTTGGCAAAATGGATTTAATTTGGATACTTACCATGAGATCAATAATTACATAAAACGACAAACAAAACCCGTATGCCTCGTTGCCCATAACGGAAACAGTTTTGATTATCCCATACTCAAGGGAGAGCTTCAGTCGTTGAAAGTCAATTTGTCTGATGATGTCCTATGTGCTGACAGCCTTTACGCTTTTTATGATATACTTATACGTTCAGATGATGATCATGTGCAATCGTTAGTATTTGAGAGGAGTGCTGTAAGAAAAATATTTTATGAAGGTACAAATTATAAAAAAGGTGTCTCATATAAACTAGGTGAAATATACAGGGTGTCCCAAAGTTATGGGACATGAAGGGAAAGTACCTTAAATATCGTAGATAACTATTTTGCTGAAAGAAGACTTTACGTTATTTTTAAAAGTTAGTAATTCTGTATTTAAAGATTTTCTAAAAATTACTTGCCTCGTCTGGGAATCGAACCGACATAAATGTAAAAAAAAAACACCCCTACTTTTATGATGCCAATAGAAAGAATGGCCAAAAACTAATAACTCTTCTTAAGTAACACAGTATTTTAAAAGAAACGAACAACGTAAAATGTTTGAGTCAAATTTCAAGAAAGTTATTGATTACCGACGACGACGTTCGAAAAGTAGCGATATTATCATTCCATAGATAGCATTGATTATTCGTAAATAAGTACCCACCGACCCGACATCAATCTGGCTGGAGGCTCTAAGTGTAAAAGCTTATGGCACCCACAGGAAAATCCGGTTAAGCAGCCAAGACCTTAGTGGTCAATAACTGCGAGATGTCAATTAAAAAAAAAAAACAATCGTCGAGCAGTTGCTCACCAGCACGCGTAGCATGACCACCGTAGAAACGATTTTGTCGACGGAAGAATAGACAAAAATGACGGTTCGTGAAGACAGGACGGCAGGAAAGTAGAAAGACTCAACTGTACTTTTTACGAAATTCACTTTTTTCATAATTCGACTCAGAATTCTTTGTTTTGTCATAGGATTTTTTTTGCTGTTTGATTTTCAATTTTTATTGATAGTCACGTCAACTACAAAAAAAATCTCAAAGTGTTGAAGTTTCGTATTTTGGAAGAAAAAAATATTACAGTATTTTATATGGAATTTTTCACTTTTTGTATGTTGTATTACCTACATGTTGAGTCTTAGGGGTTTAAGGATTTTATAAAGGGGGTCGAAATTTTCATTATTTTTGCGATTGGACACGCCATTTTTGAGATATAAGCAAAAGAAAAAAAAAGATACAGTACTGTTTTTGCACCTGAATTCGAGGTGTTGGTGTGAATTTTAGTTCACATTTTATTCCACACCTTTTTAATCCGATTAAAAATAGACAGATTTAGTTAAACAATAAAAGAAATTAAAACGTTCTCCTGTAAAATCGTGATTTTGTAGATAACCGTATATACTTTGTGACCGTCGAGTTAAAAGTTTTCTACTGTCTTTAGCATGGCGATTACAAAATCAAATTGTCTTCACTACCTTAGTGATTTTGACAGTTTGGGATAGAAAACTTTCTTCTGAAATAGTCTACATGTAAAAGGACCTAGACAAAGATTGTTAGAAACTAAAGACAAAATGACAGATTGTAGAAAGATTTCTACGGTGCGACGTCAAAAATGGAGAAACGAAACGTCACTTTGTATAGAAAGAGCTGTGTCTATTCTTTGTAGAGATAAAAAGCGTCATGCTACGCGTGCTGACATGACACCCGTCGACACCCGTCTGGTCGGAGGATCCTACCTTTTCTACGGAGCATAAAATAACTTTACACTCTGTTCCTCATACCTCTATACCTGTTCAAAAGCCTCCGGGAACAATGAAATTAAAGATAACATCAGCACACAATCAACACACAAGAAGTAATACCAAATAAACTTCTAACACAACTTACTGAAGTTATTAATATGAAAAGTTTTTATTAGTTCCTTATAATAGCCATATCCACATTTTATCTTCAATTTATAGCTAACTTTATTATGTCGGTAGGTATAATAATTCTGTGTCGCACATAAAGTTTCTATTGGGAATGTGTGTTTATATGAATCTTTGACCTGTATGGTGGAAACAACGTTCAATTTAAATGTAAAGACTATATAATGATGAGGCTAATATGAACAGGCAAAACAGCGTCAATTTGGCTTTACAAGATGTCATAAAATGGTTGGACAGTATATTTTCAGTCGCGGGTGAAGCTGCTGGCAAAAGGTAGTGCAAGAATAGAAAAATTACATGCAAAAAATTATCGTTCGTTGAATTTTTTGGAACGAAGTTCCTTGTTGTAAAAATTGACTGGTAGAAATCGTCACGTAAGGAAAAACGTTATGCCCTCTATGCGACTTTTTCTCTTCTCTTTCTACTAAGCTGGATTTAGGTACATTACGAAACCAGTTGCGCAAACTTAGTTATTCGTAACTAAGTTAACTTAGTTATTTTTGTTTTAAGTTTTCGCAACTAGTTTCGTAATATATATCCGGCATTACATAAGGGTGTGGGTATGGGTGTGCGTGCGAGTATCGAGATTCGAGCAGACGAGCATTGTGCGAAAAGGCTTGTATAACCTCAATACTGAACGTATGGAGATTTTGTTAAAACCTATTTGTTATTTGTTTTTAAGTATAAAAGTAAGGAATTAGGTTCCTGATGGGGTCCCCCGAACACACACTTTTTTTTTCGTCTTCATGTCTTTCTCTGAAAAATCCTTTGTCTTACGAAATACCGTCGACCGGAAACCTCAATGAATCAGCTAGAGGAGCTAACGATAATAATATGAAAATAAACTCCACATAAACTTCACAAAACAATGATAAGGGAACACCTTAGATATTAGCTTTAGATATCACGCTGCGTGTTGAAAATCGGCGAGTGTAAGTCATAAACTTAAAAATAAATTAATAAATACCCGCAACATGATCTGCCCGAAATATTTCTTGATAAGATAAGATAAGATAATATTTATTTGCACCTCTGGCACCTCTTGGCACCTCTACTGCTATACTAAATACTACGTGAATACCCAACAAGCTACAAGTTGCAGATTTCAACACTATCGACATTACAAAATCAAAATTTCTGCAAGAAAAGTTTGTAAAAAAATTGGAAACGGTCCCCGCATGCCTTTCACTTTGACACCAAACTTTGTTGTGGCACCTTCATCATTATATCTTCAGCTGAAAGACGTCCACTGCTGGACTTAGGCCTCCTTTAAACAGACTTCCACCAGTTCTGTGGTTTTCGCATCCAGCGGATTCCTGCGGCCATCGCCAGGTCATCGGTCCACCTCCTCCCATAAGGAGGCCTTCCAACGTTATGTCTTCAGGTACGCTGTAGCTACTCCAGAACCTTTCAGTCAATGTGCCCTGCCCACTCCCACTTTCTTCGGGCAGTGTCGGTTACCTTTATTTTCGTACGGATCTCTCCATCTCTGATTCGATTATGTAGGGAAACTCCAAGCATAGCCCTCTCCATTTGCGATTCATAGAAAGAAAAATTTGTGGAGCTATTCTCTTTAATTTCCTCTGCCCGCTCTCACCAGTAACTTGACGCTACTGTCCGTTCCAGCCCATCACATTACCGTGTATTTGACATAGCGGTCCCTCGGGAAATTTATACCTACACCCCAAACCCGAAAATTGAATTCTAAAGTAACCTGTTATCATTTCATCGTTAATTCTTGATGAGCTCCAAATAAGGTGTCATCTAGTTGTCTAGCTCTGAAAGTATTGTGAAATGGCTTTTTGAATAAATGCTTTCTTCATTCTGTCGGTGTTCATTTTCTTGTAGAAGATAGTAGGGTTGCCTTGTTTCATAAAAAATGTGAAAATGTGAATTGATGCAACCACAATAGTGGAGAAGTATGTAAAATTATAACGAATAAATCATTGTTTACTGACATTGATTTTATCATAAAACTAATCCAGTCTAGATTTTGATAAAAAAACTGAATTTTTTCAGGCACACAAAAAAAAAGAAAAATGAAATGAAAATAGTTTATTATTTTAACAAGTAATCCTTAACAACTAGTGATTGGAGCCTCCTTTAAGCAAATAAGCTTGTGTTAGGAGACTCCGCTCTTCCATAACTTGAATTAGTATCGTTTACTTGTCTTATACAAATGTAGGTACTTACTACGAAATAATAATATATAAAAAAAGAGAGAATTAAAGCTAAACATGCAGCACGCACGCAGGCATGACAAAGAACAACATAAAGTAATAATTTTGTTTTTTTCTGGTTCTTGATCAAATGCCTGATTTTTTCAAAAACCTGCGACTTATACACAAACTAACAAACAATAATAACACATAACATAACATCACACCTGTAAGCCCGAAGGGTTAGGTAGAAGTGTACCATTACACCCACATTTCGCCAGTTCTATATTTAAAGTCCCATGTAACAGGAGCGAGCCTTTTGTCATCGACCAGACACATATATATATCCAGACTCCAGGCATAATCGCAAATTAACAAATTATAATTCCCATCTAAATTTGAAATACCCGGTACCTACAAATGCAAATGTTGCTAGAACCAAACCAGATACAATCGTTAAAATGTATGTACACCGCATACAATATTGATAACATGCATTACAAATACCAGGGGATTATTTTGACATATAGCCAACGTTGGCCCCGTGAGCCTTCCTAACAAGTAACAAATATTTGTGCCAGTATTTGCCATGAAAATCGGCGATATGTTATGACAACAGATCAGTGTTGGTTAAGCTTCATGCTTCACAAATATGGCAGTCTGTACTTTGACTTTTGTTCTGAAAAACGCAGCGCTTAGCTTGTTAAAAGTAAATAAACTTTACGTTACAGTTCCTGTACGCGTTGCATGACTGACTCCTATCTCTTCTCTACGAAGACTAGGCACATCTTCTTTTGTTCATATTATCATTGCTCCGTAGAAATCTTTCTACAATCTGTCATTTTGTTTTTCGTTTCTTCCGTTTCTACGCTGTTTCTTGCTACGCTTGCAAAACTAGGTCACTAAAATACTCATTCTCATAAAGACATGAACTGTTTGCTTGTATAAGATTAAAAATATTAGAATCGTTGGTGCGCTTGTTTTTAGACATTATACATGAAGTTTATTTCTTCCTTCTTTCTTTACTCTTAACCAGAATATGAAAACCTTTACGTTTGGCAAATTGTGAGAGGACCTACAATCACATAAGAAAATCCACTTCCGCAAAATGTTTATTGTCACTAAAGTTAAAGACATAATGCGGAATATTAAAACACCAGTGGTAAATTTTACGTTATTAATATCAAATCGCACCTTTAAACTAAAACCGTTACTAAACGAAATTGTGAAATTTTATAGGGGAGCCAAAATTAGAAAATACTCACTGTTTTTTCTAAATAAAATCTGAGCTCATGGTTTTTTAAGATGTTTAATGAGTTTCTATGATAGATCTCTGTTTATATTATGACATGCCATTTAAAAAAGTTATTTTTAATATTTACAGCTTTATTTATTTTGATTTATATTATTATAGTAACACTTTACCATTAATTTTATTTGTTCATTATTGTAAAATTACTATGAAATTACAGTGCAACTAATGTTACTAAATAGAAAATTAATTGAAACTTCATAATTTAATAATATTATTATATAATTAAAATCATATTTTTTTCATTATTGCGATGCAATGATATTACTAAATAAATAAATAAAAAACTTTCGAAATTTAAAATGTTTTATTACAAACTAGAGATCCATTCAATCACTTGGAATAATTATTTATCAGTCTTGATAAATTTGTACCTTTAAATCACAGCTAGTACGTATCTTACTGTCTTAACTTTTAATTATCTTATCCTATAACATTTTACAAAACTTCGACTAAAAACAAATCAACTAGAAATAGCAATATAAAAAAAAAAACATAGTAAGAATCACAGCCTCATTTCTCTATCCACGAAAGGTACTTTGAGCTAACAAAAGTAATGTTCACTTCTATCACTTAATTAGAATAATAGGTAAGTCAAACCTATTGACATAATCATATTTTTTTATCAAAAATAAACAAAATCTCTTTAAAAAAACTTAAAAATAATGACATTCTAAAAATTGAGTTTATAAATCAATAATCATCAGTATAATAATATTAGACAACAATGCTAAAACAAGATGTTATTGTAATAAGACAATGCGTAACTTTGTGGTATGATATTACTGTCAATTAAGCTTTTTAAATCGCTGTTTTTTCTGTCACTTAATTTTAATCTTGACTGATATAAAGGCTTGAGCTGGAAATTTTGAAGATTAGTGCTAGTACGTGTTCGCGACGAACGATTATTATGGAATTTTATTTCTTTGAAATCTGTATCTAAATAGGAAGTTTTATAATAAATGCTAACGTGGTTCGAATCTTGAAGTTTTTCAAATTTAATTATCTTAATGTCACTTGTTTTAACTGTTTCTCCTTCAGTATTCTTTGAAAATTGACCACCGCATGTCTCTGTAAGATTTTTTATATCAAAGAAATCTGAATAGCACATTTCGGTAACATTGTAGGGATTGCCTTTCTTTCGTGCAGTTCTGATTATGGTCACGTATTGATCTGGTGTGTACAAAGGACCAGAACGTAAGCACTTTGTGACGGCTTTTTCTATCACAGAGTGAACAGAGTCATTTTCGTTTTGTGTATGGCCACTAATTAAATATTTGTGTGTAATGGACTTTATTTTAAGAACAGTTAAGGCATATACATACATAGAAAACATGAACTTGTTCTTTTGCTGGCCACAGCAATTATCTGAATAAAATGTGATTTGCAAATTATTATCATTTATTTCTGACGCCTTCTTTGTCAGATATTTCCAGACACACGTTGCTATTTCGTTAGCTCCTCTTAGTGCCTCGACCTCGCTCCAAACAAAACAATCACAATAGTCTTTTGCTAATTCACTTATTGTAAAATTACAAACATTGAGCTTACATTTGTAATATAAAGTAGATACATCTCCTTTCGGAAGAGGCAGTACTGCCTGTAGGTCATAACAGGCAATAATGTAGTTTTCCTGAACCATTGTTTTGTCGTTTGATTTTTCCTGGCGACATAATTCTTTTTCAAGCTGGTGTTGGTCATATCTGGTCTTTAACTCTACTGTTTTATTAACAGCATTTTTAAAGCTGATGCATAGTTCGCACTGGTCTTTTTTAGGTCTGTGAAAGCTGATGTTGTAATCTTCATTGAATACTCTCCTGTAGGTATGAATTTTAGCAGCTTCAACACCATCATTCAAGCATTTCGTTTGGTAGTCGGTATATAGATCTGTAATGCTTTTACCCCCATCAATGAATTCACGAGTCGTTTGCTGTCTTAGGTAATGTGAATCTATTCTTGGTATTGTGTCTATATGGTTTTTTATGCCTGTAATTATATCTGAACTTATTTTGTACTGTTTTCCATGTTTACCCCTTTTTTCTTCTTCAACTGTTCCCGCTTGGTTTTTTTTTGCTATGACAGTTGCAATAGGTCGATTATTAATGGCCAATGTGTTCCTAAAGAAAAATTTACAGATGCGATGCTTAAAATTGTTAATCTCGAATGAAAATGAATGTTTAGGTCCTCTATTACTATTATGAACTTTATATTGATATTTAGGTTTAATAACATCAATACACTTTGCAATATAATCTCTTTGTCTAGATAAATCTCCCATTTTCCAATAATTGTCAAAAATAATTTCTCTGTCTTCCTGTTTGATTATTTCGCTGCACTTTAGTCTACATTTTTCTCCACATGGTGGTCCTATCTGCTTCTTTGGCATGACTTTTTTAGACTTAGACACAGTTTTATATTGCTGACCACTATTACGAAGTCTTTTAGCATCTTGCCTCACGGATAGATTTTTAAAACCTTTACGCCTTCGTTTGATCGGAGTTCTGTTTTCTTCTGGAGGACTCAAATTAATTTCTTCAACCAGTGGCGCAGGAATTCTAGTTTGAGGCGTTGGGCTAAATGATACACGCCGTGGTGGGGTTTCAGGTACGTAATCAGGATCACAATCTGCTTCATCAGGGGAAAAATCCTTACCCGATTCTGACGCAGATGAAGATGATGAGCTTGAGCTTGTTGATGATGAACTCGAAGATGATTCTGAGCTAGTTGAATGGGATCTTGCTCTACTGCTAGGACCTGGTACAATATCATCTTCTGGAGCTACTTCTGGAAAACCAGTATCGCTCAAATGTGGGTTTGTCATTTCGTCATCAATTGGATGAGCATAACATTCAGCTTCCATAGTCTGACTAGCGTAGACTAAGGACGGTGGTAGCGTTTGCTCTTGCAATAAAGAAGGAGATCTACAAGTATCGATATTTATCGGATTTGCATCGCGTGAAAAATTGTTATCCAGATCGTCCATGGATATTTGCTTGCGGTTTTCAGTGTTTACAGTATCTTTTTTAGTTTCCATAGCCTCTAAAATACGTGACAAACGCGGGTTTCGGAAATGCGCCATGACCTGAAACAAATAGTTTTATTATTTTTATCAATTATTAATATAAATGATATTTTAACAGAAATAAATTCAGTTACTATTATGAAAATGTTAGTAGTAAAGTGATACTAAAACAAAAGGTGTAATATGACATTAACAGTTTCATACATTATGGAGTCAATTTAAATATTAAATATAGTTTAAACAAAATGTAATATTCTACTTCTTAAATGTTAATACAAAAGGTACGTTGCTTAAAGAAATAAACCGTGACTAATATAAATGTCCCACTATTGTAATTAAGTGTATGATTTAATTTACTCATAACTCATCGAAAAACTGTGACTAAAGAAATGGTAACACTCTAGAGATAAACGATATTGGATTAATATATAAAAAAATAAAGGCAAACTGTGACTATACAAACTGTAACATTTTATCAATGAAATTGAATTGTAAATTGCGTAATTTCGTAACACGAAAACTGTGTCTAAATAAATGGAAACACTTTACCTATTTAAAAAAATCAACAACTTACCTTTCTGTGACTTCAAGCCGTATTTATCCAAATAATAACACTGTTGTTTTAAACTTCCGTCATCACTCTACCACGATCATGTTCTTACTGGTATAGACACAATATTGTATTTAGCGAGCCGATCATAACTCGGTTTAGTAACGCTTTGATTTACCACTAGATGGCGCAAAACACAAAATTGTACAAAAAGAACAAGTTTATCTTGTAGTTTACGTTTATTTTAGATAGATGGCATTGATACCTTAATTCATGAAAATTTTCGTTTAGTAACGGTTTTACTTTAAAGGTGCGAAATATGCATTTAAAATTTCTCTCCAAACAAAGGAAACAGAATTTCTTTAAAAGTAATGCTTAGTTTTATAGTTGAAGAAAACTGAAATAGTCTACAGTAAAACGTAGGTGGTTTGCCTCAGGCGTTTATCTCATATTGCCCCAATATCTTCAGTTTACTGTAGTCTAAAACTTTTATATTGCTAGTATAAAGTTTCGAATCGTGCCCCGCGAACATATTGTTTGAAAGATTTTTAGATTCTCGGTCATATTATTTTACTTTCATGCTGATTTGGGACGGATGATGAATATGAAATGTCTTCCTCGTTTTCCTGTTGGAGTTTTCTGTTGAAATGTGGTATTACACACATTGAGCCCTGTTGAATATAATGTTGCACATCTACATCTGACATAATCACATTATCTCTATGTCAGCATGAACATTTGCAATGTGCTTTGCACTTTCAAGTGCGATATTATTTATATAAATATTACGTTCCCACCCCGTACCTACGTTAAACGTGCGAAAACCTCAATTTTGCGTCCAATCTAATCGAACCGCTTTAATTTACCTATCAAATTGGAATCTTCATAGGCAGATTATTACACATCACAATTTTTACAAGGTTACGTGAAATCAATCGAATAATGCCAATAAAGTTGTTGATATAGCACGAAATGAGAAAGAAAATGACAATTTACCCCAACACGAGATATTTTGTCACAATTCCGAATAGATTTACAGGCATGGAAAGAAGCAAATTACGCTACGAACCAAGACTTGCCTCCAAAAAATCTACCCTCACGTATATAGCCCAGTGATGTAAATGAAGTGAATTACGGTAGTGGCTCTGACCACTCTAATTAATGCAGTTCCTCTTAGTCTAGCCACGCAGTGAGAATAATTTAGGCTCCGAAGAGAACCTCCGTTACATGCAAATTAAATTTTAATATTTTAAACCTACGCCCAAGGGCAAAGGTGGGGTAATGAGATTTGTTATTCTTGAAACAGAGACAGTACAAGATGTTAAAACAGTGGAATTTTAATGAGCTGGGATTGTCCTGGAGGTTTAGAAAATATGAAAAAAATACTACCTCAAAAATAATCATCATTGAAAGAACTAATTTTAATTTCATTGACAGTCTTTTGGCAATATGATTGGCTAATATGTGTATGTCATAATGATAAAAAAGCGTGTAAGCGTACTTTACTCTGTTTGAAAGTTCTCTTCAATAAATATTAAATTGCTTACTTGTCTCAGTGGCCCACAATATGTTTGGCCCACAATACGAGAGGTCAGTAAAAAATAGCTGCAACTTTTTACATTTTATTTAATTAATAACTTCTGTAGTTTTTGCGGTTTCACTTACTTGTAGTTTTTTCATGGTATACAAAGCTCGAATGGACAAACTATAAGTTAAAGAAGTTGTTTATTTTTACATTCCTGAAAATATACGGGTTTTTAAATAATTTCGCAGATTAGAAGTCACTGTAACTCGTTAGGAGTGTTTTTCGACAATTTTGAGCAAATAATGCCATTAAAATAAATCTTAAACTAGCAAAAGAAAATATTGGAAAGTCTCTGCCTTTTCGAAAATTTAAACAACCGGACACATCGTTTCACAATAAAAAATGGATCGAACGTATACTAAAAAAATCTCGCATCTCCCTAAGTTTTACAAGGAACCTAAGCCCCCGAAAAATTTCCAAATCCGCCCGTGACCCAGATACATTGCGCAAGTAAATTATGGACACTAAACCAAACAAATAGGTGCTTTAGAGCCACTCTGTCACAGTACGTACTCGTAAATTCGCTATAACTTTGTCGACCCAATAAAGAAAAGGAGTGTAAAATTCTGCATGTGTACCTAAGGCAGGAAGGCGTTGATACGGACGAGATTTTGATTTTATTTTAATCCGATTATGGTAGAAGAGTTTTCGTTTTCTAAAGGAATATCATCGTCATCATCCTCGGCTTAGACAGCTGGTTTCTTTACTATATCATTGAGTAATTTCTTAGTAATAATTCGGTGTTTGAAAGTTGATACCCCTTTGCCTTGGAAAATACGTTAAGCCGTTGGTCCTGCACCTGATCTCTTTCCGGTCGTATTGGATTGCCGTCCCATTGTACTTTATAAGACTAAGGGAAGAGAGATTCTGCGCAAATACTTGTGCATTATAATATCTCCCACGCCGAACGCTAGTCTCCGCAGAGATTAACCGCCATGGCCTAAATTCGATCTGGAGAATAATTATTGATTAGCAATCAAGAAAACGGACCGCTGATGCTGACTTTAACGGCCCATTTTCTTTAGGCAACTGACTACCTATAGTCTTCAGCAATACCAGTGGTGCCTACAGTGCAGTAGTAGAGAAAAAAAGCTGAAATTACTCATGTGTGCAAATATTTGTATCTCTTGTTATAATGTCTATAACATAATATTTAGTACTTACCAACAGCTTATGGAAATAGTGATTGCCATTGGATACTTATTTTAAAACCTGTCGCTTAAATTTATTGTTAAATTCATCTTATCTAGAGTTTGGTTTAGTACCTCTGTTCTTGTAATGTGTAATTTTTTTTTCTTGATTTTTGTTCGAATTGAGCCCAGTTGGTTTGTGGTATGAAGCATTTATTTTATATAAGTAAAGTACGCTCATATGAAAAAGCCCTTACAATGTTTATTCGGTGTAATTTTTTGTTCGTCCGAATGATTCTGTTTTAAGACTTAATAAATGAAGAAAAAATATAGCTTCAGGAATCACGTACATCACATAAAACTGAGACCCTGTTCTCGTAACATTTTCGATGCCAGACGTTCTATATACTGTGTTTATTTCTTCTGCTTTTGCTCAATGGGTATCCTTACCTCTTTTTGCGTGATATTATTAAGTATTTTTGTTATAATTTTGCAGATGTTTATTGGCTCAGAATATGTCGATTTCTCTAATAAAAATAATACACTGCCTTGCTGTTCTAGTCGCAACCGCAACTGTGGAGTGTGGAATACTTGGAACGGGCAAGGTATAAGATATTTGATTTTCCTATATGGACAATCTTAATAACACATTAGCGCATTGTCACTTACTGAGCATTAATTCAGACGATGACTTTAAACTTATTTGGCGAAACGAAGTAGTGATAATATAGATAAATGCACCTCACATATTCTTTTCTAAAGTACAGCGAGGTGGCTATCCCTTCGGGTGTCTTATTATGCGAAGGAGAGATAGCAGCCTTGAAAAGCTGGTCATTGTTAGCAATACCGAAGAAAAGAGAGCACGAGACCGGTCACCAACACGATGGTCCAACAATGCAAAAGGAGCTACTACCTCAAGAAAATTTCAGCAGGTGGTGAAGGCAACTTTGGACCAGAGTCAAAGGAGGCAAATTGTGCGATTAAAGGAGTCCAGTTACCACGATCCTCAGTAATGAGGGACCGATTGAAGAAATAGAAGTGTTATTATGCTAAGTAAAATTTAACCTAAGACTTAATTCAAATCCAACACTGAAGTTCAAGCAGCTACTAGTAATACCGCCAATACCTTGCTACTTACCGATACCTTGAGTATTCATTACTACCTTCGATGAAGTAATCCCGGCCGGCGTGGAGGGCTATAAGCGGTGTAGCAACCACTGAGGTGCGGTCACACCCTTTGCCGCTGAGGGCTGTCAATGATTCCTGTACTCGATATTCCTAAGGTTTAGAGGCATTTATTATTTACGGGGTTAAGGGTTACAGATTGTTTCTGTATATGGTGATAGTTGAGAATTATTCTCTGTTTAGATTTAATGACATAACATAAAATAACATCACGACTTTATTCCTCGAAGGGTTACGCAGAGGTGGTACACTATACAAGGCACATTTCATTAGATATATTTAAGTCCCATGTAAATAATGTTGCTTATGTACAATCTTGACTGGTTGAATGTTCCATAATTATTATATAACGATATAATAATAATATTATAAAGAGGTAAAATTTGTTTGTTTGTATGTAGGGGGATAATCTCCCCTCTTTGAGGAGTGGCTAGAGAGGGGCCACGGCGTCCTAACCTTCTGCCTGACGTCGGTCCTCACTGGATACGGCTGTTTTGGGAGGTTCCTGTTCAGGATAACGCAGGAGGAAACGCCCGGGTGTCACCATTGTGTGGATCGCCCAGAGGACACGGTGGAGCATACGGTGGAGGTCTTCCCGGCTTGGGCAAAGCATCGTTGTGTCCTCGTGGAGGCGATTGGCGGCGGTGATCTCTCGCGTCCGGCCCTGGTTCATGCCATGGTACGGAGCGAGAGGAAATGGGAGGCCGTCACCGCCTTCTGCGAAGCGGTAATACTCGCGAAGGAGAAGGCGGAACGCTTGAGGGAGAGGCAAACTTCGCGCCCTCACGCCCGCTGTAGGAGGAGACGCCCTGGGCGTCGGGAATCGCAGGCCGATTTCCGGCCACCGTAGGCGCGGGTTTGCGGACGGTGAGCAATGGGTAGCTCGCCGTCCGATAAGGAACAGGCCCGGGTCAACGGCGCGTTGTGTTCCACGCGCGCCTCAAAGAGATGTCAGCAGAATTGACGGGGTCCGCTAGGGCCGATGCCTGCCGGGGTTGCGAAGAAAACCGAAAGGGAGATCGTGGCCCCCGGCAACAGAGCAACTGAAGGAACACGGGTGGGTTTTAGTCAATAAGAGTCTGACACGCCCTCTCGCTCCGCCCAGAGCGAGAGAAGTTATTTGATAATATACCAACTAAATAAAAAAGGAGTAATCTCCGGAACTACTAGTTGGATTAAAAAAAATATTTTTGCATTAGATAACCCAATTCTTGAGGAAGATTATAGGCTCACGGACGAAGTCGCGCGCAGAAGCTAGGGATCCACAATTTCGGTTCGAAGGCATTAACGCCTAGTTTCACTACAAGAAAGTAATCATTTTTTTTCTGTACCTATAAGCTACCTTTATTGTTTCCTTATCCATTGCCGAAATTAGGGTTTGTAAAAAAAATGGTCACTTACATATTCATATGCTCTTTGTGAGTTTATCACCGTCATTACTGACATTGGTGAAGGACAACATCGTGAGGAAACCTGGACTTATGGTTAATATTAATCTGAAATTGCCAACCGTGATCCATGCTTGTGCCTTCTCTGTATGAGAAGAGCCCTTTGCCCTGCAGTGGAATAATAATAGACTGGTATTAAAATATATTATCATTACTTACCTAATATTATTTGAAACTATTTTGTTCCTGTTGCTTATCAACTATAGACAATAAATTGTAGGTAGGTATAGGTTTTGTATTAAATTGTCCACAGTTTCAATCGTCAGATCACAAATTATTATTAAAATACTTGGGCGACCGAGCTCTGGTCTGGTGAAAAGGAAAGTACATACAAATTCCATGCTGCCATGTCATTATTCTAAGGTAGCCATCTTGTTCTAAACTTTGGGAGACCGAGCTCTGCTCAGGTGAAAATACGGAGAAAACGAATTTTCCCAAATATGGAATCTAGCTAGATCGATTTTTCGCCCCCGTAAACCCCTATATTGCAACTGTCATCGAAATTGTTAGAGCCGTTTTTAAGAACGTGATTACAAATACATAAATACAAATATTGCTAATTTAATTGTATAGAATAGGATGATAGGATAACTATATCTCACCACCTTTCAACCTTATCTAAGTTACACGATTGCTTATCTATATTTAACCTTTCGGCTTATTAACCGGTAGCCATAAGATATTAAACGGATAAAACCAACATGACTGGACCCCTGCTGCATACTTTATGATGTAGATATGCCCTGAATAAAACATCTGCACGAGATATCCTTGTAGTTTGCCGAGTAAGGATCTGTTGTACGGGAAAGATGATGAAATATTTGTTCGAAATTCCACTGTGTATGAGATTCGAAGTTAAATGAGCTTCAATTTTAGAACTGCTTCAAACGTAGCAATTACAATAATTTTATCTAGTAAAATGTTATTGTTATCTGCCCAGTTTTTTTCCAACTATGTCGGTGTATGTGTCCAGGTTAATCGGATGCAACTGAATACTAGTATTTTACATGAACGATCTAACCTATCTGAGTCAGTAACGGGGTAACTCTTGGTAAGACAGATAATATAATATACAAAGGCTGTATGGTTTCATCGTATAATAATTATGACTTTTCCAACTCATTGACAGTAAAGAAAGAAACACAGTTAGAATTTAAGCTTAACAGTTTAAAAACCCTGCAGCAAAAACAGTCTCAATAAAAACCAACAGCGTTATTACTAAAGCTAAAGTCAGCGGCAAAGAGTATCCAGCTAACCGCAGGGTCGGTAATCATGAGGCAAGCGTTTCATATTTCAGGAAACACATTTACTGCTTGCTTTTGTGCCTTTCTCTCCGTTAAGGTCATGTTATTGTTTCACAGAGTTTTAAGCGAGATTTTTGCTACAGTTTCCATGTGGAATAATGTGTGTGCATGTGGAAGGTTTCATGAATCGTTTTTTGACAATATTTGTATTGTACACTACATAAATCCTTTCCTTGATTTTTTAAGCTTTCTCTTATGGTATTTTTACCGTCTGCAATTTTTCAAAAAACTACTTACGATTCTTCTTTGGTAGAGCCGAAAAGGCTTTTTTGGGTTCCGTTGCCAAATGGCAAAATAGAATGGCCTTATAGATTCGTCATGTCTGTCTGTCCGTCTGTCTGTCTGTCTGTCTGTCCGTCCGTATGTCACAGCCACTTTTTTCCGAAACTATAAGAGCTATGCTGTTGAAACTTGGTAAGTAGATGTATTCTGTGAACCGCATTAAGATTTTCACACAAAAATAGAAAAAAAACAAATAATTTTGGGGTTCCCCATACTTAGAACTGAAACTCAAAAAAATTTTTCATCATACCCATACGTGTGGGGTATCTATGGATAGGTCTTTAAAAATGATATTGAAGTTACTAGTATCATTTTTTTCTAAACTGAATAGTTTGCGCGAGAGACACTTCCAAAGTGGTAAAATGTGTGTGTGTCCCCCCCTGTAACTTCTAAAATAAGAGAATGATAAAACTAAAAAAAATATATGATGTACATTTTCATGTGAACTTCCACCGAAAATTGGTTTGAACGAGATCTAGCTAGTAGTTTTTTTTTAATACGTCATAAATCGTAAACCACAATTTACCTTTCATTCAATGTTACTTGCTGCTACGGAACCCTTCATGGGCGAGTCCGACCCGCACTTGGCACCTGTTTTTCCTGAAATGAAGGAATTATTATATGTTAATTCTTCTGAATTGATTTTCATAGAGGAAGATAACATCATGAAGGTTTGTAGGCTTACTAAGAACTGCCTTATAGTTGATGCTGCTGAAATATTTATAAGAAGTCAGAAAAATCAAAACAAGAAGAAAATATTTGTACACAATCAGTAATTATTATGAGTTGCTATTTAAAATTTTCAAAAATTTTTAACATTCCTTTTTGAACCTAAAAGTAACTCAGAAGTATGTTTTCACCTTAACATTATTTTGAAGTCATACAACAATTTCAGACTTTATTCCAGAAAATGTAGTTTAGGTGCGAGTAAAACTCATTAATATATAACGTTGTGCAATGTTTTTCCATTTTCATTTGGTCTGGTCTTATGTGATATATTTATATGATATTATATTATATATATATTACTATGATACTGTGTTGGTCTGTCTGTGGCTTTGCGAGTTCAATTTGTTGAAGATGTTTTAATGATAAGTAGCTTTTGCCCGCGGCTTCGCCCGCGTGGATGTCAAAGAATATCCCACGGGAACGTACTACCGGGATTACATACCTAATAGCCGAGGAAAAGCTCCCAGTTGGCATGATTTTTTCCGACATCTTATTTATTTATTTACATCTTCAACAATAACCATACAATTTCAGCCAATTTAAACAAAACCTTAATGAATTATATATTTAAACCTTGCGCATGAATCACTCCGTCCATTGGTGAAAACGCGTTCAGACAGACAGACGCGGCAGGGAACTTTGTTTTATAATATGTAAGGATAAGGATATAAATACTTCAGAGTAACGGCTAATGGCAGTTGATCACTATGCCAGCGCAATGATGACTAAGTTCTGGTTTTGTGTTATTTCTCCGTCAGTCAGTCAGTTCAGCTGGGTATAGGTTTGTCCCAAGTTGCGCTAGCTAGTAATAAAATCTTGACGAAGGAAGACACAGGTAACCGACATAGCTCGAAAAACTGACAAACTTTACTTAGTGGCTCGCAAAACAAAGTGACCAATGGAGCCAACAGGTTTTGGAGCGGCGAGTGACTCTTACCGCACAGCACAGCGTCGGTAAGCCCCCGACAAGATCGAACGAGTGACCCGCTGGAAGCTGAGGGAATCCGCTGGATGCAAAAAATACAGCACAAGTCGATGTGGCGACTCTTGACGAGGGTCTATGTTCAACAGTGGACGTCTTTCGGCTAAATGATGATGATTATAATAAGTTTAAAAATACAGTTTTATTTTCTAAAAACCTTAATTGCAAATCACATTATATCGGTTTACCGTCAGTGCAAGTTTCAGCTGAATGAGGCAAACCCGTTAGTTTACGGGCTTGAAGTGCATTCTCGTTAATATTTGAGCACGAAACTTTGCTGGTGTAGTTCGCTTGACTGACGTCACCACTTGTTGGGACCCATTGAATTGGTAATGCATTTTGAGGATACCTATTACACTTTGGGAGGTAAATATATTTTTTTTAATTGTTAGTAAAGTTTTTCATGGGTGTTGTTAGACTATTCTGCCCCCGATAGAAAAAAGACGCATCTAAAATTTTTTCCAGATTTGAGTTATATACTCGTA
This sequence comes from Agrochola litura, assembly GCA_949152395.1. Taxonomy (NCBI): domain Eukaryota; kingdom Metazoa; phylum Arthropoda; class Insecta; order Lepidoptera; family Noctuidae; genus Agrochola; species Agrochola litura. The sequence continues at coordinate 2,202,905 of OX424493.1, forward strand.
TCAGGTAGATGTACCTTTTTTTTCTGATTCCGGCATTGTACATAACTCAAATCTAGAAAAAATGTTAGATGCGAGTTTTTTCTATCGGGGGCAGTATTTGTCAGCCAACTCGTAGACGATAGCAAAGTCATTGTTCGAGTCAGTAAAAATAAAACTAATCAAATTCAATTTGAAATAACTGATAGGTACTGATGTTTAGCAATTTCAAATTAATTATTATTCAATAATAATGTGGGTACACGTTATGCTACAAAAAAGCAAGGGCCAATGCTTTTTAGAGGTATGTAAAGTTCACTCATCCTCTATAGAAAACGGAGGATCCTCCGATCAGACAGGTGTCGTGTCTAGCGGGCAACTGCCCAACAGTTGAAGTCGGGATCTTGTATATATGTCGATCACGCGGTAAACTTTAATTGCGCGATGCAGGATTTGTGTGACGTCAGGTCTTTGATGCGTAGTTCGCATGTGGCGATGTAAACACCATACTTTAAGAGGTTTAAAAAAATCATCTGCATCACAAAAAAGCGGAAAGTATTGCTACGTGTGTCTCTCCCTAAAACATGTCCTGGGTTCGATTCCCAGGTGAGGCAAAGTGTTATTAGGTTTTCCCATTAGGAATTTCTCAGTAGCAGCCCCGTGTCTGGATTTGTTTAGGTTTTCCCATCAGGAATTTCTCAGTAGCAGCCCCGTGTCTGGATTTGTACCCGGTTGATGGCAATAGGCTCACCCCTTATTACAAGGGAGTTAAACATAACTGTCGAAATGTGGATGTACTTTAGGTAGGTACACCTCTGCCTAACCCTTTGGGGAATACAGTCGTGATGTTATGTATTTCTCGAAAGGTTGGGCAAAGGTTGAACAACAAGATCTCATTTCGACAGTTATCGGGGGCGACCTTAAAAAAAAAAGGCCTAGTGAGTGTCGGACTATGCTCAATGAAGGTTTCCGTAGTTGGGATGAATTTATCCCAAGTACAAACTGAACATTCTAGTTGAAACATATGTTCTCCCTTATATTCCAACTGCAAATGTAAGTTTGGTTTATAGGTTTTCTTGTAATGAGTAAAGAACCATTCTCTGTATTTTTTTCAGAATTTTAGGCACAGTAGTTTAGGCTCGCCCCCTATTACATGGGACTTAAACATAACTGGCGAAATGTGGGTGTACCTGCTACAGGTACACCTCTGCCCAACCCTTCGGGGAAACAAGGCGTGATGTTTATGTTATGTAGTTTTGAAGGGGGTATGGTCAATTTTCATAAATTTTCTTAAAATACAAAAAATACATTTGAGATCTTCGCAAAAAACCTTTTCATTTTATATGTCACACGGTACAGTTAGAAAAACTTTTTTTTTAAACAAAAACACGCATGCGCTTCAAATTTCAACTTAATTGGTTCATTAGATTCGGAGCAAATTGGCTGTGACAGACTAACAAACAGACAGACACACCAGTGATCCTTTATGAGTTCCGTTTTTTCCTTTTTAGGTACGGAACCCTAAAAAGTGTATATTTCACCGTGCTATTGTACCCATACATGTGACGGTAAACAGCCTACCCCACAACCTCCTTATAATATTCCCAAACAAACATTCTTAAGCCCACTTAACTACACTCGTGCACATATATGGTACAACACAAATCGCGAGGTGGCAAACAGAAAGGTTGGAGGCAGTGTGAAAGCTTTCCCCTTCAAAGTCTTCCGTAAACATTGGCGGGTCGACTTTACATGTGACATACAGGTAGCTTCAATGACGAACTGCGTTTTAGTGACGAAGTCAACTGGATTATGCGGACGAATATCCTGGTCTAACACAACAAGGGCTTTTAGTTTTCCAGTGGTAACCGCCCGCCCTGACTTAGCAGTTCGGTTCAAACCCAGGCAGGCCATTTCTGTTCTGTGTTATTTTTCTTTTTTTTTATCAACATATTAAAACGCTGATGAAAACATCATGAGGAAATGACATGGCTGGCATGTCCAGCAAACAAACATTTCAATACAAATGTGACATCCACCAACCCGCACTGGGCCCGCGTGTTTGATTACGGTCTACTAACTTTTACAGAGAGGCCTGTGTCCCAGCATTGGGAACATTATAGGTTGGTTATGTGTACCGGATTAAGGTCCCAAATTAGAATTTAATCAACCATTTAGTAGTCATTAGTAGTCATTACAAAAAAGCAGGAAAGAATAAATCCAAACAAGAAAAATAAAATCTCTTTAAAAAAAGGACATTTAGTTAACTAACAAAACAATATTACGTTCGCTACTTTAAACATCTTTGTATCACATAAGGCGCTGCTCCAAGATCGTTTTCTTGAAAACTTTTTAGTTACTCAGAGATTGCATTTTCACTGCTAGCAAAGCCCAGGATTTTTATGTCTCCTTCCTTGTGAATATGGAATAGTCTTGCACGCACAATGTAACTTATTCATACTTAATTCTACTTTTATTGTCGTGTGGGTTAAAATATTTCTTTAGCGCATTTAATGTTTGTAGGAATAGGACTGACTTTACTTTTTTAGTCTTGGATTTTTATTTAGTTTGCGGCTTTATTTTCTTGCATTCGTTGGTAGGATATTGGGGATTACGATGGATTAATAGTGATGTGTCAGAACATAATTATGTTTCAGAAACATAAAAAATTGATTACGGCATTATGTTGAAGGCGATATAAATAGTCTCTGAAACATTTGTTTCAGTAAACATTAATGTAATTCTAACTAATATTAGAAATGCGAAAGTGAGTTTGTTTGTTTTTTATGCTTTTACGCTAAAACGACTGAACGGATTTGGATGAAATTTTTTGATTTGGACACAGGATACTTTTTAACTGACTTCCAAAAAGGAGGAGGTTATATGTTCGTCGCGTATGTTTGTTTTTTCTTTTTTTGTTTTTGTTTTTTTTTTTATGTATGTCCACCGATTTCTCCGTCAATTGTGGACCGATTTTGAAAATTCTTTTTTTGTTTGAAAGAGTATGCTCTCGAGGTGGTCCCATATAAATTTTATCAACTTTGCTTTGACAGTTTTTGATTTAGCTTCAATAATATGTACAGTACCGACCAAAAGTCCATAAGCAATCTCACAAAGCAATAGACTGACGCTTCGGTTTGACTTACGACCTTCTTCTATAAGTTGTTACAATACTGTAGACACGCACATTACACACACACACTCACTTTGTCTGCAACCAATGACTAGTTCGATAATCATCATTCGTTTTTAGTTTCATTCGTCTTGTTCACATAAATATTAAAGTTTAGCAGGTAGACCACAAAAAACTAAGTAAATTATTTCGATTTCTGTGGGGTAGATGCAGTTTGTTACAAGTATTCAATTAATAGAACTTTGTTGGTTCGTGCCGTGATAATATTGGTGACGAGCATTTAGCGCAGTGTTGTGGTTATTATTATCAAAAAGCAGGCATAAAATATATTGAAGAGATCAGATCAGATCAGAGAATATTATTGCGCTGCGTAAAAGTGAAGTGAATATCTAATAAAACCGGACTAAGTGTGAGTGTTATCATTTATATATTTCATATTTTACTAAACATAAATCCTAATCAAGGGTATTGTTGATAGAACAGAGGTATTGTTGAGACAGAAGATGCCTTTAAAGTTTTAAATTCATTGTGAGGTTTAATTCGATTAGTGAATAATAAATAATTAGGTATTATGTGTAATAAAAACAATGTTCGTTCTTTGTTCTAGAGAAATACTGTGACGGTTAAGAGATATGAGGAAGGGGCTTATTATCGAGTAGCAGCGACGTCAAATGGTGAATGAAACAAATGGTTTCATACCAACGAGATATTTTGCTGAATTATTAAAAACACGTCATTATGAACCGTTCGCCGTGCACTCTGAAGGCTTGCATCACTGAAGACCAGCTAGAAAACCGTTTTTGACCTTAAAATATTGACCGTACCAACTTAATAAACAACAGATTCGTTATTGCATGAATTTATGGTAACGAATTTTTTAAGCACGTTTCAATAGGGTGTTTGTCGTATTTCTTGCAGATATACCGAAATTGTTTAATATTATTTTAGTAATAGTATTATTTTAGGATTAAAATTTGAGGTTTAGTTTCAATCTTCTTTTCGTAAAGAAAATGAATACTTAAGCTATAACCTCAATACCAACCAATATTTACTAAAGCCAAATAAAGTTTAAAATAATTAATATAAACAACTGCCTTTAACCTTAAAATCAACAATTTTGTCAGTAGATTTTTTTTACATTTTAAGTAGTCTAATATTCTTATTTATTGCTTAATTACTTAGACCATGATCAAAGCTTTATATTTATGGTGCAAAAAAATCCATTTAAAATTTAAAACATTTCAAAATTTAAATATGTCAAAATAATACAAACTGCTTCTAAGTTTCTAGACATCTATTTCACATATTATTCAGGTGAAGTAATGATAAATAATTGTAGCAGTTTGATAACTATACTGTAAAATAAACATAACGAATAAACATTATTTATTTTTTATTATAACATATCACGCATTTTTTATTCTAAACCCTTTATTGCAATAACAACATTAATAAATAGGCAGGATATTTAAAAATATTATTATTGCAAACAAAAATAATAATATTTGCAAAAACAGCGCTGTGATTTACGAGATTAGAACCTTAGCCATCTTGAATCTAAGACCAACGCTTAACGCCTTCTGCTATCTGCACATATAATTTACTTTCGAATTTTAGCAATGCGATACACTGGCCAAGGTCACGCGTACGAGTATGATGCGTGCTAACAAAAGTTATGGAAATATAAGTGCGGCGCCCGCGAACCGTGACGATACGATAGTGTGTAGTTCAAAACTGCGTTCTCTGTGGTGTGTGTACGGCACTCACACCACAGACGTCTGACTGTTTACACATACAAATGTACGGACTATACCGCGTGTTCACAGCAATACGACTCTTAGCGTGCTCATGCACTTTTGAGCGCTTACTGTACGTACTTTTTCCCACTTAGTATGTGGATGATATAATAAGTTCCTGACACTGTTATTTACATAGCAGGTAGTGGTTTTCGGATTTGTGTGGGGTAGGTACCACAACTGAAAAGTGAAAAATAAAAACTTTTTCCAAAAAAAAACAACCGACTTCCAAAAAACACTACAAAGTGAAAAATAACTTTAATTTCGGAAGTCGGTGACAAAAAACGAAAATTCAAAACCGAAGACACCGACTTCCGAAATTAAAGTTATTTTTCACTTTGTAGTGTTTTTTGGAAGTCGGTTGTTTTTTTTTTATCCCAATATTCTTACGGGATCAAGACTTATGTGGGTGAAACCACGCGGCGCATCTAGTTTGTTTCATAAACTGAAATTCAAAACAATGTTCAGAAGTTTCACAAAATGCCACATTAATTTAAAAATACACTATGCCACGGTATTTCTAAATACTAACAAGACCTTCGTTCTTAACAAATAGTTACCTAGTCACACCATATCTCGACTGACGAGAAACGAAGGCAAAACTTTGAAAGTTACAAAAGTCGGGACTTGAACCTAAAGTTTAACTTTTGACTAAAATGTTAGCATGTGTTTTTAAAAGTTGAAGAAACTCGCACGATGTGAAAAGTATTGGAAGTTAGAGGCATAACTAGTATATTTTAAAAGTTACAGAATCAATTTTGAAGGTCATTAGCAGTTTAATCATTAAAAATATTTTTTTATTTTATTTGGTGCTGGATCTTGGGTGTGGAAAATGAAATGAAAGTCTTTGTCCAGCAGTGGGACCACACAAGCTGCTTTATTTTATTTTGAGAGGTCTTTAAAATATAGACACGTATATGAAGTGCAATTCATCAATTTAGTATCTAATTGAGCGAGTATCCAGAGAAAAAGTAAATAACAATCTTAAGGCTGCCTGTCCACTGGAGCGGAGCGAGGCAGCGGAGCGGAGAAATGTGCCAATATTAACCAATAGAATCTAAACTGCGCTTCAGAGCTCCGCTCCTAGTGGTTAATATAGGCACATTTCTCCGCTCCACTGTCTCGCTCCGCTCCAGTGGACAGACAGCCTAAAGCAGTGGCCAAACTGAAGCAAATACCATGAGCTATCATAACTAGTTTGTGGAGATGTTCAAACTGGCGCAAACAGTAGCGTGACTTCTTAATCATTAAAACAATAGAGGCGCACAGTACGACACGGCAAAGGCTTTTTATGCGACGAATAGGAATATAATTTAAGAGTACGACGACAAAATTGAATTCCTTACCGACCCTGACGACCCCATTACCCTCCTCCAGGAGAGCAGTAGGGAAACCAGCACAGTGTACAAAAACAGACACCTCTCGTCATTCCGACCTCGCCGCCGAGGTCCTTTACGATTGCGACCGCGTCCCCGAGTAAATGATACTCTCCCCCAACCCTTGCTCGATAACGAGGTGCCAGCAGTTGTTGCAGCTGAGCACGTAGCTTTAAATTCCCCGACCAATAATCATGATCAAAACTTTTATCCAGCCCGTCCCATCCTTGATGTCCTCCCTCCGGTTGACGCCCTAAGCCGAGGTTCGTACCCCACAGAGGGTGCCCTTAGCGAGCATTGACCTAGTTTTAATTAGCATAGTTGAATAACCCCTGACTGGAGGGGTTTTAAGTGTAGTAGCTTAAGGCACACACAGGAAAGCCCGGTTAAGTAGTTATGATCTCAGAAGTCAACTACAAGACGCCCTAGCTAAAAAAAAAAAAAAGACAAAATTGAAATTTCAATGATAACCATCGTAGGTACAAAAAAAGCTGCAGTATGCTTAGACATGCCGTGAAGGCAGCGTTCGGAATGCCTCGGGATGCTTCGGCAGTTGTGTTGTGAAAAGAACGTGCGAACGCGATGTCGCGTCGGTACTTTCGTCGTGCCTAAAGATACCGCGACATCGTTGCCAACAGTATGCGCTTACATGTAGTGATGCCGTCATTAGTATGGCCAAAGCTAAAGCGCCTGTTTAAATTGTCCGAGTTTATCATTTAGAAAGTGATTTATGTTCACACAATCAAAAATGGAACAGAATTTCTAATGTTTAAAATTTCTGTTTTCTCAATTTTAAATTAAAATATTTACCAAAACCAATCATGAGAACATTGCGTCAGATAATTTCATTAAACAAACTGAAATAATTATGTTTTCTGTTCACCAAGCTAAACTAAAACAAAACCAAATCGAATTATTGTGGTACAAACTAAATTATTCTTTTATCTAAATAAAATATCTCATGACTAAATTGATTAAACCTAGTCGCTATATTTTATTTAGTCTTCGTTAAATCTTAATCTAATTTTCAGCTCCGTAAATATTCATCGAAGTACTACGGTAAATAAAAACGACTGTAATAATATAGTCTTAAGTTCAAAGCTCAATTTGCATACTGATCGGGCCAGGTAAAAAGGTGCCTTATTTTTAGTTTTTTTTAACTTGTTTTAACATTTTACTTTACTCATGTCGATATTATGATCAAGCCTTATATTTCGATGGAGTTGGAAAGATAGGTAATGCTTGTACGCCAGTACCAGTCACCTTCACTGGCAGTTGCACATGGGCTTAAAAACCCGCCACAAATCTTAAATTTAATAATTCATTCATTTTAAATATCTCTCGCCGGAGCGCCCTTACCGATCTGCTCCAACTTTCGGTACCTCGCTCGGGCCGCGTGTTCAAGAGGATGGCGAAATAGACTGAGACGTAACGCGCCGGATCAACACAAGATGGATAAAATGGCGAATCACAGGAACAACGTGCTACCCTGAATGCCCCTCAAATTAAAGAGGAAAATCTACAAGTCCGTGATAAAGCCTGTCGTACTGTATGGATTGGAATGCTGGGCTGTGAAGAAAACGGATGAAAAAAGATTAGATACAGCGGAGATGAGAATGTTAAGATAGATGTGTAGAGTGATGAAAATTGATAAAATAAGAAATGAGTTTATAAGAGGAAGTTTGAAAGTAGTGCCAGTGACAGAAAAGTTGAAAGGACAACGTTTGGCTTGGTATGGGCATACGATGAAGAGAGAGGAAATGCATGTGACTAAAATAGTGACGAATATAATTGGATGGAGAGGGAGAGGAAGGCCAAAGAAAAGACGAATGGATTATATGAGGAATGATATGAAAACGAAGGAAAGGATAGAGTGATGGTTGACAGAGGAGAGTGGAAGAAGAAGACGTGTTGCACCGACCCCGATTAAATATAGGACAATGACAGGAAGATAATAATTCATCAATAGACAACGCACAGCCTATAACGCCTGGGTCGAGAAGCACAACATTTTGCAAAAGGTTTCCTTTTGTCACGAAGGAGCACTAAGGAAGGATTTTTGAAAATTCATCCCCTAAAGGGGAAAAAAAGGGATGGAAATTTGTATGGAAATTCTACATTTCGCCGATGGGTAATCCCATCGGCTACTTACATAAAATGTATGCCAGCCATACCCTGAAAAGTCAGCCCGCTGCCAAAAAACAACTTTTCAACGGAAAAACTTGGAGGTTTTTATAGAAATCTACGTTCTTTTTAATTCACGTTCATAGTAAATGTGATAAATATATCTTCTATTATATAAAAATCAATTGCCGTGCGTTAGTCTCGCAAAAACTTCAGAATAGATCGAGCGATTGTAAAAAAATTGGTAAGTTGTTGTGTATAGTTAGTTGTTATTTTACCTCGATGGTCCTAGTTTATCATTTATAACTTCCAATTACAGCTTTAAATAGCTTTATGTAAGCGGGCACGCCCTTTATGCCTGGAGGCTTTTATTTAGATATTTAGTTCTATTTACGTTTATTTTTTATTTCTGCTCGAGTATAGTTCTCGATGTTTTTGGTTGGTATATTGGCGTGTGCTAGCTGACATATGGTATCATTTAAATTATGTTTTGTGTTGCGTAATGTAAATTATTTTGCATACTATTGTATAGAAACATTTTTTTTCTAACTTGAACAGACAGCCTACTGTACTGCTGGGGAGTTTGTTGCGCCACTTCTTCTTAGCGAAAGGCACTAGGAAGTAGTGAAGGGTGGGCGTTTTGGGGGCTGTCTTATGTAATTTTGACGTTCGAAAAGTGCTGATTCTCAGCCTAGTTTGAATAAATTTTAATGACTTTTGATTTAGATTTTGTGCGCGCCGGAGAAGGTTCCTAATAAAAAACAAAAGAAAAGGCATTGGAACGCATTAGCCGGACATTAGCTAGTTTTATATAAAACTAGCTGACCCTGCAAACGTTGTTTTGCCTTATAAATGCTTGGGGTGCACCATCATTATCATTTATTACCTACCCTACCTACCCTAAAACCTTGTCCTAAAAATAACGAACATTTTAAAAAAAGAATTGGCCAAATTGGTCTAGGCGTTGTTGAGTTATGCGCTTACCAACACATTTTGAGATTCATTTTTATATTATAGATTACCATTGCAATGATTGATTTGCAGCAAAAACAGCAACATCCAATAGTAACGCTTTGAAATAAAATATGATTACCTGAATGTTGTTTTGCATTTTTATATTACACAAAATGTGATAAAGTTCGAATTTAAATCAATGATTCATAGCTGTTTAAGGTTCTTTAGACGCGTGGCCAAACTCGGAACTTACGATGACATCTTGTTTATTCAATATAATATGTCGCAACTACATTATTGCAGAAATGTTTACCCACAGCGCCTCCCTGTTAACATACTTCGAGCACCAAAAGAACCTTGTAGCAGCGTAACTTTGCCTAAGGGTAATCACCCTTATGCAAAATTATACTGCTACAAGGATCTTCTTCACCATAAAACTGAACGCAATCAGCACATAAACCACGTTTAAGGGCTGTCAGTGACATTATACATACATACATAAACTCACGCCTTCTTGCCACGGGGGTATGCAGAAACTACAGAACGCCACCTGCTACGATCCTCGTTTATTTTCATAGATGTAGTCATACACACAAGCCGGTTGCGAGTACTACGCACCTGGCCTTTTTTAAGAACTACACCATTAAGGTCAGTATAATATGTCGTTCTAGGGCGTCCCCTTCCAGCGTTTCCAGTCACATCTGCCTTGTAAATTCATTTTGTAAGTCGCCTTTCATTCAGCCTCTCAACGTGACCAAACCATCTCAGCATACCCTTTTCAAGTGTCATTATTTTCTGTGGAATATTGACATTGATACTTCTTGAACAGGGTTAGAAGTGCTGATCATCGCGTTCAGTTTGGTGAAATCTGCACTTAGACGACATGTTACATACTCGTACAGGTAATAAATTCTTCGTAGGAATAATATCCAAGTAGCAGGATTACAGGGGGATTCTTTTTCACCATGATTTATGGCATCTTTATCACCACGGGCGTCAATTCAAATTTGGCGAGGCGTCAGACGGAGCGTGTTTACCTGATCACGGAATATACGGGAGGGGATTTTGTACTGACAAGCTTTTCGATTGTGAGAAGAAAGATTTTGAGAGATGTTTAAATAACGCTTTTAAGTCAAAGTCAAATCATTTATTAAAAATAGGCCCTTGTTTGGCACTTTTGAACGTCAAAATTTACAAAATAATAGAATTTATTCTAGTTGCCCCTTCCAAAAAGTACTTTTCGTATGGAGAAGAATGGGCAAGAAACTCCACCGTTCATTCCCAATCGACTCATACCCTTTACGTGCGGCTTATAACATTACCATTGCAGTCTATGTAAATGTACCTCCTATATCTGGTTGTGTTATGTAAATGTTTATTTACCACAAGCGTTTGTAAATTCCCGTTGCCGCGCAGAGTTGGAGCCAGTATATTTGAAATAGTCTTCTCACGTGCTTCGTTCCCTACTCAATATATCAGCGCAGTGATTGCGCCACACGCCCATACTAATGTATAGAGTTCAGTATCTAGTGATACGTCATAGACTATATTGAAAGATAGTGGTGTGTGAGGGATGCTACACACCATGTTCCGGTTGGCTTGCACTGACTGGATAGGTCCAATCAAATCTGTGTGGTTCTTTCCTTAAAAATACCTTTTCAGACACTAATCTACATGGTCCTTGTACGGCCTTACAGAATAAACAATTTCATTTCATTTCATTGCACATTCGACATTAGATTAACAATAAAGCCGAACCGAAGCAATTGCTACCTCGGAAAAACCCCGCTAATTTCGGGTCGGCTTCGGCTCGGCACAATTCGAGCTAAGTTGAGCGGTAAAACACCTAATTTGTAGGTTCTCTTGCTTAGTTAAGTTATTAATAATTTCCACTGAAACTGACTTATATAGGTAGGCAGTGGTGGGTTATTTTATAAAATCTTTGGTATTTACGTTTTTTTTTTAAATCAAAAGGCTACATTGCCTGCGGCTCGATCTGTACGCTTTTGCCAAGTGGCACTCCTATGTTTGGCGGCGCCTTTGTGTAAGAGCCTTTATAAGTTTTAATAACTTTTTTTGCAGTCATGTGGCTGACAGTGAAAGACAACCATAGCATAAAAAAACCGGCCAAGTGCGTGTCGCACCACGCACAATGAAGGGTTCCGTAGTTAGGATGAATTTATCCCAAAAACAAACTTAACTTTGTAGTTGAAAAATATGTTCTCCTATACGGAATAAATGGGAAAACATGTTTTTGCAACTGCAAAGTTAAGTTGGTCGATTAGTACTCGTTAACTTGTAGAGCCTACTTAGCTGTAAAAATGGTTTCCACAAACTCACAATGTTTTTGAAGGACCTTTCCAATACCCACACCATGGGTAAAAAAAAAAAACTTCACCACTACGTGCAGGAGAGGTACCCTAAAAAAAAATGTTTTTCATAATTTTGTTTTACCACTTTGTCGGCGTAATTAATATGTAAATTACAGCTTGCTAGTACTAAGGGTCTCGGAGCTAGACCGCGGACAGACAGACAGACAGACAGACAGATGGACATGACGAAACTATAAGGGTTCTTTGTTTACGACGGAACCCTAAAAATAATACGCGTTAAAAATACGTTTGAGAATAAATGTTTTAGTCAGTTTGTTTTTTCTTACATCGAAATAAAATCTGACAAAAAAAAACTGAATTGCTGAAAAAAAATCTTATTTGAAACAACCATTAAAAATTCTGTTACTGTAACGAGGTACTGAAATACCTGTTATGTTATAACCTCGTTATCCCATAGACATAAAAAAGACACCGTACACCGCACACGTTTGAAAAAAAAGACCAACACTGTATTATGTATCACGTTCGTTAAAAGGAACATGAGAATAACCTTTTTTCTCAATGAAATCCTTCAATTAGCGTGGGAAGATGAACGAATGTTACATTATTCCACTATTTCTTTTTTTTCCGCATCAACGGAACTCGGAAGTAACTAAAAATACATCGAACAACAAGGTAAAAACACTAACAACTGTCCACTATGACATAAAAAAATAAAAGAATTCAATCGAGATAAAATTCAAATAGAGAACATAAAATGTCACGCGAAATTTGCAACACTTTGTGAAACAGCGGTGTCTACCCTTTCTAATTTTATTGTACAGTTTTTAAAAACGTATAAAAATGCTTTGTCGGGCTCGGCTGATACGTGACTTTACAAGTTTTACTCCAACGGTAACTTCATACGGTAAATTCGCGAGAATAGCAAATGTGTCGTGAAATACAACGTGCTGGATTTTTATTGGAACTTATTTGTGTGTACGTGATTGTACTTTCTATGACTTTTCTGGTCTATTGGCGAGATTATGGAAGATTTAATGTGATTAGCTGGAGGATATAATTAAAAGCGGAGCATTTTGTGTACTGGCTCGCCACAAGAATCACTCAAAACGATCAACTGTGAGGTATATAGCGTTGGTAGGTACAGACATTATATTTTTCAAAATAATTGTAAGATAATATATAAGAAAAATAATAAGCCTCTAAACTTAGGGAGTGAAAAATAAACGAACATGATAATGTTTTTTTCCCCCAGATTTGATAAATTATGAATCTTTCCTACATGAATCATAGATAAGCCAAGCAAAACGTCTACTATTGTAATGGGTAAAAATCTTAGTAGAAATGAATTTATTTGGATGAATAAATGGATGGTACTAACTCCACCGTAATCTTAGATATAACCTTTCAATAAAATATATTAATGGCTACCATAGAGCCTCCTATGAATGCCATATGAACTATCTCCATGCATACATAGCATATTATTGCCGTACGTGGCTCAAGCGATATCAAAGCAATTTGTTCTAGAACCCTTTGGAATTCTGCTCACGTAAGGAAATTATACACGCGTACACAGATTCAGTCGTAATAAATCCTTGCCTTGAAACTTTGAAAACGCAATGTGTCTTCATTCTTGAATAAACCTTGTTAATAAATTTTACTGTAAAAATGAAATTTTAATCAAATAACACGGCGGTCACGCAAACACTTGAAGTCTCCGACATAGAAAAACATGAATGAATGAAATAATAAATAAATCCACACAAAACTGTCGCAATTCATCATGGCTGGAGTTGCACGTCGCTATGTTTGCGGTTGTGATCGAGAAAACTTCTACACACTGCCTATAACACGAACGTTTACCCTACACACGTCGTTACCACAGCCTAAAATAATTTAGCAACTGTTTTCGAATTATTTTCAGTGGATCAATTCTTTGTTTGGATCGTTTTTAGGCTGTGTCCAGCATGTAGGGTATGTGTACCAATATTGAATAGTCACGCCAACTTCGCCCCAGCTGGCATTTGTTCACGAACTAACATGATTAATGGATGGAACTCGAGCCGTGCTCTTTGCTCTTTGTAAAGGCGTTATAATATTTATCACAGACCACGGCTCGTTTATTAAAAGTGTGGGTAAACATTTAAGTGGAAGGTGGTAGTGCTAATGGCTTAGATTTTAGTTTTATTTAGACGTTAAAAGGCTTTTATCGTTTTGATTACTGTCTTGTGGCGAAATGTAAAACTGAGAAGGTTTGTTTCTAAAATAAACAATTTTAGATGATCTATTATAATTATGTAACCAAACATATATAATATTGGAACAATAACCTTAGGTACACTTACAATCGATGTCATATTATTATTACAACCCTTCCTTCATACTATTCAGAAATAAAGTTAGAAGTCTCCAAGACATTTAAGCATCATATTTTTCAACTGTCTCTCTAGAGAAATCAAAACTTTTCCGCGGTAACAGAGCATATTGTTTATTTTTTTATTCCCCAGCCGTTTTGTGGGTCTTTAGTTTTCGTAGTTCTGTTCTGAAATGTTATCCCGGTAATTTTATTTGCGTTTTTGTTATTGTTTTCCTTTAGCTTTTGTATATTGTTATATGTGTTATCATATTGTATAGAATCAATTTTAATATTTTTTCTAACTGAACAGATAGCTGTACTGCTGGGGAGTTTGTTGCACCACTTCTTCCCAGCTAAAGCACTAGGAAGTGGTGAAGGGTGGGCGTTTGGGAAGACTGTCTTATGTAATTTTGACGTTCGAAAAGTGCTGATTCTCAGCCTAGTTTGAATAAATGACTTTTGAATTTTATGAGTTGAACAACGGGCTAGAGTCTAAATACCAAGAAAGTTAATACATTCACACGACACGTGCATTAATATACAGAGTGTGTCAGAGATATGTCTTCACTATATATTCGACCCAAATGTTTGGGACATCAGCTGATAAGCTTCTAACTACAGGCAAAACTCATACATGGTGCGAGCGAGTAAGGACTTTAATATTCTTTGTAAAGAGTTCTCATTTGACCCATTTACAACCAAAACCTATTCTGCACGCGCTCGGCTGAACGCTGACTTTTTTAAAAGTGCATAGTGCTTATTGTACCTTATAAATAATAATATGTATACTTAATCTTTTTTATCGTGCTTGTTAGTGATCCTAAGATTTCTACTACTTTTTCTGTTTTTACCCAAGAGAACCTGTAATTGGCTCTGTTTCTTAAACAACTGTTATCCATTTGTTATAGCAATTAATAAATAAAAAAATAATTATTTCGTGATTACGTTGTTTTGAGAAATTTGTTCAGTTTAAAAATGACCACACATTTCTGGGTCAGTGACAGCTCGGCCCGAATTATTTGATACACACTTCAGAGGCAAAAATTGCAGAATGCTACATACAGCCAGAATTGTGTTTTTACATCATCCGTTTACTTCGTTCACGTTTATACTTTACAGGGCCAAACAGAGTGACATTCTATCAGCGATAACAGGGGGGAAAAGGTTTGACATTATTACTGAAAA
Source organism: Agrochola litura (assembly GCA_949152395.1). Taxonomy (NCBI): domain Eukaryota; kingdom Metazoa; phylum Arthropoda; class Insecta; order Lepidoptera; family Noctuidae; genus Agrochola; species Agrochola litura. The sequence goes on from OX424493.1 coordinate 2,218,141, forward strand.
TCTTATGTCAATCCTGTTGTTGAAAGTCGTTGTAGAAATAGGAACTTGTCTAGGCCCTTCAGAGGGGGAGGGGGACTCTTAGCCAGCTGAGAGTATTACACACTAGGACTATTTTGAAGGACATAACCAAGAATATCAGTGTATGTCCTTCTAGAGCGTATATACCTTTCCGGCATTAGTTGTAACCCATTCAATTGATATTGCTGTTGAACATCTACATCGTCACTGGAAAGGCAAAATTACTTAACTGTCACATTATTTATATGGCGGTTAAGTATTTTTGCCTTTCCAGTGACGACATAATATAAATACGTTTTGGTTTAGAAAATACACTAGATACATCTTGTAGGTAATAAATAAAACAGTGCATGTAAAACCTCTGAAACAATACTGTAGAACGGTAACAAATTCGTTCGGGGAATAAACTGCAACCACGCCCGGTCGATGTTTCCACAAATACTTGCAGTTCTAAATGTTAAGAATTTAATTTATTTAGCTTAGAATTTAATTTGTATTTTAGTAGGTACTTTTAGTAATTATTGGATTTAATCAAAACCAACGGTCCAACGATAAACGATAGGTACTTTAAAGCCTTTAACCTGCATGGTTTTAACATGCAACCTCCACGAGTTCGATAAAAGTTGATGGCCATAATTGATTTATGTCAGTCACATGACAATTGACGAGACAAACATTAATTTGTATTTAAAATAGAAGAAAAACAGTTGGAGATGGCTGAAGGACTGACATTGCGTATATCATGATATAACAACGTAAAGCGAGTCCCTAATAATAATATTTTTTTCTGAAAGTTATTATTTTAATGAAGTACCTATCCCACAATACATACCCGGTTTCTATCAACGTAAAAATTTGGTGAGATTACCGTTTTTCACAAAAAATTTCTCGCTCGGTGACTCACATGATGACTGCTGTAATTAGCTGGTTGAAATCGCAGCAGAGGTGTATTGCAGTACACTTACATTTCGCCAATGTTGTTTCAAGTCCCATGTAAAAGTGGCCAAAACTTGGCGAGCTTATTAAAATTGACCGGGAAATTTTCCGGGCTGCTACAGGGAAAATCCTAATAGAAAAATGCGGAAAAATTCAAAATTCAATTCAAAATATTTTAATTCACATAAACCTACAAGGGCACTTATTGAACGTTAGAAGCTAGGTGCACGGTTCCAATTGGTCGCTTCCTATGGCGAGGAGCCGGCAAGAAACTCCACGGTTACTCTTTTTAACCGACTTCCAAAAGGAGGAGGTTCTCAATTCGTCTGTATGTTTTTTTTTTTTTCTTTTTTTTTTTTTTGTATGTTTGTTACGCGATTACTCCACCAATTATGAATAGATTTTGATGATTCTTTTTTTGTTTGGTAGATCATACTTCAGAGGTGGTCCCATATAAATTTTATTAACTTTGCTTGGGTAGTTTTTGAGTTAGCTTCAATTATACGTATTTTTTTTCCCACTTAGTATGTAGATGATATGATAACTTCTTGTCACTGTTATTCACATAGCAGGTAGTGGTATTCGAATTTGTGTGGGGTAGGTACCACAACTAAAAAGTGAAAAATAAAAACTTTTTACAAAAAAAAAAAACAACCGACTTCAAAAAAAAAGCACTACAAAGTGAAAAATAACTTTAATTTCGGAAGTCGGTGACAAAGAACGAAAATTCAAAACCAAAGACACCGACTTCCGAAATTAAAGTTATTTTTCACTTTGTAGTGCTTTTTTTTTGAAGTCGGTTGTTTTTTTTTTAGAAATAAATGGTTTCTATAATGTTTTCAAATTACAGTGTTAATAGGTATGAAAAGACAGTATAGGCCTATCAACAAGTACCAGGTACTTAGTAAAATAGAAAATGGTCCACAAGTCTACAGCCTACAACGTTCTCACAAAAAAGAAAAACCAAAAATCTAAAAGAAAAGAATCTATATAAAAGATAAACAAAATAATAAAAATAAGGACTTATTTAATTGAACCAAATGACATGATTGCCACTACAGCTGCAACAAGCCTAATTTGATAAAAAGAAAGTAAAGATTATGTCAAGGAAGTGTGTAAAAAAAGTAAAATAAAACAACCATCGTAATTTGGGAGCAGTTAATAGACATTTACATTGTTATGCCGTTAATGAGGTACCAAAACACTGCTTGACATTGGCATCGAAATCAGGATCTTACGCTCAGCAGTCACACATATTTACAATCCTTAGACAAACGAGGCAGTCCACGTACATACTAAAGATTCAATAAGTATTACAGCGCAGGATAGCCTTTACCAGAAGTGGTTCAGGAGCTTCAATATCATTAGGCTTGTGCCGAAATATAGCAGTTCGTTGTGGACGTGATTCGATAGCGGCTCCCGACATCCTCTTTGACATCAGAAGACAGCTGCCACGCAACTATCGATGCGACGGCGACGCTCTGCTAAAGTGACGGTACCAAGCCAGTGTCACTCTAAAGGTTCATGCACACATGTCAGTCACGTTAACTTCAAGTCGCCGATCAGTCACGTCAATTTCAGGGACTAGTGTGAACAGATAGTCAGTTAGTCAGTCATAGCAACACCTTGGTTACAAATTGTCTTTATCACAATACCACGTTTCGTCCGTAGAATAAAAATTTTGACTTGTTGGTGACGCGACATCGACTGAGATGCGCCGATAGTGATGTGACTGATGTGTGTAGCCAACGTTCTACAACTTCTACGTAACTATATTTTTTGACGTGACTGATCGGCGATTTAAAGTTGAAGTGACTGGTGTGTGTGCGTGAACCTTTATACGACATTTTTGATTATTCTAATAACTTCATAACAAAACGAGTCAGTGCCATTTGCTGCGCCACCAAGTATAATAACAACACATCAAAACAGCCCACAAACACGTAACTCCGAACATAAACACAAACAAATATTGGGGCGAAATTAATTACCCGTGTGGCTTCTCAAAAAGTCGAGCTGTGGGAGTATTCCCTTCACGTGCTCGTCCAAACTTCTTATCTACAACTTTAACCATGAGTCGCCTTTCACAAGCTTACATTGAAACTTGCAATGTGGGAGACGTACTCTGGTTTGCAAAGGTGAGTTTCGATCGAGACGAAGGTATAATTTTAAGTTATTTTGTATAGTCTAATTGAGTTTAAAAATTCTGTGTATTAACTATTATTTAAATTCCTAATAATCTTTTAATTTTACAGGATACTTTGCGATTAAAGGTTCGTTCAGACCAGCGCGACACAAAGGCACCGCTCGTCGCACGACGAGCGGTGCCTTTGTGTCGCGTCGCGTGTCGCTCTGGTCTGCACAAGCCTTAATATTCTGAAAAGTGGTAATACATTTAGCAACTGCTAAGTGTAAGGCCGTTTCCTCATTGGTCGGTGCGGTATCGTTTCGGTATAGAATGCTCGGTACACTGAAACGATACAGCGCTGCTTTCATTTTTCCTCATTGGTCGGCAAGCAGCAGTGCAGAAAGGGCCTAAAACGCATCCATTGCAAAACAATAAAAAAAAAAACACACAATACCTCTACTAGAATTTCCATACGGAATAATAATCATACATCTACCAGTTCAAAGAAGCTTACTGCTGAATATAGGCCTCCCTAGGAGGTAGAAGGTGACATTAACCGACTTTGTCTGACCGCATTCTCGTGACCTCCACTAGAAAATCGGCTCACCCACACACGATTTAGGTATCAGAATGTATATTTATCCATATATCCAGGAGGAGCTCGTGGCTAAGTACTAACAGCCGCACGGGTTGATCCATCAGGTTAAGCTTGCCGAGGTTAGTCCGTGGATGGGTGACCATTTCTACATACCGAGACTCCTCCATGCCTCAAAAAACACGTTAAGCTGTTTGGTCCCGGCTGTCATTCGTGGATCTTTGGCGGTCGTTACGGGTCGTCAGAAGCCCGAAAGTCTGTCAACCAGTGTTACCAAGGGTTATATCCTATTAGGCACCTACTTACTGGATTGTGGAGGTCAGATATGCTAGGATAGGCTCCATGTAAAATACTGGTATTCAGATGCATTTGGTTAGACTGGAAGCTGACGCCAAAATAGTTGGGAAAAAGCTAGGCAGATTGAGTGAATATTTATCCAGACCCAAAACCGGCAGGTTTTGTCTTTCGAGTCCCAATAGTACTTCATATCTAAATAGTGAGGCCGCGATAAAGCCACGTCCGTTAACTGCACATGTATCAACTTTCTTAGTTCATAACACACGTACTAACTTCACTTGTTGTACGTTGAATGGCATAATGTTAGCGCTCCTGGAATGCTTGTCTAGGGAGAACTAAAGCAAGTTTTCAAACGAGTATAATTTGTCGAGAAGACCACTTTATCGCTTCCCGAGTGGGACGTTAAGGTAAGTCGTATATCACGATTGCTCTTGGTTTCATTTCCTTCATACTATGACAGTTAAAATTGCGACTGAAACTGACTACACCGTTGGTCTAGTTGTCGCCAGCCCACTATCGACCTCCAGACTCCGGAGGCGAGTGATGTGGTGATCTACAACGCCACATGCGAATTACGCTTCAAATCCTGCATCACGTTTACCACGCGATAAGCATATATATGTTACCGCTAATGTGCGTAAATCTGTCCGATAAAGTGGAAAAAATTGTTTTAGTTCTTAGATTAACTAAATAATCTGTAGAATTCTTAGGTAATCTGCAGACTAACGACCAAGCATACGGTTAACTCCGAAAATCAATATGTTGTGCTACAAAAGTTAGTGACAGAAACGAATCGCTGCAAAACCGACTCCACGTAGTCTTGTTTGCCCTACCAGCCGGCCAGCAAGCCGAAGTTGCGGTGGTGAGCGTTAAAACCATCTGCGATGATAAGCTCACGTGGGACCGCCAGAGCCTCGCAGCGCCGGAGCCGTGACAAAAACCATGCCTGCTGCATATTGCGTGCTTGCTTGCATGGTGTATGCTTGTTTGCATGTTTGAAAAATATTATGTCAGCAATTCGTTCCCAGTAATTTGCAGATTACCTAGTTAATGCGTGTATTAACGTATTCCGTATTCTAACGGTAACATATGTATAACTTTCTGACGTCAATCGTCGGGCAGTTGCCCACTAGACACGACACTCGTCTGGTCGGAGGATCCTGCCTTTTCTATAGGGAATGAGTGAACTTTACACCCTTTTCCCCATAACTCTAGAGTCGCAAGAGCTACTACTGATCATAAGATCCTGGTTTGGATCCCAGGACGGGCAAAGCGTTATTGGGATTCTGCTACGACCCATTATAGGCCGTATTTCTACATGGGTCATAAGTTATTTTAGCAATTACAAATTTTCACACTTTTTCCACCAACAACTGCATGTTTTCATTATATGCTCGACCGAGTCGTAAAGCTCGCTTGTTTAAACTTAATTTGGGCGCAATCAAGCTTGAGCTGCATATTATTTTTATGCTGCTATAAATGGTAAGCAGATTTTAACAAGTTTTTTGGAGTAAATGAGGTTTTTTGTCACACTTGCTTCCATAATTTCATTGTTTTCGTGACCAACCTAGCTTTTTTTGCAGTTTATTCGACTCGGTTTTAGAGCTTTTCTGATGTTGATGTATTTCTGAATCTGGTGTTTGCATTTTTGAAGTCACGTAATACATAATATTGATACTACAACTACTATGTAAAACGAGAGGACATTAGCGGATCTTGCATGCTTTTCGTGCAAACTGAGTATCCAACATTCCAACTGAAGCAGCTCATATAACTTAGAACCAAACTACAGTTCAAACATGCTTGACAAACCTGCAGATAAGTACGACTATCCTATATTCTCCAGAACTTTAGTACAAGTATGTCCGTTCCTATTGATTATTTGAAGGCTCCAACATCACTACCTGACATTAAATTTTGAACAAGAAATCAATGTGGAATTTGTGACATATAGAAAATATTCCACATGTAACGCGGTGCAGCGATCGATTCCCAAAGGAAATACATGTAAGTAGCGTTGGATTATCTTCGGTAGTTCACTGTCGGATATGGAAGAAACAAGTTCTTTGTTTATGAGTTTTGTTAATAAATTATTGGTTTTGGGATTGATGTTTTGAAATTCAATTGGATTCGAATTGTGGTAAAAAGAAAGATTTTTGATATGAAACATCTGTTAGCGCGCAATTTTGATATGAAATATCTGGGAATAAAAACGACTCGTATGCCATGACGGCAAACGGCATGACACTCTCTTATATCTCTCAATTTCATTGTTTAACCTCTGCCGGGTCTCCCAATCCATCAACCATCAACTTTTATTTCTATCTAAAAAGGTGTCTGTATCAAAATTGTTTATATTCTTGGTCGTTACGCTGAATCACAATCATGATATACATGAATACGCTGAATTACGAATGTTTCACATCCGAATAACTTGACTCTATTTCAATGGTTGTCAAAATGGATATCTAAGACAAAGTTCGTGCACTTGTGCTAAATATCATTCATTAGCATTTGATTATTGGCCGTAGAAGGCTTTGGCAAGGATTTGGCGGGTGAAGGAAAACATCGTGAGGAAACCGGCATGTCCTAGAACCGAAAATTCGAAGACATGTGACATCTACCAACCCGCACTGGGCCCGCGTGGTGGATTACGGCCCACTTCCTCTCACAGAGAGGAGGCCTGTGTCCCAGCAGTGGGAACATTTATAGGCCGATGATGATGATGATGATTGGCCGTAATTTAAAAGACGGGCGAACAGCTGTACATACATACCTACACGCAGTCTATAATGTTCTCAATGCTGGGACTTGGGCCTTCTCTCTGTGAGAGGAAGTGGGCTGTCACCCACACGGGCCCAGTGCGGGTTGGTGGATATCACATACCATTCCTCGCTCAATTTTTCAAGTCTTTTCACTCAGTTTCTGATTTGAGAATTTGACGTTGATAACTTGTCAAACTCCGCTCTAACATTACTTAAAACTTAAACATTTCTTTGCAAGCAAAAAACGTGAGAAATTTTGAATTTCGCGGGCTACTTTGAAAGTATCACCTTAAGCAATAATAAAGTCATGGGCATCATCGAGTCGATCGATTAAGGACTCAACGGCCATCACGGGCAAAATCTGGATGAGGCTGGCACAGGGCCGTGGGGATTGGCACAAGAAAGGAGAGGTTGTGGATGATGATGATTACTAGAGTTTGACAAGTTCCCAACTTTAAATCTTCAGTTCAGAAATCGGGTATTTATGTGCAATTTTCTGGTAAATGACCAAATATAAATGCATAATAACGCGGAAAAAAAAGGCATGACAACGACGTTAAAGTTATTTTAAAGATCAGAATGTCCACCATTTGGACATACATTTTTAAAGAACCCTATTCCGCTCTTCTAACTTTTAAATAACCAATACAGAACAAACATGGTCGAAGTAATACAATGTGGTACATATGCTCTTCGTTTTATTTCTCGAGGGACACAGAGTGGCAGCCATGTCGACGGGTAAATGCTTATTGTAACTGCATCCTGCATCGTACCTATGAGTTATGAAGGAAAATCGGTTGCTGGTATGATGTCTCTATATTTTGAGCCATGCCATTTTTACTGTACCTTATTCAAACGATTTCACATTAATTATTCACAGTATTTTAAGTTATTATACTGCCTCGTTGGTCTAGTGGTCGCAAGCGCTACTGCTGAGCATGATGTCCTGGGTTCGATTCCCGGGTCGGGCAAAGTGTTATTGGGTTTTTCTATCTGACATTTCTCAGTAGCAGCTCGGAGTTTATTTGTGCCGGTTGATGGAAATAGGCTCGCCCCCTATTACACGGAACTTAAACATAACTGGCGAAATGTGGGTGTACCTGCTACAGGGACACCTCTGCCCAACCCTTCGGGGAAACAAGGCGTGATGTTATGTTATGTGTTTTAAGTTATTATAATTTCCTAATTGTTGTTTAGAACAATTTTTTTTTAATTTGTGTAAATTAAATTTATTTTCATGCCCATGTGGCTATAGAACATGGACTATTAATAAAAAAACATATATGTACTAATTACCCAGTTTGCTAACTAATTAATAATTTGATTTGAATTTGTTGCAAGCACGACTACTGAGCGTGAGATCTTAGATTCCATATCCAGGTTGGGCTTGCGGACGGTGAGCAATGGGTAGATAAGGACCAAGCCCGGGTCGACAGCGCGTTGTGTTCCACGCGCGCCTCAAAGAGATGTCAGCCGAATTGACGGGGTCCGTCAGGGTCAATGCCTGCCGGGGTTGCGAATAAGGGCCGAAAGGGAAATCGTGGCCCCCGGCAACATGGCAACTGAAGGAACACGGGTGGGTTTTAGTCAGTAAGAGTCTGAGGCCCTCCCGCTCCACCCAGAGCGGGAGAAGTTATTTGATAACTTCCCACCCAAAAAAAAAAAGGTCGGGCAAAATATTTTTTGGTTTATCACTTGAATTTCAATTTGAATTTGATTTGAAAGTAGCGGTGCTTGGGGGAGGCCTATCTCCAGCAGTGGACGTCTTTCGGCTTAAATGGTGATGATGATGATCCTCGCATTACAAGAGACTTCAACATTACTGGTCCGTCAAGAGGCTTTATGTAATGTTATGATGATTTATTTGACAAATACTAAACAAAGCCTAAGGCAATAAGTCCATCTGTATACTTTTAATTTGCATTAATTAAAAGTACATTTTAAAAACAGGACGCCTCACGAGCAATTCCAGAGAATCCCGAGCTTGAAAATTACTTTACTCTGTAAACACAAAAGCAATTAATATTAATAAATTAAAAGCTAAGATAATAAACCACATAATAACATATTTAAGGTGCAATGAATTAAAAAATAAAACACTCGGCGAGCAAACAGGAGCTGGCGGATATTCGCTTCCTTGTAGTGATGTGCCGTAGTAAATATAATGTATCCGCATGGTATTCATATACGTATTGGAAAACTGGATTTTTTATTTAAACTTGCTAAAATAATATTAATTTAATCACTTAAATTATCTGCATAACAGGTTCTTATTTGTCATTACAGCTACATAGAACTGAGTTGAAAATTTTTAAACGAGTTTGATATGTACATGTTTTGATGTAAAAATTTATGAGATCTCTACAGAACTTACAAAACGGATCACTCGGTAGCTTGGCACACAAAAATATTCCGTTACACCATTTATAATTAGAGTATTATTATCTGTCTAGCCTTTCCCAACTATGTTGGGGTCGGCTTCCAGTCTAACCGGATGCAGCTGAATACCAGTATTTTACATAGAGTGACTGCATAACTGACCTCCAAAACCCAGTAACTGGGTAACACGTTACCTATTGGTAAGGCTGGTTGTCAGTCTTCTGGGCTTCTAACCACCCGTTACGACTGTAAACAAATCTGTGAATGACAGCTGGGACCAATAGCTTAACTTTTTGAGACACAAAGGAGTCTCGGTATGTAATGGATGGTCACCCATTCACGGACTGACCTCTTCCAGCGTAGCTTAACCTTCAATTCTCTCGTGCGGTGGTTACTACTTAGCCACGAGCTCCTTTTAGGTATTATTACAACTTTAATAAACTTGCAACTATCGATTAGAAATATCGACTACGTTCCTAACCTATGAGCACATCTCTAATTCCGCAATTATGCGGGGCATGCGGCCTCTTTAATTGCGTTTGCACTAAACACAAACGCTTAGTAATTAATTCCAGATTAAGCCTGTACAGTCACTCCTGAACTTTAGATCCAGCAAAAAACATTCTAAGAGCTGCTGGAATTATAATTTTGCAGGATTTCATTTGCTTAGAGAACTTACTATTTCGTTGGTGGTTTCAGTGAATTATTTAGAGTAATTAAGTGATAGTTTGGAAAACACCGGTAGGTAATGTTTTCCAATAACTAGATTTTTTTTCAGTTAATAATTACAGTATGGTTTCACTTACCTAATTAACCTACATCGGTACATAGTATAAGTATTACCAGCTTATAATGTTCCCACTGCTGGGACACAGGCCTCATCTCGGTGAGAGGGAGTGGGCTGTAATCCACCACGCGGGCCCAGTGCGGGTTGATAGATGTCACATGTCATGTCTTCGATTTTTTGGTTCTAGGACATGCCGGTTTACTCACGATGTTTCCCTTCAGGCTCGTGCAGACCAGCGCGACACGCGACGCGATACAAAGACACCGCTCGTCGTGCGAGGAGCGGTGGCATTGTGTCGCGTCGCGTGTCGCGCCTGTTTGAAAGAGCCTTTCATCGTTTTGAGAAAAGTGGTGATGAAATAATTTACACAAAGCAAAGCGCCTGTCCCACTGGGCAAGTGGACATACAACTCACACTGGTCACAGTACTCACACCGAACACTGGACCTACAAATCGTAAGTCGTAGGTTCGAACCCAGACAGGATATAAGATTGAAGATATGCGTCACAATCTCAATAATTATAATATGCTATTATTAGCAATGTTATTATATTGAGTAGTAATACATATTATTATGAATAGTAGGTAGTATTTTAATTAGAAATTATCATGGCATTTACATATCATTTCAACACTATTTGCTCCTATAATTTCTAAACACCAATCACTAATCAGAATGGCACGATTCAAATCTATGTCCAACATATAAGTCCCTTTGCATACAGGAGCAATAACAATTTACGTAAATCAACAAACAGTTCTAATTCAATTTGCGTATTATGCTATGATTACTAATCAATCACATTTAAATTACAAATTAACATTTCAAAGGCATCACTAATGCTACTATAGTCTCCCACACACCAACCACAGACCAAAATTACTCAATTAAACATCACAACGTAGTGATAGTGAATTAAATAAATACAACTGTAGAATTAGCATCTAATTTCTGACGTACATTATCGTAGAAACCAAAAACAGCTGCAATAATTTTGAAACGAAATGTTCTAATAAATTTTCGAGTGTAATTTGCACATACGCGACCGAGACCGCACCGTTGTGTTTATTTCATGGTACAAGTTACAAGATTAAAGCTCAACTGATAAGATAAGGTCTTAATAGCTTTCAGACTATGTTAGTGACAATTGAAACTGTTATCCGTTTTGGTAACTTCTACCATATGCCTGTTCAAACGGTGGCAGTCCAAAATTAATTGTCAGGAAAGTTTTGAGTATTACTATGGATGGTTATACGAGTAGGGAAAGACCGAAAAAATTATGGTAAACTGTGTGAAAGATAATGTGGCAAGAAAGTGAGTGACTACCAAGTTGTTGACTATCTAATAGAGAAGTATGACAGAAAAATGATGGTAAACTGTGTGAAAGATAATGTGGCAAGAAAGGGAGTGACTACCAAGTTGATGACTATCTAATAGAGAAGTATGACAGAAAAATGATGGTAAACTGTGTGAAAGATAATGTGGCAAGAAAGGCAGTGACTACCAAGTTGATGACTATCTAATAGAGAAGTATGACAGAAAAATGATGGTAAACTGTGTGAAAGATAATGTGGCAAGAAAGGGAGTGACTACCAAGTTGATGACTATCTAATAGAGAAGTATGACAGAAAAATGATGGTAAACTGTGTGAAAGATAATGTGGCAAGAAAGGGAGTGACTACCAAGTTGATGACTATCTAATAGAGAAGTATGACAGAAAAATGATGGTAAACTGTGTGAAAGATAATGTGGCAAGAAAGGCAGTGACTACCAAGTTGATGACTATCTAATAGAGAAGTATGACAGAAAAATGATGGTAAACTGTGTGAAAGATAATGTGGCAAGAAAGGCAGTGACTACCAAGTTGATGACTATCTAATAGAGAAGTATGACAGCAAAATGATGGTAAACTGTGTGAAAGATAATGTGGCAAGAAAGTGAGTGACTACCAAGTTGATGACTATTTAATAGAGAAGTATGACAGAAAAATACGTTGTGTTACGCCAACCTGAAATAAATTTGATTATGGGTAAGAGAATGATGACGAGTTAATTATAATACAGTGAATTTGTTAAAACAACAAATAAGTCTCTTAATAGACAAGGCTCATGTAATCAGCAGGAACGGTGAAGAAGTTTAACATGAAATCAAGGTTGTCAATTTTAACATTTTACGACGAAAATCCATAGTAATAGCGATCAATGTCAATAAAAACTTTTCACAAAAAAAAAACAACCGGCTTCCTAAAAAAAACACTACAAAGTGAAAAATAACTTGCCACTGATTTCCGAAATCAAAGTAATTTTTCACTTTCTCGTGTTTTTTTTTTTTGAAGTCGGTTTTTTATTTTTGTTTCACTTTCTTGTTGTGGTACCTACTCCACACGAATACCACTGTGGGACCACCTCGAAAGTATACTATTTCAAACAAAAAAGAATTTTCAAAATCAGTTCACAATTGACGGAGAAATCGGTGGACATACATTTAAAAAAAAACTTGCTACAAATATATATAGAACCTCCTCCTTTTTGGAACTCGGTTAAAAGAAAGTCACTTATCGTGTCTGTCTATGTTAATGCTTAGTCTTTCTTAACTACGCAATGAATTTTGATGCGGTTTTCACAATCATTTAAAAAAATGTATTCCGGAAGGTTTGTGGCTAATAAATAATCCCAGCCTATTTCTGTCCCACAGTGTAGCAAAGGCCTCTTCTCGTACAGAGAAGGCACAAGCTTAGACTAAATGCACTAGTGTGAAGCACGGGCGGGTAACTAGTTAATTATAAATTCAAAGTTGAAAATAACATACCAAGAAGACTAATGAATAATTGCCTCCACCAATTTAAGATGGGACTAACCTTCCATTGCAGCATTATCTACTTACTATATATTTTAACAGCGAATATTTTTTGATATTCGGATAGCTCATGGCCTAAAGAGATGCCATAAAGAATATGAATAAAACATCGCGAATTTAAAAAAAAGTTATGCAACAGCGCGAAATTTCGCGGGTATTCTGGTTAGCTAACAACACAATCGCTATAGCTTATAACCCGTACCATCCTAAAACTGATGCCGCGGCACCACTGACAAATGAATTGAACCAAGCTTGTTTATTAGCGAATAGAAACATTTTATGTGCAAGTTCGCCACCTACATCACCCAAGACGCGGATATTGGCAAAGTTTTACACATTTCAAATGATTTTGGACATAACTTTTGAGATTTATATCAATTAATGATATTGTACGTATGTTCCATACCTAACCTAACCTAACCTAACGCGTATTGTTCGGCAACTCGAGAGGAATGTGAATTAAGAAGAAAAGCGTTAAATGCAATACTACAGTGTAAGTGTATATTGTAGTGTTGTATACTTTGGTCGTAATAAAAATGCTTTTCACCCGAATTGGTGATGTTTGTAAAGTTGAAAGTCAAAGCTAATAATTATTATTCGTAAAAGTAAAAATAGTCGACGTCAGTCAATCATAAGTGATTTGTTGGCTAACCATTATATACCATGTATTTTTATAATGTACAGTGTACAGGAGGAGGTGTCAATTATTGTAAGAGAGCTGCCGACGCGAAGCCAGTTTTACCTTACTTATTTATCAATGAAGTAAGATTTAGTAACTTAAAAATAATTATTTATTTTACTGCATTTAACGCCATCTATCGTCAAGCAGCAGAACCAAAAAGACGCGTAACTACACAGACAAAACTTACGATGTTTTACAGAAATAAACTCAAATAGATTGAGTACCATCATTCTAAAATTATTATAAGAATTTAAAGAATCGAATATAATACAGTTGAACAAGTGAAACTGAATAAAATGTGCAATATTCTTCCAACAATCGTCTTCTACGATGTCATTCTCACCGCTGTGGTTTCATTCACTCTTCTTTCTTCGTCCACGCTGTCTTTCTTTGGAATGCACTCCCTCTGAATATCAGGACGGCAACCAGTCGGTTATCTTTCAAAGTGAAGGCACGTGAACATATTCATAAGAAGTTGGCAGAATCATCCCAGCGCTGATTTGCTGGATTCGTTTTCTCCTCTACCTATCGTTGTTTCTCCTGACTAAGTTTATTTTGTTAATATGTATGTATGTATCTTTGTAGTAGAATTTATTATTTTTCGAGTTATCTATCAATTATGTTGCACCTGCTATGTTTTGTCTCTGCATCACCTTGGTTGACTGGTAGAAAATGCCTCAGGCATTAAGTCCGCCTTTGTACAGTATTTTTTTTTTACTTGTGCATAAAGTTTTATTAAATAAATAAATATTCCACTATCTTGGTCTCGCTGACGCATTTTTTCTATAACTGTCTCTATCGTAACCCGTTGTACAGTGGCTTGCTCTCGTCCATATCAAGCGGTGCCACGTGACCTAAAGTGACGATTTTTTTTTTGTATAATAATACTAATTTGATCGCTGCAATGTGGTTTTCCTGGACAATATTACCGTGGACGATTTCACACAAAAATGTACAGAAATTTTGAAAATCACACTTAACAGAGACCACGAAGAAGCCTCGGTGGCCACTGTTACCAGTACGGCGATTCCTGGCTCTATGGTTCATAAGCTTTCCATTCTACGATAGAATGAGCTGACAATAGCTTCCCTTTAAGTTAGTGCACAATGATTGCCTATCGACCTAGGAAGGATTGCGATTACACACATTCACTGCTTCTGAAGCAGTTTCCGCAGAATTTCTGTTTTTCCGGCGCAAAGAATGTGTGTGTGCTGGGGATTAACTAGAGAAATGTGATAAATCAGAGAAACTATGGATTAATAGTGTGAAATAAAAAAACTAAATACAAAATATTTTATTTCACATAACCTACATGGGCACATGTGAAACGTCTGAAGCTAGGTGCACGGTTCCAATTGGTCGTTTCCTATGAAGTAGAGCCTGCAAGAAACTCCACCGTCACTCTTTTAAAAACAATAATTTGCTTTTAAAATATTTTCAATAATCAGTGGTAATAGGTATGGGGGGACAATGTAGGTCTTTCATCCAGTACCAGCTAGTTAACAAACTTTTATTTACTGGAAAGGAGAGAATTCAATGATGACGGCTAATCTATAGGTGAATGGAAGATGAAATTATGCTGCGCATACCCCAAATAAATTGGGGGAAGGTCGGGAGGATTATGATAACTCTGCTTGAAGAAAAAACCTTGTAGAAATTGTTCTGTGTGACGTTTAGGTACTGGAACAAATCTGTTGTATTCTGAATTTCTAATACAAGTTCTGAGTTTGAATAATATTTCTGTTAAAATTTGCGATAACGTCGTCCGCCATGCGATTCTGATGTCTGTTGAACAACTCCTAGCGCCCCTGGCGATGCGAAGTGAAAAGGTGGGCGCAGCGGCATATTATGACTACACGGAGGCATGGCAAAAATCTTTATTGCAGACCACAACAATAATATGATCCATAAAAAAAAACAATTAAAAAAAAGAATGTGTGGCACTCGGGGACTGCCGCGGTAAAGCTATTGCATAGCATTTGTAACCTCCATACTTTCTATTTGTCAACGCTACACTTGGGATGATGACGACGATTACATGGTAGGCGGAGTGGGGGGTGTTAGGTTTTATTTTCGTTACGGAATTTCTTGATTCGGTCGCCGCGCTCAAAGCCCGCGATAAAAGCTATGCAATAGCTTAAAAATATAGAAAAATACAATGAAATGTATGGTATATAAGCACATACCCACAAACATTTTACGCCTTTATTATCTTGTATACATGGAGTACAGCAAGTTTTTTAAATTACCTACCTACATCATAAAAGCAGGATCTGAAAACCTTTACAAATTACGGAACAGGTACCGGATAATTTTGGTTACTTCTACGACTAAGGTTACCGCTATCTGGGTAACTAAGATAAAGAAGCATGTAATAAGCGTGCAATAGAGGTACTATTTAGATTATCGTTTTAATACCGGTTACCTAAAAAATCCCACATGCCACAGTGTCTCAAGACGAAAGTCTTTGACCAGTGCGTGTTACCAGTGATGACCTATGGTACTGAAACGTGGTCACTCATAATGGGCCTTATCAGAAGGCTAAATTGCCTAATTTAAGTGGCAATAGGCAGAGCACATTGCTCGCAGAATGGATGGTCGATGGGGTCGAAAGGTTCAGGAGTGGTGACCACGTACCGGAAGACGTAGCGTTGGAAGGTCTCCCACAAGTTGGACCGATGACTTTGTGAAGGCCGCAGGAATGCGCTGGATGCGGAAAGCACAGAATTGGTAGAAGTGGCGATGCTTGGGGGAGGCCTATGTCCAGCAGTGGGCGTCTTTCGGCTGAAATGATGATGATGATGATGACCTAAACATTACTCTGAATACGAGAAAGAAACAGAATATCGCAATGTCGATAATTTGGTGGCATTAGAAAATACTTTAAACATTACGCCGAGATTGGTCGGCGTTCGCCGGCAGTAGACTCGACTCTTTGACACACACACAAGCTATGCGCGTCCTTTGACTAATGCCGACGGCACGTGTAAGATAGATGAATTTTTATTTCGCTAACTGGTATTAATACTGGTTGTATCCAATATAAGAATAAAGGTAACCTTTAAAAATACCTGTAACAAAAAATATTGTAACCAAAAAATACACGTATATCATAGCGGTTTCGGTCCCTCTATAAAAATGTAACACAAAGTATAACAAACCAAATTACAAAATGTTGAGCTGTGTGCCTTACACAGTAATAACGTCCCGTAAGTCCTAAATAAACTTGAAGCCATGAAATTATGCAAGCGAACAGGTAATAATTAATTTATTCTGCGTTGTTATGCAAAGAGCTATAAAACTTGAACGGTGGGTACTTCAGGCTATGTTTATATAAAAAAGCCCTTAATAAGTATCTGGTGGTGTTCTCTGATCTAACTAAAGGTAAAAAATAAGAGTTATAAAACTTAAACCCAACTACGACAAAAAGTAATCTAAAAAGGTTTAAACAAGACATCACAGATAGACAAATAAAAAATCCGGTGTCACAGGTGTTAGGGCATAAATCGAATAGATTACGAGGGACTCCGGATTTTTATTAGTCTGTTTGTAATGTCTTATTTATACCTTTTTAGACGACTTTTTTGTCATAGTTGGGTTTGAGTTTTATAACTCTAACTTTTGTTTAAATTATACTGGCGTTAAAATTTATATATATTCTTGAAATGTGCTAATTAAACTCTTTCATTTGATATCCAACATGGCATCATTTTTTATTTATTTTAGCTCATGACTTTATGTCCTCTAGAGGGCGCCATATTCATATTTAATGAGACTTCACATAGCTTATAACTAGCGGACGATCAAGACGCTTCCAAAAATTCATTCATTTGTCATATTATGATGAGTAGTTGAGAAGTTATGATAGAACAGATGAACATACATACATACCGGTCAAAATCATAACCCTCCTTTTAGCTTCGCCATAGTCAAGTAAAAAAAACTAATTTCATAACATAACATAACATCAAGCCCGTAATTCCCCGAAGGGTAAGACAGAGGTGCAGGTACATGTAATTGGGGGCGAGCCTATTGCCGTCATCAACATCACCATAATTTCAGCCGAAAGACCTTCATTGCTGGACATAGGTCTCCCCCAAGCACCGCCTCTTCGATCAGTTCTGTGCTTCCCGCATCCAGCGGATTCCTGCGGCCTTCACAAGGTCGTCGGTCCACCTTGTGTGAGACCTTCAAGCATGTGGTACGCGGTCACCACTCCAGAACCTATTGCCATCCACTGCGCACAAATCCAGACTCTGGACTGCTACTGAGAAATTCCTGATAGAAAAACCCAATAATTCTTTACCGACCTGAGTATTGAACCTAGGACCTCATGCTTAGCAGTAGCATTCGCATTTTGTCGAAAAAGATAAACAAAAGACTGTAACCTCTCAATCATTATCATTGTTTTGGCGATTGATTGGTATCGGTCAGTATTGATACTGGTAGGTACCTAATAGCCGTAAATGTGCTCAAACATTATGTATGCACCAGGATTTACAGCTTAGTACGGCCTTATTCTAAATGCGTACAGTGCAGCTATTTTTGAGACAATTGAGCCTGATACTTAATAGCTACCTAAGACCCTACCGACTAAAAACCTAGCCCCATATAATTACCTAGCACCCTAGTTATCCTGACACCCTAACCTACCATACAAACCATACTAAACGTGAGTTACGTTGGTTATACGTGCGGGAAGTCTGTTTCAAGGAGACCAACGGTAATAGACGGAATTTGGGAAGGAATAGGGGTTTGTGTACGTCGTGCAATGTACACAAGAAATGGTTTTCTCATTGCCAATCCCACAGACTCATAGGACCGATGATGGCTAAAGGTGTCTTGGCCACAGTAAGAGGAGGTATAGGAGAAGAATTAAACTCGACTTCAGTTTGATGACTAAAATTTATTACAATAATTAACTTAATTATATACTAGTTTTGTGGTCAATACACATTGATACCTATTTACATGTGTGTTGTGTGTGTATCGAGCCGATGAATCGAAGATCTCAGTGGGTTACTTCTTAGCGCTGACGGTGTGATGCTGTTGCTTTTCACGGTTAAACACATTGCATGAAGAGCTTCCTTGTCTTTTGTCCATAGGCTGTGAAGACCACTTCCCATCAGGTGGGACAACAACTTGTTCGCCATTTGAAAAACATAAAAAACCCAATAACGTAAGATTTTATTTGAAAACTAAAGGTTTCTGAGTGACCAAATCCAGTCGAATGGCATTGACATACATACATACACAAAACAGAAGCCATAAAGCCTGAATGAGGGTTTTCTGAAATGACGTTCACTAAGAGGTAGCACTGATAAGTCAGGTTTGAGTACCTGTCAAAAGTGTCAAGGCGTAGTCCGCGCCAGCATTGAAGTCCGGCGGAACATTGTGGAATTTCATTTTTGAAGTGAAAACTTCTTTAGGCGCGTTGGGCATTTTTGAGATGGGAAAAAACAATTAAACTCGCGACACCTCATTTTTGTAAACGCGATTGTATTTTTTATTATGTTACAAATCAATATTCTATGCAAGTATTTTTACTTTAAACGTTGTAGAAGTTTTTTTTTTTTTTGTAAACCCGATATAAAGACTCAAAAGACTCTTTATTTAGACAAGGTTACAGATCAATGTTCTATACAAGTATTTTTCTTCCACCAAGGCGATCTTGTTCAACTTTTCACTTCTGTCGGCACTCCCGGAGTGCCACTGTTTTTTTAATGCAATTTGATGACTTAGACACTAGCGCCGCGTCTATCGGACTTGAGTGATGGCGCGGATTCTACTTTCTTTGGTCGAATGTCGAATGAATTAATGATGAACGAATGATGAACAAAGTGACGGCGTGAATTTTCACGACAACCCTAATTATACCTGAATTATAAATCAAGCATATCCAGTACAAATCTTAAGTTCTCAAAGCAAGTTCGCTAACATTTATCTCGGCCTATTTACTGTACTAAGTGGGGCAGGCAGAACTATCGTTATCTGTTCAAGTTAGAACTTGACGCTTTAATGTTGATTTCGAAGCTACGATCCGCAGTAGTTTAAAGTTTGTACTGAAAATGTGAAAATTATAGCGTAATTTATGCGAATTATAAATGGGAGGTATTTTCAATGGATAAACGTAAAATTGAATTAATTAAAATACAAAATCGCGACAGGATAAGTAATTGATATTGAGCACCCCCATTTTGGTGTCTTAAAAACCCAATCAATACCCTCAATGAACAGTAAATCTTTTCATGATCGTCTTACCACAATCAGCCTATAATATTCCCACTGCTGGGACACAGGCCTCCTCTTTTTGAGAGGAAGTGCGCTGTAATCTACCACGCGGGCCCACCACGGGTTGGTAGACGTCACATGTCTTCGAATTTTTTATTCTAGGACATGTCGGTTTCCTCGCGATATTATCTTTTACCGTTTTAAGAGCAGTGGTGATGCAATTATTTATACAAAGTAAAGTGCACGCCTATTTTTTTTTTTTTTGGGTGGGAAATTATCAAATAACTTCTCCCGCTCTGGGTGGAGCGGGAGGGCGTGTCAGACTCTTACTGACTAAAACCCACCCGTGTTCCTTCGGTTGCCCTGTTGCCGGGGGCCACGATGTCCCCATCGGTTTTCTTCGAACCCCCGGCAGGCATTGGCCCTAACGGACCCCGTCAATTCTGCTGACATCTCTTTGAGGCGCGCGTGGAACACAACGCGCCGTCGACCCGGGCTTGGTCCTTACCGGACGGCGAGCTACCCATTGCTCACCGTCCGCAAGCCCGCGCCTACGGTTGCCGGAAATCGGCTCGCGATTCCCGCCCCGGGCGTCTCCTCCTGCGGCGGTTAGGGGCGTGCGGGCGCGAAATTTGCCTCTCCCTCACGCGTTCCGCCTCCTCCTTTGCGAGCATTACCGCTTCGCAGAAGGAGGTGACGGCCTGCCATTTCCTCTCGCTCCGTACCATGGCCTGAACCAGGGCCGGACGCGAGAGATCACCGCCGCCGATCGCCTCCACGAGGACACGGCGTTGCTCCGCCCAAGCCGGGCAGACCTCCACCGTATGCTCTACCGTGTCCTCAGGCCGATCCACACAATGGTGACACCAGGGTGTTTCCTCCCGCCTTATCCTAAACAGGAACCTCCCGAAGCAGCCGTGTCCGGTGAGGACCTGCGTCAGGCGGAAGGTGAGGACGCCGTGGCGTCTCTCAAGCCACTCCTCAAAGAGGGGTCTTATCGCCGCAATTGTGGCGTGCCCAGCACGGGGTTGCGACAATCGCACTCTCCATGACGCCATGAGATCCCGCCGGAGCTCTGTCCGCTGTGCCGCGATTTCTTGCGGCATCGGAGTTAAGCCCCGACGTTTCGCCTCCTCGCGCCACTCCCAGATGTGCGCGAGGACCTTTGCCTCCAGATCCCATGGCGGTAATCCGGCAAGGAGGCTCGCCGCCTCGCAGGAGACCGTGCGGTATCCTTGGGCCAGCCGGATGGCCATGACCCTCTGGGACGCGTTCAACCGGCGGGCTGGCCGCAGCCTCAATGAACGCGCCCACACCGGCGCCCCGTAGAGGGCCATGGACCGCACGATCCCCGCGTAGAGCCTCCGGCAGGAGGCGTTTGGATCCCCTAGATTGGGCAGGAGCCGCTTCAAGGCAGCCCCGGCCCGCTCCAGTCTGGGAGCCAAACGTCGGAAATGTTCAACGAAATTCCACCGGCTGTCAAGGACGAGTCCCAGATACTTCATCGTCGACTCGACACCGATGTGAACCCCTCCCGCCATTACCTGGGAACCCGACGGACCCACGACCTACAACTCGTAAGTCGGAGCCGTTACCATTGGGCCACCACTGCTCTCTGGGACACCCTTACTCTACGATCTCTATGGTCTCAGTACTTATCATATAACATTTTTTTTTTCTATATTTATTTAGGAACTTTTATAACCGATATGCGTATGATAGTACCCTAAATACACACTGCTACGGATCCCATTTGGGCTATAAACCTGAACTGACTCTTCACATCGTCACCATCAAGTCAGTACCTATATCCAGTTAATCATTCCCTACATAATTCTGTTTGCAACTTTCAATTTCCCTTATAAATATTTACCGCCACAACTCGAAGGATTTATTAATAATTTCCTATGAAACGTACAGAAAATTGTCTCTTCGCAAGTTAGTTTCAGTGTTTTTGATTGATAACGTTTCACGATGAGAAACTTTGACAAATTCGATTTAGCCCCCAAGTGTTTAGAGGGAATTGCTTACCGGATGAACGTTCGAGAATTTTGTTTGTTTTTATTTTCATTTTGTTTTTGAAAAACAAAGTTTTTATGTATCGTTACAGGTATGATAGAATGGCTAAAGCAAGTTACCTCAACTTAAGTACCGAACTTAATTGAAATAGAAATAAATATATGTTGGATTCGTTAGGTAGATCCGACTTAGATCTAGACCAACTTTAGAAATTCATAATAAATTGATTGAAACAGATTCACATTTTAAACTATAAATGTTGTAATATGTCTAGTGGCCGCAATCGCTGGTGCTGAGCATGAGGTCCAGGGTTCGATTCCCAGATCGGGCAGTGTTATTGTGATTTTCCATAAATAATTTCTCAGTAGCAGCCTCTGGATTTGTGCCCGGTTTATGGCGATAGGCTCGTCGCCTATTTCATGGGACTTAAACATAACTGGCGAAATGTGGGTGTACAAATAGTTACAACTCTGCGTTACCCTTCATGGATTATTAGGCGTGATGTTATTTCTGTGTTATGGATTTTAAAATAGGACTAAAAACATAGTTCCATATTTCGATAAAGAATTGTTACAGTCAACAAGTCAATTGCCTTTTTAACTTAGGCTTCTAAACTTCAAAACTACGAAAAGCAACTGTGACATGTAAGGCTTTGCGCAAACGGGCCACCGGCCACAGCCACCGGTGGCTGTCGCACGCCACGTCCTTTAGTACCGCGCAAACGAAAGTGATCGGTGGCTGCCACTTGTAGTCGGTGGCCACTACAATTTGTAACACTCCTGCGAGTCGCTCACACTGAGTCGCGAGTGGCTACCACCGGTGGCGTGACGCGGGTGTAGTGGTAGTGGTCAGTCACGAGTGGACGCCACTCGCTACAGTTGTGCGGCGATTCCATACAAAAGATGGCAATTTCCATAAAATCATGTAAATAGCTTATCGCCAGCCACCGATGGCTGTGGTCGGTGGCCTGTTAGCGCAGAGCCTTAAGAGTGGCCAACCCGTCATACTTTTCATACAAACGCTCGTACGTGATTATGGCGTTGTAACACATCTTTCTTTAATTCTTTTAAACAAATAGGTATCTTGTGCACTATATCTAGGTTTCTATGAAATCAAAAAATAAAAATTTGGCGAAACAAATTCAATATAAGCCTCCAAAAATCTGCTTTTTTGCACAAATTTTACCTCAACTTTGACCGTTCATAATGTACTTATAAATTGTAAAAGTAAAGAAAACATCTTTATAGAAACCTCGCCCATGTAATGGAGATTCTAAATTACAAAAAAATATTTTACAAACTTGTAAGGCGTATTCAAAAACACGTATTTCCTGAAACCAGTTATTTTTCGTACAATGTTATCGCGTTCTCACTTGCTTGTTAGCGGTTCTCACTTGCGCTGGATGAAACAACAAGCTTTTCGACCATGCTCGCGTTGACGATAGACGGATCGGGAAGGGCCCCCTTAAGCAATTAAAGGAGTAACTAATTCAGCACTCGGGAGTATCTAAATAAATCATCTATGATGAAAATGAACATCCAGCATAATAAAGACAGAAACATAAGCGACGGACCATAAATGAAAGACGGCGTAAATAAATGAAATATCAAGGATTAGAAAAATATTGTCACAGAAGTATGAATGACAGAGTACGTCGTTCTACAAAGCTAAATTGTTTCTGAAACTCCACATACATAAACTTACTCACACCTTCTCATGAGCGTAGTTAGACTGAAACTACAGAACGTCACCTGCTACGATCCTTACATATTCCTTAATGTCATATTAACGGACGAATTCGTCAAACTCAAACTCAAACTCAAAGCATTTATTTCAAATAAACCAATTACAGGTACTTTTGAATTGTCAAGGGGTCTGTCAGTCAGAAAAATGAAGCTAGTTGCCCATTCCAAAGCGTAGTAGGTACCTATGGAGAAGAACGGGCAAGAAACTCCACGGACACTCTTTTAAATCAAAATATTGTTACAAAATATTGGTTACATCATTCGTGTTGAACTTATACATGTGAGAACAATGTAGAAAGACGTGCACGTTAAAAGCGTCCGTAATAAAAATATAATATCAATTCAAAAATTTAAATAAATTACGTCTGTATGGTTTATTACCTTACAAGGGCCACCGGAGTGACAGAGATGAAGGTACAGAGTCAAAAACAAAGCAATGTCCAAAGGTCACTCAATGTCAAATACAAGTTTAGCATCTCAGTCCCCCCTTTTCACTTAAACCCTTGCCTTGTATTATCATCAATACGTGTTAAGGTCACTTCTATGACCCTTGTCTCGTCACCTTCCACTTAAGAGGGACGTATTCATTACGTCACTTTGTGTCCGACTTCGACCCAACCCTTTCGCTTCGCCTGCATTTGTTTCTTGTTTCAGTTGTTTCCAATCCGCTGAGTTGTGTAGTTATTATTAAAATAAAATAAAAATATACCTATTTATAGTGTGTGTTGTGCTACTGAGTTCAATTCAATTTTACACTCAATGGACTCACCTCAGTCTGTAGTTCGATTGACTAGAAAGACTTTTTCTGCTTCTAAGTCAAGCCAAAGGAATTTGGAGTTGATATTAAAGGAAATAGGTTTATAAAATTTAACACCTGGTACACTATTTATTATTAATAAACTCATAAAAAATTCACTGCACTAAAGCTGTAAGATATACTTTTAATTGTTAAAAACTCGTTGAAGCTTTAATTTAATTAGACCTCTAAGAACAACCTCATAATTTTCACTTGATTTTACCATCATTTTCATATCCAACCCTAAAATTAACAGGCCAATATTCTTAAAGTAAAACAGTTTTACTATTCCCAAAAATATCAGCCACTCAGATTTTAACGGTAGATGATAAAAAATACATGTTTCCGTTAATCTCGGCAGCGGTAGCGTAACTTTGCCATCAAGTATTTTAATTATCTTAATCCGCCAAAACTCTGGGGTTCTCTGGCGACTTAGAAATTTTAATGGTCCAAGTTATGAAAAAGATACAACCAACAGCGCGAGACGCGCAAAAGATTAGGTAAAGGATTATGAATGAAACAATTAACGTTGAACAGGTTGCAACATGATTTCAAAACAAAAGGGACAACAATAATAAAACAAAAAAAACAACATGGTCACTGTGACCATGTTGTTTTTTTTTTTGTTGCAAAATTCTTACGGCCAGTGTCACTCGTGGCGTCAAGACAAATCTAATGATGCCTCATTTGTTAAAATCAATCAAGCTGATAATTTTTATTTTGCTATAACTTTTCACGGACAGATTTATTTTTTGTGTCTTAGTAAAAGTTACTCCTTATTAATAAAACTATTTAGTGACATAGGTCTCATTAGTGGTGAACATTTAGACCAAGCTTCATACATTGTTTCCCAATGTCCTTCAAATCTCTAAATTATCTGTAAACCGAGGTCAATCGTAGACGACATCTTGTAATCAGTTGAGGTTGAGTTAGTTTTCAAGACCCTTGCCTATCCAACACAAAAAATATATATAAATAGAACTCACCAAAGCATTCGAGGTTTATGAGGTCGCCAAGGAAACCTATGGTAGTTTCTCGTTAATGTTAACAATAAAATTTTATCAGCTTTTACAATATCGGTTAGAAAACAGATGACGTAAACTTCATCAATAACCCAATGAATGCTTTGATGATCCTTATCGATACATAATTTCTAGAAAACTATTAGGTAGGTAAATCGCTATCAACTCTAACCTCGCTCCATACGAATATTTCTTTTATAGGTCACATTAATTTAAGAGACAAGTACAATCGTCAATTCTCAACGAAAATGTCGCTAAGTGGGCAAAGTTTTGGCCCCTATTAATTATAAAGGACTTGAGAACGAAATCACCTTTATTTTAATTTGGAGAAGGTTCAAAATGTTATAGTAGAAAGTTAAGGTACTTTAGACAGTAAAATAATGGATATTTTATGATTCTTGATTTTGATTACGTTGAACTATAAAGGTAGATTTTTTAATTAATATATATAACTGCTGTAAATTAATTATTTAAAAAATTATATATCAAAAAACCTACCTGAACAAATGAAAAAAATATATATATATATATATATTGAAATATTTACCGTAAAAACTTTAATGAAAATAAATAATATTACGTTATTAACCATTTATTTATATTTAACAACACCGGGGCAAATAAACCACGATCGGGTTTCATCCGTCGTCGCCATTAATTACGCGAAATTACGGCCGGGTCTGATAATAAATAAAAAAAATTACATTCACGTGGAGTTGAAAGCGTAATAAACTTCAATAAAACCGAAAAATTTCGGTTATCTGATACAAAAACCGATAACCGACGGTTTCCGCGAAACTCAATCACTGGTGCTGACATACTCATTTCTGTAAAATTTACGCTACATTATTTTTCAAGTGCACTTTGCTACAGTGTAGTGCAATTTGAGTGCAATTATTTCCTATTCAGTTTCAGATTGAAGACTTATTTATAAGAGTAGCGAAATTTCTCGCCAACTGGTCGACACTTCGTGTGCCCAGAGGGCTGGCTCGTTCTTTGGCAAAAGAATTAGCATTGCCATTCAACATGGCAATGCTACCAGTCTTCTGGGTACGTTGCCGGATTATAGAGATGCGGACAAGTACTTCGACGCCTAAGTGTACATTTTGTATTTATTTTTAAAGTTATTTAGGCTTCTAATTTGATAATTTGTAAATAGTAAGTTGTGTAATTTATAGTATATAAATAATCGGACCAAGTATACCACTAAGTTTTTTTTTTGTTGGACATCTCTTATCTGACCTCTGAGGCCATGACTATTTAACCGGTCAATCCTGTGGATGCCTTAATCTGCTACTCTTAAAACCTCCAGCCAGGGGTTATTCAACTAAGCTTATTAAAACTAGGTGAACGCTCGCTAAGGGCACCCCCTGTGGGGTACGAACCTCGGCTTAGGGCGTTTACTGGAGGGAGGACATCAAAGATGAGATGGGCTGGATAACATTCAGGATTTGTATTGTGTATTTATAAAAAAAAATATTTTGCTTTTTGTATAATATCATTTTATACTGCACCGGTTGACGTCATCACGTTAACGCCGGCTGTCGCTGAAAAACACAGTATGTTCTTTTGTGTTTTTTCTCAGCGTCATGTTTTACCTCAAATAAACGTAGGTATTTTCTTTCTTTTTTCTTCTAGGTAGGTACTCGTGTTGTATAAAAATAGTAACTTGTAATACGAACTTTTTGTGAGAAAATTAGTTTTTTTTTTGTTAATTTCTCTCTCGCTACTAACTTGTAAGTGAAAAGCGTAACATCTTCATGCCATTTTTGTTTATTTAATTTTTCTGTCAACTCTTTCCTATCTTTTCAAATAAATCTTCACCAGAACTACTCAACGCCAGGCATTAAGACAACAGTACAAATCATGTACAGTCTAAATCAATAAAAAACTCAACAGTGCTTACAGAGAACCCTCATCAACATCTCTTTATGTTGCTGACTGACGAACACACAAAGCTCTTTTTCCCCGACTGTCAACGAGACACGGGCGTTTGAACATTTCGTGCGTTTTTCAATTTAGTGTTAGAATTTGTTTTTTCGGTTTTTGTTCTAGAAAGTTTGGGTTCGTTGACGGGTACGAATGGAATTGTTTCATTTTGAGGTCAGTGGGGTAAATGGTGTGGAAAAGCAATTTTTTTGGTCACGTTTTATCATCACGTTGGTATTGGCCGAAGGGCAAGGCAGTGTTTAATACTACCACATCTTTAAAACATGTTTAAAATTCTGAGAATTGGGGAACGAAATTATTGCCATTATAGAAGAATGGCACTCATTCTCCATAGAAAAGGGAGGATCCTCGGACCAGACGGGTGTCGTGTCTGGTGGACGATTTTTTTCAACAGTGAAAATGTAATGTTGATGTTGTGTATTGGGATGTTATGTTGAACGAGTAAACAACCGATTGGTATAAAGGTTTTATTGCTACTAAAAATATTTTTTATAAAGTAATAGGTAATGTACAATTAATTTAGGATTAAACAAACTGCATCGTTTCACTGTAAGTAGGACAAGTTAGTTGCATCGTAGAGGAGTGATGCACAATAGTTATTGACACCTACAGTTACTTGCAATATCAAGTTGATTGCCTGGGTTCGATGTTATCCTAACGAATATTATAAAGGGAAAAGATTTGATTTTTTGTAAGTTTCTTTGTGATGGATAAACTAAAAAAATGCATTATCGATTTAAAAAAACCTATCACCCATACTGCCGTCCTTACGATGTGATAACCTGATTTCGAGAAAAACGCGTGTAAAGATTTTATTTTTGTTTTGTTTGTATCTCCAACACTATACATTGAATACAAGGTGAACCGGCTTCGTCATAGATACGTAAAAAGAGTGTAAAAAGAATATATAGATCTGGTTCTGCAAATTCCGAATATATACTTATCTCAATTCGGCGCAAAACTCGAGTTATAGCACTTTTCATAAAGACGGCAGCATAGAAAGCTACATTTTCAGCAAGTAACATGGGCTGTATTTTAGCGACTGACACGTGAACGAAGTCACGGGCAGAAGCTAGTAGACTTATAAAACCAATAGACTTGCTGCCACATAGAACTTGTAACATAACTGTGGAAAATTGGTATACACACATCTCTGGCTACCTCTTCGAAAAATACAGAAGTAGTTTAAATAATGCAAAGACGAAACAGGTGCTGCAAAGAGTCAAAAACTCAATGGTATCATTCACCAAACATTTTCATCTTCATCAGCTTACAGAAGTCCACTGCTAGACACAGGCCTCTCCAATTGCATGCCCTTCAACCCGATTCTCGGCAACTCTCATCCGAGTGCCAAACATTTTGCCACTTGTAAATTCTCAGACTCTCAATTTTATATGTCCGCTGCATCAATTTACGTTTTCATTATTCATTTAGTGGACACTTGTCAGTCTCGACTGAGGGTTAAAGGTTTGGAGTATCTCGATTCAATCGGTTTTGGTAGTGGGAAGGCTCTGAAAACGAGTGATTTTTTTGGTGTCGAATGTTTGCGTGTAGGCTTCTAGGAGGTGAAAGTGATTTGAGTAGTTTAGCTGTGAGGTTTTATGTGAGAGCAGAGTTAAAACAAACTAACTTTTATATTGATAGAACTTTTTAATAATAAATGGCTTCAGGAAAATTTGAAGTAATTCAGTAATGTAAGAAGAACGAAAAGCCTGGTCATCAAATAAGTTAGATCCGTAATTTGCATCAGTTAAATACTTCTGCCGATCTAATCTGTAAAATCTCAAAAGACCTGACGACATACAAATCCTGCATCGTGCAAGCAGCGTTTACCGCGTGTCCAACATAATATAAACTCAAACTCAAACTCAAAGCATTTATTTCAAATAAACCAATTATAGGTACTTTTGAATTGTCAAGGGGTCGGTCAGTCAGAAAGATGAAGCTTGACCATTCCAAAGCGTAGTAGGTACCTATGGAGAAGAACGGGCAAGAAACTCCACGGACACTCTTTTAAATAAAAAAATTGTTACAAAATATTGGTTACATTATTCATGTTGAAATTATACATGTGAGAACAATGTAGAAAGACGTGCACGTTAAAAAGCGTCCGTAACAAAAAACAAAAATAAAAACAATTCAAAAATTAAAATAAACCGTGGCAGTTAAGAGATGACCAGTCCCTACTGACGGCGCCCGTTCACGAACATGACGCATGGATCAGCACCATTTAGCTCAACCATTTTGAAGGGAACTTAATGATCCAACACACACGCCACCATCAGCGAGACATTTGAGTGAGCATGACACTCTCAGCCGCCAGGGCACATTCAAGTCAATGAAAGACGTACCCAGGTAATGGTAGCTTTATGGAATGTACGTGGTCACAATGCCCACACATGTGATATGCAATTATACAATACAAAGAGATTGAATTTATACAAAGAAAGATAGTTTTTACAATCTTCATCAGCCGCAACAACACTTTCGAATGCTCATCAATTAATTTATGTGCCCTTGTGGAGCTGGACCAGCGCTAAGCCAAGCATTTTTATCAGCGATGTAATCCCCCAACTTATAATATGCTTGGCATATATAACTTCCTGTTATCAATCGTCGGGCAGTTGCCCACCAGACACGACACCCGTCTGGTCGAAGGATCCTCCCTTTCTATAGAGGATGGGTGAAGCGCGTCTATTGTGTCAATTTCAAGCACCAATTGGAAGAAAAAACAGTTCACTTCACCTAAGATCTTACGATGAGATTTTTAAGGAATAAACCGGCTGTTTTAAGAAAATTTAATGTTTTTCTTACCAACACTAATGAAACCTTTTAATATGTCAACAACATGTCACTTACACACAAAATAAGACCAACTACAACATCAACAATTCAAGACTCTATTTACTTCAAAAGTCGAGCAAAAAAATGCCAAAATATATTATCTGATAAACCAGCGCCGATCTTACCCTCGGGCAGACATAGAATAATATTAAATCAGACGCAGATAAGACAGTTCTTATCGTGTCGTTTGGAGGTTCTATCTGCGACAAATCCCACTTTGAGCGTTAACAAGAAACAAAGTTTTGTCGGACTTCTCAAGGAAAATGGTCTTCAATCACGTCACAGGGTCTGTGTGAGCCGAATTATGTGTGTTGCCAGTTTGTTTTTACGGATAAGCTCTGATATAGAAGATTCTTTTGTTGTATTTAATACAGAAAGGAGACGTAATGAGAAATCGTGGGGAAATAAATTGAATTATAGGCAAATTAAAACACTTGATAAAGCGCCTAGGCATCTGGTTCCATCTCGCTCCCGAAGAAAAGTGAACAGATTTGTAAATCAGGAACTTTTATTCCAGGGTCATTACAGAATGATGACCGTTCGTAATATAAATATCTCAATGGCAATAATTATAGTTACAACACGATTCAAACACCTCGCTAACTACTGAGATTATAAATTACGAATTTGAAGATTCAAGCAGTATACTGTCCTGGGGTGCGAAGAAAACCGATAGGGAAATCGTGGCCCCCGGCAACAGGGCAACCGAAGGAACACGGGTGGGTTTTAGTCAGTAAGAGTCTGACACGCCCTCTCGCTCCGCCCAGAGCTGGAGAAGTTATTTGATAATTTACCAGCCAAAAAAAAGGGTAGGTGGAGCGAAGATCTACGCAGGGTGGCTGGTAGCAGCTGGATGAGAGTTGCCGAGAATCGAGCTGAATGGCGTGCAATTGGAGAGGCTTATGTACAGCAGTGGACTGCAGCTGCTATATACTGATGATAAAGCAGTATACTGTGCTTAAACCTTCAATTTTGAGCAATTATATTTACGTTGTCATCTGTATCGAATTTGAAAACCATTAGTCAATTCTATGATGCTTACAAAAACACTCCACTTCATATTTACCTTTATGTAAACACTACTAATAAAACAGATCACTCAATATTAGCAACTGTTTATCTCAGCATGCAAAACATCCAACATAATTACTCAGCCATCCGGTCGATTTGCAGCTTCGTCGTCCAAACACGGCTAGTTTGGGAGACAGCCATGCTGTAAGTTCGCATATCGAAGATTGTATTAATTATAGTTTGACGGTTGTGAAGTTTTGCCAGTTAAAAGCCGTAATATCGAGAATTTAGTCGCTTTGTAAATGGTGATGGATGGAGAGGGAGACGAAGGCCAAAGAAAAGATGAATGGTTTTTATGAGGAATGTTATGAAAGAGAAGGGAGTGAATGATAGTGTTACGGTTGACAGGGGAGAATGAAGAACAGTTGATTGAACAGTCTATATAATATTGAGTGCCAAGAAGATGGTCAATATAGTTAAAGATCATGTTTTTCATTAAAAAAACTTTGGCACAGAATACTCAAAGATCTCCGGCAGCTGCAGGAAAAAATGCTGCTATTATAACCGTCGCTTCTTTATAAAAAAGTTTCTACAATTAGAGTCATCTTGGTTAGTAGGAGAAATTAAACTCGAAACTACGCTAAATAGTGTTCATATAAATATTTCTACAACATTTTTCTACCAGTTTAAAAAAAAAATCGTATAATTACTGATACCGTAAAAACACGAACTAACACGCACTCTTCTTTAATTCCTTGCATAACATTAAAGTTAAAATGACAACTCGAATACTCATTTCTGCAACTTCCTACACTATCTCCTGAACTAAAAGTAACAGCATAACATAGATTTATGTGTTTGCCATCCAGTTTCTGTAATATCGCGAATGAGTATAAGAAATAGGTCAGTTTGTTTGTGTATTTGTACGTTATTACGCTTTTTCTTGTTAACTGCGGATGGTTGTTGCGCTGATAGTTCGGAAGGGATGGGCAGAAGTTGTAGTTATCGTTGGTGAATTTATGTTGATTAACTTAAGGCCTCGCCTCTCATGCACGAGGTTGTGGATCAAATCCGGGCAAGTACCTACCAATGTGACTGTTTTAATTCATATGTACTTTGTGAGTTAATCTTGGACATTACTAACATTGGTGAAGGAAAAAAATCGTGAGGAAATCTGCGGACTTATGGTTGATATAAGTCTGATATCGCCAACCCATCTTGAGCAAGCGTGGTGATTAATGATAGTGCCTTCTCTGCATGAGAAGCGGCCTTTGCCCTGCTGTGGGACAGTAATAGGCTGGCATTTTTTTAAAGTCATTGGTATCGTGATGGCCCGGGTGTTTATAGAAGAACATTTCAAGCACAGGCATAGTAGGTAGAACAAGTGTATTTTTTTATGTGTATCGTCTTTCCACTCGGTTTCCTGCAATTTAAACCTAAATCTAAAAAAAAACAGTGGCACTCCGGGAATGCAAACAGAATGAAAACTTGAAAAAAAAATCGGCACCGCGGTAATCAACGCGTTGACGTCTTTTACTCCACGGTGTCGGTAAATTGCGTTACAGTGGTACCCCGATTCCCTTATTCACAAACTAAACTAAATTTAAGTTCAGTGCATCTATTTCTTTCTATTTCACTAAGAAAAGGACAGAAGATAAATTTTAGTTTAGTCCTGTCAAATTAATCAGCGCCTGTCACTACTACATACAAGTTTAGACGTGATTAAAAACTTGCCTACTAAAATTACGTCACTTTACGTCAAGCGCTGATTAATTTGACAGGACTAAACTAAAATTTATCTTCTGTCCTTTTTTTAATGAAATAGAAAGAAAAAAATGCACTGAAATTAAATTTAGTTTAGTTTGTGAACAAGAGAATTGGCACCATTGTCGCGAAATCAATGGTTTAGTCCCATCTCAAAAATGCTTAACTTGCCTAAAGAAGTTTTCACTCCAAAAATATGAATATTCAAATCTTTGGGAGTGATTTCGTGAAAAGGGACGGAAGTGTGTAACAGGAAGCCGGGGAAGCGCGCGCTATTTGATTTGACCAATGAGCGCGCGCGGAGCTAGAGTTGGTCAGAAACGACCTTGACGCCCCACCCCTTTAATTTTGCTTATTACGAAGGTGAGATTTCAGATGTCACACATCTTATGCGACTACTGTAAGGCTACCGAGCCTAAAAGCCTAAAAGGACCAAATATTTCATTTAAAAATGACCGCATTTTTACATGAAATGTTTGGTCCTTTTCCAATTTTTTTATATTTAAATAATAATAAGGGAAAATATACCATAATGAAACCTGAACTCACGTTGGTCAGAAATGGCTTTCCTGCACTGAGCTATGATCGTTCCTTCTCTGTGTGAGAAGAGTCTTTTACCAAGCAATTTACTTTACATCAAAGCCTTTAAAGTTCTTTTGGTGGAACTGAATGAAAATTCAGCTTCTTTTTATTGACTAACCAATCTAGACATTTTCTGTCAGGTTCTTTTAGCTTATCAGTAATTACCTTCACTGTACCTCGGCTAATACTCGTCAAGTACAAAAACATGAAAATTTGTGGACAGTCAAATTGCACGCCCTGTTTACTTGGCCCTCAGTAAACAACTTCACTTAATGAAGATTCGACAATGTAGAATTTTTGGTTTGGTACAATTTGGAACAGATTAGCGGTTTTGAACCTTACTTTTTAGGTATTTAAGTGCTGGATAGTGTCATTTTTTTCTGATGGCTGACAACATCATGATGTAGTGTTGAACTCTGTTTTTAACCGACTTCCAAAAAGGAGGAGGTTATATGTTCGACGCGTATGTTTGTTTTTTTTTTTTTTTTTTTTTTATGTATGTCCACCGATTTCTCCGTCATTTGTGGACCGATTTTGAAAATTCTTTTTTTGTTTGAAAGGGTATGCTCCCGAATTGGTCCCATATAAATTTTATTAACTTTGCTTGGCTAGTTTTTGAGTTACCTACAAAATACGTATTTTTTTCCCACTTAGTATGTAGATGATATGATAAGTTCCTGTCACTGGTAGCAGGTAGTGGTATTCGAATGTGTGTGGGGTAGGTACCACAACTAAAAAGTGAAAAATAAAAACTTTTTACAAAAAAAAACAACCGTCTTCCAAAAAAAAAAACACTACAAAGTGAAAAATAACTTTAATTTCGGAAGTCGGTGGCAAAAAACGAAAACACAAAACCCAAGACACCGACTTCCGAAATTAAAGTTATTTTTCACTTTGTAGTGTTTTTTTTTTTGGAAGACGGTTGTTTTTTTTTTAATTTAAAAATAAGGCTACGGACACATCTGAGCGAAAAAACGCGACGGAATTTCACTCGTATCGAGTAATTTTTTTCTCGCTCCATTTATGCCTTTTTTAGCACTTAAATTGCTAAAATGTATACATGAATTGCGAAAATATATTCGCTCCATGCGTTTTAGCAGGTTATCTAATAAAATCGCTCTTTCCTCGAATCTCAAGCCAGCTTATCAAAATTTTATGTTACCTATAAATATACCAACGGCAGAGAAAAAAATCATTCTACGTGCAAAATGCGTCAATTTTTAAATCGACACAGAAACGAGATTATTCACTCATTATATATAAATTACTAATTTGCGATAAAACGTTGTGCAAAGTCAATTTACTTTACATTGTGTCGATAACAAGGATTTTTTTTTGCTTAGCAACGTAAATATTTAATTTACTGTTTTTCTGGCGTGTTTTTTATAAGACAGAAACACTCTTTTTACCGACCGACGACTGTATGTATAAACCACTGTAAGAAAACTCCTTGGGTAGATAATAATATTATTTATTTATCAATCAGCTACAATAATTACTACAATCGTTACTTATATTTAAGAGACTCGTGAAGCAACATTACTTGTCGTTGTGATCTTGTTCTCGTAACTGTAATTATCCATAGTCTTCATTTATTTTTGTTGCTTAAATATTTAGTAAGTATGTACGTATTTATGTATCTATTATTTAGGATATGTATATATCTGTGTATCTATTCTTGTGTATTGTATATTTATTATTTGCACCAACGACAGCCCCATTTTATGTCCAGGCAAATCACTGTCCATTCCAAGGTTGCCTGGAAGAGATCGCGGAAAGCGATAAGGCCGCCCATTGTATATTTTGTAGTGTTTGATTTATTTTTTGTTGTGTATTTTTGTGGTGTACAATAAAGTATATATAAATAAATAATAATTTTCTAGAATTCTAGACAGCTAGCTATTCTATTTCGTCTGCCCCGTAGCTCGCCCCAAAACCAAGTGAGCGAATCGATTGCATTCAACTATAGTTTGATCAATACCGCTGTACCCGCGCCTTGGGAAGGCGCGCGGCGAGACGGGGGAGCAGTGCAGGCCGCTAATTCGTCAAAGCTCTCGGCGCACAGCGTCCCGCCCGCCGCTCATTGGTCAACACTGCCCCCCGCCTCGCCGCGTATTCCTAAGGCGCGGTACAGCGGTATTGGTCAAACTATAACCTAACTTGGTTTCCGTACGTCTTTTTCGAGTGACTACAGAAAATTAGCGCTGTGCTGGGGGTCCCTATAGCACAGCATCATGCGGAGTGGCAGCTTTCTTGTCACAGTTATGACGTGCCAGAAGCTGCCGCGTATTTCTGTTTTGTGCTCGTGATTATATTTAAATCTATTGTTTTATTTTATTGTTCGCTTTATGCACGTGTTTTTGTGACAAATAAACATATTTTTCTTTCTTTCTTTTCTTTATTTTATTGCGATCGTGCCTTTCTTGACAACTTGTCAACCGTAATCGCTTCGTTTTGCCACATAAAAAACGTTCTGAATAGTCGAAAGGTCAGCTTAGTCGATCCTAACCTAACCTAACACTGCCAATGAATGTAGTTTTGCTAATGTTTGCTGCTTTGAACAGTCATAGAATATTGCTAGGTATAATCACCACCAAGTTATAATCTCCACAGGATATTATTACTATCTTATAGAAGGTTAAGGTTCTCAACGTAACTATAATGAATGATATTTATTTGCAAGAATATAGGTACAGTAAGCGCTCAAAAGTGCATGAGCACGCTAAGAGTCGTATTGCTGTGAACACGCGGTATAGTCCGTACATTTGTATGTGTAAACAGTCAGACGTCTGTGGTGTGAGTGCCGTACACACACCACAGAGAACGCAGTTTTGAACTACACACTATCGTATCGTCACGGTTCGCGGGCGCCGCACTTATATTTCCATAACTTTTGTTAGCACGCATCATACTCGTACGCGTGACCTTGGCCAGTGTATCGCATTGCTAAAATTCGAAAGTAAATTATATGTGCAGATAGCAGAAGGCGTTAAGCGTTGGTCTTAGATTCAAGATGGCTAAGGTTCTAATCTCGTAAATCATAGCGCTGTTTTTGCAAATATTATTATTTTTGTTTGCAATAATAATATTTTTAAATATCCTGCCTATTTATTACTGTTGTTATTGCAATAAAGGGTTTAGAATAAAAAATGCGTGATATGTTATAATAAAAAATAAATAATATTTATTCGTTATGTTTATTTTACTTAAGTATACCTAGTTATCAAACTGCTACAATTATTTATCATTACTTCACCTGAATAATATGTGAAATAGATGTCTAGAAACTTAGAAGCAATTTGTATTATTTTGACATATTTAAATTTTGAAATGTTTTAAATTTTAAATGGATTTTTTTGCACCATAAATATAAAGCTTTGATCATGGTCTAAGTAATTAAGCAATAAATAAGAATATTAGACTACTTAAAATGTAAAAAAATCTACTGACAAAATTGTTAAGGTTAAAGGCAGTTGTTCATATTAATTATTTTAAACTTTATTTGGCTTTAGTAAATATTGGTTGGTATTGAGGTTATAGCTTAAGTATTCATTTTCTTTACGAAAAGAAGATTGAAACTAAACCTCAAATTTTAATCCTAAAATAATACTATTACTAAAATAATATTAAACAATTTCGGTATATCTGCAAGAAATACGACAAACACCCTATTGAAACGTGCTTAAAAAATTCGTTAGGTACCATAAATTCATGCAATAACGAATCTGTTGTTTATTAAGTTGGTACGGTCAATATTTTAAGGTCAAAAACGGTTTTCTAGCTGGTCTTCAGTGATGCAAGCCTTCAGAGTGCACGGCGAACGGTTCATAATGACGTGTTTTTAATAATTCAGCAAAATATCTCGTTGGTATGAAACCATTTGTTTCATTCACCATTTGACGTCGCTGCTACTCGATAATAAGCCCCTTCCTCATATCTCTTAACCGTCACAGTATTTCTCTAGAACAAAGAAAAACATTGTTTTTATTACACATAATA
The DNA here is from genome assembly GCA_949152395.1 of Agrochola litura. Taxonomy (NCBI): domain Eukaryota; kingdom Metazoa; phylum Arthropoda; class Insecta; order Lepidoptera; family Noctuidae; genus Agrochola; species Agrochola litura. The sequence goes on from OX424493.1 coordinate 2,255,548, forward strand.
AAATTTATTAAACCTCACAATGAATTTAAAACTTTAAAGGCATCTTCTGTCTCAACAATACCTCTGTTCTATCAACAATACCCTTGATTAGGATTTATGTTTAGTAAAATATGAAATATATAAATGATAACACTCACACTTAGTCCGGTTTTATTAGATATTCACTTCACTTTTACGCAGCGCAATAATATTCTCTGATCTGATCTGATCTCTTCAATATATTTTATGCCTGCTTTTTGATAATAATAACCACAACACTGCGCTAAATGCTCGTCACCAATATTATCACGGCACGAACCAACAAAGTTCTATTAATTGAATACTTGTAACAAACTGCATCTACCCCACAGAAATCGAAATAATTTACTTAGTTTTTTGTGGTCTACCTGCTAAACTTTAATATTTATGTGAACAAGACGAATGAAACTAAAAACGAATGATGATTATCGAACTAGTCATTGGTTGCAGACAAAGTGAGTGTGTGTGTGTAATGTGCGTGTCTACAGTATTGTAACAACTTATAGAAGAAGGTCGTAAGTCAAACCGAAGCGTCAGTCTATTGCTTTGTGAGATTGCTTATGGACTTTTGGTCGGTACTGTACATCTGTTCTTAAGTACTATGGGTTTCACTATATTCGGCATTTCAGCCGTGCAAATATTTAGATTTACATCTTGGTTATACTTATAGCATGCAGTAGGTACACATTTAATAATTAGCAATAAACAAAAATACTAATAATAATTTCATAATTTAAATTTTGATTACAATGCAATTAATAAAATTAGTACGATTCTATTCATTTAAAATAATAATTTATATTGAAAATAACGATCAATAATAATGATGTCATGTCAATAAAAAATAGAAAGAATAATGAAAATGTTTCAATATTATATAAGTAATGTCAATGTGTATATGTCATAATAATTATAACAAATAAGTTTTACATTTTACACTCAAAATATTCATTGATAGAATAAAAACATCGCTCACACAACCAGTTATACAGTTTTCTATTAAATTCTAAATTTGTAGCACTTCTAAATTCTTCGGCTAAGTGGTTATATATTTTCACCGCCATGGTATAACAATTTTTGTTGCATACTTTTAATCTATTACGCGGGACTACTAGTGGCTTTTGTACTATTTTCCTCTTTGACATAGCCTTTTCATCTTTTTCGAAAAGCGAGTAATTATTTTTAACAAATTTGCAGGTTTCATATACATATAAAGACGGGAGGGTAAGCAGCTTTTGCTTAATAAATACAGGTTTACAAGAGTCTGTCCACTTAAGATTAAAAATTGACCTTACACACTTTTTTTGGGCTATGAATGCCCTCTGAGCATCTGTTGAATTCCCCCATACAGTTATTCCATACCTTAAAACAGAACAAACATGGCTATGGTATACCAATAAGGCTGTTTTAATGTCTGTTAAATTTTTGATCCTTCTAAGTGCAAATACGAATTTGTTTATTTTTTTACATACATTATCTACTTGAGCTTTCCAATTGCAATGTCTGTCCATAACTATTCCTAAAAATTTTATATTATTAACTTCTTCTATGTCATTATTATTGTATTTTAAACTTAATTTCATTTCATTCCCTAATTTTTTGTGGTTGTTATATGGCAAAAATGTTATAAATTTAGTTTTATTTGTATTTATTTTTAAGTTATTCCTATCTAGCCAATTAGTTAAGTCTTTCAATGCTTTACTCGTAACTATTTTACTGTTTTCTAGAGTTTTCTCTTTTGTCAACACGGTAGTATCATCTGCAAACAATATAGTATATTGGTTCGTGGAGTTGGGCAGTTCGTTTATGTATATTATAAACAATAAGGGGCCAAGGACACTTCCCTGTGGTACACCACAGTAGTTTGCTAAGTACAGTGACCTAAAGGTTTTCTGGGTATTAGTTTTGAAACACATTTTTTTAATCTCCGTGCATTGTTGTCTGCCTCTTAAGTAGCTTTCGAACCAACTATAAGCAACGCCTCGTATACCATATTTCTCAAGTTTATGCAATAAGGTTTCATGACATACCATATCAAAAGCCTTACTCATGTCCAAAAATACTGCTACTGGGATTTCTTTTTTATTAATAGCATCCATAATTTCTTGAACTAGTTTAAAACATGCCAAAGTTGTAGATTTTTGTTTAATAAAACCGTTCTGTTGACTACATAATACATTTTGTTTCTCTAAGAAATTTATAAGCCTTTTGCTCATTACTTTCTCAAATATTTTTGAAAGTATGGGAACCAAAGTAATTGGTCTGTAATTATTTGCCTCGGATCTAGGTCCTTTTTTGTGAAGGGGTTTTACAACAGAAAATTTTAAACTGTCGGGGAATATACCCTTTTCCAAAGATAAATTAATTATGTAAGTCAAGGGTTCTGTTAAAGTTAATAAATTTTGTTTGATCATATTAGTACTAATGTTATCATATCCGACTGAGTTTGTATTTCGTAATTTCATAGCTGTCATAAATATTTCCATACAAGTAGCTAAACATTCATATCCACTGTGTCAGCATTTTGTGCTAAAATCTTTACAGAAAACCTGCCAGTATGGCGATATTATTTATCTGGCGATTAAAAAAGGTAGGCACTGAAGGTGGATTTTATTTTATAAATCTATATAAAATGTGTAGCCGAATTAATCCACATCATAAATGTAGTTTTCAGAATCGTTTACTGAATATATTTCTGTCATTTTCAATGTAGATAATTTTTATCCTAAAACTAGCTGACCCAGCAAACTTCGTTCCGCCTAACAGTCAATGAATGTGCATGTTCAGGATTTTAAAATTTCTACTCTACCTACCCAACCTACCCTACCTACCTACCGAGATATCAAAAAAGCCGATCCACACAAAATGTATGAGAACGTGAATTTTCTTCATATGTTTTTTTTCGTGAGTTTTTCCATATTTTTCTCACCGTTTTAACCTTCCCTGGACTACGACAAACATTTCAAAACCAAAATCAGCTAAATCGGCCCAGCCGTTCTCAAGTTTTAGCGAGACTAACGAACAGCAATTGATTTTTATATATATAGATAATAATTACAGTCACACTTGCGATATACAGTCAAAACAAACCAAAATGGACGAAGTACCTAATACGCTAGACCCGTGTGCGACTATGTACGTGCGTAGATTTGTAATGTGACCACAATTTTCTCCCACAGTCAGTATAACTAATTTCCATCTATAATAGTCAGTTATGATTACAACATAATATTCAAATTGCGGTGTTTGGTGGTGTGCATTAATTCCGGATCCTGTTGTATACCATGACATGAGGACTAAATTGTCATCTTGTACAAACTCTAATTAGAAAAAGTATTAATAGCAGCACTCGTAAATGAGAGGGTTGAAAGTAAATGAATTCAAATTATTTAGACCGTAGACTATAGTTAAAAGTACTAATTAAAATAAACAGAACTTATTTGTGTAGTTACAGTCGGCAAAAAAGGGACGCCTCATTTGGAAGTCTAGAATTCTAATTAATTATTAACTTTTCATTTTATTTAACGGAATGGAATTTCACTGTAAATTGGGATCTGTTTTTCTTGTTGCCGAAAATTCTGAACTGGATACCTACTGGACAGAAATAAAAAAAGAATACACCTTTAAAAATAATTACAGAATATCCATAGTTTTAAACTCAAATGAGATACCAGTTATCAAATGAAGGTGTCACAATCTATCAGCAGCATCTAATGTGTGGAAAATTTGTCAGATGTAAAAAATACACGCATTTATTGAAGTGTTATTATTGTTAAATCAAAGACCAAAACACCAAAATCCTCTCAATCTTTTATACATATATCTGCCACAAATTTTCGTTAGCCAACAATAAAAAAATCATCCCGAAAAAAATAAAACGTGGAGATTTTCAACGGTCGCCATAAAAAAGCAATTAATTTGAATAAATATAGGGAACACAAAAAACAGTTTCTTTAATGGGACATTTGAAATTCTGTTCCCGTTTTATCTGTGGACGCCATCGGTAATGGCTGCTTAATATCTTGGGGACAGTTGACACCTACTGGTTTCTCCTCTTATCATTTTTGTTGAATACCATTTGAATACCAAACTCTACTGCGTGGTAAAGTGCCATATATATTTCTTGTTATGGTCTCGTTGAATTTTTGTGGCTTATCATTTTTGGAAGGCGAGTGTGTGAAACTGTTAAAACGATAAAATTTTGATATAGTTGGTGTCCTTTCATGTTCAGTTTTAGTTTCAGTGCAAATAGGAAAGAATTCAGTAAACATCGCATTGCTGTAAAATAATATAGAGAAGGAGAAGGTGGATAATATTGGTTTGTAAATTATGAACAATCTATCAATGTGTCAGAAATATTGACTGAAAAAGACGGTAGGTACATACCTATCATTAATTTATCAATTCAAAGTTCCAATTACAAAACAACCGAAATTGGTATAGACACTTTACTAATTTGAAACAGCTTAATAATTAAAAAGGAAACAAAAAAATAAAATCTAAGAAAGAAACTAACTGAAACAGAAAAAAAGATAAAAAGACTCCTTTGTTGTCCACTCTGTCATAATTTTAATAAAAAATCCTAATTAACAATTACCGAGAGGAATTAATTCTAACTTTTCGTTTTTGCTTTTATTCAAACGATTCAAGAATTGTCGCTAACATTTTCATTTATTGGTGGACAAAAAGTTTTGTGTGAATCCATTGGGATTTGGGAAATGACGATTAAGAGTCTATTAAACCTCAAATTGCTTAGCATGAACCTCTGTTATCGAAACTACTGCAGCATTTATTTTCGAAACGTATTTGAGGATTAATGTTAAGTACTATGTTTGACGGAAACACGATTCCATAAAATTATCTCGATAGAAAAAAAAAACAAAGTTCCCCCAAACCGAACAATAAACCGCTGGTCTTAAAAAAATACTTCTAATTAGATCATGAAAATTTGCATACTACCTGAACAATAAAGCAGATACTATGTTTTATTTGATTACCTTTCTTTATTTCTTTTGTATTGTTAGTTTTAGATGCTCCTTTTTAGTTGTTTTTACTGTTTGTATTTCCTGTGCGTGTCCCAAAGAATTTTTTTTTCTTTCTTTATTTTTTTTCTTTCTTTTCACCGTAAAAAGAAATTACCTAAACTATTGATGCCTTGGAGCCTGGTCCCCGCTGCTCAGTCTCGCTCAATCCACGAGCAAAGATAAGGAGTGAATTTGAACTGAGGTATTATGAACTCAGCTTATAAAGTTCCCACTGCTGGGACACATACCTCCTCTTTTTGAGAGGGAGTGGGCCGTAATCCACCACACGGGCCCGGTCGTCGGTCGTAGTGCGGGTTGGTCGATGTCACATGTCTTCGAATTTTTTGGTTCTAGGACATGCCGGTTTCCTCACGATGTTTTCCTTCATCGTTTTGAGAGCAGCGTATTATGGACTCATAATATTCAGTGATCATAGAGCAAAGAAAGGTGGATACAGATTTTACTTTTTTCATAATTAGATACCATTGCCCTTTTTTTTGGGTGGGAAATTATCAAATAACTTCTTCCGCTCTGGGTGGAGCGGGAGGGCGTGTCAGACTCTTACTGACTAAAACCCACCCGTGTTCTTTCAGTTGCCATGGTGCGGGGCTACGGTATCCCTTTCGAACTTCCCCACAACCCCGGCAGACATCGGCCCTAGCGGACCCCGTCAGTTCTGCTGATATCTCTTTGAGGCGCGCGTGGAACACAACGCAGCATCGACCCGGGCCTGGTCCTTATCGAACGGCGAGCTACCCATTGCTCACCATCATCATCTATTTGTTTTCTTTATCACCATGTACTGTACCCATATTTGCAAAATAAACGACTTACTTACTTACGACGCCCAGGGCGTCTCCTGCGGCGGTTAGGGGCGTGAGGGCGCGAAATTTGCCTGTTTGTATGTTTGTTACTCAATCACGCAAAAATGGTTGAACGGATTTAAATGAAATTTGCAACACAGATAGTTTATAGCCTGGATCAACACATAGGATACTTTTATCCCGGTAGTACATTCGCGTGGGATAATTTCCGATCTCCACGCGGGCGAAGAGAGAATAAAATAATAATATTATGTTCAACTACCTGCGCCCTACGGGTTTACCCGCATGAGTCTCGATGCCGTGGGAATATAGGGATAAAAAGTATCCTATGTCGAAACCAAGGTCATGGTCTACCCATGTGCCTAATTTCTTCCAAATCCGTTCAGCCGTTTTAGCGTAAAAACGTAACAAAAAACATTAAAAAATCAAATCTCTTCTCGTATAATATTAATTAGATTGGTTTAGATAAACAAAATTTACAATTTTTTTTTTTAATGACATCCTGAATTTATGATCATTGACTAAGAATAAAATTATCTCGCCATTTCCACGGTTTTATGGAAGTTATTTAAATGGAAAACTTTGTCTCGCTCTCTTGGGTGTCGTCAAAGACGATTAAGGAATCAATTCTAGAGAAAAGGAGAAAATATAATGATAATAAGGTTGAAAAGATGACAATTTCAACAAGTCAACAACAGGCAGCATCCTTTCCACTGCTCTTATGTTGGTAGTGATTTATGAAAATGATTTAACTCATGTTGTTACCAGATTGAGAGGCTAAGTAATAACAGCCGCACGGATCGATCGATCAGGTTAAGCTACGCTTGCCGCGGTTGATCCGTAGATGGGGGTGACTATCTTTACATACCAAGACCCCTCCGTGCCTTGGAAAGCACGTTAAGCCTTTGGTCCCGGCTGTCATTCGTGGATCTTTGACAGTCGTTACGGGTCGTAAGAAGCCCGAAAATCTGACAACCAGTCGAGGGGTATTTATTGTATTACCCTGTAACAGGTTATAGAGGTCAGATATGCAGTAGACTAGAAGTCGACCTCAACATGGTTGGGAAAAAGGTTAAACAGATGATGATGTTAGCAGATGGACAATAGAATTCATTAACATCGTAAAACAACCAAGAAACAAATCCATCAAAACCAAAAAAAAAAAAACCATATAAATCCTCGTCAAGGACCCACATAATCTGTTCCAGAAATAAGATTTTTTTCAGCCATGTTTCATATCAAAGCCAAGTAAAGGTGGTCGCCCACGACGCATCTGCTCAAATCTGCGGGCAAATATTTATTATACCATCCTATTAGGGTGCGTACAATCCGGCCTAGATGGCAGACAAGGATTTGTCGTTAAGCTGATATTGCATTGTCGGGAAATATGATTATATTTTTATACAATTGTATTGTGTTTACCGGATTTGTGGCTTAGTATGGGGATGATTTGGCTTCGCTTAATTTTTATTTTGTTTGAGAGTTCCTTGTTTTTATTGGGTAGGTGAGTGTCAAATTAATCGTTTCGGTAAGTAGACAGTTACTGAATAAGTAAATTTTCCAACAAGCTGAGATTAACGGTTTTCTTTTTCTTGTAAGTCCGTGCAACGCTCATAATTTATAATTTAGAGGTATGAGGAACAGGCTGTAAAGTTCACTCATCGTCTAATGAAAAGGGAGGATCCTCCGACCAGTCGGTTATCGTGTCTGGCGGACAGCTTCCCTACGATTGATGTTGGTGAAGCTTATTCGCGCGGTAAACTCTTATTGCGCGATGCAGGATTTATGTGACGTCAGGATTTTTGTGTGACATCAAGTCTTTGATGCGTAGTTCGCATATGGCGATGTAGATGCCGTCACAGTAAGTTTAACATCTTTTAATCTACCGTATAAAAAAATCTTTATGTTTACGTATTTTTTTTATTTCAATTTCCAAGATAATTAACTTAATTTAAAAAGCTAAAATAATAATATGTATAAGTATACAGTGTGATTCTTTATAATGTGCACATATCGAAATGAGGGAATCTATGCTTAATTTTAACGACAGAAAAAATATATTTTTTTTTTATTTTTATTCTGTCTTTAAAATATTCATCATCAGCCTATAAATGTTAGGGACTAGGAAACTGCTGGGACACAGGCCTCTTCGCTGTGAGAGGGAGTGGGCCGTAATCCACCACGCGGGCCCAGTGCGGGTTGGTAGATGTCACATGTCTTCGAATTTTAGGTTCTAGGACATGTCGGATTCCTCATGATGTTTTCCTTCACCGTTTTTGAGAGCAGTGGTGATTAAATAATTTACACAAAGTAATGCGCCTGTCTGGGTTCAAACCTACGAACTACAACTCGTAAGTCGCAGCCGTTACCACTGGGCCACCACTGCTCTCCTTTAAAATATTAAAATATCTAAATATATTTTTAATACTTTTTATTGAATTTAAAAAAAAATAACGGTGTAACTTTTAAACTAAATCATCTATCGTAATGAAACAAACTCCATAATTATTGGAAGTAAATACGCGTCCTCATAAAATTAAAAATGTGAAAAAAAATCTACCCTCAATTGGAAATAAACATGTTTTTTAGCAAAAATCTGTATTTTTTCATAAATTTTTACAATAATTATCAACATCAATAAGAAAAAAAAAAAAAAACAAAATATTTTATTTCACATAAACCTACATGGGCACTTATGAAACGTCAGAAACTAGGTGCACGGTTCCAATTGGTCGTTTCCTATGGAGAAGAAGCCGGCAAGAAAAATAATTGTCTTTTACAATACTTTCAAATAACAGTGTTACTAGGTATGGGAGGACAGTGTAGGTCTTTCAATAAGTACTAAGTACTTAACAAAATAGAAAATGGTCTACAGGTCTACAATCTACTAATCCTACAGCGTTCTCGTATTCACAAAATAGAAAAGAATCTATACAAAAGATAAATAAATTAATAAAACTAAAACCTATTTTAATAAAACGCAATTATATGATTGCTATTATTTAAGATGGCAAAGAGATATATTTTTTCAAAGCAAAAAAAAAAAAAAAATTCCGTCGATTAAATTATGCATAGATTCCCTTATTTCGATATGTGCACAATATAAAAAATCATAATTTATAAAAAGGAGAGGAAATAATTATAGGACGTATTGGACTGAAATTGACCTTAGCTTACGTCTGTAAGGTACAGAATAACAGCCATTTTTTTCACTTTTATTCGAAGTATCTATCATTTCTTTTTCTATGAATTCTCTACCATCAATACTTAGTTATAAGTACCTAGCACTGAAAAGATGGGCACATTATTTTCCTTAAAGTGAAATAGACGTAGAACAGTATGTAATAAAAATGATTTACGGATACTTCCTGCGCTTGCTATATATTACAGCTCTTCTCAATTGATCGCCTCATAAGTCTTATGGGTGCAATAGTAGCTGACAACCATTGGGTACTCGTTTTCAGTCTCAAGAACTTGTTTTACTTGAAAGGCATTTGCACCAAATTTCAAATAGGTAATGTATAGGCGTTCTCATAATTTCTTTATCACCTTTGAGAACAATTTCCAGTTAATTGAAATTTCACTAAGGTCGCGGTTTCATCCACCAACCTTCATTGGGCCCATATGGTACATTACGGCCCTCTCCCTTTCTTAGAAAGGAGGACTGTGTCCCAGCAGTGGGAACATTATAAGCTGATTATGTACTAAGCTCAAAAATATCTAGCTGTCACATAGATAATAATTAGACCTTGTCGTTTTATGACCTGCAAGTGACATTCAACCTTAATGGACTATTAGGCTGCCTGTCCACCATATGAGCGGAGCTCTGAAGCGGAGTTTAGATTCTATTAATTAATATTGGCACATTTCTCCGCTCCGCTGCCTCGCTCCGCTCCAGTGGACGGGCAGCCTTAAGCCGGGGCTAATCCCCAAGACAATCCACTTTTAGACGGGGCCAATCCCCGAGACAATCCACTTAGCCAATCCAATTATAATAATAATAATAATAATAAAGCCTTTATTTTCCTTCTCCTAAGTATTACAATTACATAATGTGTTTGATATAGTTTTAAAAAAAATTTCACTTATAATTAACTGTTTACACTTTTACACGATTTTATCGTAATGTTTTTCTGTGCTGTTGTTTGTGTCATTTACATACGCTACTTTCTTGGATAGGAACCCCTATTTGGGTGTAGGCCTCCTCCAGTTTAATCCAGTTTTCTCTGTCTTTAGCTTGTTCAATCCACTCTTTTCCCGCTGTAGCTATGATGTCGTCATTCCATCGTTTTATAGGTCGTCCTTTTCGTCTTTTTCCACTAGGTCCTTTCCATCTCGTGGCTTCTACTGTCCATCGCTTGTCACTATATCGTGATACATGGCCCGCCCATCGCCACTTTAAACTTAGACTATAGTGTAGGACGTCAATTAGCTTTGTCTTATTCCGTATAAAATCACTTCTTATTTTATTTATTTTTCTTATTTTCAGAATACTCCTCTCCATTGCTTTCTGGCAGCTGACTAGTTTAGTTTTTATTTTAGTGTTGTAGGTCCTCGTTTGACAACCATACGTTAAAGTAGGTAGAATGCATGTATCCATTATTGTTTTCTTTAGGTGGAGCGGATAGTCCCCTTTCATAATCTCTCTGAGTGACCAGTATTTCTTCCAACTCATATTAATTCGGCGTTCTACCTCTTCTTCTTCGTTTCTGTCTTCGAATGATATTTTTTTTCCTAGATATATGTATTTATTTACGTATTCGAGTGCCTTTCCTTCGAGTTGTATTGTGTATGTATAGCTATTTGTCATGAGTTTTGTTTTATCTTTATTCATCAAAAGACCTACTTTTTTACTTTGTTCACTTAGCAGATTTATCATTTTTTCCAATTTCCTGCTGCTTTCAGCAAAGAGGACAATGTCATCTGCGAATCTGAGGTGACTTAAGTACCGATTACCCATTTTGATTCCTTCGTTTTCCCATTCCAGATCCTCAAAGATGTTTTGCAGCACTGCTATAAAAATTTTGGGGGACAGGGGGTCTCCTTGCCTCACTCCTCGCAGAATTGGTATTTCCGGTCCTCGTTTCTCTAGTTTCACACAACTTGTACTGTTGTCGTATATATTTTTCAAAACGTTGCTGTATTTTTCGTGGATGTGACATTTGTTCAGTGCTTCCCAGATCGCTTCGTGTGATATCGTATCAAATGCTTTAGCGTAGTCGATGAAAGCTACATATAATGATCTGTTAAACTCCTTGTATTTTTCTATTATTTGTTGCATTACATGTAGATGGTCTATAGTTGAGAAACCTGACCGAAAACCCGCCTGTTCCAATGGTTGAAGATTTTCAATTTTTCCACTGATTCTGCCAAGCAATAAGGAGGTAAAAAGTTTGTAAGTGCTAGGGAGAAGGCTAATTGGACGATAGTTGCCTATATCTTGAGGGTCACCTTTTTTGTACAGCAGAATGATATCAGATTTCTTCCATTGTTCAGGTATTTGTCCCGTGTTTATAATTTTGCTGAACAAATTTGATAGAGGACGCTTTAGCAGAGCAATTCCAATTTTTAAAGCCTCATTAGGTATACCGTCTGGCCCTGGACTTTTTTCCGATTTAAGTTTTTTAATATACCGTACTACCTCCATCGCATCCACTTCTGCGGGCTCGTCTTCAGTGTCACTATTATTTCTGATATATTTGTTATCGCTTGCACAAGTTTCAACATTGTTTTTATATAAATCTTTGTAGAATTCTGTGGCACAATCTATAATATCTTTCCTCGTGTTAGTTTCTGTGTTTCTTGTTTTTAAATTTTGTATCCAGGTTTTGTGTGTATTTAGTTGTTTATATGCTCTTTTTGTGCTCCTGTATTGTTTTAGGTTTTTTTCTATTATCTGTTTTCTGTAGTCTGCATAGTCTTGTTTTATAGCCTTGTTAGTTCTTTTGAATAGCGTACTTAGCTCTTTCTTCATTTCCTTAGTTTTTTGTTTTGTTTTCAATAATTCTGAGCGTCTTGACATTAGTTCCAATGTAGATTTTGTGAGGATTTTGTTTGCATGGGTTTTATTTTCTTGTTTTTGTGTCGTTGACATACTCTTCTTAATTATGTGTTCGATTTTATTATATAAGGTCTGAACACCCTCGTCGTCTGAAGTTTGTAATTCATTTATATTACTTTCTAAACTTCTAGTATATACTGTTCTTTGCTCTTCTGTTTTAAATGTATTTGAAGATGGTTTAAACGACTTCCTGCTTTTTTACTGTTTTTTAAGAGATAAGTGGCTCTAACCAGTCTGTGATCAGAGCTATGCTCTAATCCGTGCAGTACTTCTAACTTTCTTATTTTTTTAGGCTGATTTGACAGGATGTAGTCCACTTCATTCTTTGTTTTTTCGTTTGGTGAAATCCATGTCCATTTGCGGTTATGTTTCATCCATCCAATCCAATTATAGCATCGTGTAAATAGAAACAGTCCACTGGATCAGATTGTCCTCAAACAATTGATGAAGCCAGTCCATTGTAATTGAACGATTTCAAATTTGCTGGTGCCAATAGCTTCCCTAATAAAATCGCAGCGATTTTTTTTCGTGCACTGGATTTTCAACTTTCTGCTTAGCGCCGGGGGTTGAAAATCCAACAGTGTGTTTTTTCAACGCGCTGGGACGAGAGTGCGTCCCAGCGCGTTTGATTCTCAACGCTTGGCTTAACACTGAGAGTTGAAAATACAGTACGCGATAAAATCTCGCTGCGACTTTCTTACGTCCTTGCGAACGTTGGCTTAGCCATTCCACTACTTGTTTTCAGTAGCCGCGACGTACGTGTTTTTGAAGCGTCAGAATCTGACTGAACTGGCCTACTTGGCTGGCGTGTTTGTAACTGAACGACACGAATTTTGCTTTTCATTGGACTGGCTTAATGGATTGGCTTAGTGGGTTGTCTCGGGGATTGGCTCCATCTAAATGGTCCATTAGGGTAATACAGCAGGGGTTGCTACAATAGTTGACAGGATCCGGCAGCTGGGACTCGAGGTGGCCCTGCACAAGTCTGAGGCCATGGGTTTTTATGGTCCTTGGAATACGCCACCGTCGGGCTCCCAGATAATGGCGGGAGGGGTTCACATCGGTGTCGAGTCTACGATGGAGGCGAAACGCCGGGGCTTAACTCCGATGCCGCAAGAAATCGCGGCACAACGGACAGAGCTCCGGCGGGATCTCATGGCGTCATGGAGGGTGCGATTGTCGCAACCCCGTGCTGGGCACGCCACAATTGCGGCGATAAGACCCCTCTTTGAGGAGTGGCTTGAGAGACGCCACGGCGTCCTCACCTTCCGCCTGACGGAGGTCTTCACCGGACACGGCTGCTTCGGGAGGTTCCTGTTTAGGATAAGGTGGGAGGAAACAGCCGGGTGTCACCATTGTGTGGATCGGCCTGAGGACACGTTGGAGCATACGGTGGAGGTATGCCCGGCTTGGGCGGAGCAACGCCGTGTCCTCGTAGAGGCGATCAGCGGCGGTGATCTCTCGCGTCCGGCCCTGGTTCAGGCCATGGTACGGAGCGAGAGGAAATGGCAGGCCGTCACTTCCTTCTGCGAAGCGGTAATGCTCGCGAAGGAGGAGGCGGAACGCGTGAGGGAGAGGCAAATTTCGAGCCCTCACGCCCCTAACCGCCGCAGGAGGAGACGCCCGGGGCGGGAATCGCGAGCCGATTTTCGGCCACCGTAGGCGCGGGCTTGCGGACGGTGAGCAATGGGTAGCTCACCGTCCGATAAGGACCAAGCCCGGGTCGACGGCGCGTTGTGTTCCACGCGCGCCTCAAAGAGATGTCAGCAGAATTGACGGGGTCCGCTAGGGCCAATGCCTGCCGGGGGTTCGAAGAAAACCGATAGGGAAATTGTGGCCCCCGGCAACCGAAGGAACACGGGTGGGTTTTAGTCAGTAAGAGTCTGACACGCCCTCCCGCTCCACCCAGAGCGGGAGAAGTTATTTGATAATTTCCCACCCAAAAAAAAAAAAAGAAAGGGTAATACAGCAATTACGAGTTTGACTATACGGGACTAGATTTCCACGCTTGATTACCTACCATAAGTCGAAAATGTCTTAGATTGACAGCAAAAACGAAAACTTTAAACGTAAATCACATTGATTGGTGCTTTAAAAAGTGAACAACCTTCGATCCTTCGTAAGATTAATTTACATAACATCACGCCTGTATTCCCCGAAAGGTTAGGCAGAAGTGAACCAAAAAATTTAATGAAGATAAAATGAAATGATGATGGAATGTTGCCATTTTAAATATTATTTAAAATATATAAAAACATATTGAATTATTTTATATTTATTTTATTTTTTTATCTTATTTATATCTCATTGTATGCTACACCGGTTGACGGCATAACGTCAAAGTCAAAGTCAAATCATTTATTTCAAATAGGCCCATGTATGGCACTTTTGAACGTCAAAATTTACAAAATATTAAAATTGATTCTAGTCGCCCCTTCCAAAAGATAGTTTTTGTATGGAGAAGAATGGGCAAGAAACTCCACTGTTACTCTTTTAAAATGTTTTACAATTGTTTGTATATGCACGTACATTAGTTAAATAATATTACCTTTATGTGAAGACGATGCACCTAGAATAAAATTACTATACCACAATAGGTAAAAAGAATTAAAAATGAAGCAACGACAGATAATTTAATATGTGATAGATACACATGGTGCTCATATATTTACAAACATTGTAAAAGTAGACGATTTTCCTAAAATTTTGTAATTAGTAAGTCAGTGTGTGAGAAAGTAATCACAGAATGTAAAATCAATGTCATAAAACACAAAATAATAAATTTTACAATTAAATTAGCAACCAGTTTGATTTTGTCTTGATTCTAAATTGTCCTATGGAGCAGGACCAACGCTCACGTCGTCAACGCTGGCTGTCGCTGAAAACCAGCGCTGGGGCTCTGTCTCGCATAGGGTCACAGCATTATGCTGAGTGATGGCCGTTTAGCATGGATGTGGCGCATATTGTTCTTTTTGTTTTATTTCTTTCTTTGCGTCATGTTTACCGCAAATTAAAAGTATTTTCTTTCTAACAGTATAACTACATTTTTCCAGTAACATTTTTATGACTTCGTCGCAACCAAAAATACATTTGTGTTGTAACAGACCAACTAAAATAAAAGATCGTAAACGTAATAATAGCTAAAAATAAAACAACCAAAACGAAACACTAAAAGAGATTACTATCTAAATAGGTCGCGACCATTGAGGCGAAATAAGGAGAAAAATATTATGTAGTAAACCGTTCTTTATTTGTTTCCATACTGAGCTAATAATACAAGAAAACATTAACTTGTCAGAAATGTTTGTCTCCGTAGTTGTGTGTAGTAAATCAAACTTAAATTAGTAACAACTTTTGTATTTTAAGTGACCTGTTTTTGAGAATTTTGTAAGAGTACTAAGTATTATTACATAGGTAGGTACAGTATTTTTACATCACGAAGTGACGCGCGCTTTATTTGTGGTTACCAAGTGTACAAACACGCTGTGAATGTGTGTGTACACGCAAGAGCTCTCCGTACCGTCCGAGATAATGGTGAAGTCGGAAGTGTGTGTGTGTGCGTGTATATGTTATGTGCTGACGCTACTCGTCTTCACGCACACATTCACAGTGTGTTTTTATTTATTTATTTATTTATAGGTTGACCAACAATTGTTTACACTGGATAATGCTTATGAGTATCATGCAAAAACGTATATGCAACAGTGCAATAATCACTTACAGGTAAACTTCGCATGCATAAAGAAGTTGTACAAAAATGTATAATAAATTAATCTAGTTAAAACCTAATAATAACAATATATATATATGACAAACTATACTATACCATACTTATTTTAAGTAGACACATTTCCTTTTAAGTGAGATAATGAAAGGTTGGTTTTTGTACACTTGGTGACCACAAGTAAAGCGCGCGTCGCTTCGTGACATAAAAACACTATACTTGCTTTGCTACTTGGCGTAGTAGTTTGAAAACGACTTTGTACTTCACCGTCACAGTAGAGCCAGTGTTTCAGTAAGATGAACTCTTAAGAAAGGGTTTATTAATGAAAAAAGCAGACACTGTATCTCAGGAGTATTACTTTAAATGTTGAACAATGCAATCAGTGGACTCATTTAAACCAACTTAAGGCACAGTAGGTACCCTAAATAAATATAATAAATAACTAAGCTCCAAATTGTTGCCTACAAAGCACGGATACCCAACAAAATGAACACAGCGGAATTCAATTAAGACCAACACAAATACTTCTAATCCAACCATCTAATTGGCCAGAACAATGCCAAAACGCAAACGATGGTCAGCAAAGCAAAGTCCAAAAACGAAAATCACACGAAACACGATCCCCCTTTGTGTACAAGCCGTTAGCTTGTCTGTTTGTCTGTACTTTTTGCAATCGATATCTCTGGAAGCGAGCAGCTGTGGCGACTGCGACACAACTTTTTGTTCATGTCCTTCAAGCTCGTGATATTTTGAAACGGATTTCTCGAGTGACGCTCTGAAATTCTGAATGCATACGTGGGCCCTTTTGTTTCATTTGTCTGTCCGAACATTTGATAAGCCATTGAGCTGGGATTTTCTGCTGCAGATTATTCGGGACCTTTAACTTTATTTACTTCCGGAGTGATTTGGTTTTTCTGCCTTTTAGCGCATCTCATTTTCTTCGACAGGTGTTAAGTGTTATAAATCAGCATTGCTGTCATTAATCATTTTGGTTTCTGTCTGTTTGCAACACCGCAGTTTTTAAGGTGTTGTAATTTTGCTATGCTTTATTATTCAATTCAATTCAATTCAAAATATTTTATTTCACATAAACCTACATGGGCACTTATGAAACGTCAGAAGCTAGTACCTTTGCCTATCCTATCTATCGAACTTGAAAAAGAATAATTGAGGTATATTGTAAGCTCTGGGCCCGCGTGGTGGATTACGGCCCACTCCCTCTCACAGAGAGGTGGCCTGTGTCCCAGCAGTGGGAACATTTATAGGCTGATGATGATGATGATGATGATTGTAAGCTCCGAAACATATAGGGTATTGAAACGGTCTCTCCTAAATTCAGATAACTCTATGCTCTAGCTAGGAGAGCAGCGTTTCACCAAACAAAGAGAGAGTTTGTTGGAAATGAACTTTTCAACCGTTTACAGCTCTCGTAGATTACATTTAAAACAGATACTCATCAGCCAAAAAGTGGCTTATTGTTCCTAAAACAGATTGCCATGAAGCAGAATAAACAAAAAAAAGAAAGATTTCTATACATTATACCTATGCCTTCAAATTCAATTTTCAAAACAATTCAAATCTATCTACCCCCAGCCAACATCACTTGATAGATGTGTACAATAATAACCCACCAAGTTCCTTCACCTAACCCATAATATCATGTCGTAGTTATATTTTGAGCATAAACACTTCTAAATCTGGTGCCAACGCTGTCCTACCTTATTACATTGCAGACGCGTGAGCAAACTGACAGGTGACTGGCCGTCGGAGATGTTGAGATCTTAGTTGGTTTGAACTGTGTTAGAATATTAGGAAGAACATTAATCAAAATGGAGGATAATTCTAATGATGTCTGTAGGAAATAGTTTTAGAGGAAAAGTTTAATAAATGAAGAACCAGTACCCAATTGCATAACACAGTTATAATCACAAACCGAAGGATTTTGATACAAATTGCTAGTCCATTGCTTTATATGTTAGAAAAATTCGTCTGCTCGACAGCGTAAACGACACCATTAATTTTGTTAAATTGACAAAATGAAAGGTATTACCATTGTGAGTGAGCATGTGGCGGCATCTACATCGCCACATACGAACTAAGACCTGACCTCACACAAATCCTGCATCACACGAACAGAGTTTACCACGCGATCGACATAATAACTTTCCGATATCAATCCTTGCGCAGTTGCCCGCCAGACACGACACCTGTCTGGTCAGAGGATCCTCCCTTTTCTTTATAGGATGAACTTGGAGTGGTGAACTTTACACCCTGTTTCTCATACATCTAAATTGGTGACCCTGACGTGATCATCATATTTCTAAAAATTTGTAATGCCATTGTCCCGCAGATGGCGCAGCCTATGTCTTCACTTACAATATCTAATGTGCCAATGGTGGCTATAACTAAAAGAACACCTATGACTACAGACTCGAGGGTCAATCGTTAGAACGAAAGAACGTAGCCAGAGATCTCGGCATGTTGTTTGATGAACAATTATCTTTTAGAGATCATTACAATAACATGACAAATAGAGCATTGAAACTTCTCGGTTTTATATCCAGGTCTACCAAAGGATTTAAAAAACCTCAAAGCTTCATATTAGTTTATAAAAGCCTGGTCAGAAGTATATTGGAATACTGTTCGATAATTTGGTCACCGTGTTACGCAGTACACTCTGACAGAATTGAGAGTGTGCAAAGAAAATGTGTTAAGTGGGTCTCGTACCGGTACGGCTTCTCTAGAATGCTACAAAGCTATTCCGAACGCCTTGTGAAATTTAACTTGGAACCTTTGCATGTTCGTCGCAAACACCAAGACTTATTAAACCTGCATAAGATCCTGCATTCCACGCTGGACTCTTCGACTCTGCTGTCCCTCATAAACATCAATACTAGGTATAATACCCGAACACCGAAAACGTTTGCACTTCTGGTCATAACAAATAACACCTCGTATTACAACCCTATTGTTAGGATGTGTCGACTTTATAATGAAATTACAAGGGAAAATAACAGTATTGACATCTTCGATTCTCGTGCCGCTGCTTTCAAGAGACATGTGCGTAGTCTATCTTTTAAATATTTTTATTAATCTTGTAACACTTTAAGTAAATTTGTGTCACTTATGTGCTTTACCTGCCGTGTTTGGACTCCTACACTTGCCTAAGCAAAAGTGTGTCGGAGGGCAGACGCATAGACCTAGCTGTAATTTTGTGAACTAAGCTTTTTACTGTAGTTGTAATTTTTTATTATTATTGTTGCTAATCATGTTGTGCGATTACGCTTTGGGTGATAATCAGGTCGAAACCTATAATGTGAACCTAGTGATATACTGTGATTGTTACCTGTTGTAGTTGCCTTGTGAATAAATAAATAAATAAACTAATCAGTAACTTGACATCCATTTCTCTCGTTTACCTTAAAAAGTTTATTCTGTAAGCGTATGCTATTCTGAAACCATAATTAATGTATTAACTACATGATTACAACTTGTGAAAGGTTTTCAGGGTTTGAGTAACTGCTGGATACTGTCTCCAAAACTGCATAGTCTTCTATTGTTCCTAGTAAAAATCATATAATTAGGTGACTTATTTTTATCTTAACAGCGTTCGTTCAAAAAGTTGGCAACGTCGCAAATAGCTGTCAAATATTTACCAGTTTTGATTACATAACATCATAACATCACGCCTTGTTTCCCCGAAGGGTTGGGCAGAGGTGTCCCTGTAGCAGGTACACCCACATTTCGCCAGTTATGTTTAAGTCCCATGTAATAGGGGGCGAGCCTATTGCCATCAACCGGGCACAAATCCAGACTCCGAGCTGCCACTGAGAAATTTCAGATAGAAAAACCCAATAACACTTTGCCCGACCCGGGAATCGAACCCAGGACCTCATGCTCAGCAGTAGCGCTTGCGACCACTAGACCAACGAGTTTTGATTAATTTGGCAATATTACTCTATGGAAATATGAAATATCGCTATTCTAGTTTTGCAATTATAATAATACCTACTGAATTTCATGTTGTAACCGTTTTAGGTGTAAAAAGGCATTTGGAAAGTTTCCAAATACTTTTTTTGCGTCTAAAACTAAATAGCCGTGTTATGATATTAATTATAGCATTTTATAATCAAGTACCTGGTGGACCAAGCTTTGCTCGAGTTAAAATAGATAAACATTTCGCCCAGGTATACCAACGTTGTATCACATTCCCAAGGCTGTGAAAATAGAGAAAACGAATTTTCCCAGATATTTATGATGGATATGAAAAATCGATCTAGATAGGTCAGCTAGATTGATTTTTATTATTTATTTAAACTTTTCACACACAAAAAGGTACAAAGGCGGACTTTTCACCCCCGTAACCCCTATTGCAAGTTTAATCGAAATCATTAGAGCCGCTTTTGAGAACGTGATTACAAATATATTATATACAAATATTGCTATTTAGTTCACTAGTTAGCCATATTTCTTATTTCCATACAGTATTTCTTATAGCCAAATTAATCAAAACAGCGAAATATTTGACAGCTATTTGGGACCACTTTCCCACTTTCTGAATAAACGCTATTAATAACGTTAATCAGATTTATATTTTCCAAATAAAATAAAATAATCTTTCAAGACATCTACAAGATTATCTATATTGTTATCTTTAACAGATGTTACAATAATGTCAGCAACTGATTTAATATGAATCATTTTGATTCTCACTACCACAAAAACATCTTTCCCATCATTCTCTTTGCATGAATCATAGTTTGTCTTAGAAAAAACGACAATTAAAACCATATGCGCAAACTGCTATATCCGTAACTTCCCTCGAGGTTATTCCTGTCTACGTAGATGAAGCACCTGGCATTCGCAAACTTGTTACTGTTTATTTTTGAAGCAATTTGTCAGTTGCTTAAGTGACTTTATTAAATATTTTGTTAGTAACTTGTTTCTTGGTTGTTCTTCTAGCCAGTTCTTAACATAACATCACTCTGAATTCCCCAAAGGGTTAGGCAAAGGTCACATACCTATGTAATACACCCACATTTCGCTAGTAATCAATGCTTGAGTCCAATGTAAAAGAGGGCGAGCCTATTACGCACATATAAATTGCTTTTACGCAACGATGCGAATGAGGTGTGCATCTCTGGTGCGCAGAGTGCGGGCCAGCTCCAACAATATCCTAAAAATGATCGCTAGCAGGCTGGATTGCATGTATATCAATCACTGCAGTGCCATCTCCCATGGGGTGGAATAAATTTAAACTAGAATAAATTAAACTAACATAGTTCTTAAGTTTGCTAACACAATGAGTCTTTGTTACTTGAATAAAGAAATTTATATATTACCATTAACCAGGCATAAATTCAGAGTCCGGGCTGCTACTGAGAAATTTCTGATTGAAAAACCCAATAACACTTTGCCTGACCTGGGAATCGAACCCGCTGCAAACAAAATCTTGCTAAATGGAAGATAATAGATCCCACCGATACCCAGTGCCAATGTGGTGCTTCTGACCAAACCAGGTCCTATATCTTGGAGTGTCCAAAGTATCCATACTCCTGCACTGACTAAAAACGTAACTGATGCCGCGATTGGCGTGGCCACCACCTAACCAACTCATTTAACATGAAACATTAAACCATCGACACGAAAAGAAGAAGAATAGTCGAAACTTTTTACAAATCACTCGGTAATATGTAACAAGATTGCAGTCATATCAAAACGGCTTATATAGTATATAGCCCAATGTCATAACCGAATTATGGCCATTGTTTTGTCTCCTTACAGAGTTCACCGAAGATAGTTCACATATACCATACCCTGGGTCAAACGAAAGTAGTTGTGACTATACAGGTTGTAAGACCAATTAGTAAAAAAGCTAAGCCCTTAACTTTGGTCAAATTAGTCACGACTTAGCTCTAATTACCATACCTACTAGAAATGTTGGTAGGTACATAATTTTATTAAGTATTCACTAAAAGCACTTCACACTATCACTAAAATCTATCTGACATTATTTTGCGATCTTCATGTTGTCTGTTATGAATAAAGAGCAGAAGATTAATGTGTCAGTAGAATCTATTTATCATAACCACTACATGGAGTAACAGGCGACGTTGATGGGTTACTCAGTGAGAAATTGGTATAAATAAATTTATTTTTTAACAAAATCTTAATAATAGTTGGTCTGTCTGGTGTTTAGGGTTCCGTAGTAAACAAGGCACCCTTATAGTTTCGTCATGTCCGTCTGTCTGTCTGTCTGTCCGCGGTCTAGCTCCGAGACCCTTAGTACTAGAAAGCTGTAATTTAGCATAAGTATACATATTAGTTACGCCGACAAAGTGGTAAAACAAAATGATGAAAAACATTTTTTTTTAGGGTACCTCTCATACACGTAAAGTGGTGATGTTATATTTTTTTGTTTAACCCATGGTGTGAGGTATCATTGGAAAGGTCCTTTTAAAACATTGAGAATCTGTGAAAATTATTTTTGGATACAGGAATCTGTTTGCGAAATATTAAGCTTTAAAATGCAAATTTTCGTTAGAGTCAAGTGTTCCCCCCCCCCCTGCCAGCTAAATGGTTGGTTTTGTGTGTGTAAAAAAAATCACAGCAGTAGTTTTTATAACGAAATTTGAAGGAAAACTATCACAGCTAAGTAGGCTTTACAAGTTAACGAGTAATAATCGACCAACTTAACTTTACAGTTGTAAAAACATGTTTTCCCATACATTCCGTATGGGAGAACATATTTTTCAACTACAAAGTTAAGTTTGTTTTTGGGATAAATTCATTCCAACTACGGAACCCTTCATTGTGCGTGGTCCGACACGCACTTGGCCGGTCTTTTTATATTATTTATATTTTTATATATACATTCAGTTACAGGCTAGGCTAAAACTTATGAGTACATGACCCCGTTAGGGCCGCAGCATGAATTTACATAAATACATTTAACTAGGTTAATCTAGGTTAAATATTTGGAAGTTAACATTATGTGGCATACTTACTAGATATCAATATCACAACATTCATTATTATTACTAATTTTTAATCTATTTGTAACATATTTTATTTTATTTATATTAATTAAAGTCATTTCAGATATATAGTAACATTAATAAAATCATTTTATACATAGATATACAAGATTTGTGCATTTTGTCCGAAATTGATATTATTTATGCATTTTATACACTTTACACATAGAAACATAACGAAGAAGGTTGGGCAGAGGTGTACCTATTATAGTCCACCCACATTTTGTTAGTTAAATTTACGTCCAATGTAATAGGGGGCGAGCCTATTGCCATCAAACGGGCATAAATACAGACTGGCTGCTACTGACAAATTCCAGATAAAAACCCTATAACACTTTGCCTAACTTGTGAATCGAACCCAGAATCTCACGCTCAGCAGTAGCGATACACAACTCAACACTACACACAACACAACTCAATAACAATTGATGAAAATTCACATTAACTCCAATTTCTGGTAAATCCAGAAATTGGAGCTAATGTGAATTTTTACACACATAGAAAAGTTCTCAGAAAGACAGGACAACCACAAAGCAAACAAATTATATTCCTTTATTGTTCATAATATGAATAATCACACTACTTAAAATAAACATAAAATTAATTCCGTAATTGGCGAACCGACTAGACGATTCATCTTCGACTTTCCTGGAAATCTGTTTCGTACATCCAAGATGGCGTAGCGTCCTGACAATGATCAAGTGCGAAATTATGCAGATGTGACATATTTATGTGTTTAATAAGTTGACGCTGTTTTTGGGACCTTTAAAATGCTGGGAGCGTCTGCTGTTGCCGAGTCAATTTGATGCTGGGTAGGAACAATTTTTTACGGTAAAAGCGGGAATTCTAGTATAAAGTTTTGTCGGGTAAATAAAATGTATATTTTATAACCAAGGTAATAAATGATTACGGTATTTCTATAATTCAATAAAGCATTATTATTTTATTTTATTTATTGATCGCCCAGTAACTGTGTTGTGGAGATCAGATAGGCAGTTGCTTCATTTAAAATACTGGTATTGAGATTTTATTTTATTTATACCGGATCGTAGTGTCTGTATTTGTTTGTATTTTAAATATGATAAAGAGCCAAGGACATTTTATGACATCAATATTTTGTGGAACTTCGATTTTTTATGCCAGATAAAGTTTACTTACTCAAGTTATGTTGACCAAGGATTATTGACAAGGATTCAATTAATCTTAACATTCGGTTAATAATTGGTGACTTAATGAGCCAACTCAATAAACGTCTTACTCTTTGCCAATTTATTTTCAGCGACGCAAAGAACTGAGCTATTTACATACAAATATTTAAATATAATACTCTTAAAATTTATTTAAAGTTAGGTGTTCTTTCAAAATAAGTTTTGCTTTCTTTCGAGAGCGGAATTATTGCTAGAACCTATGAGATTGTTCTATATACAGGGTTATTGGTTATACGTTTATTCTATTCTATTTTTATTAAATGGCAAGCAAAGCCGATGTCGACTATTCTGCCAATGTCTAAAGTGCATTGGAAAAGGTTATACGTCGGTAATCCGTTAAGGTGATGTAGAAGAGGTCATTTGCAACCAAATTACCCCTGATGGCCCCTATGCCAATGTCATTTTCGAGTAATAGGACTTTTTTTATTTATGAATTAAAAATATAAAATGGCATAATTTAAAACCAAATGACGCCGATTGACTCCTATAAAAATGTTGACATTTTATATTTTAAAATGTGTGAAGTAAAAATATAAAATGTCAAATTACGCGAATATTGTTGACATTCGCATAGGAGTCAATCGGCGTCATTTAGTTTTAAATTACGCCTCCTACATTTTATATTTTTAATTCATAAATACAAAAAAATAAAAAAGTCAAATTACTCGAAAATGGTTGACATTGGCAAAGGGGTTATCAGGGGTAATTTGGCTGCAAATGACCTCTCCTACATCTCCTTAACGGATTGCCAACATTTAACCAATAACCGTGTATATTCACAAAACAACTTATTTCCATTTTGTCATGACGTGAGAAATCCCTACCCTCTCTTCCACCAGAAGAATTTGCACGTGAGCCTTCAGTCTTTCTGACGTCACTTTTGTGACAGCACAGTAAGTTGGTATACTAAAGCCGATCGTCCACGACCACGACGCTGCTCAAGTCAAAAGTGAGCAGTTACAAACTTAATAACGCTTTTTTAAGTTGCGTCACCCTTTGAAACACCCACGTTAATATTACATTATGTGCCCTCTTCCTAGGGCCTGGCTAAATAATGACAGCCACACGGGTCGATCTTCTCGGTTAAGCAACACTTGCTGCGGTCGTTCCGTGGATGGGTGACCATCCTTATCATACTGAGACAGACGTCTCCGTGCCTCGGAAAGCACGCTATGCAGTAGGTCCCGGTTGTTTTTTTTTTTTGTTTTATAGAAGGTTTGATCAAACATGATCATGACATTGTCATTCGTAGGTCTTTGACACTTGTTACGGGTAGTCAGAAGCCCGAAAGTCTGACAACCAGTCTTGCCAAGGGGTATCGTGTTACTTAGTAACTGGATTATGGAGGTCAGATAGACAGTCGCCATGTAAAATATTGGTATCCAGTTGGATTGGGTTAGACTGGAAGACCCCAACATAATTGGGTATGGGCTAGGCAGATTGATTTTTAGTGTCACACCACCAGCCTTCACACAAAGGAAAAACAACAAATAGCTTCAAGACTGCCTACGCACTTATAAAAGAATAATAAAACACTATCGGTAAATCAAAGAGTGAACTTTAATCTTCCCACACAAATAGATTAGCATTCCTAACGGGTACAAAATATTTTGATCTGGGAACAAAGGAGTGGTGTGCCAGGTGTTGTCCTCCTACGCAAGGTGGAATAGCTGATGTACACGGTAATGCTAGTCCATAGTTTTATTAGTCAAGTTCATCGAAGTACCTAGAAGGGAATATTGAATAGGGTGTCACAATAAAACTAAAGCCCATGTGTGGTTTTCTGAACTTAAGGGGTATGCGACAAGGTAGCCCGCGAAATTAAAATTTTCTTTAGTTTTCTGCATTTTGTAGGTCACTGTCAAATGTGAAGATTTCATGAAATCATCACATTTAACAGTTATGCTAACTTATGGAGTTGTATTGCTGATTGTATTGATTATAATTATTAAAAGCCATATTTGTTACGGTCGCGAATCATATTTTAATCAACATAAAACCTGACACTGACCTGCAAAATACAAAAAAACTAAATAAAATTTGAATTTTGCGGGCTATCTTAGCGCAACCCCCTTAAGAAGAGTATTCCTTTATTATAAAATATAAAGTATTTGTTGAAAGTATAAACAAAGCCGGTTCAGGTTGCATTCTTACGCAATCACTCACAAAAGGAAAATATAAACACATTCATCTGTATTTATAAGGTTTCAACTTTATATCTACTACACTACTTTTTCCAACAATTTTATTATTGTTTGAATCGCAATATTTAGATAATTGTAACATAAAACATCGTCAAAAGTTGAGGTAGTAAAATTAACCTAAATTGTCAAAAGAAAAACATTTTTAAAGGTGATTTAAAATAAAAAAAAATAATTTAGTATACAAATAATCAAATCAAAGCACTCAATTTGTAAGTGGTTCAGCAAATTGGCGTCCACAGTTACGTTTTAGGATCCATTTGTTTACCTACATTTTTATCAGATACTTTTTGATCAGACTATACTTACTACATAAGATTTATAATTCGGGCCATAGTATTGATTCTACTGGCGCATCGGCATTAACATTTTTAATTCCAACCCGGCTGAAATTACGTTAATCGCGGAAAATATATGTAAGAAATCAAGAAGTCAAGATGCTACTGACCTTTTTTTTGGGATAGAAATTATCAATTAAGTAACTTCTCCCGCTCTGGGCGGAGCGGGAGGGCGTGGCAGACTCTTACTGAAAAAACCCACCCGTGTTCCTTGAGTTGCCTGTATGTTGCCACGGTCACGGTAACCCTTTCGGATAAACCCGCAACCCCGGCAGGCATCGGCCCTAGCGGACCCCTTCAGTTGTGCTGACATCTCTTTGAGGCGCGCGTGGAACACAACGCGCCATCGACCTGGGCCTGGTCGTGCCGGTGCCGATTCCCTTGTTCACAAACTAAACTAAATTTAAGTTCACTGCATCTTTTTCTTTCTATTTCATTAAGAAAAGGACAGAACATATATTTTAGTTTAGTCCTGTCAAATTAATCAGCGCCTGTCACTACTCCATACTAGTTTAGACGTGATTGATTAAAAACTTGCCTACTAAAATTACGTAAATTTACGTCAAACGCTGATTAATTTGACAGGACTAAACTAAAATTTATCTTCTGTCCTATTCTTAATGAAATAGAAAGAAAAAGATGCAGTGAACTTAAATGACATGTCCAGTTTCTGCCCTCTGGTCGTGGTCTGAAACGATAATGTTCATGATCCAAGGTTTTACAGTAAGATTTAAAAATTTAGATTTAAATTATTATGGATTTATAAATTCAGTAGAGGTTGCGTAACATAATTCTCAAAAAAATAGTACTCAAATATAACTTCCGCCTCGCCATTTTTAACGGGAAGTACTAAAAATGTTTTTGACGTTCCATTTTATCCCGTAATTACCTTTAAAGAGTGTGAACAATAACTATAAGCCGCTTATTTTAGATCTAACGTATTTATGTAATTATTGTAATGTAATTGCGTATAAAATATGACAATATTACTAACATGTTTTTGTGTACACATCAAAAGAGGTTTTTTTTTAATTACCCACTTCTTAAAATTAAGGTAAGTATTTATTATTTCTTTGACATGACATTGACATATTATTTTGATTTGACCAGTTTCTGCTCGCTTTGCAGTTCCACAGAGTACTTTTTTATATGTGCAGTTCCAAGTTGCGTTGCGTTCCTTGCTTACTGTGCGATTATTTTCTGATATTGATATTTTCTTATAACGACCATTGCTATTCTACACGGACTGATATCATCTAGACACGATTACTATTGCTGCTCATAAAGGATTCTGTTTTGCTACTTGATTTGGATATTATGATGAGGTGCATCAATTGTGGCATCGCTGTGCAGTGGATTCGCAGACACATCGTCTCGAGGCTGGCGTTACCCCTGCAAGTGAGACTCGCTCAATGGTTAGCAAATCAGGTACGCCTCTATACTTACTAGGGCAGTCGCGTAAACCATGCCGTAAAGGCAATATTTTGAGTTGTTGTGTTATAAATTGAAAAATACAATGATATTTGCTATTGTTCCAGCTCCCATTAGATGGATACGCTTGTTACGATTATTTTAATTGATTAAATACCAAAACTGCTGACAGTGGGAGATTACTAGGCCATACAATGGTCTGCCGTGGATGTGGTGTGTCAGTCGGACTCAGAAATCCAAGACGCCGACGTTTTTATACTGTTGCAGTGGACGGCCCTTTAGTACTCAATGATAATAATTATTAGGTGAATATTTTTTTTCCCCAACTACGTTTTTATTATATGTAGGTAGGTAAAGTTTTTGAAAGAAAATGGCTAAATGAATGGGACAAATCTCTCAAAACTGGAACAACGAACGATAGAAACGACAATCATGAAAGATTAAAGGAGTGTTCGTCATGTAAAACTCAACATAAACATAGGTATAACATCACGCCAGCGATTTCCGAAGGATTTGGGCAAGTTGAACTCATCCCACATTTCGCCAGTTATGTCATGTCATTTTTAATCAAATGTATTTTAATAATATTTTCAGGATATGGCAACAATTATTCATGCCTGTTGGGTTCGACCGAATCGACGCCGGATTCATGACGCATCAAAGGACTTGCAACAGGATGTTGTTCCATCCGTGGAACATAGATCATCAACACTGTCGCCACCACTTTCTTTACAAACAATACCGCCGCTACCACTGTCTTCTTCTATTTAAATTGTTATTGTTCACACAAGTTCCCAAATGATTGGGTTCGTCCATGTATCGGTGAACACGCTCTATTATTTGCTGAACGTTTGGGTGGAATTTATTTGGGAGGGCTCCTGCTATTCTTAAATCAAGCATGAGATTACAAGAAGCAATATTAAAATATCTTTGGCGAAACATTTTAAAATCTCTTTTGAAGCGACCATTTATTATTTCAACTATCCATCTGCATAACGTAACCTTTCGACTTTGATTGGCCTGTGAGTAAGTTGATTGCTGTTGCCCCACATATAAAGACTCTGGTTTGTCATAGAAATGGAATCGCAGCCCGGGATCCTCTATCTAGTATACAAATATCGTTTGGCCTAAGTTACGAAACGGACTATCTCCAGTTACGAAACGGACTATCTCCAGTTACGAAACGGACTATCTCCAATTTCGAATAAACTTTTTATTATGTCAGCATCGCTTTGTGTAGCAGCATATGGCCCTAAAACATCAATTGTTTATGTCCATCGCACGAACATATCACGAAAGGTTTGACAAGATTATCGTACTTCTGCAAACTGTAGTTAGAGCTCTGCTGTAAAAAAATATGTATCAATGTAGAAATAAGCCCAGCGCTCTGGTGTAATGAGTGCTAGTGAGTCCAGTCATTATTGGTCAGTGGGGAGTTGGGGACATCCTGTCGCATCATCTATTTTTTTATTTAAGTGTGTCTGTATACCTACAATAAAAGAATTTATTTGGCAATAAATACATAGTTTTATTTATTTTAATCCCAATTCAATACCAACAAGTTGGTAAATATAAATAATATTATGGGTATTGAGGATAGACACCAAAATACGGAAATGAAGAAGATTAAAAATATCATTTTATGTGTATTTATGTATTCAACAGATATAAGAATTTGGGATTTAATAAAAAAATAGTAAAGCACTTATTCAATAGGTGCTTTACACTTTTCTTACACAGCTAATAATATCCAAAAACAACTGCAGAATCTGATCCCAGATCAACAAAATATTAAATACCACCAATTAGTACATGTGCTCACTCACAGATGGCGTTATAATAAAGAAAAATCCCTAGCGTATAAACCTGATTTTGACCAGTTTTCGCAAGTTTTTGACTCCTGAAACTTATTAATTGATAAACTATAAAATACGACAGTTATAATAATATAACAATCATTACTGAACATTGGTTTTGACTACCTAGGCAAACGTCCATTGCCCCACCAGACATGTCCTTTAGTTTAGTTTGTGAACAAGGGAATCGGCACCATTGTTCACCGTCCGCAAGCCCGCGAGATGCTACTGGCTTTAAAGACACTTTCATAGTCAACAAAAGTTGCCCAACATGTTTTTATATCGCGAAAACATTGTGTATAAAAAGAATTCTAGTTCATAACAAAATAATATTTATCATAATTATCGGCTTCAAATAATTATTTTGTTATGAACTAGAATTTTATGACACTTTTTTGGCTACAGTCAACACAACAAAAACAAATCCATCTCTACCTACTCTTTACTCATAACTGGCGAGAAGATTTCTCATTCCAACTTTCACACACATCTCTGCTTACCCTTTTAAACCCCTAAACATCCGGATCAAAGCATTGTTTCCTTCCTGGCCGGTCATTATCCGGAATGCCACGTGCTGTGACATAAATAGATGAACGTTAGTCCAACGGTTATAATGATGCGCGTGCGACGATGAGAGATGTGGCTGCACATGAGATACGTTGTGGGGATATATCACGAGAATTTTTTTATAGACGGTTTAAAAAAAGAAATATCTTCATTTATTTGATGTGATTGCGTCTTACTTGTTTTTCGTGTCATCTTACTGAAATATTATAAATAGAAAAAGTTAATTTAGTTAATACAGCATGCATTCAAGGTTCATTAAATTATATTACTTGAAGCTAAATGAAATGAAACTAATTGACTATTCACAAAGACCTTTTAAATCGGCTCTTGTTAATATTATTGATTTGAGTTTGAAATTAATGCTATATAACATTACATTTACGAAATGGTTTCAAATACCTACATTACTATACCCATATTAAATTACACTATTTAAAAGCATCATAAACATAATTGTACTTTCATGATATTATGGTCGTACTATTAATTTTATGTAATTATTTACTTAGGTAGATAAAAAATTGATTAAATGTTTATATTTTCACCAATAAAATGAGCGTTCTATTTATCAAACTTTCCAAATTGATGGTTTTAGTAGCAAATACAAAAAGCATTCAAATTCCACTTGACCAAGTTTGACAAAACAACAAATTGTATTCGCTTGACGTATCAAAGTGCTCTCAGAAGTCTCAAATAAAATAGTGTCTAGCACTCGAAGCAATTGTTTCCACGACTAAATCTAGATTGACACAAAAGAAAATCCACCAAAAGGAATGTTCGTGTCTTTAGAAACAATCTCAGCAATGCGCATCCCCTCTGCTTCAAATGCCGTAGTATTTCGGTATTAGAGACTCGCGGGGACAACTTTGGACGCTATCCAGTTGGATTCACGCGTCGGGAACGCGCAAACGCCGTTTATCGATCGTCAAAAAAAATCACGAAACAAAAATAGATAGTGTCAATACTTAGATACTTAAAACAATATTTTCAAAACCGTAATATTAACATAAAAAAAAATCTGTGATAAAAAAATTAAACCTCCAAATTCGAATTTTTGCAAATTTTACTATGCCAGTTTTATTTTTAAGTGTAGTGCAGTATTATTGGAAATGATAATTCACTAGTTAAAAATAAATCGCGATTAAGATCGCAGACTCGCTGAGTACAGTGGACAATAAAAGCGGAGTGCAAACAAACAATAAAACGGCATCTATTTTGAGAACGCTGAGCATAAAACGAGCAAACCGTTGCTCATAAACAAAATGGCCACTAACCGGCACGCGACTTCGTTTATAAATCACAATATGTTTATTTGTATTTTCGTCTCGCTCTTGTTGCCGATGGCGAACGAAGGTGCCGCGAATGTGTACAGTGACAGCCGAAATTTTCCGAATGATGACGGAGGGAAACGATTGTCGAGGGAATACCACCTGAGGCAAGGTGCTCTAAGAGGATTGATAGTGAAGCCAAGTCGGCACTATGACTTTCAGTATGTGGAAATGTTTCTTGGCATACCATATGCTGCCCCTCCGACGGGGCACTTAAGGTTTATGCCACCAGGTAAGAATATAATATATGCATTATTTTGATCAAAATTTTGCAATGTAGTAGAAGATTTGTAGGTATTAAGTACTTTATTATGGCAGTTCCATTCAAAACATAACACGATAAGATCAGTTTGGGATCAGTGCCAGGTCAAGCCTGATCCAGCGATACGATTCTCATACGGGTTTATTGTTATGCAAACATGTTACAATATTTATTTAAAGTTTTGTTATGACTGTATGAACATTGAAGTTTAAGGATGTACACAATATCCCAGCATGCACGACATTTCCGTTTAAATATTGAACTATAAATATACTCGCAAACTTGTTACTAATCGAACATAATCCATACTTAAATTATAAATGCTAAAGTAACTCTCTCTGTCTGTCCGTCTATAACCATTTTACGCTTTATCGGCTGAACGGATTTGGATGAAATTTGGCGCATGGGTACACTGTAACCTGGGTTAGAACATAGGATACTTTTCATCCCGGTAATACGTTTCTATGGGGTCATTTCCAACCTCCAAGAAGGCAAAGCGTCAGGAAAAAGCTAGTTGTTAATTAAGCAAGTCTGAACACACACTTACACTGCATTTTGGTTGCCAATTTCCTGCAATAATTCTAATACTTTGTACGCTCATACATTTTCCATTTCCGATCCTAGTTTAGGAGCTAACAATTTATGCACCATAAAACCTTACACTAGATTGTTCTCGTGCATATAATTTTGAACAAAGTTTGTGGAACTGTGTGGAATTGCATGCTTTGGAATGTAAAGAATCCACCGGGTATAGCTATTTTAAGCATGCCGATCAGGCTACGGAGCTTTAAAGATTATTTCGGGGAAAAACTGTATTTCTAAAAATATGAATGTGGTTCTTCTTTGTAGGGCATGGTTTTAATAGAACAGATAGGAAACAATCATTTGTGAAAATAGAGAAACGAATTTGTGCAGCTTTTATTAAATTACTAGTTTCTAGCCGCGATTTCGACTGCGTGAAATGTCTTGTTCCTCTCACCCACCTCATCGCATCCCCAGCCCGCGCTATTACATCATTTTCGCTTAGCGTTCTTCCGACCTTTTTGTCTTCTGACAATCTCTGATCATGACTGATCTTAGCGTGATGTTAAATAGCCTATAGCCTTCCTGAAAAATTGAGCTACCATATGCAAAAATATTTTTTTAAGCCGACTGGTACTTCCTGAGATTAGTGCGTTCA
This sequence comes from Agrochola litura, assembly GCA_949152395.1. NCBI lineage: Eukaryota > Metazoa > Arthropoda > Insecta > Lepidoptera > Noctuidae > Agrochola > Agrochola litura. Next base: position 2,288,607 of record OX424493.1, read on the forward strand.
AATAAAAATCAATCTGCCTAGCCTATTCCCAACTATATTGGGGTTAGCTTTCAGTCTAACCAGATACAGCTGAATACCGGTATTTCACATGGAGCGACTGCCTATCTGACCTTCACAACCCAGTAACTGGGTAATACGATACCCCTTGGTAAGACTGGTTGTCAGACTTTCGAGCTTCTGACGACCCGTAATGACTGTTAAAGATCCACGAGTGACAGCCGCAACCATCGGCTTAACGTGCTTTCCAAGGTACGAAGGAGTCTCAGTATGTAAAGATGGTCACCCATCCACAGACCAACCCCGGCAAGCGTAGCTTAACCTGAGATTAGTGCATTAAACAAAAAAACAAACTCTTCAGCTTTATATTAGTACCCATATAAATGGATAACATTGATATTTTATTCACATCTATTTTGTGATCAAAAGATCAAAACACTTGGGAAAGGCTAGCTCAACTTAGATTTTCAATTTTGTCATAAATTAATAACTTATACCTATTTAATATTCCTTATTCACAAGTATTTAGTGATTGCTAATTCTTAGCATTAGCAGATTCAATGGTCAATAAACCATTTCAAATTCCCTTTTCTGCTAAAGATATTTTACTCAAATCCTAATAAAAATTACAGTCACAAAATTAAACATCGCGAAACCACGCAAAACACTTCAGAAGCAGATGCAAATTGAATCAAATAAACTTGAATTATAACTCCAATATAAAAACTGAGAAGCGAGGATCAACATAAATATTAATTTATAACAATGAGAATGCCAGTGCATAGCGTTAGAATGCAAAATGGTGGTTATCAAGCACTGTTTACCATATTATTACAGACTAAGTGATATATTGTATTGTTGTTTGCGAGTTTCTACTTTTTGCTCGGCTAAATAGGAATAAATAAAGGTAAATAATAACAGCCGTACGGGTCAATCCATCAGATTAAGTTACGCTTGCCAGGGTTGGTGCAAGGATGGGTGACCATCTTTACATACCGAGACTACTCCATGCCTCGGAAAGCACGTTAAGCCGTTGGTCCCGGCTGTCATTCGTGGATCTTTGACAGTCGTTACAGGTCTTCAGAAGCCCGAAAGTCTGACTACCAGTCTTACCAAGGGCTATCGTATTACCCAGTTACTGAGTTGTGGAGGTCACATAGGCAGTCGCTCCATGTAAAATACTGGTATTCAGCTGCATCCGGTTAGACTGGAAGCCGACCCCAACATAGTTGGGAAAAGGCTAGAAAGATTGATTGTACATGTAATACATACCTATAATATGCTGTACGCTCTTGGACTGTAAGTCTTAACATAACATCACGTTTGTAATCCTAGAAGGGTTAGGCAGAACTGTACCGATAGGACACCCACATGTCGCCAGTTATATTTAAGTCCCATGTAATAGGGGGTAAGGGTATTGTCATCAACTGGGCACAAATCCAGACTCCAGACTGAGGTACTGCGAAATTCCAGATATTAAAACTCAATAAAACTTTGCCTGACCCGGGAATCGAACCTAGGACCTCATGTTCAGCAGAAGCCCTAACGACCACTAGACCAACGAGGTAGTTGCTCGTCTAAATATGAAGAAATAAAGGGAAATCGTGTTATGAAAGTTGTACCATGGCTCTTAGACAACGAAATTTTATTTTATTTTATTGAATAACCAGCCTCTGCTCGCGACTTCGTCCGCGTGGAAGTCAATTATATTTACCATAAAACTCCTAATATACTGTGGCACTCGGCAATAGTGCAGCTTCGGATCAGTAGTTCCGAAAGTTACAATTTACATACAAAGTCACAAATTTTACTTTAATAGTATAGTTAACCTCGCAATATTCCAGACAAACTGATAAAAACTTCTTCCATTCGTCTGCAAACACATTACAGTCAGGCTGCGGCGGGAGCGCAGAGAGTGTGCAAGGGATAGGAGACGGCTCGAGTGACGGTTCGACTCCAAGGCACGGCGAACAATCGATGTCTCCTGTTACGGCTATAATTTATCGGAGCAAAAAGATGAGACAGTTCGTCGTATAGTTCAGGAGCATCTGTTGCCATGACCCGCAGTAGAATGCTAACCGCTGATGATAATATTATGGTAATTTTTGATTACACAGAGTATTGTGTGGCAATTTGGGATGAATGGATCTTACGATTTTTTTATTTGGTATTTCAAAAAATTGTAACTGTGATCACTTCAAACCTTACTTTGGGCGGCGCAAAGTTGGGATAGAGGTTTGGACACAGTCCAAAATTACGATGTCATAGTGGTACCTAACGACATGAATTCGGTAAAGAACACTTTTTTCGTCTTCGACATAAAATAGTTCTTGAATATCATTATAAGAATCTTGACATTTGCGTGAGCATTCGCAGTGCGAGACAGACTCGCACACAAAGGGTTCCGTGCTACCGTACAGTATATTTAACACTACGTATTTTATTGAAAAACAAAACGTTTCTTGTTTGAGGATAACCTTTAACTTTTAAGTTCATTTATTTTTATTTTTTGGTGCTAAGCGGCCAAGAGCAGTGGTAGCCCAGTGGAGAGCTGTGGTGGCCCAGAGGTAAGGGCCGCGACTTACGAGTTGTAGATCGTAGGTTCGAACCCAGACAGGCGCTTTACTTTGTGTAAATTATATCATCACCACTGCTCTCAAAACGGTGAAGGAAAACATCGTGAGGAAACTGGCATGTCCTAGAACCGAAAATTCGAAGACATGTGACATCTACCAACCCGCACTGGGCCCGCGTGGTGGATTACGGCCCACTCCCTCTCACAGAGAGGAGGCCTGTGTCCCAGCAGTGGGAACATTTATAGGCTGATTATGAAGCGGCCAAAGTAGTAGGTAGGTACACACTCTGTGAGAATTTCAAATACCTACCTATCTACCCATTACGGTTCAAAAAATACAGTCCTGTGAAGGACGGACAGACAGCGGAGCCTTGGGAATAATGATTCCATCCCTTTCATAACTCTAAAAATTAGGTCTGTTTTATAAAAAAACGAAATCACTCTAAACAAAAAATTAAGCAACTCTGCCAAATGAATCGTCACAAAATGAATATAATAATAATGACGTTGATTCATCCTTACATTTAATTCACTCGATTGATTTCGAAAACTATCTGTAAGGCAAAACTAGTTATCACGAAAGTCTCAAATGCTGCAGTTTTCCGAGAAAATCCCCTGGCGTTTAAGCAAAACACTTTAGCGGGGCTTTAGAGATTCCCAGGATTCGATATTTTCTTCGTAGTGAAATAAAAATATTGGCATTTTATTTTATAAGGTGGAAAGTTGTTTCGCAAATAATCTTGAAGTTTAGTGTTATGTGCGATGATTTTGGGTCAACTATCTGCATTTATTAATGGAGGATGATGACACTATGTAACTTATTCGTAACTTTTAAAATGTGTCCATTAACATTTATCTGCCTAGCCTTTTCCCATCTAAATTGGGGTTGGCTTCAAGTCTAACCGGATGCAGCTGAATACCAGTATTTTATATGAAGCGACTGCCTATCTGACCTCCACAGCTCAGTTGCTGGGTAATACCCCTTGGTAAAACTGGTTGTCAGACTTTCGGGCTTCTGACGACCCGTAACGACTGACAAAGATCGACAAATGACAGCCGGAACCAATGGCTTAACGTGTTTTCCCATCCACGGATCAACCGCGGATAGCGTAGCTTAACCTAATCGATCGACCCGTGCAGCTGTTGTTACTTAGCCACAAGCTCATTATTGATACTGCAAAATATTATCACGCTGGCATGTATACTCTGAAAGAGCATGCAAAATAGCCAAGTTTATCAGCCCGACAGTTAATTGATATAATACAATAAACGTTGATGTATTTAGTAACCAGTTTCGCTTAACTATTCCTAAAGAGCCATAAAAAACCCTATAAGAAATCAATACGTGTTTCACGTCTCAACGAGGCATCCTTTGCCCATTCTTCTCCGTATGAAACTGCGTTTTCGAAGGAGCGCCTAAAACCAATTCTATTTTCTTGTTTTTTTTTTTTTACTTTTGACGTTCAAAAGTGCTCCTTTGTGACCTACTTGGAATGAATTATTTGACTTAGACTGACACCTAAACTCCTTGTTACAGTCAGCGCCCCGCCCTGGCCGGGAGTCAAGATGGCAACCCGCTTTGCCCCCGTCTGCCCTCAGTCACTGCCTCCCATCAAGAAGGGAAACCCTCCATCATCAGGCCGCCAGCATTACATGAAGCAGCTGAAGGCGTTCCTTACCAATGAGTCTGAAGATTGCCTGTATTTAAATATTTATGTTCCTTATAGAGGTAAGTCAAACAATAATATATCATTATATTGTTTTCAACGAATTTGGTAAACGTATTACTCGTCGTAAGTACGTGCCTCGGAAAGCACGCTAACCCGTTGGTCCCGGCTATCATTCATGAATCTTTGACAGTCGTTACAGGTCGTCAGAAGCTTGTAAATCTGACAACCAGTCTTACCTAGGGGTATCGTATTACCCAGTTACGGGGTTATGGAGGTCAGATACGCAGTCGCTCCATGAAATACTGGTTTTCAGCTGCATCCGGTTAGACTAGAAGCTGAACCTAACATAGTTGGGAAAAGGCAAGGCAGATTGATTGATTACTCGTAATTACGGCCGCGACCTACGCATTGTAGGACTAAAATTCGAACCCAGACAGGCAGTTTACTTTATGTAAATTATTTCATAACCGCTGCTCTCAAAATAGTGAAGGAAAACATCGTGAGGAAACTGGCCTGTCCTAAAACCGAAAATTCAAAGACATTTGACATTCACCAATTCGCACTGGGCGTGGTGGATTACGGTCCACTCCCTCTCACATAGCAGAGGTTGGTATCGCAGTATATGGAACATAAGGGAAACATTATTGAATGATTATGCTTCCTACTCGTTATTTAAGATCCTCCATCTTGATGGTTTTGAATAAATACAAATGTAAAATTTCGACTTTAAAATTAAACTGAGTCCAAATTTGTGAAGAGATCCAATTTATTTCGGTTTGTATGAGTATGGCATCCGTTTTAGTCCGAAATTCATCGCTAATGGAGAAAACTCTGGATTAACACTTGACAAGTATATTACCTACAGGTGTTTGGTCCATTGCATCCTCTTTATTTTGCCAAGAGACGCGTCAACGTATGCCAATCGTGTAAACAAAATGAAACATTATGTTATAGGGCGGATTTGGACATGGAAATTGGCACTTCGTCTTCATCAAAACTTTGTTACAAACATACAATGTCGCCTATTGGCATGTGTCCGCCTGCATTTTTCTGAATATTCGTGAAAAGATATCGAGAAATAACTTTAAATGGGGTATATAATTTTTATTTTTTTCATTTTTCTATTTTTTTTTTGACTTCGTGTTTTCATGAACGAATATTTGTGTTTTTTTTAAAAAAACACTGTTTTTTTAGAAAAAAATGTTTTCTCCTCTGTTTTTATTGCATGGTCGACAAATTTTAATAAAAATGTTAGTTAATCCGATAAAATAACTCATAAGCTTTTAGAACTATAAACAGAATCCAAATTGAGCCAATAACATCGGAGATATGGTACACGCTACTCAAAACATAAAAAATGTAATAACATGAAAAATATTAAAGATAGACCTCCCCTTTAAAAGAAATTTTTCGAAAATTTTTCATGAATATTCAGAAAAATATGGGAGGGCACATGATAGAAACTATAGAATGCCACCTGCTACGCTCGTTACATACTCCTTTTGCATCGTTTACGTTCATCGTATGACCAGATGCATACACGCACGCCGGTTGTAGTACGAATCACCTAAACTTTCTGAAGACCATCACGAATTAGGTCATTATAATGTCCTCCTAGGGCGTCCCCTCCCAGAGTTTCTAGTCACACACAGTAAATACCTTTTGTTAGACTTCTTTCATTCATCCTCTCAACATGACCAAGAAGGGGTTTTCCAAAAATACTCCTATCAATCTTTGCTTCATCTTAAATCAGGAACTTATACTAAACTAAGACTTATTGAAATGCGTAGGCATGGTTGATCAAACAGCTCCTGTAAATCAACGCACGTAATAAACACCGCTGAACGAAAAGAAATATTTACAATATCCATCCATTTCATAAGAATTGATCCCCTTCGAGAAATCCAACGGTCCCTCTTTAATATTTCCTTTGATCTAAGAAAAATATACAGATATTCTGTAATTTAGAGAAGTATCAATATAAATAAGTAACGACTGTTTACTTTTAAAGATGGTGGCATTAAGACGCAATATAGAAGTGACTGTTGGGTAAATACGTTATGTTTTTGGATTGTTTTAAATTTTATAATGTTTCTTGTAAAAGTGTTTTTGTGTTCGGATTTTTTATGGAAAATAATGCTGAAATTAACATAATTCATAAATATTTTATTGCCCAATTGGTCTAAAATATTTTTTTTATGAGTGATTTTTTTAATGAAAATAATTTGGTAAATAACTGGCCGGACGTGAAAAGCTATGCATATACTTTATCAAGACTATAAAATCAATATTTTCATTGACAGCGATGCCGACGTATTTTTTTATGCCCAACGAACTTTAACCCTTTTTTTTTAATACCTGTAAGTACATGATAATATATATATTTGAGTGATAGCTTGTGAATTGTATTTAAAATAAAATATAAAAATATAAATAAAAACAAAGAAAAATCCTGTCTATTTTGCCTCTGCAAGCAAAAAAAACATAATGAAGAATTTGGAAGTTCAACTGTCTGTAAAACATTTTTTTATGTAAATGATAAAGCGTCTACCATTAATCATAAAAATAGAAAAATATTTGATTAAGATGCGAACTTTAAGTCAACACCCCGAAATTAATCAACAAATAAATACAGAAGTCAATTTGCGTCACTTCAGTTAAAATAAAATCTTGTCAACAGTTATTATGAATTCTTAGTGACACAGAAAAGTAACGAACAAAAGGATCATAATACTAGTTCTTCGGGGAAAAATTACCTATTCTAATGATTAAAGTGCATGCAATTTGCTGCTGAAAATCTAGGTTCTTTAAGGGCCAACTTTGCTTGTCTTCTACCAGACTGTCAGACTTCTACCAACTACAGTGCAGCAACAACTTTACAGTTGTTGCTGCACTGTAGTTGGTAGAAGTCTTCAAAAAATTACCGGTAAAATCTTGGAGTAGATACTTATCCATATTAGATTTTATTTTGTTATTATTTACCTATTATTAATTCACTGTAATGATAATTCTCGAAAGTGAAACCATTATTCTTTTCCAGGTAAATGAAATTCGGTTCAATTTCAAATAAACCAATATTACAATAAAACTGTCAGATTTACAAGATGAAAAATAGGAATGTAGAATGTGTTTTCTCATCTTGATTAAAAGTAGGTTTTCCGTACTTTTCTATTTTGTGATTCGAGTGACACAAAGCGACGCCAAAACGACGTCACAAGGTCACCTAAATTCGACTAAAAATAAAAATACTAGAATATCGATGTTGTGTAAAATAAATTGTATGACAAACTTTCATGTTGGTTTAGATATAAATATTTGATGAAGTCGCTTAAGCTACTTCCTAAGAGAGCGGTGGCCGCCACACAACGGCCGCAGTGACGATTGTCAAGAAAATGATGGCAGTGGGGTTAAACTAAATAAACTACGTTGTCAAAAAACGCTTTCTAGGAAAACACACCAAATCAATTTTATAAAAAACGTTTCAGTGACGTCATTCGCCGGTAAATTGGAGGAAACCGTAGCTTAGGACTAAGAAAATTGAGTAGATATTACAAGCAGCGGCCAGCGGTTCCACCCGCATATGTTTCGATCCCGTGAGAATATCGGGATAAAAAGTATCCTATATGTTAATGCAGATTATAAACTATTTGTTTGCTAAATTTCATCAAAATCTGTTCCGTAGTTTTTACGTGAAAGAGTAACAAACATCCATCCATCCTCACAAACTTTCGCATTTATAATATTTAAAAAAATATAATAGGTATAGAATAATATAATATATTTCAGTAATAAATTAAAATAATTTAGTAATATCAGTAATAAGTAATATATTAGTAGGATTATTATATTATTAATATATTAACAAATAGGATTAGTAGGATAGGAAGTAGGATTATGACAGTGAAACAATTGTTTTACTGATGAATGAAAGGCGACTAACTGTCAGATTTACAAGATGAAAAATAGGAATGTAGAATGTGTTTTCTCATCTTGATTAAAAGTAGGTTTTCCGTACTTTTCTATTTTGTGATTCGAGTGACACAAAGCGACGCAACAAGGTCTACAAGGCAGATATGATTGGAAACGGTGGGTAGGGACGCCCTAGAAGGACATTATAGTGACCTTGTTGCCTGTGGTGATATTCTTCAGAAACGTCAGGTGCGTAGTGCATGGTACTTGCAACCGGCGTGCGTGTTTGACCAGATATATGAACGTAAACAAAGCTAAAGAAATATGTAAGGATCGTAGCAGTTGACGTTCTGTAGTTTCTGCCTACCCCCATGGGAAGAAGGCGTGAGTTTATGTACGTATTTATTTTAGTTCAATGATAAATAAATAAATAATAAAAAGTGGTTAAAAAAAAATCTGGATTCAAATATGACGATAAAATGATGTAACATCTGTTTTGAGTCGAACTTTTTCAACATTCTATGAAGACTGAGAGATCTGTCAGTTTATTTTCAAAATTATTAAACTTTAATGATTTATTAGGCATTAAAGCTTAAAATAAAATTTATTAATTAATCAATTAAGCAGTGATAGCCTAGTGGTGTGACCGTCAGACTGCCAAGTCATAGGTCTCGAGCGCGAACCCAAGGCACCTCTGGCTTTTCGGATTCATGTGCGTATTGTATAATTTATCACGTGCTTCAAAAACGGTGAAGGAAAACATCGTGAGGAAACCGGCATGCCTGAGAGATATTTCTCGACGGTATGTGAAGCCAAGTCAGAGGCCCTTGGGTGGCTTTAAAAATCTGAAACCAGGTTAGTCACTAACCACGCGAAAACGAAAGAAAAAAAAGAAGACTTCGTTGCTATTTTATTAAATGTAAAGATTGTTATTAATTTATAAAAATATATGCGTGAAACTGTCAATTTTATTACATTTCATTGAGTAACAAAATTGCACTGTGGTGAATGAAAATAAACAGTTCACCGAACGTCACAACGTGCAGTGGTTTCTAGAAATATTTTTAGTAGGTAATTCCTGAGAGTTGACTGTGCTTAAAATAATATTCTACCTGAGCTAGTCACGAAAATTATTTGTTAAGGAAACTGACACCCTACGTCAATATGCCTTGTTAAAATCTATTTCATACAACTGTCAAAAAATGACAGTTACGTTTTGATTATACGGTCATTTTAAGTTGTCAGTAAATTTGCTTAGAAAGAAAGAACGAAAATACGTTTATTTGCGGTAAAGAAAGAAGAGTACGCAAAGAATGAAAAAAAAAAACACAAAAATAACAATTTGGGGGAAAATATGCGTCACATCCACGCAAAACAGCCATCGCTCAGCATAATGCTGCGACCCCATGCGAGACAGAGCCCCAGCGCTGGTTTTCAGTGACAGTGCTTAAAAATTAATTTCCCTGACTTTATATTTAGTTCTACTTACGAAACATCTGTTCTGTAGGAACTATTTCTAGGTGCGGTGGGTATTTTTGAGATGGAAAAAGACAATTGAACTCGCGACACCGTTACCGACACCTCATTTTTGTAAACGCGATTGTGCTCTTTATTTGGATAAGTTTACAGACCAATGTTCTATACAAGTATTTGTCTCCCACCAAGGCGATCTTGTTTAAGTTATTTTTTTAGAAAATTATTGGTTTTGCTTGATAATTTTGTATTTACCATTAATTCAAATTCAAAATTCAAATTCAAAATATTTTATTTCACATAAACCTACATGGGCACTTATGAAACGTCAGAAGCTAGGTGCATAGGGCACATATCATGGCTGCCACTCAGTATTACTTTGACGAGAAACCATTTACACTGTGTGACCCGGGGATTGAACCTCGTACCAACGAGGTAGTCAAAAGTATTATTTTCATTCTCTTGTTTGCGCAGTGAATTTTTAAGTGTGCTGTACATTGAATGAATTTTTATTGTGTGCTGCACAAATAATATCCATAAAGTTATATTTGTAGAACGTTTTGGATACTATTTTAATATATATACTTACCCCATTTTGCTATTTGTGCAAAAATTTCGAGCAAAAACCTTGTGTCGAAACCTTTGAAATTACATTTTCCAAGTTCATATATACATCGACATGTACGGGCTCATAGAAAATCGACAATGATGATTGCACAACGAAGCTCTAAAAATGTCTGTCAACTATTGAACTAGAATCCCCGCGGCGCCTATTATTGGCAATAGTACACAACGCTCGTACTACCACATAAATTGGCAGGAGTTTCAAATACTTCAGATGAATCATATAAATAATGGGATCAAATGAATAAACGAGGGGTTTCACTTTTATTCTTGTGAGAATTTTTGTCACCGTCAGCCTATTATTAGCAGTCCACTGCTGGACACGTGCCTCTCCAATCACAGGCTTTATAACTTGATCATCGGCTAGTCTCATCAAGCTTGCTACCAGCCACCCTGAGAAACTCGTCGCTCCATCTAGGGCTAGTTCACGGCCTCGAGCGATGCGACTTGCGTCAAGCACTCAAATATGTATGGTTCTTTCCTCAAAAGACCTTTTCAGACACTAATATACATGGTCCTTATATGGCCTGACCAAGATTATGTCTGGACTTTAAAAGAGACTGCAACCTCTGAATTTGTTTAGAAAAAAGAAACGCTTAGCTTATTTTTAATATTTTTATAAATTACGTGTAAAAGTGATTCCGATAGCCTATTTACAGAATAAACAATTTCATTTCATTTCATTTCACTGTTTCCGTCCGTCGTTGCTCCGCTAGTCGTATCGAGGTGACTCCTGGCATGCTCATTAAAGCATCGTGGTTTACCACTTCTTTCATTTGTTTTCTCCGCAATCGTTGTCGCAAGACGCGTGTCGCTTGAGCGTGTAGTTCGTAGCCAGGGGTAACATGAGGACTTCCTACCCTACCTAAGCCGATTTGCGGTCTCCGCTCAAGAACACATTTACCCCAGCGGTCATCGGTTCTACGGCTAATAACGCCGGCTCATAGCCACTTCAGCTTGCTTGTTCTGTAGGCTATGTCGACTACTTTGGTTCTCTATCGGATCACCTTAAAGGTGAACATTGTATGCATGTGGAACAATCCAAGCATGTCAGATTTTCAGTGTAATCATTTCGGATCATTGACTTCACACGGTTTTTGCAACTTGGCAAAACAGAGATTTCTTTATATATAATTATGTATGGTAAATATAAATTGATTCTAAGGGTATACATAATCATTATAGATGGATTATGTATACTCTTAGGCCTTCCGGAATAAATTATCAAAATGTTGGTAAAGCCGCATTAAAATTCGCTGAGTAGTTTAGAAGAACAACGCGATCACACAGTTTGACATGAAAAGCGATTTTAATTTAGAATATGTAAAGATATTGAAGGCGATGTCGTACTGTCTGCGTATTCGTGAATGTGAGAGTTTAAAAAAACTGAGCACAAGTCAATTAAAAATAATACTAAAGGTACCTACATCATGAATGACGGTATGTTAGAAATGTTAATGTGGAGGGTAGAGAAAAACCCAGTCCCGTGTTTTGAGTTAACCTGGTAACTATAGGGTCGCACAAAAAACATGTTTGTCATCGTTCTTCAGTAGAATAGCAATTAGTATTTTGAGTTATTATATGCGTAGAGAATGGATGGTATCAAAACAAAATAGTTTTTAAAATTGATGCTCCAATACACGGCAACACTTAAATGAATGCCTAAATAAAAGTTCTCTGTTGGATTTTCAACTTTCGGCGCAACGTCGAGCGTTGAAAATCCAACATCGCGCATTTGTTAATGCCCAGTGTTAGTGAAAACGGGTGTAATTGACTGAATCCTAAAACACCGCGGAAAGTAATGGTAAACAAAATTGGCACTTGCGTCTAAATTCTTAAGATTCCATGAATGAATCATCGAGGAATTTGAACGGCCTAACATGTGCTAAAAACGTATAAATTACAATAAGAATTTGTTGAAACCCAATTTGAAAATGTCACCTTTGTCTTTTAGTTTGATTTATAAATACTACAAAGTTCTTGCCTATAGGATTGTTCTCTCGTGTTTTCTATTTAGTAGAGAAAATAATATGAAATACTGAGATAAAATAATGTGTTCCTCATTATATTTTACGATCACATCAACGTCTTCAACATTATCTCACACATACTTACTAAGCTTGATTATTATCTATTATCTTTTCTAGAGCTAATAAAGAGAACGTCAGATTGAAATGACAAAAAAGTGCTAAAATAAATATTTATCGTTCTTTTCACAAATAAAATAATGTCAGCTACAATAATTTTAAATTGCAAATGTTAGAGGTAATCAGGATGTTCGTCATACTATTTTTCAGCCAAAGCAACCATCTAGTTGCTTCTACATTTTTTACATTTATGTCCGTTTTTTTTTAACCGACTTCCAAAAACGAGGAGGTTCTATGTTGTAGTATGTTTTTTTTTTATGTATGTCCAACGGTAGTTTCGTCAATTGTGAACCGATTTTAAAAATTATTTTTTGTTTGAAAGGGTACACTCTCGAAGTGGTCCCATATAAATTGTATTAACTTTCCTTGAATAGTTTTTGAGTTAGCTTCAATAATACGTATTTTTTCCCACTTGGATGATAATAATGTGATAAGTTCTTGTCACTGTTATTTACATAGCATGTAGTGGTATTCGAATTTGTGTGGGGTAGGTACCACAACTAAAAAGTGAAAAATAAAATCTTTTTACAAAAAAATAAAAACCGGCTGTTTTTAGATTTTGTTTCTGAAATATTATACACATATACACCTATATACATTTAAAGGAAAATTAGCCTTAAGGTGTACATAATAAAGAGTATTCTATCTTTCTATCTAGTCGCTGTTGAAAAGTTTACCATGGGCTCCGACATTTTCGGCAGATACCTAATATTATAACTAGACTCAATTTAATTCAAACTTCCAAAAACTAACTGTTATTAGTCTTTAAAGTTAAATCATTTATTTCAAGTACGCCATTAAAAGGCACTTTTGAACGTCTGTCCAAACTAATATTAAAAAGAAAAAAGAAATGTTTTTTTGTATGTTTGTTTGTAATGAATAAACTCAAAAACTACTGGACCGATTTAAAAAAAATCTTTCACCAGTAGAAAGCTATACTTAAAAAAATAAAAAAATTTGGTCCATTTGAAACACAAAAACAATACACATATTTGTCAATTTCAGAAGTGTCACTATTTGAGTCACAAATAAATGTCAGATCAAATCTATTAATGCCAAAAGTACACAGCAAAATAAAAATTAAATTAAATAGGACACTGAATTAAATTAAGTAAGTGAAGTTATGTCAAAAACTATATTATCGCTGAATAACATGGGCTATAATTTATAAAGACATCAAATCATTTTTTGTTTTATTTTTTTGTACCTTATTATACCTTATTTTTTTGTTTACCTATAAGTGATTGTTACACTTTATTCTGATTTGTTTTTCTGTTTCATTTGCTTGTACATACCAGTGTATACAATTGTTGGTGAACCAAATAAAATAAATAAATATCACACGGGCGAAGCCGCTGGCGGAAACTAGTAACAAAAAATTACTGATATTAGGTGTCTTCCAAAAGGTAGTTTCGTATGGAGAAAAAAGGGCAAGAAAATCCATAGTCACACTTTTTAAATGTTTCCACTAGTCCCTAATGACAAGTTAAAGTACCCACTCTTCTAAAAATTTGCATACCTCTCAGAAAGCAGGCCTAAATGGATGGTGTGTTCATCAAAAAGTTGGATTGCCTATTTTGAGCAGAAATGAGCGAGGAAAAGTTTTAAGTACACCTAATCGTATCGCATTCGTCAAGAAATATAATCACCGTTTACTTTCAGTTTGTTTCAAGGACAGGACACTGTGTAGGCAATCTACTGTGGTTTTCGTTATTAGGAATTCATAATATTTGCCGGGGTTCTAATGCTTTCTTTAATGTCAATGAATTTCAAAGTAATGTCATCATGACACACGCTGACATTTCTTTAAAAACAGAAATAGACACACACATGACATGACATGTCATGTGTGTCTATTTTTGTCTGTTTCTGTACTAAGTTATTTTGTTTTCTGCTTATCTAGTCTTTGTATGCACGTGTTTCTGTGACAAATAAACCTATTTCTAACCGACTTCAAAAAAAGGAGGAAGTTCTCAATTCGACTGTATTTTGAAAGCTGGTGCTTCCCGTGTGGTTCCTTATAAATTTTATTAACTTTGCTTGGATAGTTTTTGAGTTAGGTTCAATAATACAAATTTTTTCTCACTTAGTAGGTATATGGATGATATATTAAGTTCCTGTCACTGTTATTTACGTAGCAGGTAGTGGTCTTCGAATTAGTTTGGGGTATGTACCACAACTAAAAACTGAAAAATAAAAACTTTTAACAAAAAAAATCAACCTACTTCCAAAAAAACACTACAAAGTTTTTTTTTTTTTTTCGTCTATATTTTAACAGTTTCATTTACTGTTATCAGTTTATCAGCCACGGAGTAAGTTTTATTTTCTGCTGTTAGGATTATTTTCGTCGTGACGTCCATCACGTCTGCAGAATTTTGCTCGTATCGTATCGATCCTACTTTACAATTATGAAATTATAATTATATTATGTAATATAATATATAATTAGTATTATAAATGTGAAAGTTTGTGAGGATGGATGGATGGATGTTTGTTACTCTTTCACGCAAAAACTACTGAACGGATTTTGATGAAATTTGGCACACTTAATTTATAATCTGGATTAACATATATAATACTTTTTATCCCGGTATTCCCACGGGATCAAGACGTATGTGGTTGAAACCGCGGGGCGCTGCTAGTAATATACAATATTAAAAATGATAAAAAAAAAAATGTGGTCGTCAGCTGTCTAAGTGTATCGTTGTCATCAGTGTGTTTATCACTTTTAACTGCACCCTAATTGCGTAACACACTCAATCACAATCCAAGAGTTTTGAAGAAACTTCCTAATCCATTGCTTCATAGGTTTGAAAAAATCGTCTACTCAACAACGTATATAACGCAACGAACGTGGCTGAGCAGTCAAAATGAAGGCATGACGATCGATTGCAATTTTATATGTTTCGCAATTACCCCACTGGACCAAGTCAACAACGAAACATGCCAATCACGGTGGTCACACACACGTTAGTAACACTACAGTTAATGGCATTGCAACAGTTCATTACAGTACAAGTCTTTGATCTTGCAGTTATGACAACCGTCATGCACTCTATTTGTTGGCTGCAGTATGGATGTGTTACTGACTGCTGTTTCAGTTGCTGTGTAAGCAGGAAATAGATCTAAAATGAGCTAACTGAGTAAAGACCGTTTGAAGAGTAATTAGCTAGGTATGTCAATAAGTTGATAACATTTAGTCTCCTATCGCAGGTCTGCTAGAAGAGATTTTTTTAGACACTGGTTTCACAGCTGTCCGGGCGACACGTGTGGGCCGCCCGTACACGGGAGACCCGTACAGGTAGCGTCCGCAGTGCTCTGAAACGAGGGAGTAGTACAATACGGTTGCTACTCAACTACTCTACTCATCGGGACGGGGGACGCGGGTGGCGTTGTATGGGCTCTACCCGAAGCGGATCGCGTACGGACCATCCGCGTCGCTGTGAAACAATGTTCTAGCGCCTCACGTGTGTTTCCGTTCCGGGAGCCCGCAGGGTTTCCCGCACAATTGTGAAGCCAGCCATAGTTTTAAATTTTCCGTTCCTGTCTTCTTGCTATCATGCTGTATACTGCGTGTATCAGGAATGTGTGGTCATAAGAGTCTGACACGCACTCCCGCTCCGCCCAGAGCGGGAGAAGTTATTTGATAACTAACCACCAAAAAAAAAAAAAAAGTGTGTGGTTCAGACCATCAAACTGAACAAGTTTTTCAATTCAACATCGTAATCGCGAAAAAAATGTCCAATGTTGGTCCCTCGGAGAAATTTGTTCAGTATGATAGTATAACCTTAAATATATGACCACACATTTCTGATACATGCTGTATAAAAAAGGGTTAAATAAACGCTCAGCAGTCGAATTAAACAAAAAAAATGTTTAATCGACTTTCTACAAAGCTGAACTTTTCGATGAACCTTAGAAAAAACTGCACACTGCAGGTAATCCCAACCAATTCGCAACCATAGGATCTATAAAGTCAGAGGGTCTCGTGACTAAGTAATAACAGCCTCACAAGTCGGTCGAGGTTAAGCTACGCTTACCGAGACCCGTCCGGGCCTCGGGTAGCACGGTAAGCCGTTGGTCCCGGCTGTCATTCGTGGATCTTTGACAGTCGTTACGGGTCGTCAGAAGCCCGAAAGTCTAACAACCAGTATTATCAAAGGGTATCGTATTACCCAGTAACCGAGTTGTGGAGGTCAGATAAAGTGAAAAGTGGTTGCCCATACGCCAGCGCAGAGAGCAAAGGGCGCTAACCACCTTGTTTTCATTTCTTGACTCTCCCTCTTCCCCTAGTTATCTAGCCCCGCACTTTCAGTACATTTGCGACAACCATAATAGAAATCTACGTTCATCTCACAATCGTCTTTTTCTATGTCCCACTCACCGCACAGACTTCATTCACTCTTCCTTCTTCATTCAGTCTATCTCTCTGTGGAATGCGCTCCCCCAGGAAATCAGGATGGCGACCAACCGATTATCTTTTAAAGTTAAAGTTCGCGAGCACATTCGCAAGAAGCTGGCAGTATCATCACAACGGTAATGATTTCCCATTGCTTGTCTTATTTGCTTTAGTAGTATTTTTATATGTATTTATTTTTGTTTATATTTATATATAATTGGAAATATACATTTATGTATATCTTTATATTTAAATATATGTTTATTCCTCAATTCTCGCTATTGCACCTACCACTATTTGTCTCTGCGTCACCCAAAGGTTGACTGGTAGAAAATGCCTTTGGCATTAAGTCCGCCTCTGTATATTTGTGTGCTTGAAGTATTAAATAAATAAATAAATAAAATAATGGTATTCAGCTACATCCACTTAGACCGAGTCGACCCCAACATAGTTGAAGGCTAGGCAGATGATGATGATGAGGGTTTGTCAAGTTAAATCCATTGTTACATTCTACGAGTATCCCATCTAATATTTAAAGAAAGAAAGTAGCTGCTTAAGCTTAGTCTATTGAATTTAATTAGGGTTCCGTTGTAAACAAGGAACCCTTATGGTTTCGTCATGTCCGTCTGTCTGTCTGTCTATCTGTTCGTCTGTCTGTCTGTCTGTCCGCGGTCTAGCTCCGAGACCCTTAGTACTAGAAAACTATTTTTGGATTCAGGGATCCGTTTGCGAAATATTAAGCTTTAAAGTCATAATTTTTGTTAGAGTCAAGTGTGTGTGTCCCCCCTGCCAGAACTTAAGTTTGCAGTTGCAAAAACGTGTTTTCCCATACATTCCGTATGGGAGAACATATTTTTCAAATACAAAGTTAAGTTTGTTTTTGGGATAAATTCATCCCAACTACGGAACCCTTCATTGTGCGTGGTCCGACACGCACTTGGCCGGTTTTTTTTTATTTTGCTGTGTGCGTTTTTACTTTAATTGATCTATGACTCAATACTCAAATGGTGACTATTATTTCATAAAATTGACAAATATGTGTATTGTTTTTAATATGGGTTTTGGACCTGAAATGAATGAATTTTATTATTATTATTTAGTATAATCCTTTACCACAGACTATCTGCAGTATAGTCTCTCCTTCTCCAAATCCATCTAAATATTTTCTTAAAAAGATCGCTAGCGATAAAATAGCCCATTGTGTCACTCTATATAAAATTTCTACATTCATATAATTTCTACATGTATATAATTCGTATGGTGAAATAATCAAGAATATTCTTTTCTATTCTAAAAACCTCCAACTTAATACATACGCCAATTTTACGACAACTCCACCAGTTCATCACGAAATCTCAAAAAAACATTAGCAAAGAAAACTAATACAGGTTCCCGGAGTTAAAAATAACTTTGGCGCCATCTCGTAGATTCGTAAGAGTAAATATATGTCAATCATGCCAAATGTCGGTCGAAAATACCAAAATAGTAGACATTCGTTTAGGTACCGAGTTTTGGAAGGAATTAGGGCAATTTATTTACTTTTCTTTAAGTTTGTGGTTGAAAAAATGGGCAAAAGGCCAAGAACAATTGTTGAGCTCCTTGGGATAGCAATACTATACTAAACCCACCTTATTCATATTCTCATTTCTGCCACCAACCAGCTTCAGAGCTTCATGAGAAACTCGACAGCAATGATAGCCTAGTGATGTGAACGTTGGACTGTCAAGTCACAGGTCTCGAGTTCGAACCAAAGGCACGCTCCTCTCACTTTTTCCTTTTGTTTTTTTTTTCCTTTGGAAGACTTACAGCTAAACAAAACAGACTAATAGCTTGAAAATATGACTGACAGCCAATTACAAGTCTTCACATATAATTAACAGAATAATAATAAAAGAAATCGGTGAACAACACAGTACTGCCAACGAAAACAATAAACCGCCAAATATTTACTTTTTGTAAACGATGTTTGCATTGCAGGATGAATAAAATTATAATAAAGTTCATAATTTGCATACCAAACAGCAAGTATCCTCAATCATAATCACATTATTGCGTCGACATACATTCCAACACATCATTATCTTCAGAACCATTCATGTCGCAAGTCCGCAACAGCATCTCAAAATACTGGCACACAAACATTTCTAAAACAAAGTTTAGTTCCACGCGCCACTTCTAATAGTTCCAAATGTTTATTTATATCTTAGAATTTAGATAGTTGGCGACGGAAGTGACGGAATTAGACGTGGAATTGGTGCGCAGCTGACGTGGCTTATAATAGGTGTATAGGGGTAGGCCGTGACGTCACGGAATTTAAAATGGCGGCTGTTTTTATGGGTGGAGCGTGTGTGATGCGGCTGCTACAGGTTGACTCTGAATTTATTGGAAATCTTTCAAGTGGTGAAAGCGTTCATGAATATTAACAGCTTTTACTATGAATAATAATAAATCATTTACTCTGGTTCACATAAAAATGGAATGATGTTTTCGCTATTTAACAGCAGTCTGGGTGCCATAGTTAATTTCTTGTTTTTCAATAGATTCAAAGTCACCCTGCAATAAAATGTCTCACATTATGGTAAAAAGCTTAACATATTAGCTAGGATACTTAGTAGGTATTTATTAGCAAGCAGCAGGGTGACTGTTCAGCTGCGTCTATTTAATGATGAAATCTAAGTGCATTTTTAAAGATCCCCTACATATAACAGAGAACGTCCATCGCTCCCAGGACAGTCAGCCCTGCTGCTAAATTTGCTGACTGGCTAATCATGCCATCATCACTTGAGCCTGCCTGACACAAGTGGAGACAACGCGACACAAATTATTTTTCACTCATTCATTGACTGAACGACCTAAAAATCCATACTAACAGTAATATTATGAATGCAAATATTCAATTCAAATAATTTATTTCGGAAAACATCCATATTGTATTAGTATTAGAACTTAGAAAAATATGTTAGTATCATTAAAATATATTTTATTACAATGTTACAATTAAAACCAAAAATTAAATTAAATTACAATTAAAACAAAATTAAGTCAATATCCAATCAGAATTAAAAACATAAAATAAAATTATGTCAAAATCAAATTAAATATTATAATTCTGTCTGTCTTTTTACGTCTTAATAATTGAACGGATTTCAATGAAATTTGGCTCTTATGTAGATCATGTTCTAAAATCCCTATGTCCTAACCCAGGACATAGGAATTTTTATCCCGGCTACGTTCCCGTTGGATAATTTCCGACCTCCACGCGGGCTAAGCCCCCGGTACGAGCTAGTACAAAATATACGCTATCCTATACTATTAAATGAGTAATATTTGTAAGTATATACAGGGTTGTTGGTTAAATGACCCTACATGACCCCTATGCCAATGTCAACCATTTTCGAATAATTTTTAAATTTTAAAATGAATAAAATAAAACTAAAAATGTCAAATTATTCGAAATTTTTAGACATTTGCATAGGAGTTAAAAAGAGGTCATTTGGTTGTAAATGACCTCTCTTACATCCCCTTAATGGATTGCCGACATATTACCAATAACCCTGTATATTTGTAATCACATTATCCAAAACGGCTCTAACGATTTCGATGAAAGTTGAAATATAGGGGTTTACGGGGGCGAAAAATCGATCTAGCTAGGTCTCACATTATCCGGGAAAATTCGTTTTCTCTATTTTCACCCGAGCAGAGCTCGGTCGCCCAGGTACTTCATAATAAAACGACATAGAAAATCAGACCTTTCATTCACAGATCACACGCTAGTTAAGTCTATGATAGAGTACATTCCCTTCACTTCCCAAACGTTAGAACTACAAGCATCCTTCAACATAATACCTTTGTTGTAAGGAACTCGATAAAATCTTAAATGGAAAAAAGTGGGATTACAAAATTTTGTTCCGTATTCTATTTTGGACTCTGATCAGTGGTAGTTAAGGTTTAAATTCGTGTGGGTACGAGAAACGTCCCGTCAACTCCAGACGTAACCTAGCAAACGTGAGCCAGTGAAAAATTATTATTGTAAGAAGTTTTATTCCGTGCAAGTCTTTTTTTAAGTTTTTTACAAGACGCAATCAAGTTATTTAGTTTAAGATGCAAAACAGTATTGAGTTTTAGACATCTAAGCAACTAAGCCACTGGCTTTTAAGGCTTTTTATCAAATACAGTAAAAAGAGGTTGGCTACGGAATAGTACCTTTAGGTTAAGTGAGCTGCTATTCCACCTGATACTAGGGATTGACAGTATTGATAACTTACCTCAAGCTTTACCTTCGTTTTCTCGGTTTGATTTTTCAGAATAGACCGGCTGATCTTTAGGAAGTGTTGCCGTAAATATAGTTAAACTAGCGACCCGCGGTTTCACCCACATAACTCTCGATCCCGTGAGAATATTGGGATTAAAACTATCCTATGTCCTAACCCAGCTCATGGTCTACGCATGTGCCAAATTTCATCCAAATTCGTTCAGCCGTTTTAGCGTGAAAGCGTAACAAACAAACAAACGAATAAACAAACAAAAACACTTCCACACTTATAATATTAGTTAAGATAGGATATCTCATGGCTTTGTACATTTTGTACAATATCTCGCTTTTTCTGATACAATTTCCGAAAAACGGCAACCTGTTTTACTCCCCTTTTCCTCCACAGTGTCTCAGTAAAATTTTCACGTAATTTTCCTACAAACAAAAGGCTGTTAGGAACAAAGAAATCTGGTGAACAATGCGCAGTAGACGTGTTGACTGCAAGGGTACGACACTATTGTTTTAATCTTGTTTTTTAATGTCCAAAAAACTGTAATTATCTTCCTCTGTATGTGTGGGATAAGATTTAGGAAGTTAGTTGACTTGAAAGAAAAATTGGGACTAAAAATAATCTTTGGGCACTTCTTAAAAATGATGTCTCGATGGTCCGAAAGTTAAGACCACCTAAAGCTTTAGTTTCCAAAAAAAACCGGCCAAGTGCGTGTCGGACCACGCACAATGAAAGGTTCCGTAGTTGGGATGAATTTATCCCAAAAACAAACTTAACTTTGTAGTTGATAAACATGTTCCCATACGGAATTTATGGGAAAACATGTTTTTGCAACTGTAAAGTTAAGTTGGTCGATTATTACTCGTTTACTTGTAGAGCTGTGATAGTTTTCCTTTTAATTTCGTTAAATAAGCTATTGTTTTGTTTTTTTTTCACGTATCCAAAACTAACCATTTAGCTGGCAGAGGGGGGACACTTGACTAAGAAAAATTAGCACTTTAAAGCTTAATATTTCGCAAACGGATCCCTGAATCCAGAAATGGTTTCCAAAAACTAACAATGTTTTTGAAGGACCTTTCCAATGATAGCCCGCAACACGGGATAAAAAAAAACATCACCACTTTACGTGTATGAGAGGTACCCTAAAAAAAAACGTTTTTCACAATTTTGTTTTACCACTTTGTCGGCGTAATTAATGTGTATACCTATGCCAAATTACAGCTTTCTAGTACTAAGGGTCTCGGAGCTAGACCGCGGACAGACAGACGGACATGACGAAACTATAAGGGTTCCTTGTTTACTACGGAACCCTAAAAAGCGGTGAATGGTCACACAATAACGGCTGTCCGTATTTGGACAGCAACGTTTTTTGTTGTCACCTGAATAGATACCCAATTCAAGCGCCAAGTCCACCAAAATAGATAATCATTATAACGCACGTGACGCACAATTTCCCAACTATTGTCAACTATTCGTGTTAAAACTATGTAAAAATTATGTGTCCGTTCTGTACTTATATTGTTCTTATTTTAAACAGGCAGGGACATCTGTGAAATGCGAAAACTGTTACCATGGATTCAGGACATGATTCTGAATGCCCCTGCGTTGAAACTTTTCGTCGGTTATTAAAAAAAAAAACTGCTGTTCCAAACATTTTGACCGCGTAGCTATTGCACTTTTCTATGAAACAGCAGATTTTAGTTACGTTAGTATACTCAAAATTCGTAGATGATTTTTGAAAATTATTTATAAACTTTTTCTTTTAACTGTTTGATGTTTTATATGTATCCAAGGGAATAGCAATGAAGCCCATTCCATTTCAGAGTTTGGAGATATTTAGTGACGAATTCTGGGAAATTTTCAAAAATATAGAAATATTGGGTTTTCTCGATTCCCATGAATTTTCACCTAGGCTTTATGGGGTGCTTAATCGTTGTAAATGGGTCACCCTGTATTCTCACAGTTTAATATGAAATCATCTCGCCCGTTGTTCTATATAAAACATGACTCTTCCTCAGTACATTAACTTAATTCACAATTTATTTCAACCCTGTGGTTTTTCCTGATCTTTGAAATTGCCTTTCTCATTCATTGCTAACACGGGTATTTAATAAAGTTACTTACGGCGGTTTGCTATAGTAGTATATGTAATCTGTGGCTATAGTATTAAACGGTAGTTAGAGTGCTACAAGGATCTTTTAGTGTCTGAATGACAGTGACATGGGCGTTGCTGGTAAACATTTGTGAAATTGTCATGCTGGGGCCGCATCTGCGTCTATCATGATGAAGCTTCGCACAGTGATACGATACACGCAGATGTTACCAACCATTATCGGCTGTCGTCGCGATATAGTTCGGGCTGCGTACCAGTTATCGCCCGGGTGGCGGTAGGTACATTAAAGGGTTTTAGCGCGCTTATTAGTGTGGTGCCTGGGACTAGCATTGTTGATTTTGACTATTTTTTCCGGACTGAGTAGACGAGTATTCTTTTTAGTTTTCAATAAGTGCGTGAAGTAATAATTAACACAAGTCAAGTCAAGTCAAGTCAAATCATTTATTTCAAATAGGCCCATATATGGCACTTTTGAACGTCAAAACATCACACATGTAGAAGTAATGTAAGTCATCGTCTATTGTCAAAACAACGCAGTAATTATCTCCTCTCTAGTCAAATGCCTTCTGGAACGGCCATCTTGGATTATTGCACGATAATTCGTTAAAATTATGAGGCCGCTAATGTTACCACCACATTAGTGCGATAACTTTTTAGCGAGCAAAACATACGAAGCTTTGGCACGCATTGCTTCGTCACGATAGACGCAGATGCGACCCCAACATCACAGAAATTGCTTTGAAAATAAAGATGGCGGCGTTCGTTTTGATTTGGCGCGGAGCAGATCGGTAGCCCAGTGGTAACGGCCGGCCCCGACTTACGAGTTGTAGGCCGTGGATTCGAAGACAGGCCGGTTTTACTTTGTATAAATAATTTCAACACCGTTGCTCTCAAAACGGTGAAGGAAAACATCGTGAGGAAACCACAAAAAGGTAGAGTCTTAAACCAATTTTTTAAATACTTATTATACTTAATACTTGACTTAAAATAAAGGATCAGGAATAAGTAATAAGTTCTAAGTCATGGTTAAAATAATCGTATACATTAATACAATATTATAGTCTGCTGGAGTAATCACAAGGTTTAATTATATCAAAATAATTAGCTTGCCAATAATAATTCACAAAATTTTGAAATAAAATTACTTACTTTCGTCCCTAAGTCTCCTCGTGTTTTCCATATTTGGAACCACTATATATATGCCGGCAGAAACCAAACAAACACATTATCATACCTTGAAGCGCTTTTTATGTCGACGGTACAAGCTGAAAACAATAGAAAAAATAACGAATAAAAAATTTTTTTTTTTCGAAATCGTGGCCCTTGGCGTATAGGTACCTGCAATATCGGGGTCCTCAGCCACGAACCAGGGAAAATACACCAACTTATTTTCATAAATAATGTTGAGTGACGTCATTCGTCATTCACCAAAAGAAGACATGTGACATCTACCAAACCGCACTGGGCCCGCGTGGTGGATTACGGCCCACTCCCTCTCGCAGAGAGGAGGCCTGTGTCCCAGAAGTGGGAAGATTATAGGTTGATGATGATGATGATGACGTCATTCGCCGGTAAACTGCAGACGCTATGTGGCGGCCAACTCTCTTTAAGGAAACAGAAGCTTTACCACTTTAAATTTTTATCACTCAAAATGAATCGACGAAATGATGTTACATTCGGTTTCAAATGTTATGATTAAGTTCAACAAACCATGATCCATCTATGGCCAACTTTCGCATTACGTACAAAGCCGTGGAGATTTATAATCGGAGACGGCTCTTGGCTAATTGCCTACAAGCTGTACTAATTAACCTATTTCGTCAGTAAATAAATGTTTTACAAATAAACATTTTGAGTTAGTTAAAATAAACATTTCCTGTTTTATACTTAGAATTCGGTAGTAGCTATGATAACGTCATTATTATCTCCCTTTAAATGGTAATTAGTACAACATCACGCTTATATTTTCCGAAGAGATAGAGATGTATCATCGGGGTAACGCATATCTAACCAATTTTAAAACAAAATGCCGTGCACAAGACCCTTTTTAGAGTTCCGTAGTAAACAAGGAACCCTTACAGTTTCATCATGTCCGTCTGTCTGTCTGTCTGTCCGCGGTCTAGCTCCAAGACTATTAGTACTAGAAAGTTGTAATTTGGCATGGGTATACATATTAATTATGCCGACAAAGTGGTAAAATAAAATTATTAAAAATATATTTTTTTAGGGTACCTCCCCTACACGTAAAGTGGGGATGTTTTTTTTCTATCTCTTAGTGTGGGGTATCGTTGAAAAGGTCTTTCAAAAACATTATGAGTGTGTCAAAACTATTTTTGAATTCAGAGATCCGTTTGCGAAATATTAAGCTTTAAAGTGCAAATTGTTGTTAGAGTCAAGTGTCCCCCCCCCCCTGCCAGCTAAATGGTTGGTTTTAGGTATGTGAAAAAATTCACGGCAGTAGCTTATATAACGAATTTAAAAGGAAAACTATCACAGCTGAGTAGGCTTTACAAGTTAACGAGTAATAATTGACCAACTTAGATTTGCGGTTGTAAGAACATGTTCTCCCATACATTCCCTATTATTGTGCGTGGTCCGACATGCACTTGGCCGGTTTTTTTTCGTAGGTTAGCGATACTATAGGTGATAGGTGCTGAGTGCTGCAAGCAAGAATAGTCCTTAGAGTGTACAGAAATGCGTTTCTTCGTCCATTCAGTTATTTTACCTCTGATTTCGAATCACAGTCAAAAGCACAGTGATCTTTATTTTCGTTATGATAATGTTGCTGTTCAGTTGCTGCCACTAAAGGCTTGTGCAGACCAGCGCGACACGCGACGCGACACAAAGGCACCGCTCGTCGCGCGACGGGCGGTGCCTTTGTGTCGCGCCGCGTGTCGCGCTGGTCTGAACGAGCCTTAACAAGTCTATCAAAATCACACTCGCGATTTCGCCGACGTGAAATTTCTTGTTCCCCCGTCCCACCCCCGCACCGCATCGCTCGCCCGCGCTTTTAGGTACCTACTTCTTTTTTCGCTTAGCGTTTTTCAGACTTTTTTTTTGCTCAACTCTTAAGCCGACGTTCGCACGGACGTAATAAAATCGCGGCGAATTTTTTTCGTGCACTTAATTTTCAACGCTCTGCTTAGCGCCTAGAGTTGAAAATCTGACATAGGTGCCGATTCCCTTGTTCAGAAACTAAACTAAATTTAAGTTCAGTGCATCTTTTTCTTTCTATTTCATTAAGAAAAGGACAGAAGATAAAATTTAGTTTAGTCCTGTCAAATTAATCAGCTCCTGTCACTATACTCCATACAAGTTTAGACGAGATTAAAAACTTGCCTACTAAAATTACGTCAATTTACGTCGAGCGCTGATTAATTTGACAGTACTAAACTAAAATTTATCTTCTGTCCTTTTCTTAATGAAATAGAAAGAAAAAGATGCACTGAACTTAAATTTAGTTTAGTTTGTGAACAAGGGAATCGGCACCAGTGTGTTTTTTAAACGCGCTGAGACGATAGTGAGTCCCAGCTCGTTGGATTCTCAACGCTTGGCTTAAGATCGAGAGAAGAAAATCCAGTGCGCGATAAAATCCCGCCGCGATTTTATTACGTTCCGTGCGAACGTCGGCTTAGGGTCGTAGCGTGATATTAAATAGCCTATATCCTTCCTCAAGAATAAGGCTATCAAATGCAAAAAGAATTTTTCAAATCCGACTGGTAGGTCCAGCGCGTTCAAACAAAAAAAAAACTCTTCAGCTTTATTATTCAACAATCAACCAGGAACAAATCCAGAATCCAAGCTTTTTTCTGTAATTAGAACTAGACGGTATGTGTTTCTAAAACTATTTATTAGCATAAACAAGCAGTGAATGTGTTAGGTTTAGAAATCGCTAATGTTTATAGGCACTAACGAATTAATAGCTCATTACAAACAAGTGCTATCATAACCCGTTTCCAGCTTATTCTTAGGTCTTACAAATCGGAAGAATGGTTAGTCGATAAGTCATTTAGAAAGAAAGAAAATAAAGAAAATACGTACTGCGGTAAGACATGAGTGCATAACCCAAAGAAAAAACTAAAATAAAAAAACCGGCCAAGGGCGAGTCGGACTCGCACACGCAACTTTATTAAATTTATTATTAAATTGACCACGCACAATGAAGGGTTCCGTAGTTGGGATAAATTTATCTCAAGAAAAAACTGTAAATTGTTGTTGAAAAACATGTAAGTTTGTACGCACAATATTGAGAAATTTACCATGTCATTGTTACCATTAGACTTCTTACAGGTTTTCCTGTAATCTATAAGTAATGTAATGTATGTAATTTTAATTTTTTGTTTCTTAATTTCTTAACTTTTTTATTTATGTTGTTACCAGTCTTATTTACTTTAGTCTATTTTAGTTTTAGTTTAATTTAATTTATTCAATTGCAAGGCAACAAGATATTGTTATCAATGCTATGTACGCCGTAATTGTCATGTACATTAGTCCTTTAGTTATAAGATTATTTTAGCATAAATTTAATGTATGTGATGTGACTGTGCTTTATTTTATAATAAGTATGGAACTATGCTCCGCATTTTTTCAAAATTTTAGCCTCAGTAGTTTCGGAGATATGGTGGCAATGGTAAATTTTCTTAAGTAGCTATAAAACTATTTTTTTTTATTACTTAAATTGAAACCCACACAGTACCTAAGTCCTTTCATTTGATATAAACGGTGCAATTTACATAACTTTAAAAAAAAACTTGTTTGCCTCCCAAAAGTGAGCCCCACATTCAAAATTCTCATTCTCATTACATTATACGTCCGTGTTGGGTCACAGAAATTCTTATGGGTACCAAACAACTTTACAAACGGACGGACAACGAAGTGATCCTATAAGGGTTCCATTTTTTCCTTATGAGGTACGGAACCCTAAAAATGGGATAAATAAATAAAAATCTATTTAAAATTGTGGGTATCTTTAATTCTTACAGAGCTAAGACGAAAAACTTATAAAAGAAATACCACTGTAGGTAGTAGTGTGTTTCATCATATTATGTACTCTCCCTTGAGTGTAAAATCAACCTATAACGGCAGATCAGTCAGTACCTTTAGTGGAGAAATACTTAGCTGAGTGGATATTCATCAGATTTTAAATTAGAATTTCTTGAACCACTAGCCAAATTGTCGCTGGGAGTTTTTGCTTGTTGCACGGCCATTAATTCGTACTTGAAAAGTATTTCAAAAAGGTCCCTTTTTGCCTTTATTTGTAGGACAGGAGGGAGTTTATTTAGAATGTCTTTAACGTGCATCGAAAAAGATAACACGTCGCTATCGGGATTATTGTTTTGCGTCTGGCTTGTGACTGCCAAATTGCGCTTTGCGTCCCTGTCTTTAAAGTAATTAAGCAAGCTTTCAAAGTTGTTTGTCTCTGATGAGACTCGGCGACCTTTATGATTTTCATTGACGGAGTTGACCGAAGCTGATGCTGTGTTGATATTCTCCGTAGCACCTGTCGGGGTGTTGCTAGCCGGAAGAGAATCAAAACTGACGAATTCTGCCTCAACACTGTAGGACATATCTTCAGACTCGCCTTCATTGCTTCTAGACAACTCTTCAACATAACTTGTCTCCATTCTTTCTTGAGCTACTCCATCCAAGAAAGTCAATAGCTTGTAAAATTGCCATTTGCTTCGAGGGTGTTTGTTGTCTGTTCTTCCACTTTTACATTTTTTAAACCGTGCGTAGCCATCTCTGATGTTTCTCCAATGTCTTTTCAATGCTAAGTAATCTGCAATTTTAATTTATATTCTATAATTATCCTTAAATATTATAAAACAAAGACCCCGCCGCATCTGTCTGAACGCGATAAACTCAAAAACTACCAAACGGATTTTCAAACGGTTTTCACCAATGGACGGAGTGATTCATGCGGAAGGTTTTAGTGTTTAATTTATTAAGGTTTTGTGTAAATTGGCTGAAATTTGACGATGATTGTTGAAGATCTCGGAAAAACCGGCCAAGTGCGAGTCGGACTCGCGCACGAAGGCTTCCGTACCATTATCTATAAAAACGGCAAAAAAATCATGTCTGTTGCGCCCCCTTAAATATTTATTTTATTCTGTTTTTTGTATTTGTTGTTATAGCGGCAACAGAAATACATCATCTGTGAAAATTTCAACTATCTAACTATCATGGTTCATGAGACACAGCCTGGTGACAGACGGACAGACAGATAGACGGACGGACAGCGGAGTCGTAGTAATAGAGTTCCGTTTTACCCTTTGGGTATGGAACCCTAAAAACTACCGCACGGATTTTCATAGTTTTCACCAATGGAGGGAGTGATTCAAGAGGAAGGTTTAGGTGTAATTCATGAAGGTTTTGTGTAAATTAGCTGAAATATGACGATGATTGTTGAAGATGTCGGAAAAAATCATGCCGACCGGGAGCTTAAGGGTGCGTTTCGTGAAGCGGAGATTTGCAGGAATTGACCAATCAGTTTAATAGTTAAAATCCTCTTCGCATCTCTCGTCTTGTTTGTAATTGGAGGATTTTTTCTGCACGTCTCCGCTCAGCTCCGCTCGTCTCCGCTTCAGTGGAAACGCACTCTTACTGGCGTACGCCGCGTAAACCAATGGAGTTTATGAAAACAATGTATAACGGAATTATTTCTCCTAAAAAGTCTATATACAACACATAGGATAGTTTTTTTTAACCCGGTACTATGTTCCCGTAGGATATTTTCCGACCGTCACGCGGGCGAAGCCGCGGGCAAAAGCCAACATTTTACATAAAATAAACATCATTAATATTATTAGATTAAAACTTTTTAGAAAAAAAAAACAAGTAATGTAAGAGCAGTATTATTTTAATATTACTTCAGTGGGAGAAAGAGATGGAGCTATACGTCATGTAGAGCTTCATCTCTTTCCCACACTGAAGTATTATTAAAATAATACTGCTTTATGAGCTGGTGGTAGGCCCCCAGTCCATGCAATCCACGAAGACGCGCCCCACTCCGCTCCGCGACGTACTTGAGTTCAGCTTACAGTACAGTAATCGCGGAGTGGGGCGCGTCTTCGTGGATTGCACGGACTATACCTATTATTGAAGCTAACTCAAAAACTATCCAAGCAAAATTAATAAAATTTATATGTATGTGACCACCTTGAATGCAATAATACCCTTTAAACAAAAACAGAATTTTCAAAATCGGTTCACAATTGACGGAGAAATCGGCGGACTTACATTAAAAAAAAACCCTACGCTACGAACGTAATTATAACCTCCTCCTTTTTGGAAGTCGGTTAAAAATATAAGTAGGTACTTACACAATATTATAGAAAGATAGTAAATTATAATCATACTATCTATGCTTTGATAAGTACGCAAATTGACATCTTACGTCTATTTGCCGTGTTATTTATAGCCATTTCATACAACTGTCGGAATGACAGTTATAATTTGATTAAACGGACATTCTAAGTTGGTAGTCAATTTGCATACCTACCTAACAAATTCCTCGACTTTACAATGACGCAAAATATTCACAATGTTTTGCGTCATTGTCGTTTCAATTTCGCATAATATAAAACTTGCATAATATTACTTGTTATCATTATTATCCCGGATCGTATTACGATCGTAAAATAACACGTTTACGTGTGTTGTTTTTGCACACACATACGCGCGCACACCCTCACATGAGCGCGCACACCCTCACACGAGCGCACACACACTCTAGTTCACGCATTCACTCCAATCCAAATTAATCGAGCGACGACGCGACGGGCGACTGCGACGATTAAAATGTTGGTGACGAATTAAACAGTTTCATAAAAAATTCTATACTTACCACTTTTATTAAGCTCCTTACATATGTCTTTCCAAATATTGTCCTTTAAATGTAGCTCTTTAAAGTCAACGTGTTTAGTGTCATATAAAATAGGAAACTGTGACACTAAATGTATAAATCTTTCGTCGTCTTCTCGCGTAAACACCTCCATTTTGCTTGCGACACGCGTCAGTACTGAACAGGGCAAGTCAGTGTCGTCGACCGCACTGCGTCAGCTGCGCTGAGTAATAGTGCCGTCTCATTCACACGTCGCAGACTGGAGTAGTGAGCGAGTGAGAAGGCATGTTGTTAATAGTGCCGCCATTTTGAATTGGTTTCTCATGTCACGAACTGCGCGGTTTGTGGTTGCGAGTGCGGTCCGCATCGACGACGCGACCACAGAATATAAGGGCAAGATTCACAAACCGCACTTTGACGTTCCTTTGCTAAGTAAGCGTCGCAAACAAATATCAACATTATTCCTATTTCGTTAATGCTCATATTCAAATGAAACGCTTGTTTGCATTCGTATTATGAACATTACACGTATCTGTCATAAGAATAAGGTTCATATTCGTACGGAACGCTTACTTTAAATACTTAAGTAGTAAGTCGAAGTGCGATCTGTGAACAGTTAGGTCTTAGTACGTACCCCACTATTTATCTAGAAACTGTAGGAACCTGTATATTTTGTGATGCGACTTAAATTGATAATATTAAAGTAAATAATTTATTGACAATTAATTATTTTTACAATGACGCTTTTCTGCAGTGCCGCTGTCGTCTGTCGCAAACATGTCAACGTCAAAATCACTTCTTTTTTTTCAATTAACTCCATAGACAAAGTCACGAGCAAAAAAGAATGTTGATAGATTTGATGCAGTCTCCGAGCTAATTGTTCATTCGTTTATTTTCGTCTCCAGAATCATTTTAATAATACTACAATAATTGCTCTCTGATGTAGTACTTACCTAAATAGGTACAAAAATCCTTAATTGTCTTAAAACGCCAAAGGCTTAATGCTGACTCGTCAAAGAAAACCTCACTTTGATTTGAACAAAAGGCTTAGTGATTTACGCGGCGTTCGTAAAAACGCTCTTTCCTTGTTTATTTTGAAACGTCAGACAAGGATAGAGATATATTCCGGTTACACGGAATGTAAGGTGGATATTTTATTTATGCGATCATTTACGTGCTGTTTTGTATTCATCTGACTTAGCGTTCGTGAATAATAAGTCGAAATAGCTGTTATAATAACAATAATGGTTAGTTATTTTTGAAGTAAGTATGTATATAATGCAGGCCGGCAGTTAACCAACTAATAAAACCAAGTAATTTTAAACTTATTTCTTTAAGAAAATCATGAACGTTTAAAATACAGGAGAAAATAATTGTGCATGTTCCACTTTCATGTTTTCTCGGCGGATATATTAATAATTTAACATAAGCAGTTAATGACGTTAAAACTTCAGCTTTATGATCACAAACCACACCTTTGTTCTCGTATTAATCCCTTACAAACATCCTTAAATAACTTAAACATATTTTTGCTTAAATTTAAATAAACCTACTGCACCAGATACAAGCTAAATGTGCATTTAAACTTAAACTAAAAATAAGTTCATTGCGATTGTTAGCGTTTCAAAGCAGATTCGCGAGATATTTTGTTCGTCGTGTTCGCGTGAAATAAACCGTGCCTTTAGTAATGGTACAGTAATGTGCTAAAAGCCGTCGCCGCTAGAATTCTCTCATTTCCGCTCGCGTTACTCATGCTTGAGTTTATGTCCTTTTTTTAAAGCGTTCTCTTTTAAGTCACGGCGCATTTAGTTAGGGTTTAGTTGAATATTTATTTAGTTATGGGTGAGGTTTAGAAGGGATTCAGATGTAGCATCAATTAGAGGGTGTTTCTATTACACATATTAACTATTAATTAATTTCGAAGTACCTACTCCTGTTGCCGTTGTTTGATTTGATGTTGATAAATTCCATTTTTATTTTTTTTTTTTTATATCTAAGTAAGTATATCTATCCACTTTCCGGCTCGCTACAATTCTGCGTTTGGGCGCTTCTTGCGGGGCATCGCTGTCAGTGCGGACAGGAAGCAGTCGACCGCCTCGGACACCATGGTCTTTCCTGCAGCAAGAGCGCTGGTCGGTTGGCACGACACGCAAGCATTAATGACATCCTCCGTCGGGCTCTTGTCACCGGGGTGCCAGCTGTTTTAGAACCCAATGGCTTGGCACGCGACGATGGGAAGAGGCCAGACGGAATGACCATAATGCCTTGGAAGTTGGGTAGGCCTTTGGTGTGGGACGCAACCTGTGTCGACACCCTCGCGCTATCCCATCTTCCTAGCACGGCGAGTTGTGCTGGGGCGGCTGGTGCAGGTGCAGAAAACTTCAAACGGCGCAAATATGACAACCTTACTGGTAGCTATATTTTTAAACCGTTTGGGGTTGAAACACTAGGGCCATGGGGTCCGAGTGCTCATCGAGTATTTCGGGACATCGCCAAGCGGTTGGTTGACTCTTCACGTGACCAGAGGGTTGGCCAATTTTTAGGTCAAAGAATTAGCATTGCCATATAACGTGGCAATGCTGCCAGCCTTTTGGGCACCTTTCCCACTGACAGTGATGCGGATAAATTTTTTGAGGCCCAATGATTTGTTCCTATT
This sequence comes from Agrochola litura, assembly GCA_949152395.1. Lineage (NCBI taxonomy): Eukaryota > Metazoa > Arthropoda > Insecta > Lepidoptera > Noctuidae > Agrochola > Agrochola litura. The sequence continues at coordinate 2,322,275 of OX424493.1, forward strand.
TTTTTTTTTTCTCTTCTCTGTATATAGTTAGTTCTACCTATTTACTTGGACAATAACACTTTGTATACAATTAATCTCTTTATTGATTTGATTTATTCTCTTTATTCATTTTGTATAAGTACCTACTTTAAAATTGCTTTGAAATAATTCTTAATTATTTGTCGAGTTTTATGACTGCTAAAATACCTTATAAAACGTTTTTAAACTAAACTTCTTCTTCATTTTAGTGTTTGTTTAATCATAATAGCTAGGTACCCATAATTTTTTGAGTGCTATGCATACTATAGTATTTATTTATTTTAAATTACACATAACAATAATTATCATGAATTGATAACACTGCCATCTATGACCGAAATGTAGAACTACTCAAGCTGCCACCTTGAGTTTTTGATTCGGGGTAAATAAACAACCGCGTTCAGCTGGTTATCTTTTCACCATAGGCACTGTAGTTCAACAAACTGATACTAGATGGCGGTAAAAGTCTCATATTTTGAATTCGAAGACTGCTTTGCGATTCTAAAAAAAGTTTTGGGTAATTTAAAATGAGAAATGTCGTCAAAGTTTTGAAGTATAAAATTCGCTGCAGAAATGGGAATTGAGTTACAAAGTATTTTATGAGAAAAGCTTATTTAAAAAAATTGTATTAGCCGATAATTAAGAATTGTTATTTATAATAATAGGTAACCCACACTTTAACATTACAGCTACTAAATTCACTGTCCCAAACAATCAATAGAAGTGGATAATATAAACTAACTACCTGCAAGCTTACATCCTAACTATAATATTATTATAATACGAGTATTTATCAGAAATCGAACCCAGATAGGCGCTCTACTTTGTGTAAAATTATTTCATCACCACTGCTCTCAAAACGGTGAAGGAAAACATCGTGAGGAAACTGGCATGTCCTAGAACCGAAAATTTGAAGACATGTGACATCTACCAACCCGCACTGGGCCCGCGTGGTAGATTACGGTCCACTCCCTCTCACAGAGAGGCCTGTGTCCCAGCAGTGGGAACATTTATAGGATGATGATGATATCATAAATGCGAAAGTGAGTTTATTTGTTACAACGCTTTCACTCTAAAACGGCTGAATAGATTTGGATGAAATTTGCCACATGAGTAGACCATGACCTGGATTAGGACATAGGATACTTTTTATCCCGATATTCTTACGGAATCGAGACTTATGCGGGTGAAACCGCGGGGCGTAGCTAGTTCTAAACAACAACACTCACTGACTTACCGGCAAAGAGAAACATAATATTTTTTCATTACAAAAATATAGGTACCCACCAGTGAAAATATTGTGAAAGGCAACAATACCTTAACATTAGTTAGAAACGGGAAAAGGTTAGACAGGATTGATTTGTGGAAAGGCTCCTTTGATCTTTGTAACGATTACATTTAGCAGCGCAAAAAAGAAACCCAACTACTCCTCAATAACAAACCTTATTTAGGAACGCACAAGGTTGAAATTCCCAAAGCCAAATTATGGTGGGTACAATTAACTAGACTTTTTCCCTTTTCATCCACTCAGAGAGGAGATTATCAAATAAATACAGATTAGCTTTTTTAAAGAGAAAATTACACTGAAAACTTTGTTTCTTTGCAATATTTTGGTCATATATATTTCTGGATACACTTTTATCATTAACACGGGGTAAGTTAAATGAGGAGTGATTTTTAATAGGGGCTTATTTTCATGATAAACATTTTCTCAGTAATGGAGATAATCCTATTAAACCATGTAAACCATAATACTGGATATGTGTCCTTCTGTACGAAAATGAGTTTTGTCTGTAAGTTTCCTTGGCAAATATTAAATACTTTTGTATTGGATTTCGAACTAAAGGCTAGTTTTTAACAAGACGGTGACGATGGCATTCATAGATTTTTTTCTAGCAAAAACGGAAATAAGCCCTTTTGAAAAATTACTGTTGCCGTTCTGTTTGATCCTGTTGTGTGAATCTGTGGTCACTGGCTTTTGTCCTTCTTCTTTCTATTTAGCCCGTAATGGCCCACTGTTAGGCAAACGCCCCCCTATACCTTCGCCACGTCTGTCCATCTCATTGCGGGCTAGTCCTTTCAGTAGGAGCCAAGTTCGTTCTATCTTCAGCTAATACTTATATTAACACAGTATAAATAAGTAAAAGTATAAATATCTTCTTAGAAAACGGCCGAAACGGCGCGCTTCGATATCTCAGTGTACCTATAAGTATCAACAACAGTATCAAGTGCGCGGCAGTTACGCACGGACGCGAAAGGTTTATCTGTGCGGCTGTAGGTAATTATTTCAAGGTCACTGCCGGAATATAATACTGTTATTTATTTATACTGTGGGTATTAGGTTACCAAGTAAAAACTTAATGACAGACTTAATTAACTTAGTATAGAGATAATTCAATACTTGTGACAAAGAATTTTAGGTCTTTTTATCGAAATACGAATAATAGGTAAAATGTGACCATCCTTTTATTTTTATCTTATTCTGGATTAAACCAAGCATGAACTGATATTTGTGTCAATTCTGAGAATGCTTTTATATTAAATTAATTTCAAGTATCTGAAACACGGAAAAATGTTCCAACTTTAACTAAATTATGTAACAGTTTAATGTCTCGGCGGCAGTGACCTACCTACGGCTGCTCGGTAGAATAAACCCTCCGCGTCAGTGCGTAACTGCCGCGCACTCGATACTGTTGTGTACTGATATACACTGAGATTTTGAAGCGCGTCGTTTCTGCCGTTTTCTATGAAGATTTAATACTGTTACTTATTTATACTGTACCGGTGTCTCCAGTTTACCTCTATACGTCTACGTCCCCGCCACAACTACACACATGCAGAGCAGTAAAAGCAATAGATTATGAAGTCTCGTACACACGCGCATTTCATAAATCAGAACGGACTACACAATCAATTATAAACCTTATCATATCAAACACAGCGTGCATTTATCATGCACATTTCTATTGTAAAAATCAAACGAGAACTACAAAACTTGACTTTCCTACTGCCTCAAATTTTATGCAATAGCCATTGATATACTGCCATAGCTCAATATTTGGTTCCGAGTTCCGTTCGTCTAGTAAATAACATACAATAAATGGGTCAGTTTCACTGCAACGCATTTGAAGCAGTCGATCGGTCAAACGCTGACACTAAATCAGGAATATCTGTAAAGCGTGAATATTTCTTGTATGGTACCTACGCTGCAGTTATCTGCTGTTACATAGTTCATGGGAATATTTGAACGTATTTCTCGATTTCCATACGGAATTGATAATCACAGGATGGATTTATTGGTAGGTGGGAGGGTGATTTTAGTGAAAAAGGTTCTAGCTATTATGTAATGAAGTCTCATAACTACAACAATTCCACACCACGTCATAAAAACTTCGTCAACATACCCTGCTAATTATTATAGTTGAAAACCTCAGCAGACCGTTTTAATTGTTGAAGTGAACTTTCGTTTTAATTTTCGCTTGTTCTGACGTGGTCATACTTTTCATTTGCCTGATGAATAGTATAAACACGTGTTATGTATGACTCATAACATACTCTAACTGGCAGATAACATACATTTTATTGAGGGATAGATTTTTATTTACACATCAACTGAACTGCCAGATAACGTCAACAATTAAAAAGGTCGGCGATTTTCTCAACTATGAAAATGATAATGCAGACAAAGTCTTAATTACTAATTTGGATCCTTTTTCGAGGCCAGATAATTCCCGCCAGGGAAAAGCAGAGGGCTGGGCTCTTACCAATTAAAACTATCATAATTACAATGCAATCCTCTACATTATGAATACAGAGGGCCTGCAGGATCTTAGGCCTGTTTTACATTATTTGAAAAACTATTTACTTAGGATCTTCTCCTTTTTTCTCAGAACAAAAAACCAAGAAGTTTCCCGTGCTGGTCTTTATTCACGGCGACTCCTTCGAGTGGAGTTCTGGCAACCCGTATGATGGCAGGATGCTGGCCTCATATGGGAATGTCATGGTCATCACCGTTAACTTCAGGCTGGGGATTTTAGGTGAGTACACAGAGTAAGCCCTCGTATTCACGGGCGATTATTGATCGCGCCCTGGATTTTAAACGCACTGCTTAACGTTGAGACTTGAAATGAAACAGTGTATTTTTTTGAAGCGCTGGGATGCACTCTTTTGGATTCTGAATACTCGCTGAGGCGACACTGAGAGCAAAGACGAGCCAAAAGGTTAAAATATTGCGGATAGTTACAGATTTAACCTTTCAAATGATTATCATCACGCTATTCCTTTATAGAGCTAACCAGTCAATCAAGACAACTTTCAACAAAGCAAACAGCTTAAAGGTTCGACGACTGCTTTGCAAACCTAAGTTCGATTCCCAACAATTAATATTTTTTGTGCTTTTATTTTTATATTTTTGTATGCTAATATAATGATAGTTCGTAGAACAAACACAGAAAAACATCAGTGTTGTGCCATTAGGTAGTATATGCAGCAACGCAGGCGTTCATTAATATACTAAAAACGAAAAACTTTGCTAGCAATGGAAAATTGCTGCTAAAGGCGGTGTCGACCTCAGGACGAGCTGTTTCTCACGCGGACAATACTTGTATGTTGCTTGCTCCCAAGTCACCAGTCCTGACGCTCTTCATATTTTGGCTGCTGAGACCAAACTACAAACGTGGTATACAGGGCACTTTTATTAAAATGTTGCTGTTATTTTAGGATATTGTGGTGTTTTACGACTTCCACGCAAACGAAGTCGCAGGCTAATTGACAATAATGATCGCCCAAATCAAGCAAATCCTTAGCAGTCAAGTACCTACCTAAGAATCATTTAGCTTTTTTATAATTTCAGGTTTCATGAAGCCAAGTCTAACAGAGCACGTTTATGGTAACAATGGGTTACTAGACCAGTTGGCAGCACTCCAGTGGATCAAAGATAATATTGAGGATCTAAACGGAGACCCATCGTCAGTGACCCTGATGGGACATGGCACTGGTGCAGCCTGCGTCAATTTCTTGATGCTCTCTCCAATATCGAATGGTAAGCCCATTTTTTTAACTTGAATTTCCTTCATAATCTCGCCTACTCTTTTTGAGGACTGATTTGCGTTATTATTTGGATTTACCCGACTTGTTTCGAACTAGAACTGAGCCCTTAGGCAGTCTTCAGACATCTTAAATATATAACCTCTACAATAATTTTGCGCAATATTTCTATTACGCAATATGATTGAATCAGCTCTTGCTCTATATCGCCGTGGAAATGGCAAAGTTTTGGGCCGTGCCAGCGACATGAAGAAGAAGAAACCCTTGCTGTCAAACGGTCAATTATTTTCACCCATAACATTAACGGCCCATGAGCTTCAATGTTTTCGCGTGAGATAACTTATCTAGAGCAGTGTTTTTCAACCTTTTTCATGACGACACCTTACTTAGTACAATTTTTTTTTTACACTCCACTGTTTATAATCTGTATTTTAAAAAATACAATAGACGTGGATATATTTAGTAACTTGTTCCACTTAGCTATTTCTAAAGAGCCATAAAAAACTCCTGAAAGAAATCGACACGTGTTTCACCTTTCAACGAGGCATCCTCAGGATGACGATAGACTTGTTGCGAACTCGAACACGGCGTGTTGCCACAACGAGTCAGTCTGCATTCAGCGCTCGGTGTGGCAACACGCCGTGTTCGAGTCACGCCTGAATCTATTAATAATCTGTATTTTATTATAATACAAATATCAAATACGTACCACATTTTTATTATTCTTTATAATTACGTATCGGCTAATTACATAATTAACAGACATAATTATTACCAAACGCCTCCACGGAAAACCGATACGATGGATTTGTAGGGACAACATACTTATCCCACTCGCCTCCTACTTAAATCCTAAGTATTTTACGTAAATTAAATGTAGTATAATTGATGGGTTTATGAGGGTACCCCCCAGGGGGTCGCGAATCACACGTTGAAAAACACTGGTCTAAAGTATTGAAAAATATTGCGCAAAATTGATCCCACACGGTGCAATGAAAATTGCAGGTTGTAGGTGTATCCTCAGGCATGGCCTCATCACGCGGCAGTGTCGCGAGTTATACTCGAAAGTGCCAAAGACTTTTTTGTGATTACGATGTGATCAAAATCTCGTAAGCTGTTTTCACCAGCGCACACTGAAATGATAAATCAGAGCATCGTATCTATACCCGAGTCGCTTCAGCATGGCAATCGCGGCCATTGCCCTTTCCCTAATATATCTCCATAGGAACCCAAACAATAAACTAAATGGTAAAGATCACGATAGATATTGATTCAGGACGTTAATGGACTTTATTTCAGTTTTTAAAATAAAGAAATGTTAGAAAATGTAGGAGAGTCAATGACCGCTCTTCCCACGCTAAAGCGACTCGGGTATACATCATACAATTCAGATTTTCGAAGTACCAAGAATTTAGTGTTTAACGCTAAATTCTGCTGATAAAGCAACTTCATCGTGGTTTACGATGCAGCTGTTGTGAAACTTGTGAAAAAAAAAATCAGAAACGCGTCGCTTTCCAAGTTTTAATTCCTTACGCTCGGCGTTTTCACACTGCCACATGTTTCATTCTTTAGAGACTTGCGTACATCGTGTTCGGGCCATTACACAAGCTACATTTTATTGTGAATGTATGAGTTTTCTCACCGTGTTTTCCTTAATCGTTTCAAGGGGATATCGCACTACTGTTCAAACGTCTTTACTGAACGTACTTTCGTCTCTTGAATGCCTTTGCTAAACGAGCGTTAGCGCGATAGAATCTATAGACATCGATACAAGTACGTAGTGCGACTTTGGAACGATGTTCCAAATGTTGATGTTGTCATTTCATACTTCTATCTTCTTTCTGATAATACTCATGACTTTGATAGATTTCTTCTTTATTTAAACTTTTGTTCTCATCACGAAAATGTTCCGTCTATATGTGTTACAGAACATTGCCATCCTTCGTGCGATTTTCATTAATCAGTCTAATGTTTATTTCATAGTAATATTGCCTATTTTATAGGGTTATTCCATCGTGCAATACTGATGTCAGGATCTGCGCTATCGGACTGGGCGATGACGAAAGACCCGACGCCGTATACACTACAAGTGGCTCAGAGTTTGGGCTGCAATCCTAGCTCCAAGAACATGATGATTTGTTTGCAGAAGAAACCGTAAGTAGTAGAACAGTAACCACGACCATGATTTTGGAAAATAAGTGCATGAACTATGCATAATTGAATGCTTATTTCGGCTACCCAATGCTGGTGCTCTGACTCTCGGTTTATGTGGCATTATCCAATACCGTGAATGTGACATTTTTGACGTATTTGAACGTGTAGAATTAAATAAAACAAAAATCAGATTTTCGTTAAAAATTTCACATTCGCGGTATTGGATGCCGAGCGACGATTTGCATTATGTGCAGCATTTCCGGACCTAATTTAAAATAGTTTATGACGTTACATTAAGTCCAAAATAAGCGAAAAAGCTTATTTCGTCAACGCATGAAATCTATCAATCAAGATTAAGAAAGAATCAAGATTATCTTTTTTGTCATCCTCCATTTACTAAAAAGTTTCAGTACATAATACAATGAAATATTGAACACTTCACCCCATTCCATTTCCATTCTTCCTTATCAGAATAACTTCAAAGCCGGTCTTTAAACCTAAACGAACAATAAACCACGGAATATTCACCATTGAGCAGTTTCTATTCCTCATCTCAAGCGTTAAAAGCTTTTAACGTTTATAGAAAATTTTAAAAGCCTTATAAAATATGTAGAGTCCATTCCGGTTTTAATGTTCAAGCGAACAGATTTTATTAGCAACGCGTCGGGCTTGTGGGTTGCGCTGTTTGTTTTAGATTTATTAGGATAATGTATTCTGATTATCGTGGGAATAATCGCCATCCAACCTTATAATTTTATGAATCGAAGACGGGTAGCTCAGTCACTTTTTCTTGATTTTGGTCTGGGTATATTTAACGATACGATACACTATAAATTACTGGTACCTAGGTATGGCGTGAAATCATCTTGAACGAAAAAAACAAATCTGCGGCGTAATATGATGTCAACATGATGTCTTTTTTAACCGACTTCCAAAAAGGAAGAGATTATACAGTGGCTGGCGTGAATATGTTGACATGTCTAAAATGGCAATTTGTCAGGACGGGGTTTTGAACGTGGTTTAGATATGGTGATCGCGAGCAGTTTAATTGGTGAAATTGGCCGGTTAATTTAATATCATTATTACAAGTTAGTAAGGTACCTAGGTTAAAAGCGAAGTTTATTTCTTGTTCCAAGATTAGAAATTGTTACAAAATATCGAGTAAAATTTTATCATCCCCACTAATTGCCGTTGTTATTTTTCTTTTGAGTTATTTATTCGAGAGTTGAACTAATAATGTAATCTTTTTGACTTATTTGACAAAGGGATTATTTATTTGTATACAAGATTGACCTTTGTGTTTCTTGTTTTTTTGGATAATCAGGCATTAATAATAAAATAAATTTTTTTTTTTTTTTTTTTTTTAATAATAAAATAAATTTATTTCTCTCTCCACAAAGGTTGGCTTAGAATTAACATCTTAGGACTAGACAATAAACGTAGACAAAAAAGCTCCTTTGCGAGAGACTGGAGTCCGTACTAGGGAAACCCTGTGTTACGGATCTCCAGGCTCCCAGTGTTTAGGTCATCATTAGGTACATAGCAGAAGTTTAAAGTACAAGCACAATCATTTGAGCTTAGATTATATAATATATAAGCATTTGAGTTTCTATGAAAGAGAAGCATATGAGGGAAAACAGTTAAGAAATAAAAAATTATAACGAAAAGAATACAAAAAAAAAAAAAATTTTTCTTTTTTTTTTTTACAAATAACAAAAAAAAAAAAAAAAATATAAATAAAACAATTGGTAAAAGACGTTGCGTGTGTGGTGCGAGATGTATGAGTGTACGGTGTACTATGCGGTGTGTGTGTGTGTGGAGTCTTGTGGGTAAGTGTCATTGTGCGAGGAAAGATGCCTATGTTGTGTGTTGTGTTGTGGGTATGTGTGCGTGCACTGGATCCATCGGCAAGTTACACGATTACGATGTGATGAGAAATAGTTGCTCGGTGGCATCGTAATCCAGCGATTTCAGCCAATTGAATATCTTTCTTTTACAGGACTGTTTAGAAAGGGGGTAAATCGACAAGATTTTGTTTAATTTATTATACAGGTTTGTTTGCGTTTTAATAAGATGCTGAATATCGATGTTGTTTTTCAGGGCTATTGAGCTGTTTTCAACCGGTTTTCTTTGGTCATAATTACATATTTTCAAATTAATTATATTCGTTTGACATAAAGGCTATGTCAAACGAATATAATTATAACGTTTGACATAAAGACAATTTCGATTCAAGTGTTAAATGAAATCGTGCTCTCATAAGTCAACATATGCCTTTTATACTGTCTTGGCAAGGAAGTAGTTATAAATAGGAGAAATTTGGTACATATTTAACCAGTCCGTCCCATCCTTGATGTCCTCCCTCCGGTTGACGCCCTAAGCCGACGTTCGTACCCCACAGGGGTTGCCCTTAGCGAGCGTTCACCTAGTTTTAATTAGCATAGTTGAATAACCCCTGGCTGGAGGTTTTAAGTGTAGTAGCTTAAGGCACCCACAGGAAAGCCCAAATAAGTAGTCATGATCTCAGAGATCAACTTCGAGATGCTCTACATAAAAAAAAAGAAAAAGTACATATCGCTCATTTGCGACAAGAACGTGTTATCTGCTAAATGTATCATTTTTGAATAATAACGTAGAAAAATCCGCCACGTCGCGCTCTACTTGCTACTAAAACGCGATATTTCTAGCACCAATATTAAGCGAGATGTGAAAGAAAAAGACAGCGCGTACCATTGTAGCACTGTCTCGCACAACCACGAAGTTCGTTTCAACATCGGTTCACGTCAGTTGTTCCCACCCGCTCGAGGAGACAAGTGCTGCGTGGTTGCGGCAAAAACGTGACAACTTCAACCTGTCACGTTTTTGTTGTAAAGGTATGTGCTTTTGTAATTAATATTGTTACGTCTTTTTGCTACTAAAGTGTGACATCGTAATTTAAATCGTTTTTTCTGTAAGAAACCATATTCGTATGCTAAAAATAAGGTTACCTTGTTACGTTTTTGTTGCAATAAACTGAAATTAATTTGTAATAAGTTGTTATACTACGATATAGATGATGATTTGAAAAACAGAATCATTTTGTCATCGTTGGATATTCACGCATATCTCATTTTTGAAGAAAGTTTGTTGTATTTCAGTTACGATGTATAGAAATGTTGCATTACAGATGATAAGAACATTTTGTTAATGTTAGAAATTTTTCAGATGGAGTCACGTTCCAAAAAAATTCTAAACCTAGTGGTCAATACCAATAGTGTTGAGGGAAATAGCAGACTTGGTAAGATAGAGAATTATTAAGAATAGCTCTAGTCCTTGCGCTGTTTTTTTTTCCTCTGATTTTGCATCGCGGTGTTCTTTAAGTTTCGTTAAACTAAGGTTGCTATCAAAGATAAAATAATTGTGAAAGAGCTGCCGTTATTAAATAATATTTCATTGTTATATAACGGTTAGGTAACCTAACCTTTACGAAAAATATACTATTTTTTCATAATTGTATAGGTACGATTAATATTTACGCAATTTTATTTTGTAATTTTAGAAAATGCAACGGCAAACGAGGAAGTTCCAGGATGCTCCAGGCCTCGTTACGACTCTAGTTCAAGTAGCAGCTCTTCTTCATCAGGACCTTCTTTTTATGAAGGTATAATTCATTTTATGTATTACGTACTCACTTTTCATTTTATTTTTTTTCATTATGCTTCATTGATCGCATTGCTAAATTATAATTACAACATAATAAATTTAATTTTGTTACAGACTCCAACGATTCAGTGAAGGACCCTAACTATCAAATAATTCGGGAGAAACGTAGAATTGACCTTTCTAGCGAAGATGATAACGAGTATGAAAACGAAAACAGACCTACTGCAAAGACTGTACTGCATGTAACTCAGACTGAAGAAAGGGTAAGAAATGAGATAATAATAAATACAATACCAAACTCACCTTCACCTATAGAAAAAGATAACATGAATAACAGAAACAACATAGAAAATGAGGAAAGAATGAGACAAGAGACGATGAATGCAATAGAAAGTATAATGCCTGCAGACAGAGTTACACCAACATACGACACTCAAGAGAGCATACCAATTCATGACACTGAAAACCAATCAACATTTACATCTGTAGGCATAGAGACCACTGAAGATCCAACACCTACAAAAAAAGGGAAAAAAAGACCTGTTAATGAAGAAAACTGGAAAAAAAAACATCGCAAAAAAATTAAGAAACTGTGGAAAGTCATACGTTTCAAATATAACTAAAAAAATTGTTCCGGTGCGTCAATTGGGAGAACCTTGCAAAGAAACCTGTATTTATAAATGTCGTGAAAATATTCCTGAAGAGCAACGACTGAAAATATTGAACCATTATTGGAATTTAGGTCAGATTGAGAAGCAGTGGAGTTTCATAGCTTCTTCTGTTAAAGACGTAGTTCCTAAATGCCGCTATGTCAAGGTGGACCCCGAAGGTAAGGTGATGGAACCTAAACGAACCAACAATAATGCCTTTTACTTAATGTCACTAAGCAAAAAAATCAGGGTATGCAAAACATTTTTTAAAAGTACGCTGGCAATCAATAATCGTCCTATAACTACTGCATTAAGTAAAAGGAATAAAGACACAAACATAACAGCGATGAAAGATAACCGTGGGTGTCATGGACACCAACCAAAAGTTGACGAAAATATTAAAGAAGATGTTAAGAAATTCATAGATTCGATACCAAAAATTGAGAACATTCCAGTTAAAATCACTGAGGTAAAGATAATAAAAGTTATGAAAGAAGATGCGCGGGCTATTTACTTCAAAAAATCGTATGCAGATGAAAATTATAGAAGGGCCATTGTAATTAAAAAAAAAAGGGAAATAGACGTTGATGTAAAAAAAGCATATACAAGAAAACCCGGAATATCTGAAAGAAAAAAGGCAGATCTAATGGAACTGATCGACAAAAATTTGATTCCAAGATACTACAGATCATTCTACGAATCACTGTAATTTTTTATTTTTTTTATTCTTCTCTCGTAATATTTATTTATTATGCACCCTCAAATACCTGATATTTGATGATAGCATTGTGGATTTTGTGTTAACGTAAACGACTGTGTTTTGCTAAGATTTTTAATAGTTACCGACTGAATACTAGCTTTTTAAGAGAAGTAAAGTCAAGGTGTTGATTGAGTTTTTATAAATCAACTGCAACGTCTTAGGTTGCAATAATTTACGCTTCAACTGTATTGCAGTTAGTATGTAAAAGCTCTTTAAGATAAAATTGTTTATTCTTAGATGTTTATTGTTCGAAGTGCGTATATTTGAGTTTATATGAGTATTTGTACAGACGCCAGCACCAAGCTACCCGAAACTGTCAAATTTTCCCAATCAACTTCAGCGATAAAGTTGAAAATCTATTAAATAAATTTGACAGATTATAGTAGCTTGATGTGCTGGCGTCTGTACTATTTAGTTACCTTTGTCAAAGACAATGTTAGTTATAAGTCGTAATATTATTGCTGTAAAGAGACTGATTATTATTAAAGTACAACAAATTACCTCAACGCAATTTATTCATGTAACGATATTGCTGTTACTTTATGCTAACAATTAAATAAGTTTTGACTACAACAGTGTGTTTTGATCAATATGTTTCGTACATTTAGATCATTTTCTATCAGGTGTAACGTGATATATGTATATTTATATCTTGCAATTTTTTTGATATTTTACTGGAAAAACGTAACAAGTGGTGCCATATTTAAAATAAACCAAAATATTGTATAGAAAATAATAAGATAATTATCTGAAAAAAATATGTTGTGAAAATAGGATAGCTAATGAACTTTCCTCTAAAAGAGTCTCATATTTGAAACCTCACAATTACAAAGTTATGGGACTTCAAAACTTTCAAATGCATTTTCTGAGAAACCAGGTTTTCTGACTTAACACGTTCTTGTCGCACATGAGCGATATTTAAATGTTTTTTTACTTCTTTCATAGTTATTTGAAAGTACTGCCTAAAACTCTAAGTGCAATAATGTACCTAGCTCCCTGTTCTGTATAACTGGTTGACCAAGAGTGTGTCTAACGTAGATCTATACCTAAAATATTTTTTTCTTTGCAGATTATCAGAAATCAAAAAGGTACAGATCTTAGCTCGGGAGTTCGAGACACCATTGGGGCCTGTGGTAGCTGGGTCTTTCATACCGAACGAGCCTGCTAAGACCATGGAGTCATACCCTAATCTGTTGAGCAAGTGAGTATGATAGAAGTAGTTCGATTTTTGTTTAAGATATTTTCTTATCATCTATTCCTGCAGCAGCGTTTTGGTCGATATGTGTTTTGTGTTCATGCTCACGTTTAGATGTGAGCATAGGCACCAGCGCTCCTTTTTAACCCCCAACGCAAAAAGAGGGATTGTTATAAGTTTGACCGCTATGTGAGTCTGTCTGTGGCACCGTAGCTCTTAAATGGGGAAACCGATTTGAATGCGGTTTTTTTATTTGAAAGCAGGTTTTCTAGCTATGGTTCTTAGACATGTGTTATCAAAATCAGTTCAGCCATTTGACGATCATCAGCTCTTTTCTAGTTGATGAATGGATATCTGATTGCTTTGAAATTTGGTATTCTGTTACTTCAATGATATTAGAAGAACATAGTAGCCTTGAACTGATGCTGCAGCATCACCTGGAATTTGTAGGATACCCAACTCCCTTACCAACTGCACAGGTATCGTGTTTGGGCTCATTGGAATGGTCTAATGAATATGTTATAGATAGATGGTGAACAGGGTCTGGTGATGGAGTAGGAAAGAGAAATGAGGAAATGTTTGTGTCGAGGGTTTTTTAAATATTAACTGTTAAAATTGTACTTGTTAATAGATAGATCTTCAGCTGCCTTAACAACATACCAAAGTCAAATCATTTATTTCAAATAGGCCCATGTATGGCACTTTTGAACGTCAAAATTTACAAAATAATAAAATTGATTCTAGTCGCCCCTTCCAAAAGGTAGTTTTCGTATGGATAAGAATGGGCAAGAAATTCCACCGTTACTCTTTTAAAATGTTTTACAATTGTTTGTATAGGTACTTACATTAGTTAAATAATTATATGTGAAGACGAAGCACCTAGAATAAAATTACTATACCACAATAGGTAAAAATAATTAAAAATTAAGCAACGACAGATAATTTAATATGTGATAGATATTTAGTGGCATAAGGAACAGAGTGAAAAGTTCACTCATCCACTATAGAAAAGGGAGGATCCTCCGACCAGACGGGTGTTGTGTCTGGCGGGCAACTGCCCCATTGAAGTAGAAATCTTGTATGTGTGTCGATCGCTCGGTAAACTCTAACTGCGCGATGCAGGATTTGTGTGACGTCATGTCTATGATGCGTAGTTCGTATGTGGCGGTGTAACCGCTACAGATACACGGTGCTCACATATTTACAAACATTGTAAAAGTAGACGATTATCCTAAATTTTATAAGTCAGTGTGTGAGGAAGTTATCACAGAATGTAAAATCAATGTCATAAAACACAAAAAAAAACAAAAATACAATTAAATTAGCAACCAGTTTGATTTTGTCTTGATTCTAAATTGTCCTATGGAGCAGGACCAGCATGATACGTTGACTTATAACATCATCATCATTCTCTTACTTTTATCCCGATTTATTTTGGGGTCGTCGCAACATATCTTTGTCTTACATACTTCTCTATTAGGCGTCATCTCGGTGGCCACTCCCTTTTTAGGGTTCCGTAGTAAACAAGGAACCCTTATAGTTTCGTCATGGCCGTCTGTCTGTCTGTCTGTCCGCGGACTTTTTTTACATTTTTTTTTAGGGTACCTCTCATGCACGTAAAGTGGTGATGTGTTTTTTTTTTACCCATGGTGTGGGGTATCATTGAAAAGGTCCTTTAAAAACATTGGGAGTTTATGAAACCATTTTTGGATACAGGGATCCGATTGCGAAATATTAAGCTTTAAAGTGCTAATTTTTGTTAAGAGTCAAGTGTCCCCCCCCCCTGCCAGCTAAATGGTTAGTTTTGCATGTGTGAAAAAAATCACAGCAATAGTTTATATAACCAAATTAAAAGAAAAACTATCACAGCTAAGTAGGCTTTACAAGTTAACGAGTAATAATCAACCAACTTAACATTGCAGTTGTAAAAACATGTTTTCCAATACATTCGGTATGGGAGAACATGTTTTTCAACTACAAAGTTAAGTTTGTTTTTGGGATCAATTCATTCCAACTACGGAACCCTTCATTGTGCGTGGTCCGACACGCATTTGGCCGGTTTTTTCGCCATATAATCTTTCACACAATCCGTCTATTATTTCTTTGGTTTACCTCTAATTCTATAGCCATTGACTTGTAACATAAATATCATTACGCTGGTCGAAAAATGGCTACAAAACTAAATGTGTAAGTTGATGAAATCAGAGTTTATAATACAGGATGGGGCAAAAGTTATGTCATAATGTGAATGTGGCATAATTTTTGCAAATGGCGTCATAATGTCATTGTGATGTGATACATTTGTAGTCAGATAGAGAATTAGTTGACGGTGCAATGGAGCGATACACACAGTCACAGAGCTCCGGCAACGATGGAAATTTTGGAACACCAATTTCCGAGCTTTATGATCTCATATTTTGGCGATTTGAACTGGCCGGCCAGAACGCCGGATAGACTCTTTTGGAAATCTTGCATTTACCACAACAAACCACAAACTTTGCAAATCTTAAAAGGCAACTTTGAGGAAAAATGAGCTGTCCCGGGACGCCTGGCAGATGTGAAACATCAAAATTTTGATGTACAGGTAATATGTATAAAAGGATAGTTTACGACAGGAAATAAATATGGCGACTGTTGGCGTAGCGACGCGTCGTCACGCGTCGCCACGCCAACAGTCGATCTAACCCGCCGCTATAGATGGTTCACATCAAAAACTCACAAATTTGGAGGTTGGTTTCCGAGCAACAATTCAAAATGCCGTACAATGAGCACAAATGTGACATTTGACCGGTATTTTTTTTTCAACTTAGTCATAAATTTTACACCTTTAAATAAACTTTCAGTGAAAAGAGAGCCTAACTTTTTCTTCAAAATGGCAGCCTATTCACATTATAACATTACTTTTCGCCTCCTTGTTTTCACTTTGTATCGCTTAATCAAACATAAATCAAAACACGCTCAATTCTTTTTTATCATAATCGGATCAAAATAAACCGTTTTTAGATTTATTCTCAATCGTTAATAACGGCTTCAGTCATCCTATCAGACTAAGAAAATAATAAATTAAAATCAAGGCTTTACGCCCTAAATAAATTGATCTGTCAATTTTAAATCCCTCCACCGGATTGATCTTTAATTCTCTTGAAAAATGAATTGTTTGTCTTCTTTTTGCTCTCCAGTAAATTAAAATTTCATTTGGGAGGGATTTCTTTCAGAGTTAGTATTAGCTGATAAGCCATTTCATTCTGGGATTTGAATTCTAGTTGGCACTACTTGGAAATCGACATCATAATTTGTACAATGAGCACGTCATTAAGAAATCACTTTTTTACTCTTGTAGGTATGCCATAAGCAAATATGGAGGTGATTGCAAACACTAAACCGTATTAGAAGTGCTAATATTTTGTTTGACATTGTAATAACAAACTTTCAGTTCAAACATGAGTCAAAACAAACTTCACACAATCCAACCTTCCATAGCATATTACAGTATTTCTATTTTCTTAATGTCCCTCGGGAATTATCGCATTTCCGAATACAAACGAATGCTAATTTCCATGTCCATCAATTATTAGATTTATCGGGTTTAATCATTTAAATTCAGAACTAAGTTCTTTATTTTTGTTTTGTTTTGATTTCCGTGTGAACTATATAGAGCTCTATATTGTTAACTAGTAACTATTTTCCTATCTGTCGTGCCTGCGACTTTAGCAACTTTCCTCCCATTTAAAATAAATTACATCTATAAAATTCCAATTTGGTTGAGAGCGTCTGGTTTGCACCAAGGGCAAAGGGCAACTGATAGAAATCCGACGACAGACGAAACACGAAGTTTGCCGAGGGACAGTAAGAAGATAGAAATACTGTAGAATACATTAATAGACAATACTACGTACGTACAAAACTATTTCATAATAACTTTACCAAGCACCACAAGCACAAACTACGTCCAATTATGAAATTCTTGGTACATAATTATACACAATCCATACTTACAGTGCGATACAAAATGGTAAAACACGGGGACCCAAACAAAATCCATACAGAATCGCGTGTAAACAAGCTTGTGACAAAATAATTACAGCCACACCGATCGATCGAAGGTTAAGCTAAAATTGCCGCGGTCGGTTCGTGGATGGGTGACCATCCATTGTGTCATTCGTAGATCTTTGTGAGTCGGTACGGGTAGTCAGAAGCCCAACAATCTGACAAGCAGTCTTACCAAGGGGTATTACCCAGTAACTGGGTTGTGGAAGTCAAAATAAGCAGTCGCTCCACGTAAAATACTGGTTTAGAATTATGATGATCACATCGGGGTCACCAGTTTAGAGGCATGAGGAACAGGGTGTAAAGTTCACTCATCTTATATAGAAATGGGTAGATCCTTCGAACAGACGGGTGTCATGTCTGATGGGAAACTGCCCAAGGATTGTTTTTTTTTTTTGTTTTTTGAAACTAGTGCATCTCGCAGTTTTGACCACTGAGGTCTTGGCTGCTTAACCGGACTTTCCTGTGGGTGCCTTAAGCTGCTTCACTTAAAGCCTCCAACCAGGGGCAAAAACTATTCTAAATTTAAATTAAGTGAACGCTCGCTAAGGGGGGTGCCCTTAGCGAGCGTTCACTTAATTTAAATTTAGGGGTACGAACCTCGGCTTAGGGCGTCGCTGGGGGGAGGGCAGCAAGAAGGGACAGGCTGGATCAAAGTTAGATTTCCATCATGATTATTATGCAGGGTATTTAAAGCTACGTGCTCAACTGCAACAACTGCTGGCACCTCGTTTTCGAGCAAGGGTCGGGGGGGTCAACGATTGATATCGGGAGGTCATATATATACTCGTCGCGCGGTAAGCTCTGTTTGCGCGATGCAAGATTTGTGTGACGTTAGGTCTTTGATGCGTAGTTGTGGCGTTGTAGATGCCGCCACACTGCTATTCAGCTGCATACGGTTATTCTGGAAATCGACCCCAACAAAGTTTCAGCGGATTGAATCGCATGTAAACTAATGTTACGTATGTGTGCGTGTATCCGACACCGGTTATAAGAAGTCAAATATGTGTTTAGTAAGATTTCGGCACTAATACACTATATGCCAAGAGGCGTGTTTCTGAAGAATTTATCACCGAACGCATTATATTCGGGCAGATATTGATGGTCATAGTTCTGATAGTCATTGTTTGTTGTGTGCCCTAAGTTTGCCCCAATCTAGTAATGGTAGAGTAAGTTATATTGGTAATAATACACTGTGTTATTTGGAGTAAGTAAAATGGGATGTAGGTGGTCTCAAACTCTCAATATAGATGTTAGAGATAGTTTTATAAAGCAACTAGTTTTTGCCCGCGACTTCGTCCGCGTAAAATTTCTTGTTCCTTCTACCCACCGTGACTTCGTTCCCGTAAAATTTCTTATTCTTCCAACCCACTGCGTCGCATTGCATCGCTCGCCCGCGCCTTGCTCGGCTCCTCAGAGTCGTCGCGTGAAATCAAATAGCTTTAAGCCTTCCTCAAGAATTGCGCTATCTAATGCATAAATCATTTTTCAAATTCCACTGGTAGTTTTAGTGATTAGCGCGATTAAACAAACAAAAAAACCAACTCTTCAGCTTGATTATTAGTAGTATTAGTGCTAACTGCATTTTGACAAGGATTCATTGAAAACACGATTGAAAAGCAGTCTATTGAAAACTGTTTTTGTTTCTCTTAGGAGTTTTTATTAATATAGGTACTGATTAATGATAAACAAATTATACAAATTATTGCATAAATATGTTTGTTTCTTTGGTTCAACTTCTGATTTAATGACCAGTCCAAGACATCAGGAACTTTTTTAACCGACTTCAAAAAAAGGAGGTTAGTGTGTGTTCGTGGATAACTTCGTCGTTTATGAACCGATTTTGATGATTCTTTTTTTGTTGGAAAGGAGATATCCCAAGGGTGGTACCATGATAAGGAAACTATGATCTGATGATGGTATCCCAGAGAAATCGAGGGAATTCTTAAAATATTATAGGCAAACCTATAGCGATTTGGGTATTTTTTATAGTACTTCGTGCTTGTTTGGTGCTTTCCAAGTTGCTCTTGAAAAGCACCATTTAGTTAAGTGGAACTGATGATGAAGACCACAAATAGCCACCGAAACTACTCAATAATAAGTATTTCACGGGTTGCGATTCGATTACTTTAATATGGTTGAAATGCAATTCATGCTCGTCACAATGCATATGGAGAAGTGGAGCTGATGGTAAAGTACTAGGAGAACTAGTCAACGATGAATGTCCCTGCATCGGGTAAAGCAATATTTTGTATAAGGTGATGAACAGCTGGCATTAGGCTAATGTAACTTAGATAAATTACAAATTGATCCACTAAAAAGCGAGAAATAAAAACTTTTTTACAAAAAAAACAACCAACTTCCAAAAAACCACTATAAAGTGAAAAATAACAATATAAAATAAATTTACATAAAACAAATTTATATAAAATAAATTTTAATAATAAATTTCGGAAGTCGGTGGCAAATAACGAAAATACAAAACCAAAGACACCGACTTCCGAAATTTATTTTTCACTTTGTAGTGGTTTTTTGGAAGTCGGTTGTTTTTTTTTAGAAAAAAGTTTTTATTATTTAAATTGGGTTTTGGAATTCTCCTTACATTTTAATTTCTTCTTTCAGATATCAACTTCTAAGCGGTGTGTCAGAAATAGAAAGGTACCACGACTTTGGCGTCATAGAGTTAGAACATGGAGTACTGGAGAACCAGAGAGATGACTTCATCAAGAAGTATGCTAAGATCATCTTCGAAGGCGCCGAGGATGAAACACTGAAGTCTATATTGAAAGAGTGAGTTTTTGGCAAAGCTTCTTTTCGATTTGACTTTAAGTTTCTTTATATTTTTTCTCAGGTAGGTAAAAGAAAGAAAGACGATGGATTTACTTTCTTGTGATTTGGGGATCATGGTTATCAAAATCTGCCTAGCCTTTTCTCCACTATGTTGGGGTCGGCTTCCAGTCTAACCGAATTCAGCTGAATACCGAATTTCACATGGAGCGACTACCTATTTGACCTTCATAACCCAGTAACTGGGTAATACGATACCCCTTGGTAAGACTGGTTGTCAGACTTTCGGGCTTCTGACGACCCGTAACGACTGTCAAAGATCCACGAATGACAGCCGGGACCAACGGCTTAACGTGTTTTCCGAGGCACGGAGGAGTTTCGGTATATTAAGATGGTCACTCATCCATGGGCCAACCCCGGCAAGCCTTGCTTAACCTGATGGATTACTTAGCCACGAGGTCATCGATCATGGGTTATCAAAGATGCTAAAATGTTTTGAATGACTTATTTAGTCAATACAAATCAGAAATCATCATAGTCATAAATAGTCACAGGTATAACAGAAAAACATTTTCTGGATCTTTGGATCTTCGTGGAGTCGATTTAGTAACGTTATTTTTGTCACCAGTTACTATAGCTGCTGGACAAAGATCAATCATAGTTTTCCACTCTTCCCTATGTGAAGCCTTTTCTGATCAATCTGAAATGAATACGCCCATGTCACCATACCCGCGTGTCCTAGCCTTGATTCGGGGACTTATTATGTAGAATTTAAATTATTATCACCCATTAATTTCGATCCACTGACATTAAATTAAAAATACTGAGTCAAATTACATTAGTACATCGATATTTAAACATTGTAATGAAATTAAAAAAAAAAACTTCAAGTTACACCACCAGCAGTAGCTGACCCCAAAAAATCATCAAATCATTTTTTTTTTCTTTTATTATGTTTATTATATCAAAATGGATCACGTCTGCCAAATTTTGCTATCTCATTTAATTTAACCCTGCTTATTATATTTATTTGAACACAATATTCCTAGGAGACATTATAATGTTTTTGTGTTTGTTTTCTTTACTCACAATAGGGATGATGACTAAAAATATATTTTTAGTCTGTCTTATAGATTATTAAAAAATATTAGATCATACGTATTTTTTTACGTACCTAATCAAAAGATTACGGCGATACATGGATACGTATTTTTTTACGTTATCAAAAGATAACGGCGATACATTGAGTTAAAATGTGCCATGACGTCACGAGTATGTTGATTTTATACTTACGTGTGACGTAGGTAGCGACCCCCACTTCCCAAATTTTATGCGTTTTATCCAAGTCACTTTTTATGAATACAATGTAGCAAAAAATACGACCGTGTCTTATATTTTTTAATTATCTGACTGACGGACTAAAAATATTTTTTTTTTACCCAGGCCTCGTCCCTATTCAGTATATAATTTTTTTCCAGATATTCACCATCAAAGCTGGATCCTCAGCGTTGGAACGTGGAGACCAACCGTGACGTCATCCTGAACATGTTCAGTGACGCTCGGACCCTGGCTCCCGTCATCCGCTTCGCCAACTATCAGTCGAAGGCCAACAGGCAGTCCTACTTCTATGTCTTCGGACATAACTCCATCAGCTCGGATTATGCTGCGGTAAGTACCATTTAGAAGTTTTAATACAGTGTGAGTCTTCATAATGTGCACATATCGAAATGAGGGAATCTATGCTTAATTTTATCGACGGAAAAAATGGTAAAAATTTTTTTTTTGTTTTTTTTTTTTTTTAAATTTTATGAAAAAAATTTTTTTTTTCTCTTGGGCATCTTACTTATAAATTTTACAATTGTTGTAAAAATTGATGAAAAAAATACAGATTTTTGCTAAAAAAACATGTTTATTTTCAATTGAGGGTAGGTTTTTTCTCAATTTCAATTTTATGTGGACGCCTACTTACTTCCAATCATTATGAAGTTTGTTTCATCGCGATAGCTAATTCAGTTTAAAAGTTACACAGTTTTGTTACCATTTTTTTTTAATTCCATAAAAAGTATTAAAAAAGTATTTAATTTTTTTAAATATTTTTTCTATCGTTAAATAACATAACATCACGCCTTGTTTCCCCGAAGGGTTGGGCAGAGGTGTCCCTGTAGCAGGTACACCCACATTTCGCCAGTTATGTTTTAAGTCCCATGTAATAGGGGGCGAGCCTATTGCCATCAACTGGGCACAAATCCAGACTCCGAGCTGCTACTGAGAAATTTCAGATAGAAAAACCCAATACACTTTGCCCGACCCGGGAATCGAACCCAGGACCTCATGCTCAGCAGTAGCGCTTGCTACCACTAGACCAACGAGGCAGTCCACATATCGTTAAAATTAAGCATAAATTCCCTCATTTCGATATGTGCACATTATGAAGACTCACACTGTATTTGTATGGTTAGACACGTACGGTCAAGTATTTTATATCTTCGTCAGTTTTCAAATTCTTTCCTTTATCAAGCCACGACACATAGTACATTTTGAAGCTATTGCATCGAAAACTATATTTAATTTGTTTTTTTTTTTTTTTCCTTTATAAAGTTTTTTTTACTTTATTCACATTACAATCTAGCCTATTAGCTAATAAGTAATTTAAACATAACTTAAACTGCTAAGTAACTATACAATTAAGAAGTCGTCCAATAACGTCTTTCTTATTCACTATAAGTTAAGGGGAAGACACTTGATTCACGTGTTCTTTGTAAGTCAGCACTTGCACTACAGTTTAAGTTCACTTACTCTGCACTAAACTAACTCAAAAGGTTTAACCCTTTTTAGTCTTCGCACTAATTCAGTGTTGTCAAGGAGTTGGATCGCCTCAACATTCACGTGATGATGAAGTCTGTGTTCATGAGCTTCTGCATATTTTTGTATAACTATGTTTACGACATCCATCTTGAGGTCCCGGTGGAGGTCACTATTTCTAATGTACTGTTTTTAATTTGTTGATAGCGAAAATCAAAATAGCATACACGCCTTTGACCAATGTCGATTTGACGTCAACCTAAAACCTTTTTTTAATGGCCTAGCCATTTTATGAAGTACTAGATTCTGCCCTGGAATTCATTCCTGTGCAATTTCTTGTTTTAGCATAAAATATAACTATCCTATGACTATTGTAGCTTGCCATTAGTGAAAGAATTTTCGGAAACGGATTAGTAGTTATGAATATTACCCCTACATACAAACTTAGAAATTTTACCTCCTTATAAAAATTATTTTATAAAGTACTTATTAATAAAAAAAAAAAGTTAATTGTCAGTGTCTGCCAGTGTCACATTTTAAATTTGACCTGACATGTAAAAAAGATGGCTGAATGTCATTCTGTGCTTTCGACATTGCGGCGCAATATCAATACTTAATGCTGAGTCGGTAAACAAAGTATATCATGCAATGAGAAAACAAAAATAGCTCCTATGGTGACGAATATATTTTGACTGACTGTACCTACAAGATCCTTAAAAACTAATAAGTACTCATTCTACGCACTAGGGGACAACGACTGCTACTTTGGTCACGGGGGTAACCAACATTTTACGATATAAATTAGTTAAAAGTTAGTCACGGTGACAACGGTGCGCGTTTACTCAGAGTTATTTAGGTAAATTCAGAAAAATATGTCTATGTGGAAAAACAAGGCGTGATGTTTTAATTGTTGTTATGTAATAATTATGAAATTGAAACGTAATATTATAAATTGCGTACAGTATTATAATGAAATATTATTTTTTGTAAGATTCAAACAGCAAGAAATGAAAGCCTATTTATTTATTTTATGAAAGTTTTGTTTATTAGTCAATTACCAGGAAAAAAAAACTCATTTGGTACGGTAAAGGGACATACCTAATTACCTACCTATTATTTTTTTCTAAGAAAAACTCATTCCCGTTACTCACCGTTCAATAAACTAGGTGAAGTATCCGTACAAACTAGTTCAATATCTACAAAAATCTCAAAGAGAGAAATAAGTAAATATTACATGCAAATGCAAAGACTTCAAGAGGAAAATGTATTTCCTGATGTCAAATCGACTTTCACGAAACAATAGACGTAGCAAGAAATGTATCGCGAATGCCTTTTGTTTCTTTCTTTGAACTATGGTCGGTAAGTTCGAAAGGTTGAAAATGTTCTTCGAGTTTCAAAAGAACCGTATTGCTACAGGTACTAAAGTAATGTAGATGAAAAATCCGGTCATTTACGATTGAGGCATTCATTTTAAGAAAAAAACTAGATAAAAGAAACCAGTAAGCGCTTTCGGAGTTCATCTTGGAAATGACTGACATCGGTGATGGAAAAACATAGTGAGGAAACTTGGACTTATAGTAAATATAAGTCTGAAATCGCCAACCGGTATTGAGTAAGCGTGGTGATCAATGCTCGTGCCTTCTCTATAAGAGAAGAGGAGGAGGTAGTGGGACAATAATAGGCTGGTATTATAAGCACTTTACAAGATACATGACGATACATAACAGAAATTGTTTTGTTGTTATCGCGACTTGAAATACTAACTCGTATGTTGTTAAGCTGGAACTCACCAATTACGAATACAGCATGCCGAAAGACATGAGATATCACATGAAATGCACCGCATATGCACTGCAATCTCAGTGTTTTCAGTGTGGCCCAGCCTTAACTCTGTTAAAATACACAAATCATGCATGCACAAGCACTTGCTGACAATGTAGCGTTACTGTGCAAACTTATGCCTTGGAGAGCGGTACATTAGTTATTCTGCCCTAACATAATATACACCTTCTATATATAGGTACGTTTCCAAGTTAGGGTTATGAAATTAGTTTCATAATGATATCGTAAACTACTGTGAAGATACTGCTGACCAGGTGCTGGTATCAGCTGTTACATCAAAGATAAGCTACTGGTTTAATATACATGTAATACTCAACAAACTGTACCTTAAACCCTCTTACTGGTTTAGCAGAAGTTTGAGTAGGTACGCTCTCTTTAACTAAATATCCTTATCCTTACATATTATAAAACAAAGTCCCCCGCCGCGTCTATCTGTCTGTCTGAACGCGATAAACTCAAAAACTACCGAACGGATTTTCAAGCGGTCTTCACCAATGGCCGGAGTGATTCTTGCGGAAGGTTTTAATGTATAATTCATTAAAGTTTTGTGTAAATTGACTGAAATATGACGATTATCGTCGAAGATGTCGGAAAAAATCATGCCGACTGGGAGCTTTACTGGCGTGCGCCGCGTAAACCGTTACAGATACATCAAATTTATGTTCTACACGATTGAAAATCTTAAAAAGTTCAACAAAAAATCTACAATGGCATATGTCTATCTTCTAAGGATGAGCCACAGTAACCATTTTTATCTTTCAGAATTTGATAAAAATTCCATTGTTATTTCCGAAGCTATATTGTCCGGTATCGTAATCCTTATGCAATAAAATATGTTATTTAAATTGGGCATTTAATTGAGATTAAAAATATGCCTTGACATCATACAATTTAAATGAATGGTTTAAAAGATATCACAGATTCAAAATTACGCGTAACAAAATAATTATGGTTGGAGCGCAGCGGTAGGAGTCAATAACCTTTTCCTGGACTATTAGGTATATAATCCCGGTACTGCCTGGTAGTACGTTCCCGTAGTATATTTTCTAACATCCACGCGGGCGAAACTGCGGGCAAAAGCTAGTTATAATCTAAAGCTTTGTTTTCCTAAGAAAGCCGTGAACAGTCACACTACGGCTGTTCAAATACAGAGCGTTTTTGACACCTGAAGGCGACGATAACCGACTTTTACGGACTGGACGTACGACGCGTTGCGTGAGGTCAGTACAGAACACGCAAGATAATCACTCAAGGTCACTGGCATATGTCTGCGCCTTAATGTCAAATACTGCTGATAATGACAGATTTTCATGACGGCCGTCATAAAATGACGGAACCGCTTTCCTAGGAAACCAAAGCTTAATAAGTAGGTTAGTTTTGTTTCCAAAAGGACCGACAATATTAAAATTACTCTTCAATAAAACTTTTATGATCTATTATGTGTGAATAAATAATTATTGTGACCGTACTTTAAACAATATTTATGTACAAATAAACTTATAATTTATTTATTACTAAACTCCGGGAAAAATTGAAATTATTTCACATAAACCTACATGAGCACTTATGAAACGTCAGAAGCTGGGTGCACGGTTCCAAATGGTCGTTTCCAATGGAGAAGAACCGGCAAGAAACTCCACGGTTACTCTTATAAAAATAATGATTGGCTTTTACATTATTTTCATTTATCAGTGTTAACAGGCATGGGAGGACAGTTTAGGTCTTTCAGCAAGTACAGAAGGGAATTCTGGTTATTTTTTTAGCCTGCTTGTTAAATCTTACAAAAAATATTAACATAACATAACATTACGCCTGTGTTCCCCAAAGAATAAGGCAGAGGTGGACCATACCCACATTTCACCAGTTATGTTTTAGACAAAAAGAAGATGAATCATGATTGTTATGTTTACAAAAAAATATGAATAAAGAAAATCATGATCACTTGCTGTGAATACACAAAAAAAATCTATTCATCTTTTTATACATTGAGACTCATCCGTGCCTCGGAAAGCACTTTAAGCCGTTGGTCCTGGCTGTCATTTGACAGTCGTTACGGGTCATCAGAAGCCCGAAAGTATGACAACCAGTCTTACCAAGGGGTATCCTATTATCCAGTTACTGGGTTGTGGAGGTCAGATAGGCAGTCACTCCATATAAAACACTGGTAATCAGCTGCATCCAGTTAGACTGGAAACCGACCACAACATAATTGGGAAAAGGCTAGGCAGATTGACTCTTTTCAGAGCAACACATTCCAGCTCTGTTTTTACTTCTATTACTTTTATTAACTCTGTCATTAATTTTCCAGCTCAACAAAAGCGTGCAAGGTCAGGAGTTGCCGTACGTCTTCGGAGTACCACTTGGAGCTACGAACACCCACTTCGATCTTGATTACACACAGCAGGAGTTACTACTCAGTGAAGTCGTCATGAGAATGTGGACCAATTTCGTAAAATATGGGTAAGCTTCGTTTAGACCTTTGCTAAGTAGAGAGAAATGAAATCATAAATAATAAGTTTTTACTACAACTCTTCATCTCATTTACAAAAAGATTGAAGTTAGCAGATTTCATATTTTGATAATTATGATCTTTGGGGTGACCTTTGCCCAGCAGTGGGACTGAATCGGTAAAAAAAAAACTTTTTATTTTGATACATAATTAAAATGTTATAATTTTTATAATTTATTTCTCTTTAATCATAGAAATTTAATTTGAAAACTAGCTTTTTAATTCCAGCCGAAAAACGTCCAGCAGTGGACGTGTTACGGCTGAAATTATGACTCTTAAATTCGAGACAGTTGCAATCCGTTATGGTCGCCGAATATGAAATTGTACAAATAACATAATATTAGAAAGAATTTCACCAAAATATTTTGCATATATATTATTATGTTTTTTTTAGGTCTCCAAACTCACAGGCTCCGGTCAAGTTCAATAATTTGGATAGAAGACAATGGAGTCTTTATGACCTCGACTGGCCAGAGTACGATGGTACCCGACAATCTTACTTGAAGTTCGGTAAGTTTCAAACATTTCAAGAAAAATTGTAGTCTTTTGCCAAATTTTTCACTTTTTTTGAAACTTCTTTCTTTCTTAGGAAATCGCTCTTTTTTTGAACTATAGCTTTTAAACCCTCGAAATTCTTCTAATTTGTCGTGGGTGGAATCTAAAATTATTATTTTGTTCGCAGATATTCCACCAGAAGTAGATACGTCATACCGGTCAAACTATACGAAGTTTTGGATTGACACATTACCCAACAAGATGAGCAAGTACATAGTGGATCCTTTGTTTGAGTATACTCCACCTCCTCCCTCGCCAAGACCGAAAATTACGCATAGAAATATCGGGAATACAGGGGGAAATACAGGAGGGAATGCAGGTAAGGAAATTATTGTATTGTATTTACTTATAATAATTAATTGTCATAATTATGGCAGAACACTTTTTTGTAGAATTTAGCACTAAATATAAACAATATCGTTAAACCTACGCTATGTTGGCAAAATATTCATTACAAGTTTTACTTTTCACAGATCCAATTCGCAGAACATGGGGATCACACGTGGCGGAAACTCCGCACTATTCTTCATCATCGATTTACGGAAAAATGCGTCCATATTCCCAGCCAGTCCGCAGGCCGGACCCCAACGTTATTTACAAGGAGATTATGTCCATCGAGAAGCCATCGCGCCCCGTTCCATCGGGATTAATCGAAAAAACCTTCCAATACACTACTACATCTAAACCAAAAGTTAACAACAACATGTCGGTAAAAACGTCCAGTGCGACTATTACATTGATAGTCTCGTTAGCTATTCTCTTTCTCGCCGTCAACGTCGGAATTTGCTCTATATTGTATTTCAAAAAACGTAAGCTCAGACTACGGGAACAAACACTCGAGAGTTCTCATCAGCCGCGCGCTGAAATAGGCGAAGTGGATGTAATCGGTCAAAAGAGCTCCAAGGACGACAAAAGCGCTTTGCAAACTCTAAAAAAAAGTTGCAGCGTCATCAAGTCGATGAGTTTTAATAAAACGAAAAACAATTCCAAGAAACATAAAAAGAAATCTGATCCCTGTAAGACGCCTAAATCTGATGACTCAGGAGGATTTAGAGAGAGATTTAGGTTAAGGAGGCACTTATCGACGAGTACTTTAGATGCTCATACCAAAGTAAGGGACTGGATTGCCAATGAAATGATGCACCGGTGCTCTCCAGGCATACTTAGAAAATCTAATTCTGATTTAAACGAAAAGCATATGACTGTAGTGAAACCTTTCACGAGATCCGAAGAGCTACTTTCTGATACAAAGAAAAATAAGAAAGACAGCCTGCAGATGAATGACAGCGTAAATTCTAAGAGCTTTGCATCAAAAACGTACAGTAAAACTAGAACATCTGAGAAAACTACATCCACCTCAGCACTTGGCTCACACTCTTCTATAGGAAGTCATAAGCAATCACTCAACAGTATTAAACAAACAAGTAAATCTAATGATTCCATAAAAAGCAAAGCTACTGAAAGTATTAAGTCTAAAAAAGTATCAGTAGCGATAGATGCGACACCTGCCGCTCGAACTCACTCAATATTAAATCAAGAACCAATCGAAATATCTAAATCATTCGATGCAGGTGACCAAATACATTCCAATAAAGTTGAAAAATCTACGGAGGTTGAATTTAAGGCTTCGAGTTATATTGAACCAAAAAAAGATGAAAAAACATTCACAAATGTTGTAACTCTATCAGTTCAAGATAAACCTTTGGTCATTTCTCACAAGCATTCCTCATCTGATCCAGTTACTGATGTGAATTATGATAAATTACTAGAAAAGATGGAGTCTGCTAATCTTGCGAATATCTTGCCACCTGTCACATTTAGAAATGATATAAATGTGACGTCTCGTGAAGAACGTTCACAAGCTAACCCGATGACAGCGGAAGAAGCCTTATTGACTATCAAAAAGATGAATTTCCCTAAAGTACTACCTGATTTGCCAAAAGCCCAAAAGCGGTTATCACTGCAACCGACATCTTTGCAAACTTTTCGTGGATATTCATCTATGGACGATCGCCCCAGGGTTCCACCGCAGCCCCCACCGAGAACAACAACTTTGGAGCGACGTCTCGCATACAAAAATACCAAACCATTGTCTTCATTTGACGCTTCCAGTGTAAAGAAAATTAATGAAGATGTTATGGTTAAAAATTATGAAAATATTGATAGTTTGTCGCCATATTATTCTGCAGCTGCGTCGCGCAATGCATCATTTGACAGTAGTAAAGCAGAATCAACTATTATATTGGCAAAAGACAGAGAGTTTCCTCGGGTGATTATAACGTCTAGCGACATTCCTTCATCACAAGAACCTAGAATAGTAATCACACCATCACCCAGCCAGGTCGAAATACCTACAAATGCGCCAAGGGTTCGCCTTCCTGCTGATTTCCACATCCAAGCTGGTTCAGTTACATCATTCTCATCGTTTTGTTCTGATGAAGATGACGATGATGATATTGATATTGATGAAGAATTTGAAGATAAACTTATACAAGAATTGGTCGGTGGCGTTGATTCACCAACTAATATGGATGACGTATTAGATTCTAAAGGCCCAGACTCGATTTTTGAGAAGAAATTAGAAATTGTGCCAGTAAAGATTAATCCAGGTATAGTAGTTCCTAAAAAGAAAGAAGATTATGTGTGCGTTAGTGATTTATTTTTGCCAGATGTGAGTGATTTAGAAAAAACTGCCCAAATAAAACCTAATTTTGGTTTGAATAAACTGCAGCATAGGACGGATAGTATTAACAGACCACCAGAAAAAGCAGTTAAAGTAAAACAAAGGAAAAGCATAAGAACGCCTTCAATTTTGAACCGTAGTTCTAAGGGTAAAAGGGGTGGTTTTAAAAGCAGAGGTGATTCAGTAAAACTGGAACATTCTAATTCCGGTTCATCGAATGATACTGAAACAAGCACAGGGACTGTGAAAAAGGTCGAATTTAAGAAAGGTTGATTGTAAGTTAGACTGAGGTTAGTAGGTAGTCAAATAGTTTTTAAGTTAAAAGTTTTTTTTAACCCAGTAATAATTTAATGGTTTTGCACATTAAACTGTAGGAACATACAACAGTAAGATCTCTGTAGATTTAATGCATAAAGTAAATGATAAAGTAGTCCCCATTTACGACATAACAAGATATTTTAGGAATGGATGAACCCTGTTATGATTCATTTATAGTCTCTGAAATTTAATTGCCGTAGTATACTCTTTTATTAAATAAATTAAACCAAAATTGTACAATTCAAGTGATATTGCGAACTAAAGCCAAATAAGTATGTCGTTTACAAAAATAAATGTATATTTCCATATTAATGGCCACATACAAATATATATGTAGCACACATTTTGGCATTTGTATGTTGATACAAATGCCAAAATGTGTGCTACTTTATTCATGCAGTATCTTTCATACATTTACTATAGTTAAAGATAAGAAATATAGTACCTACGTAGTTGGTTAGTGGATTTACAGCGGTAATGTATAGTTTTATGATAATAATAATTTAAGTACTGTGTATGAATGCATTATGTACGACTAAGATATCTGACCAAATGTAAACCAAAGTACCATTTATGTAAAAATGCATTTAGAAAATATAAGTTTTGTACAAAATTGATCAATTTGTTTTGTTTTAGATGTACTTGGAAACTTCAGTATAGTTATGTTATTACATAATATTATAGCTTCCTGAAAATTTCACGTTCGCAAACAGAAATATCCACAGCACAATAATACCGACATATTATTTCGAAGTGTTTTACGAGTACACAATCGCAACTTTCTAATAGCCTGCTTTTGAATCCTAACAATAAAACCAGCAGTAAGTATTAAACGATATTCCGGCTTCGCGAAATCTCTTATTGTCTTTTGAAAACGTTGTTACTTCCCAAATGTCCCGAATTATACTTTGATCCTCAATGTGGCGTAATTTAAGAGATTCTTACACTGTAAATTCTTCTAAGCATAGTGTATGTTGTGTGGAATAGAGAAAATATTAAAAACCAGAAAGACAAGTATAACGGAAGAAACAAATGGAAGGATAAGCAAAGCGGTTAACTTAACTAAGAATAAAAATAAATTGAAGATGATTATTAAATTCAAGAAGGTTGATGGAGATAAAGTCAGAAAACAAAGAGATTCAGATGTAGATAATTTATTATAAAACATAGCTAGAATTGTGATCCTGACCTTCAAATATAATATCAATATTTACACGTTTCCCGCTGCCATCTTCTAACTTAGCTCTCTCAAACACTTACAAAGTTTACATCCAGCAGCGTTATCGTAGAGCGAGTTTGTAAGTGTAATTCTTGAGTCATGACTGCCATTCAAGGTCCCCGTCATCACTGCTCACGCCAATTAGCCCCTGATCCTTACGAACCACTCCAAAAACTTGGCCAATTATAAATTGTAATCTTAGAATGACAGCGGCTCTTGAATTTAGTTGGTTTGTCTTGTTTTAAGTTTTTGTAGTTCATTCTTGAAAGAGTAACATTATTTTTTATGATAGTGAAGAAAATTAGTCTACATTGCTGACACAATTTATATTTACTGAATAAAAGAAACAAAATAGTGTTAGAGCCGATCCAAATCCTATTAACCACACAAAAAACAGCAAGGTATAAAATATAACATAGGAAAAAACACATTATCCATAACCGAATGATCCGCAAACCTTGCCACTAAGTTCCACCCACAACACTCGTGTGATTTGCAACAAATTGGAACTGCTCGGCGTAAAACCAAAATGGCGATTATATCTTTTGTTTCTGCGGTCTGTTTATTTTCACAGGTAATTTTGTATGTAGTGGCAGGACTATGGGAATGCGTTAAGTATGTTAATCATTGACGCTTTGTGGAAATGTGGATTGGCAACGTTTTGTTTGACTGTTAAAATTTATAGGTTTGATACGGATGGTTTGTTTAATTGAGCGACGCGACGTGACAATTTTAATGAACTGCAATTAAGTTCGTATAAAGAACTGTTATCAGTTATTTATTAGTTCATAATAACACTGAATCGAAGCGACTAGTGTTAGAATAGTATGTAGAATTGTAATGAAAAAAAATTACGGACCTCTTTAAAAAAAGAAAAACAAATTAAGATACTCGTAACATTTAGCTATTTGTAGCGAAGCAGCTCTATTCTATTTCTATTCTATTTCTATCACTCTTTGGTTGTGAAAGATCAATCGCTATTTCAACATCAGAACCTCAAACAAACAAGAAGTATTTGTCTATTTAATAAAATTTACTTCAATTTTCGTCAAAATGTCTGTAACTAAAAGGGAAACAATATCTTCTACCTTGATCTCAAATTCATTCAACGAGATTTCTTAAGCGGAGAATGGCGGTAAATCAAACCGAAATTCAAATTAATTATTCAGAATTTTGATGGTTGTTGTGTGTTTATTACAATTTAATTTATAATTATCCACGTTTCTGGGTTGTCAGATCAGTAAATATATATTTTAAACTGTCATCCTTTGATCTGACGATTGGTATATATTATTTCCATCCTCTGCCTTAATGGGTGCTTGGAAAACTGTAGGGATCGACTCCTAGTTTAACCAGAAATATTTTTTTCGTTGTAGTTTAATCATTAATCGTATGTTTGTTGCACATTAATTCTGGACTGCTGGCTGCTTGTGATTATCATCATAGTTTTGAGTCCGTGACGTATCACTCGGCTAACAGCTGTCAGCTGTTTCCTTCACTCGTCACACCATCAGCCGGGTTAGGTACACTGATAAAATAGCAGTCGATGGCAGTGCCTTTAATTTTGACATTTCAGCCATGTTCTTTGCTTCATTTACGGTGATTAACAGAAGAATTTAAAACCCTTGGATTGTTTTAAAATATGTTACCCAATTAGGGTGCAAAACTGACACAGCGCTTGAATAGGTGGTTTGCTACTATTATAGAATCGTTGTTAGCGCGTGGAGCAATGAAAGAGTGGACTGTATTAAAAAGGCAATGGTTTTTTCGCCGTGCGCTTTACAAAATTTATACTTTCCCGGACAAACAATTAAAGGTTTAAAATTAGATAGGAATGTCGTCCGTCGCGGTGGAGTCCGTGGAAGCAAAGTGGTCATCGGGCCGAGCCGCGTCGTCGCCGCGCCGTGCCTCAGTATGTCGATGACGCGTTGATCACGCAGCCTGCTCATGCAGAACGCGCGCAAGGTGTTGGGTTCGATTCCCAACAATCGTAGTTATGTGTAAGTAGTTATGAATAATCGTAGATTTGTATAAATATTAATGTAAGTCAAATTGTAATGCTAGAAACAGTGGATGGTATAAACCTGTAGAAATAGCACTAGGGAAAAACCCGCCTGCAGTTCCCACACCATGCCAGCATTGCCTCTACCTGTAGAAATAGCGCTCGGGATAAACCCGCCTGCAGATCCCACATCCGGCCACATAGCACTCGGGATAAACCCGCCTGTAGTTCTCCGGCCGGATCGCCCCCCTTATTTTATAACCAATACGAAGGCGCTGTTGTTGGTGTTTGTGTAATGCGCTTGTGTGCGACCGTAATTTAGTTGTATAAAAGGAGCGAGTATTAGCCCATAGAAAATACTTTCCGACCCAGATGACCCCATAACACTCCTCCTGGAGAAGAATAGGTCCACCAGTACAGTGTACAAACACAAACGACACCCGTCATTCCGCCCCCGCCCCCGAGGTCCATCGCGATCGCAACCGCGTCCCCGAGTAAATGAAACTCCCCCCGACCCTTGCTCGAAAACGAGGTGCCAGCAGTTGTTGCAGCTGAGCACGTAGCTTATTAA
Organism: Agrochola litura; assembly: GCA_949152395.1. Lineage (NCBI taxonomy): Eukaryota > Metazoa > Arthropoda > Insecta > Lepidoptera > Noctuidae > Agrochola > Agrochola litura. Next base: position 2,357,075 of record OX424493.1, read on the forward strand.
ATACCCCGAATAATAATCAAGATGAAAATCTAAGTTTGATCCAGCCTGTCCCTTTTTGCTGTCCTCCCCTCAGCGATGCCCTAAGCCGTGGTTCATACTCCACAGGAGGTGCTCTTAGCGAGCGTTCGCCTAGTTTTAATTTAGAATACTTTATGCCCCTGGCTGGAGGCTTTAAGTGTAGAAGCTTAAGGCAGCCACAGGAAAGTTCGGTTAAGCAGCCATGTCCTCATAGGTCAACTGCGAGATGACCTAGTAAAAAAAAAAAACCTATTGAAAAATAGTTCATCAGATCACGTCAAAGAGTCAGTACAGCTTTAGCTCCGCTACAGTAAATAAATAGTAAATAAAGAAAACACTCTCTGGGAGCATGATAACTCTGTTTCATTCATCAACCAGCATCCGCCCAGTTTAGTTTAGTGTCAGCGAAGGGGCTCACAAGGTGCATTTTGATCAATATGCAAGAATGATTTTATAGAACAAACCAAATGGTAGCCGTTCGACCCCCAGCCGTTTTATACCATTGTTGGTATTACTTGCACAAGAGCATTTACTTTAACTTATGTAGCTATTAGGATAATTACTTCACTAATAGGCGGATCCTGCAAAAGGTAATGCTCACAAAAATGTCACTTTACCTTAGAAACCAAACATTTTCGTTTCCCCTTGTTTCCTTACTGAAATTTTCGCGAAATGTTAGACCTCGTTCTAGTGTGAGGAGTGCTTAGGCTGTCTGTCCACTATAGCAGAGGCGAGAGGAGGGGAGCGGAGCTGTGCAAATATTAACTGATAGAACCTAAACTCTGGAGAGGAGTTTAGATTCAAGCAGCCTAAGGCGGGCGCACGCAAATTATCAAAGATTATGAAACCGCCGTTTGCGTCTATAGTGAAGTAACTATGGCAAGTGCTTAGCGTGCCGGGACTGAGCGACATATACGAGTGATAGATTAAACAAGGGACATATTTTATGGGATTATAGTACACATGAAGATGAAGATATTTTTCTAGGGCACCAACTCTAGGAAAAGTTCTCACTTTTATGAGTATTGCACTCCCTTAAAGTATGTTTTTTTCGTGTTCAATTGTAGGCCGAAACAGGAAATATTTTAAAACAAGTGAGAAAGATTTTTGAAGTGAAAACCTCTTTAGGTGCGTTGGGCATTTTTGAAATGGGACTAAACCATTGATTTCGCGACACTGTTACGACACCAGCTTTTGACCATTCAAAAGACATCAACGCGCTGATTACCGCGGTGTCGATTTTTTTTCACATCTGCTGGCACTCCCGGGGTGCCAGTTTTTTTTTTCAGAATTTTGTACAAGTCTTCGTTACACACTGTACGTACGTCTAGCGAGCGGTCATCTATTGTTTTACCCTGTGGAATCTAATCGCACCCGCCACCGCGTCCGTTACCAACCTGCACATTCTCCCTGGACGAGGCCTTAAAAATATTAAGAAATATATATTTTCTTCGGTATAGTTCCACCACAATGTATTTTTTTATAAATAGGTAGTTCCATGTTGCCACTGGAAAACATGGTCCACATTTTAATGTGACCGGTGTTTGTGAATATAGAGCACCTGCATTTTCTTCGTTTTGCAGGTGGTTCTAGTTAAATTGCTTGCGGACCGGTTAAACGATACTGTTTTTCAGCCTATTACTACAATTTGCTTTGTTGATATTAGAAACGTACCTATTTGTAAAGTGTTAGGTAAACTAACATTTTGTTCATTGCTTTACTTCAAAATCAATAGTCATTTATTTAAATAAGGCTGAGAATCAGCACTTTTTGACTTCAAAGTTACATAAGATAGTCAATCCCCCAAAATGCCTGCTTTTCACGATTTCTTCTTCCTAGCTAAAGTAAATAATTTTCAACATCACAGATCAGAAAAAATATTTTACTTTGGCACCTCTTCCACCACTTACAAAAAGGATTTTCTTAGCTCGCTTATACTCATAATATTAAGGGCTGACAAAACTGTCCAACTCTCTCTAATCAGCTTACGATAAGCCTCCCAAGTTGGCCACAACTAATACCTCTTACCTCTAAACTTGTGCTTAAGGAGCTGGTAAGCTAGACAGAATTCAAACCTGCTGGTTTGTTTTGTTAAAATCACTCAACAAGCCTATATAGTTGTAACATCTTTCCTACGGTATGTTGAAAATGGTGCTGGCAGCTTCTTTGTCTATGTTTAAAATTAACACGTTCATTGCCAACCATTTTCCTTTAGAATATGGCCATTCACGCGATGTCGAGTGATACCCTCACCCTCATAGTGTTTTGTACCTAGTGAACAAATGTGGGCTGCAGCGTAATCTGAAATGAATTTCTTATGGGGAAAGGATTGAGTTATCGGAAAGGGAGCGTGGCCAATTGAATCACACGTTTCGTGCTACGGAATCGGTTAGTCCGCGGACTAAAACCGCATGGGCCGGGCTGGTAAGCCTTAAATTTTTGGCTTGGCAATGAATTTATTAACAGATATTTAGGATCTTTCCACAAAACTTAGGAGTGCTAGTACGAGCTTGTGGCGCTTGAATGATATTGAAAGAGGGCGTTGTTAGTAAATATTGATGAAATTGTTTCAAGGATATGACCCCAGTAATGTGACAGTATAGTAAGTCAGTCCAGCGCTGCCTTGCAACTGGGTTCGTGTAGATACTATTTTCAACCCAGTTCAGTGCTGACTTCGTACGCTCAAGTCAGTCCAGTTGACTAATCTACCCGTCTATTTTTGGGTCCATAAGCTTTCCCCGCCTGACTCACTGATCTCATCTACATGAACCCACTGACTGGGTCCGAAATTCCGAGTCACTGAGTACAGTAACTGTCATCGAAATTGCATTTAAAAACAAGATGGCGGCTTTAGTTCCAATTTTGGCCACGCACCAAAAGATCCTTGTACCATAACGTTGTAGAGACTTATTAAACGTGTCTCTATTGTCAGTATTACGTCAAAATCCATGTGTTGAACACAAGCTTAGACTACAGATAAACACGGTCTTTTCGAGATTGAAGATGAAATTCTAACTTCCAATTCAACAACTAACATTCGGCTCATGTAAAAAAGTAGAATAACCCTAAAAAATAAAGCCAGAACATACCATCCTCCCACTTACACTTAACATCAACAAAAACGTACAACGCCAATGTTTTAACATTTACCATTCGCAGAGAATTTACTTTAATCGCATCATATTTTTCCAAAACAGCGGCGAACGGTACGAGTCCCATGCGGTTTGTGCGATACGGATATTTATACGGTACGATGCTGATACGTGACGACTTTACACATACAGACTGATATTTGTTTTCTGTACAGATTTTCCTCTTTTACCCCGTGGTTCGAGTTACACGCTCAAGCGACACGCGTCTGATGATAGCGACTGCGGAATTAACAAATCAAAGAATTTTTTTAAAGCATGGCATTAGTCACCGCGACACGACTTGAGAACCGACGGACAGGTGACGTCCGCGCGTGTTCTTTGACGCAAATCGTATCGACCGAGGCCGTGAACTGGGCCTTAAAGAAAGAATACGTTCACAATGATTGTAAGGGATTGAATCATTTTTCAGTCACTGCATTAACTATCTCATAGATTTTTTTGTGTTTTGTTTCTTCTTATTTATTTTTACTACTTTCAAAAATGACAAATATGTAATTAATGAAACGTTTTACAAAAATACTGGAGCACACATTTATTTATTTATTTAACATAAAAGGACCAAGACCAATTACATTAGTTAAAGACAAAAGATTATTAAGGTACAGTAAATGAAAGTATACAACTACTCGACAGTCATGCGCTCATCTCACAATACTCCAGACATACTGACAAGATCTTCTTCCATTCATCCGCGAACACATAACAGTCAGGCTTAGCGTCCAAGAGAGCGTTGAGCGCAGAGATTGTGCGAGGGACGGGAGACTGGGCTCGAGCGACGCGGCGACGGTTCGACTCCGAGGTACGACGAACAATCTATGCCTCCTTCCACGGTTATAGTTTATCGGAGCAAAAAGATAGGACAGTTCATTATGCAGTTCAGGAGCATCTATTTTTCCGTGAAGGATCATACACATATTAATGATTCGGTAATTTTTTCTTCTAACTCCGAGAGAATTGTACCCTAAGCAGCTTAAAAGAAAATTCGAAGGAAACTTGAAGGTATTATATGATTGGAGAAAGGTTTTTTGTTTTCCTTAAAAAAAGTAAAAAGAAAACAATAAAAACAATACTCTTGTTAATTAAGAACCATTCAAAGGTAAAATATTAAAGATCGAAAAGTTAAATTATTCAGTAAATATTGTGTAGTATGCAATTTATTTGGTTCGATATGAGGCGGCAGGGTGACGATTGTGTTTTTAATTTTTATTGCATACCAATGTTCGAACGAATGGAATGCGGAATGAATATCTGAAACAGAGTTGTTATTGCAGTAAAAATGAATGGTATTTTGTACGTTCATTCAGTGTGGCATGGGCACCAGATAATTGTTATGTGGGGGTGTTCCACTGGGAACAGATACTTTTCATGTTAATAAACTACCAGGTAACAATGTGTCTTTGACATGATTTCCATGTTTATTTTGGAAAATACTAAATTATTGCAAAACAAAAGCTTTCGGTAAGTTTGGTCTTAATAATGACCATGTATTGCAAACACTCGGTGTGTAGGAGAAGAGGATTTTGCTCGACAAGGGTGAATTACAAGCACATTTTCGTAGATGTTTCGTGTCGAATGTTCGAATTCGCAATTAATCAGCTTAGTGAACAGACCTTTGAATAGTCTGCTGTAGAAATTATAGTTGATTTTAGTGGAAATGTGCTGATAATGAGCAAACGGACGATGTACCCGTCTTAATTGAACCTGTGCCCGAATTTGAACCCCCAACTTCGTGCATAACGCAGCTGTCCCATCGCCGGCGGCGAAGCGACTAACTATCTGCTATTTTCTCACTCAAGAAACGTACAATAGATATACATTCGGTGTAAACAAAAAAAATGCACATATTAATAGTTGATCGCTGACTGTTCACACCGCCGGCGAGGCTCCACTAGTTTGTTGCTGTGCGACAAGAGCTATCAAAGATAATACTCGCTCAGCGATACTTGCTCAACGATGCTCGCTTGGTGGTCAGAACTTACGCTGAGAGACCAAACAGCGGTAATTTCGCCTCGAGCGAGTAGTGCGAGTAGTCCCCCGTCACACTCAGACACTCGCTGATAGCCCAGCGACAAAAATAATCGGAACTACACACTCGCTGCTCGCTGCTCGCTGCTCGCCAACTCGTTTTCAGTTGCTAGCTCTTCTCGCTACTCGTTAATGTAGTGTGGTGGGGCAACTGTCTCAGATGCGGGACATACACAAATGGCAAGAGGTGCGGGCGTGGCGACGGTATGGCGCGGGCGTTGTTTCGCCCATTTCATATTTCATACAAAATGTATAGGAACGACGTGGCGCGGAACATACAGACAACGCCCGCGCCGCACCATCGCCTCGCCCGCGCCTCGCCTCTGGTGTATGTTCCGCGCCACGTCGTTCCTATATATTTTGTATGAGATATGAAACGGGCGGCGCAACTCCCGCGCTATACCACATCGCCACGCCCGTGTCTCGTCCGCGCCACTCGGCATTTGTGTATGTCCAGCGCCTAAGGCGAGGTCTTAACCACTGGGCCATCGAGGCATTGATACTTTTAGATAACTTTATTAAATTTCTAAAATCTACAAGCCTATTCCAAATATCTTCACATCTAAACATCTTTCAAGAATATAGATCCCATATTTTTGGTTAAAATTTATAGTTTTAAGATATTGTATAAACGCGATGCGGAACACGTTTGAGAATTTTCATCGTTCAGCCATCGTTTTATGAAGCCTCCATATTTAACTTTGAGGCTATTACGGAAGTATTTTTAAACTTTTAATAGAAACATTCTTTATGTTATGAAAGACGAACACTTCACGTTTATGCCTGTAGAGGTTTCATAGCCTGGCGTGATGAAGATAATTAGAAATGGTTTTATCAATTAGGGATGTTGTGTGACTAGCCTCATTAAGCTAACTTCCTCTGACGAATCATGTCAACCAATATTTAAAAAGCTTGGTTTGCTACCGTTACCTTCATTATATTTTTATGAACTGTGTTTATTTGTACGGTAACATAAAGAATTGTTCAAAACAACAGCTGTGCTATGCTGTAAAGTTCACTTGGAACCTCACTCAAGTGAAAGCATACAATAACATTCATTACCTAATGCGCCATGTTATAATTATTACGTAACCAGTACAGGCAGTACATCACAGTACATGTAATAATTAGCCAATATGTCAAAATGTCAAGCAAATATTTTTTGACAGCTGCTATACGCGCACAGATTGTAATAAGTCTGCGGCGCGTGAGTGACGGCAAGAAATGTTGCCATTTTAAATATTGTATTTGTATCGCTACTTATAGAACTGTTTCTAAATATTAAACACAATTGATTCGTTGGTCTTGTGGACGTAAGCACGATCACTAAGTATGGTGGAGTTTTGGATTCCATTCCCTAAATGGCAAAAAGTTAATACATTATTCCGCTTCTTCTTTTCGTGTGGTTAGCAGTGACTAAACCTGGTGTCAAAGTTTTAAAGTCGCCCATGGGCCTCTGACCTGGCTTCACATACCGTCGAGAAATATCTCTCAGGGATGCCGGTTTCCTCACGATGTTTTTCCTTCACCGTTTTAGAAGCAAGTGATAATTATACAATACGCACATGAAGCCGAAAAGTCAGAGGTGCGTGTCTTGGGTTCGAACTCGAGACCTATGACTTCGCAGTCCGACGGTTATACCACTAGGCTATCACTGCTATTATCCCGCTGGGAAATTTTTAGTATTAGCTAGAGTCTGATTTTGTGCCCAGTTTATGGCAATAGTTTATACACTAACCAGAAAATGCCAAATACGCAGAGATACCAAAGCTCTCCTACACCAATATCTTTAACTCTGCCGGCCAACCCTATTGCATTGGTTGTGACCGGGTATTTAAAACAAAAATTCGGTCTGGCGAGTATACACCGTGAAATTTGAATCACAGTTTTGCTAGAACAAACGTTATTCAGACCGTGGTCTACTATCATTCTACAGCATCCAATAAAAAAAAACAAAATTGGTTTTTGAAAAAACACAAAAAGGACGAAGTTTAAAATGTCAAGATTATCTACTGCTTACTAAATTTCGTTTATGGAGGTACATTTCCCTGTAAACAATGCTGTGTCCTGTGCGTGGGGTCTGTGTTGTAGGGAGTAACGATAATCTTGACATTTTAAACTTGTCTTTTTTGTGTTTTTTCAACAACCATTTTTTTTTATTGGTTGCTGTAGAATGGTAGTAGACCATGGTCTGAACAACGTTTGTTCTAGCAAAACTGTGATTCAAATTTCACGGTGTATATATATAGATGCTAGGAAATAATAATTTCAAAGGGTCGCCGTTATTGAAATCGATAAGAAGGATATAAATATTATATATGTTAAAGACGGCTAAAGCCGGGTGTGCAAATAAACTTAACATTAGCCGGCCAAACTTGAGTTTATTTTTGAGGAGAGGCTAATATTCGACATAGTTATGATGCGTGGACAGGTTTTTGTATGTTATAAAATAAGACGACCAGACTCTGTATTAGTTGTGTATTTAGCCATGTCAGGAAACAGGAAAAGGAAAGGCAGGAATACCATAGATAATATAAATTCAGATATATACGTAACAGACATAATGTGCATATTCGATAAATGATTTCATCTTTAGCAGGCTAAACTTAAGTGTAACCCTTACCCCTTGGCTAAAATGACGTAGCAAATGAAAATGGGTGAAAAGTAGGTTAGGTTAGAACTGTGACCACACAGCACATGAACCGAGCAAGCGAAGCGACCGGTTCAAAAGTACCTTTTATGTGCCTAATTGAAATAAATTATTTGACTTTGACTTTGCCGTTGCAACGGCCGGCGAGTGCCAGGGTCTGTTTAGGTACAAGAGAATGTAAAACACGACATTCCTAAAACATTATTTGGAACTTAAAAATAAGTAGCGAAATGTAGTTGTTCTTAGACCCCTCTCATTACCCTGTCGGGTAATACGAGCGTAATTTATTGATATATTCGATGGTAATGAAACTTATTTGTATGTATTTAGTTAATTCCTTGTCATCATCACTAAATCCAAAATTAAATTCAGATTACATCATTGGTTTTAAACGATTGGAGTAATTCAATTTAACTAATCTTTCTATTCAGTCTTCTGGATCTAAATCTTATTATACCCTCGTTTTGTAAATGTCAACGTACTTTGTAGCTAAATCTCGATAAAGCCAGACTTTCAATATCGAGCGACAATTAAGACAAAAAGACGATAGTAGCTTCGAGGGTAGTGTAAACAGCGATCTTTTTGTGGCGACAACAAAACTGGCTTCTAAACTAGGAATACTGTATCGTTAGGTAGGATGGGACATAGTCTTTTAAATTTCATCAATATCATTATTATCATTTCAGTCAAAAGATGTCCACTGCTGGACATAGGCCTCCCCCAAACATCGCCACATCGACCGGTTCTGTACTTCTTGCATCCAGCGGATTCCTGCGACCTTCCTTTTGAACTTAGTTACTATTAAACTAAGGTATTGGCTATTGAATATATTTAACTAGGTCTAAAAAATTATGATAAAAGCAGGTACATAGTGCACGCACGTCGATAGTAAAAAAGCTCCTAAGGCACTAGATTTTATTTTGAGGATATTAGCCGATTTTAAAAATATCAAAACACTCAAAATTCTTTATTGTGCTTTTGTACGTAGTCATCTCGAATATTGCTCACCAGTATGGAATCCTATTTATAATACCTACGTCAATCGCATCGAAAGTATTCAAAAGAAGTTCTTAAGGTACATTCAGTTTAAATCCAATACCTACTTGCCTAATTATTACAGCCGCTGCAGGAAGTTTCACATTCTTCCACTAATTGAGAGGATAAAAATTGCCGATATGGTATTCTTGTTCAATTTGGCAAATGGTTCATCCGACTGTTCTGAATTGATGAGCAAAATTGGGCTGTGTGTTCCATCCTTCACCTTAAGGAATCATCAACCTCTGTATGTTCCCTCTGTGTGGTGCATATATCGACAAAACTCTTATATGATAAGAGCTAGCAGGGCATATAACTCAATGTGTCAAAGTGTTGATGATCTTGATTTATTCTCCACCGGTGTTCCTAAACTTAAAAAAATACTATTTAAAAACTTCTTTGGAGATCACTAAAACCAGTTTAGTCCTACGAATAATACTTTTGTTATTCGTAGTCCGAGTACTTACTTATTCTTACTTTCGCTTGCCTGTCTGCTGTTTCTTGTGCTAACCCTAATATTGTCAGAGAAAACCTTTAATTGGCCTTCTTTCACTAACTATCAACTATTTGTATCCTAGCTGTAAGTTTTCTTAAGAAAAAAAAAAAAAAAAAAAAAAAAAAAAAAAAAAAAAAAAAAAATATCTCATGAGTTTTTCAAGAAATTAATGATTTACTGATATGATACTTATCATTTTAATATGTGGGTAGGTGTTAAACCGCAATCATTAATTTTGTGTTACGAAATCTCTCGAATTTTATGCCAATTACCTTTATTACTTCTATTTAAGATAGTTAATTGATTCAGGCGTGACCTTGCAGAAATCTATTATAAAATACGATAGACGTGGATGTATTTAGTAACCTATTCCGCTTAGCAAACAGCGGAACACGAGGGTTGGCTAAGCGGAATAGGTTACTAAATATATCCAAGTCTATTGTATTTTGAGTGCCTTTAATGTCATGTTCAGCCGCATCTGTTTTCTAGAACAACCCAAATTGTTTCATAATTCCAGTGTAATAATGCAGTTAAACAAAACTCCGGGTTGTCACCGAATTATAAATATATAAATTCCCATTAAACATGGAAACCCTCTTTCTACTCGGGAGCCAAAAACGCGGTTGCACGATGCTAAAGCAGCACTTTACTAGTTCCGCGGTATAAAGTATTATAAATGTCCTCCAGAGTACTGTTTACCGCTAACAAATGGTAAATAGAGCCATGTTTTTCCTAAGATATTATGTTGTGTATGAGTTTCTAGCTCGTTATGTTATTACCTGCTTGGGGCACTGAATTGACTTATAAATTTTGTGATAATATTTAATGGTTGAGTTTATAATTTGTTTGCTTGGTTCCGTTTTCTATGATCTTCCATTTCCCACTCTTATAGAAGTATGAGGGACAGGGTGTAAAGAGGGAGAATCCTCCGACCAGACGGGTGTCGTGTCTCGTGGGCAACTTCCCGACGCATATATGTTGATCGCGCGGTAAATTCTGGTTGCGCGATGCAGGATTTGTGTGACGTCAGATCTTTGATGCGTAGTTTGCATGTGGCGTTGTAGATGCCACCACTCTACAAAATTGTTGCGGAAATAATTAAAGTTCATGATTTTTATTGTATTAAAGTTTCAAACTCAACTCAAACTCAAAGCATTTATTTCAATTAAACCATTTATGTACAGGCACTTTTGAACTGTCAAGGAGTCGGTCAGTCAGAAATATGAACCTAGTTGCCCATTCCAAAGCGTAGTAGGTAGGTACCTATGGAGAAGAACGGGCAAGAAACTCCATGGGCACTCTTTTAAATATATTTTTTTACAAAATATTGGTTACATCATTCATGTTGAAATTATACATGTGAGAACAATGTAGAAAGACGTGCACATTAGAAGCGTCCGTAATAAAAAGATATAAAAAATAAAGTTTAATAAAAAACTGTAACCCGACTACGGGAAAATAAAAATGATCTAAAAAGTACGAAACAAGCCAATATTTCAGACAGAAATCAAGACATAGGTACAAAAATGGTCAAGGTAAAGCCGTGGTCGCATGCCTATGTACCATGTTGGTGCCAGGAACACCTTCAAAATTAAAATGGCATGCGACGACGGCTTTACCTTGACCATTTTTGTACCTATGTCTTGATTTCTGTCTGAAATATTGGCTTGTTTCGTACTTTTTAGATCATTTTTATTTTCCCGTAGTCGGGTTACAGTTTTTTATTAAACTTTATTTTTTATTTTATACTTTTCCGTTTTTACGCTTGCTAAACGTTACAACAAAGTAAATAAGAGTAATACAATAGGTCAGTAATTAACCTATTTTAAATTCCAATAGCAGCGCATAGTGCTTTGGACGAAACCATAGCGCGATTATTTCGACGGCGTGGAGTGAGCTGTCAGTTGCTAAGAATTGACACTATTGGCAGCTCACTTCATCTAAGATATCATGGTGAGATTTTTACAGAATAGCACTACTGGTCACTAAGAAAGTTTTGTGACTAACAGTTTTTGTCTATGTGACACTGACTAGTTTTGATGACAATTAAAACTATGACTATTTATTACAAAAAAACACAACATTCCAAATTGGAAATTTCCTCCATGCGAGCAAAATCAAAATACTCTGTTTCACTGAAAATTTAATTTGCAACGAGAACATTTTCGCGCGATGATTTTGTACGATTTCAAATGTCGATTAAAACCAGAAGAATCATTTGAAAGACTTCAAATGGTATTCAACTGAATGAGACAAAATTCAAATCTTGTTTAAAACGCACACTATGCAGGCAGGCATATTATAAGTTGCATGGATTACATCGCTGATAAAAATGCTTGGCTCAATACTAGTCCTGCTCCACAACCACAACTAATTGATTAACATTTGCAAATACTGTTGGAGCTGCTGAAAATTGTAAGACCATCTTTGCAATGTATAAATTCAATCTCCTTTGTATTATATAATTGCGTAGCACAGGTGTGAGCACTATGTACTGAAGAGATAGGTACCATTTACCGGGTAATATGTCTTACATTGACTTGAATGTGCCCTGGCGGCTGTGAGTATGTCATGCTCACTCAGATGTTTCGCTGATGGTGGCGTGTGTGTTGGATCATTTAGCTCCCTTCAAAATGGTTGAGCTGAATGGTGCTAATCCATGCGTCATGTTCGTGAACGGGCGCCGGCAGTTGGGACTGGTCATCTCTTAGCTGCCAGGGCTTATTTTTTATTTATTTTAATTTTTGAATTGTTCTTTGTTTTATCTTTTTATTACGGACGCTTCTAACGTGCACGTCTTTCTACATTGTTCTCACATGTATAATTTCAACATGGATGATGTAACCAATATTTTGTAAAAAAAATATTTAAAAGAGTGGAGTTTCTTGCCCGTTCTTCTCCATAGGTACCTATTACGCTTTGGACAACTAGCTTCATATTTCTGACTGACCGATTCTTTGACAATTCAAAAGTGCCAGTAAATGGTTTAATTGAAATTAATGCTTTGAGTTTGAAATTGAGTTTGAGTTCATAGACAAAAGCGACCATTTTCCGCTGGTTCAATGAATTTAAGCGTGGTCAAGAAACTTTGGCGGACGAAGAAAGAAGTGGCCGCCCTATGACGGCTGTTACATAAGAAAACGTGCTGCTTGTGAAAAATTTAATTTAAGAAAATAGGCGAATTAATATATGAAGAGATTCAGCATATACTGCAGATTGGATCGGGAAGTGTGTATGAAATTCTACACGGGCATCTTCGGGTAAGGAAGAAAGTTTCACGCTGGGTACCGCACAATCTAACGCAGGGTCAGAAGGAGTTTCGGGTAGAATGGTGCCGAGACATGATAGCAAAATTTTAAGCAGGCTCGTCTCGGCACGTTTACGATTTCATTACGGGTGATGAATCATTTATCATTTTTGTTCCCCAAAATAAAAAATCAACTCAAGGGAAAACAGTTTTCATCACCGGAAGATGCACTGGCTGCATTTGAGAAGGAATTTAAAGAGGTGTGTGATGCGGACTGGAAAATGTCTTATGAAAATTGGTTTAGACGTATGAAACTGTGTATAGACGCCAATGGAGAGTTACTTGAAAAGATTTATTTAAAAATTATAACCTGTAGTATATTTTTTTTTAGTATCGCAAAAATTTTCTGAGTGGCCAATGTATATCGACATCGAGCTTCGAAGAAATCCTAAATATAAATATTTCGTTGTACTTGTTTTTCTTCATAAGAGTGGAATTACAAATCGTTACTATTTATAAAGATTTGATTAACTGCACGTTGGTATCATCTTGCGATATTACGCAGCGCAGTCTCACTTTAGCTTGTTTTTAACTATTTAAACATCTTTATTTACTTTGAAAATATAATATTATATATATATTTGTAATGTGCTCGTCAAGGCCTTTCTTTTGATACCAAACATGTCATGATCATCTCATTTTAATTTTTTTCGAGGTTAGATATTTACGCGTAAAGTCCACAATATTAAATTTATCGAAAATTTATATAGCCTATGTCACCCGGACCATTATTACAAATCCACTGATACCTCATTCATCAAAATCGGTTCAGTAGTTTAGGCGCTACGGTGGAACACACGTAAAAACAAACATACATACATACAAACATACAAACATATATACATAGACTGCTAAAATCATAACCCTTCCTTTTGGCTTTGCCGTAGTCGGGTAAAAACAAAGAACAATTAAAAAAATAAAAATATATAAGCCATGGCAGCTGAGAGATGACCAGTCCCAACTGACACCCGTTTACAAACATGACGCATGGATTAGCACCATTCAGCTCAACTATTTTGAAGGGAGCTAAATGATCCAACACATGCGCCACTATCAGCAAGACATCTGAGTGAGCATGACATACTCACAGCTGCCAGGGCACATTCAAGTTAAAGAAAGTCATATTACCCGGTAAATGGTAACTCTTTAGTAAATAGTGCACACACCAGTGCTATGCAATTAAATAATACAAAGGCGATTGAGTTTATACAATACAAAGATGGTCTTACAATCTTCAGAAGCTCCAACAGTATTTTTAAATGTTAATCAATTAGTTTAGTTGTGGTTGTGGAGCAGGACCAGCATTGAGCTAAGCTTTTTTATCAGCGATGTAATCCCCCAACTTATAATATGCCTGCCTGCATAGTGTGCGTTTTATACAAGATTTGAATTTCGTCTCATTCAGTCGAAGTAGAAGTAGTAGTTTAAAGGCTTAACGTACCTATACTTTATAATACACAAAAATAAAAAACAGTGGTACTCTGAGAGTGCCGACAGAAGTGAAAACTTAAAAAAAAAATCGGTACCGCGGTAATCAACGCGTTGATGTCGTTTGCTCCATGCACCGCGGTAATCAACGCGGTGATGTCGTTTGCTCCATGCACCGCGGTAATCAACGCATTGATGTCTTTTAATGGTCACAAGCTGGTGTCGTAACAGTGTCACCAAATCAATGGTTTAGGCCCATCTCAAAAATGCCCAACGCGCATAAAGAAGTTTTCACTTAAAAAAAAGACAAAACATAAGTCTTTATCCGAAGCCGAGCCATACAAAACACACAAAACAGGATAACGCCGAGAAGTATTAAATCATTTTATCGATAAAATATAAACTTCCTTCGAAGCAGTTTTCAAACACTATCTTCATAGTCATGCGACGTAATAAAACTTTATGGTACACTCACATCGCCTGCGACCTCGCTCGCATATTTTTCGATTATTGCATCTATGATATGGGCCTATGATAATATAATATTTATAACGCTGAGTGCTTTGGAATTTCCTTTTGTTTTGAAAAAAAAATCACGAATGCAATTATAGCAAAATTTTCTAACTAGAATTCTATACATTCTGGGAATAATGCCTCAAGTTCCCAGCGAACAAATTATCATCGACATCGCCAAATTATAACGTGAAAATCTAATAACACGAAAACTTGTACTATCACAAATTTAAATTAAAAACTTCCCCGAATCGTCAGTACTTACCACACGAAATTATAACATCGCTCAAAATGTTTCCCAAGTACAAAGTCAAGGGAAAAAAGTTGCCCCCATCGAAAATTAAAACTTCTCGGCGGCGGCGCCCATTAAAAGTTTTCTAAAATTTATTAACGATCGACTACCAGAACCTGACTCTAACAATAATAAGCTATCATTGAACCTTATTGTTGAAACCTTAAGAGCGAAAATCTAGTTTTTGAACAGCATTCCCAATTTTGTTGGGTAATGATTTGACAAAATTGGCATCTGCTGTTGAAATAAATTGGACAGAAACCTTATGCTGTACCATTAAGGTTGATTTTCGCTTGTCTAACTATCTGAATATGGGAATGATAACGTCTCTTCACGTGTGAAATCTAACAGAAGTTCTTACTGGGGCCGAAAACTTGAAAATTTGTCCAACGCGCCCCCTTAATAGTTCCGATCACTTTGTATTGGAAAGTTAATGGCTACAAAGTTATGGAAAGTTCAAAAATTTATGGTTTTACGGCGAAAACAGATGGTAGGATGGTTTTACACGAGTTTTAATCTGGTTAGAGAGGTAAATGGCGAATTTTTCGCAACTCCTCTTTTTCGGGTAACCCTCGACTCTTCGAAAAATTTAACCTTATGAGACATGGACCAGATACAGAAACATGTCCTATATCTAAGAAAGAAATAAATAAAATACGTTTATTTGCGGTAAACATGACCCAAAGCCAGAACAAGTTGGGGAAAATATGCGTAGGTAAGTAAGTAGGTACTCGTGTATAACTTTATTGCGTCTGAATTTAGATAGATAGATAAATCGTTTATTTAGTGCACACAAAAGACAGCACAACATACAATAGCGCGATTAAATAATAACTAATTAGCTATTAGAAAATAGCCGCAAGGTAACAATAAACAAGCAAATAAAAAAAAATAAGGAAGAAAACAAGACAATTTCTCTCAAGATCGTTACCATTTTGTACACAAATTTTAATTTTTAAATGTAAGACTGCCCTTAAATTTTGCTTTTTTTTTCTAATATACGCATAACATAACATCACGTCTTGTTTCCCCGAAGGGTTGGGCAGAGGTGTACCTGTAGTAGGTACACCCACATTTCGCCAGTTATGTATATGTCCCATGTAATAGGGGCGAGCCTATTGCCATCAACCGGGCACAAATCCAGACTCCGGGCTGCTACTGAGAAATTTCAGATAGAAAAACCCAATAATAACACTTTGCCCGACCCGGAGATCGAACCCAGGACCTCATGCTCAGCAGTAGCGCTTGCGACCACTAGACCAACGAGGCAGTCGTTGTTTGTTTCTAATATATCGTAGTCAAATTTCAAATTAAACCCAAAATAGAGCTGTCAAGCTCATCTAATCCTTACACAATCCCTTTAAAACAACCAAATTACCTGCCATTACTGATCTCATATAAGAAAACAGCACAATAACGCGTCCCATTACCTATTTGCGTACCTAGACGACCTTTTCGTTACCGGCCCAGTAAACACTCCCGAGGCGCACTTTCTTAGCGTTT
The DNA here is from genome assembly GCA_949152395.1 of Agrochola litura. Classification (NCBI taxonomy): domain Eukaryota; kingdom Metazoa; phylum Arthropoda; class Insecta; order Lepidoptera; family Noctuidae; genus Agrochola; species Agrochola litura. The sequence continues at coordinate 2,373,494 of OX424493.1, forward strand.
CGCAAAGATAAAATAAACGTTGTAGGTAATAAACTCGCTTCCGAGTTAATTAAGAGGTACGTGTCACGCCGTGAACTGGCTAAATTAAAATACATAGCTCGCAACTGCACGATGTTTTGAGATTAAACTCCCAGAGATTGGCCGAGGGTACCTAGTGATGCGAGAAAACATTCCACGAGCAGCTCAACAAAATGCTAAAGTTAATTTTGTGTGTTAAATTTTCATGATGATTTGGGACGAGGGGGAAATTAGAGTGCTTGTGAGCACGAAGCATGGAGGGTGAGAGTAGGGAATTGATTAAGTGAATGACTTTGTTTAAAGCTGACGGTAACTGCTTTATTGGGAACCTACCAAATTATTAATCTTCTTCTTCTGATGCCTCTCTAATTAATGAAGATTGACCATCAATTCTGAATATTTGTCCTTGTCTTTTGCGAGGTGAAACAGCTCGGTAGCACTTGGTGACGCCGCCGCTGGTCCATTTGTGAATGTTTTTCAACCAAGCCTTTTTTTGTTTACCTGGTTGTGAATGTCAAAATAATGTAAACAATTCAGACTTACAAAGATAATCTCAACTTCCTAACTAAATAAATACGAAAGTGAGTTTCTTTCTTCTTCTTTTCGTGTAATTTTTAGTGACTAAACTAGTGTCAGAGTTTTAAAGCCGCCCATGGGCCTCTGGTTCTGGCTCTGGTAAGTTTGTTTATTTATTTGTTTGTTACGTTTTCACGGTAAAACAGCTGCATGGATTTGCATGAAATTCGACACATGGCATTTTATCCCGATATTCCCACGGGATCGGGACTTAACTGGGTGAAACCGCGGGGCGCATTTAGTATATTATTATATTTTTAACTTTCAGGTCTAACTGGTCGGAAATTATCCCACGGAATCGTACTAGCGAGATAAAAATTTTCTATGTCTTAACCCAGGTCACGCTCTGCCCATGTACCAAATTTCATTCAAATCCGTTCAGCCGTTTTCGCGTGAAAACGTAACAAACAAACAAACTCACTTTCCCATTTATAATATTTGTTAGAATTGAACAAAGTTCCTCCAAACTAATTGAATTTAATAGTTGAAGGACACTTAAGTTATCTTCCGAAGTTCTGCTTGCATCTCCAGTGACGTCACACGCTACACAGTGCGATTTAATTAACTTCTAATCACCATGTAAATGTCGGTGCCAAACTTGGTTTCAATTGATGCACTGACTGAAATACGGTTTAACCGATTATGTACGTTGTTGCATAAATGCAATTTGCAGCATAAATCACTAAATAGTAAAATAAAACGATGTTTTAAATAATCACTTTAAGCCCTGAATGAATAATAAATCAATGAAAAATAAATGATTTAGTGATCAATTATGCAATAATTAAATAAATGATGAAATTGAATGTTGTCTTAATTTATGATGATTTCAGTGAAACACATTAATTTAGTTAGTTTAGTTAGTTTTATGTCGATAGCAATACGTTAAAGTAAGCAATCGATTTTAATGAATGACCAACTTTTGATTTTTGTCAGCGATAAAACTTTAAAATCTGCATTGTCGTACAACGCATCCTTTTCTGAACATACTATTACTAATATGTTCTTTAAACCTTAGGAGGAAAATTTGCGGTCAAAAAAGATTCTGTTGTTGTGTTGCGCCCAGCGTGCGTGTATGACTAGCATCCTAATTACGCAATTAGGGTGCTGGGCATACACGCACACACTTTCAATCACAATCCGAGGGTTTTTAAGGATATTGCTAATCCATTGCTTCTTATGTTAGAAAACTTCATCTGCTCAGCAACGTAAATAAAGGAATGAATGTGTCTGAACTGTGAAAATAAAACCTATTGCGATCTATCGCCAATGTACGTTACGCAATTACATAAACAACGTAAAAAGAGTATGTAAGCTTTCTTCATCTAAACACGTGCAGCCTATGGGTATCTTACTCACAAGCTGCTTACAGTGCCCTTCGTGTCCAATACAACAGCGCGTTCAGGACAGTGTTAGGGCTGCCCCGCTTCTGCAGTGCCTCGGGCATGTTTGCGGAAGCGCACACCGACTGTTTCCACGCCACCATGCACAAGCGATGCGCGTCCTTGGTGCGCAGGGTGCGGGCTAGATTTGAACACTGTCCTGGCGATGATTGTTCAGCGACTGGATTGCCCCTACGTTGGGCATTGTTGTAACAGGCATGCTTCTGGTGCTTGATTTGTCATTTTATTTTATATATTATGTAATGATGTAGTAGTAGTGTAGTATTATGGATATTGTAATTTTAATTTTTGCTTCTGACATAACTTCATTTACTTTATTTAATTCATTGTCCTATGTAATTAATTTTTATTTTGCTGTGTGCTTTTGACATTAATTGATTTGATCTGACATTTATCTGTTACTCATATTTTTTACGTCATTTAATTAACTTTATTTGTATAGAAATCGCTCAGCTGTTTATCACATATTTAATTTCTCACTTATAAAATTCACAAAATTGTATATTGTTTTTGTATTTAATTATGGGTCAAGAACCTGAAATAAATGAATTTTATTTAATTTTCAGGACCGTAGCAGGTCGAAGAAGGTGTGAGTTTATGTATGTATTTTTTTGAAGATTATGTTTTCTTTTAAATCAAAAATTAACTCATGGGCTTTCTTTATAAATATACTCTTTTTACATTCAGAATTTCGTCTTTATTTACCGCGGTCAAAAAGCGGCCCTTATTCCGTCTGCTTTCGCATTCATAATTTTGTTTACGTTGTTGGTGTTTACATAGGCTTTTTTATTAGATTATCCAATGGAATATATTTTTTTCAGCTTTTTATAACCTAATCTGTTTACGACATTACGTACCACTAAAATAAAGAAGTTGGTAAATAGTCAAGATCTTTTTTTTAATATTCTTTCTACTCGACTGCCATGAAGGCCAGGTTTTTTTTTGTAAGTTATCTCTGTATTTCGTATAATCTTTCTCATAAACTTGGCAAGCTTAGTTTTACATTAAACTGGCCTAAACACTCTCAAATTTATACATATCTATACAAATATTATAAAAAAGAAAAGATATGAATTTTTGTATTCTTTCTTCTCGACTGCCGTAAAGGACAGGATTTTTTTTTGTAAGTTATTTTCTCTCTTATACTTGGCAAGCTTAGTTTTACATTAAGTTTGCCTCAATACACTCGAAGTTATACATATAATCTACACAAATATTATAAAGAGAAAATATTTGTATTTTTGTTTATAAGAAATAAACTCAAAAACTACTGCATTGATTTAAAAAAATATTTTTCTAGTAGAATACTATATTATCATTGAGTAACATAGGCAAATATAATAAAGATATCACGCGGGTGAAGCCGCTGGCAGAAACTATATACATCCTTATCCTTACATCCTTACATATTATAAAGCAAAGTCCACCGCCGCGTCTGTCTGTCTGAATGCGATAAACTCAAAAACTACCGAACGGATTTTCAAACGGTTTTCACCAATAAACAGAATGATTCATGCAAAAGGTTTTTTTTTTACCGGTATTATATTAATCCTTATCCAATAAAATATGTTGCTTAAATTGGGCATTTAATTTAGATTTAAATGCCTTGACATTATATGATTTAAATGAATAGTTTAAAATATATCAGTTTCAAAATTACGCGTAACTACATAATTATGGTTGACGACAACGCGGGCGCAGCGGTATTAGTCAATGATATTTCTTCGGCTAAGTATGTAATCCCAGTAGTACGTTCCCGTGGTATATTTTTCGACATCCACGCGGGCGAAACTGTGGGCAAAAGCTAGTAGTTATTATAAAACAACTCCCCCGTCGTGTTTATCTGTCGGAACGCGATAAACTCAAAAACTACAGAACGGATTTTCAAACGGTTTTTATCAATGGATGAAGTGACTTACGAAGAAGGTTTGAATGTAGTATAATTAATTAAGGTTTAATATAAATTGACTGAAATATGATGTTGAAAATGTCGGAAAAATCATACAGAACTAGGAGCTTTCCTGGCGTGCGGCGCAAAAACGGCTGAAAGGACTGGGATGAAATTTGGCACACGGATAATTTATAACCTGGATTAACATAAAGGATACTTCTAATCCTGGCAGTACGTTCCCATGGGATATTTTCCGACATCCACGCGGGCGAAGCCGCGGGCATAATCTAGAACAGCTATAAAGAATATATTATGTGGTCTAGCTAGCGTCTAGATTCTAAGCGTGTCTTAGATCAAGCCACTGGCTTCACGCTCTGCCAAGCTGACCCCAAACCGCACTTAGTCTTCTAACCGTGACTACGGAGAGATATTTCTTTATCTTATAGTAAAGCATGAGCTTAAAGACAGAAAATAGCTATTTAATCTTAGAATATTTTGACATTTCTTCGGTAAATCAATATGGTAAAAATCAAAGTCAAATATTTTATTTCAATTAGATACATAAAAGGCACTTTTGAATGTCAACATTCACAAAAAAAACAACCGGCTTCCAAAAAAAAAAACACTACAAAGTGAAAAATAACTTTAATTTCTGAAGTCGGTGTCTTGGGTTTTGTGTTTTAGTTTTTTGCCACCGACTTCCGAAATTAAAGTTATTTTTCACTTTGTAGTGTTTTTTTTTGGAAGCCGGTTGTTTTTTTTTTTGTAAAAAGTTTTTATTTTTCACTTTTTAGTTGTGGTACCTACCTCACACATATTCGAATACCACTACCTGCTACCAGTGACACGAACTTATCATATCATGTACATACTAAGTGGGAAAAAAATACGTATTTTAAAGCTAACTCAAAAACTACCCAAGCAAAGTTAATAAAATTTATATGGGACCAATTTGGGAGCATACCCTTACAAACGAAAAAATAATTTTCAAAATCGGTCCACAAATGACGGAGAAATCGGTGGACATACATAAAAAAAAAAAACAAACATACGCGACGAACATATAACCTCCTCCTTTTTGGAAGTCGGTTAAAAAAGTAGAATATTATAATGGTTAAGTATAAGTAGTTATTATAATGGTATTATTATATGGTTAGTTATTGCTGTAGATTTACTATAAATAGTTTCAATTTTGGTATAATTTCTCCGAAACTTTATGATAAATCAAAGTAATATTTGATATCTTATCTCTAAAAGTCTACTGGTATTACTGCGAAGATTCTGTATAGTGCATGATTCACCATGTTAGTGACATGACTTGGAATACATTATTTAAATCCTATTTCAGCAAATTGTATTTCAATCACAATTTAACAGTTGTTCATTTTGCATAATAAATGAATAAAATGAACACTCAGTACATTAATAATGAAGTCCTAAATTATTTTCAAATAATCAGCTCCATTGAATCGCCACAAAACTGTGGAAAGTTCAAAACTATTCTACATTATTTATTTATAACAAAGTTTGGATTCAGTATACATTTGAATATTTAAACGGTGGAAGCTATTTATAAAACACGATTTGTCGTAGATGTAGTTGGACATCACGATATCATGATTTAGTTAGTGGACATCACAATATCATGATGTAGTGGACATCACGATATTATGATGTAGTGGACATCACGATATCATGATGTCCTTACGTGGTTGGGAAACGGCTAATGTTATTACGACCAATATTCATGAGTACTACCTTAAGAAAAAGGAGGACAAAAAATATGTAAAGACTGTGATTTTTTTTAAGCTATTGCATAGCTTTTATCGCGGGCTTTGAGCGCGGAGACCGAATCAAGAAATTCCGTAACGAAAATAAAACCTAATACCCCCACTCCGCCTACCATGTAATGACGGATGATGACATAAAACAAAAATTACGTTCCCAATACGTTCCCGTAATTTTTGTTTTATGTCATCATCCGTCATCATCCCAAGTGTAGCGTTGACAAATAGGAAGGATGGAGGTTACAAATGCTGTGCAATCAATAGCTTTACCGCGGCAGTCCCCGAGTGCCACACGTTTTTTTTTTTTTTTGGAAATGACTGCCAACTTTTATCTGTATTTTCAAATCACAACTATCATTCTTTGACATGTTTGTATGAAATGGCTATAACACAGCAAATTTACGGAGGATGTTAATTTACTTAGCAATTAATTTTCTTGATTGTACATAGGTAATTCGCTTTTCGTCTTTGCCACATTTAGGAAAAGAATAAAACCGGCCAAACGCGTGTCGGACCACGCACAATGAAGGGTTCCGTAGTTGGGATGAATTTTCCCAAAAACAAACATAACTTTGTAGTTGATAAATATGTTCTCCCATACGAAATGTATGGGAAAACATGTTTTTGCAACTGCAAAGTTAAGTTGGTCGATTATTACTCGTTAACTTGTAAAGACTATGTAGCTGTGATAGTTTTTCTTTTAATTTCTTTATATAAACTACTACTGTGATTTTTTTCACACATCCAAAACCAACCATTTAGCTGGCAGCTCTAACAACAATTAGCGCTTTAAAGCTTAATAATTCGCTAACGGTTCCCTGAATCCAAAAATGGTTTTCCCAAACTCACAATGTTTTTGAAGGACCTTTCCAATGATACCCCACAGCAAGGAATAAAAATAAAAAAAACATCACTACTTTACGTGTATGGGAGGTAGGTAGGTACCCTAAAAAAATGTTTTTCATAATTTTGTTTTACCACTTTGTTGGCGTAATTAATATGTATATCTAAACCAAATTGCAGCTTTCTAGTACTAAGGGTCTCGGAGCTAGACCGCAGACAGACAGACAGACAGACGGACATGACGAAACTATAAGGGTTCTTTGTTTACTACGGAACCCTAAAAACTACGTAACTTATACAGTCTCTCTTCCGCAGTACATTCAAAACGAGCCAAAATGTACGAAGTAACTACTACTTTAGACCCTTATAAATGTGCGACTGTCTGCGTGCGTAGATTTGTTATATGATCACAGTTTTCTCCTACAATCAGTGCAACAATATTTTTTTTAATTGGAAAATTCTAGAATTCTTTTATTTTCTATAGGTTTCCTCCTATGCCAGAAACGAATCTGTAAAAAAAAATACTCAATTAATTGATTTATTCGCAACCTACAATGTTTTCAGGTTTCACACTTGATTGACGGTAAAAAATTTAAAACTATTTTAATGTTTTTGTTTCGTTTCTGCTGCACTTAATAAATTTTTGAAAAGTACAAAATTAACCTCCATTAAATTATCTATACAATGGTATATAAATTAAGTAGGTTCTGTGTACTAGCAGGAGTGTAACAATAAAAACAGTTGCAGAAAGGAGGCAAAACAAATTTTTTGATCGCAAAGCACTCTCGAATGTGTCGCATTATGAGTCATGCAATAAATCATATTTTAAACAGAATAGTAAAAATTCAGTGTATGTATTGTGAATACAACATAATATTCTAGTTGAGGTGTTTAGAGATGTGCATTAATTCCGAAACATGATGTAGAAGTACAAAAATAAGACGTGCATGAAGATAAATGTAATGACAAGAAAAATGTTACCACCAAAATCGTACCATCTAAAAGTATTCAAAGAAGCAAAGGCCAAGATAAGTCTAGAAACTTACAAAGTTTCAGAATAATGGTCAACCACAGACTGGTCTCTAGCCAGTGGGGATTCGGAGTTTGATAATACGTTAATCAACTCCATGGAACACCCATCTTGGATTTGAATGAAGCAAGTTTTTAGTGAGAACCAAGTTACCCCAAGTTAGACGGAAAAGATAAGTCGAGTACTGAGGCAAGTCTAGCAGCAGAATTTAACTATCTGGAAGGTTCTTTTGGAGACGTTGAAGCTTACGAAAAGGTTAGTGATTTTTTTGAACCTACTGGAGTTTTTGCAGTTAATCCTGCTCTTTCAGTAATCATGTGAAAGTTTGGAGGTTTGTTACTCAAGCTTTGACTGGTGAACTGATTTTCATGCAGGCGCTATGATCTGGATTAACATAATACTTTTCTGGTTCATTTTGGAGTTTTCCCAAGATGCTAGCTAAACCACGGTATACTAGGTATTACATGATTTTTTAATCAGCTAACCAACTAATTGTCAAGCAATTTCTAATACAGTTGTGTTAGTTTGTTATTGGTAACTTTAAAACAGTATATATAAATAATGTATGTCATAATATTCCTGCCCTTGTTATTGTCATTGGCATGTATCTAGTAACTAGACAAAATATTTTTCAAACTTAGAATTAATCACTCAGTGCAAAACTACGTATGTAACAATTAGATACAAAGCTTACTGAACACAAGAAACAAAGCCTATTGTCTCGAAACCACATAACGTTACTTGCTTTACTACTAACACGACTTGTTCAATACCACAAACAGCTTAGTTTACTGATCCACACTAGAAACAAAAGAAATATCTTTTTTTAACCGACTTCCAAAAGGAGGAGGTTCTCAATTCGACTGAAGGTTTTTTTTTTGTATGTTTATTACGTGATTACTCCACCAATTATGAATTGATTTTGATGACTCTTTTTTTGTTTGGTAGATCATACTTCAGAGGTAGTCCCATATAAATTTAATTAACTTTGCTCGAGTAGTTTTTGAGTTAGCTTCAATAATACGTATTTTTTCCCACTAGTATGTGGATGATATGATAACTTCTTGTCACTGTTATTTACATAGCAGGTACCACAACTAAACAGTGAAAAATAAAAACGGAGTCGGTTGTTTTTTTTTCGTAAAAAGTTTTTATACAGGCGGGACGTCAATCAATACGACAATAAATTTTATTAACTTCGTATGACGTATAGTCTTTGTATATTCGTAGGTGACGTTCCTAACCCACAAACAAAAATTAAATCAAATACATAATTTCCAAAGTCATTGGCCGATTCCTATAGTTTATGGGGGAGCAAGTGTTACATTTCATCGAATTAATTAATGCAATCTTATACAGTTTTATTTTAACCATTAATTAAGGTGAAACAAATTTTATTATTTACACACACGTATTTACATTATTTAAAAACTATCAGACTTAAAATAATAATATACAAGTATATAAAAAGGGGGGGGGGGGGGATAATCATAGGGCATCAAAAAAATTGTCCGCATCGCTGGCAATAGGAAAAGTGCCCAAAAGGCTGGCAGCATTGCCACGTTGTATAATTTATTAGATAATATTAAGACTCTTTTATCTTTACAAATAATAAAGCAAATACTTATGTATGATGTAAATGTGAATAATATGTCCAGTTAGGCAATAAAAAAAATTACTATTGGTAAGAAAAACGATTCGTTTTTGTTTATAGAAAACGAGCCTATAGCTATTCGGCTATTTGGCCAAAAGTCGGTTCATCAGTGCTATTCAGATTGTTAGAAAAAATATTTAATTTAATTTGTGTTTGGATTTACGTATTTGATGGTTTCACAATACTCCAATGCACTAGTGTTGCCAGTATTTTCATCAATTGACGTATTGTCTTCCCTACATTGTACATCGTCTATGTAAATAAATTTAAATCTTCGATACTTATAACCTAAATATGTTTATATATTTCGTCTAAAATTATCAAACATTTTATGAGAACTCAAAATAAATTGCTCTTATTCTGTGAAGATAATGTTTGGATGTGTCAAAATAAAACTGTGTCGTTATTGCTAATACAACTTTATTGTTTGTGTCTTCGATACAATATTACCGGTTCGCATCACACGATTTAGTATTTTAGATGGTGTAAAGTAGAACAATGAAGCGATCAGTTTCCTTTCAGAACAAAAACATGTTTTTAACGCATTCAAGGTCACTGAACGAGGTACAATAGATGTTTTATTCTTATAAAGCCTATGGGCGTGTAATGTTCCTCAACGTGATAATTTCCGGTTAGCAAAAACTACTCGAAAAGTTTATTTGTTACTGTTATAATTATATTTCGTGTTTTTTTATTCATTTATGCAAATTTATACCGACTTTACGTAAAATTTACTACTGCATATTAGTTTGTTCTTTCTTTTGTCCACTCTCTCTGCATACATAGCATGATCTCCTTAAACAAGGCTTCCTCTCTCCTACCCTTTTTGCTGTGCCCTACAGGGTCCATAATGGTTTAAATCATATAGTTACATGGTAAAGCAATAAAGATAATATTGAGTAATTTGTAGTGACCACAATAGAAACGGGTTTTGTCGACGGAAGAATAGACAAAATGACAGATTGTGATTGTGTATCTGTCACTTTGTCTTTTCTTCCGTCGCCATGTTATGCTTCGGGTGCTGTTAGCTAGTTTGAAGCATCCTCAAAAAATTTCACTGACTGATGTTTTATGATTTGAATCATATAAACCCTTATTAAGAACACTTAATTTCATAGTAATCCGACTACTTCGTATTACTTGCACCTCTATCAAGATCGGTTATCGGACCAACATCATTATCAATTCCGTCTCTCTCGTATTCTTAACAAATATATCTCGGTCCTGCTCTATCGGTATTGACGTGACCGAGACCGAAGATAATTTATCGTATTGCGAATATCCGCATGGAATTGTTGGCGTGAACAAAACTTATCTAAAAATCTAAGGCTGTATACAGAAGATAAGTGATGAACATCTAAGAAAACTAATGCATTACGCGAAGCGGTTTCATTAACATTAGGTACTGAAGGTAAGGCTATATAAACTAAATGATCAAGATCAGATGACAGATCATGCTGATTACGGAGGAAATCAAAAAGACAGAAATATAGAAATTGAATGATAATGTACTCCTAAAGTTACTCTACGAAAGGATAAGTAAGCAGTTATTCTGGAGCTTGACTAAAAGTTATAACCTAACGATTAGGGCGTGGAGTCCCTAAGGGAATGTTTTGGGTTCGAATCTGACCTTATGTAATGAGAAGGGATCTTACATTGAAAGGTCGTGAACCGACCCCATAGATTTGACAGTAAGTTGTTTAAGTGCAAAACATAGTAGCAAAATGTCTGATGGTTTTAGAATGGTTTTCGACCTACTGACGACGGGAATTCGGTAAGGGTTATGTAAATATCAGTAACTATGCGTCACTCACTGCTATCAATAATAAAAAATATAATTGCATAGAGATTATTAGTTAAGACAAATCTATAGACCGCCTGAAACTCTGGGAATGAAAGTGAATTTTATGTGCAAATTCTACGGTAGTTAGGACAAAATTTAAAAAATATGTAATAATTCACAGAAACATCGAACAGCATTTCAAAAACAGGTATTTAACATATTCAAAAAAATGATGCTTACTGCTTATTTAGAAAATTAAATAAAGATTATTTTAAATTGACACCATAATCTATAGATATGAAACACATAAAAACTTAACCCTTCTTGTTAGTCGGGTAATAAACACCCAAATAATGACTGAGTCATATTGGAACTAACGTTTTTAAGCTATTGCATAGCTTTTATCGCGGGCTTTGAGCGCGGCGACCGAATCAAGAAATTCCGTAACGTAACGAAAATAAAACCTAACACTCCCCACTCCGCCAACCATGTAATGACGGTTCCCATGACAACATCACGTCGTTACATGGTAGGCGTATTTTTGTTTTATGTCATCACGTCATCATCCCAAGTGTAGCGTTGACAAATAGGAAGTATGGAGGTTACAAATGCTATGCAATAGCTTTACCGCGGCAGTCCCAGAGTGCCACACGTTTTTTTTTTTATATTCCTTTAGATTTGTACAGGGTGAAATTTAATTCATGGGCATCCTCTTAAGAGGTCAGTGTATTCATCATTATGAAGAACTTTCACTATCTGATCAAACCTGAAATCGCGAATAAAAATCAGCTGTACCCTACATTTTGACGAGCTATGCGAACATAAATGTAGGGAACAACTGATTTTTTTATCGCGATTTTAGGTTTGGCCCCATAGTGAAAGCTGTTCATAATGATGAGTAAAATAACCCCATAAGAGGATGCCCATGAATTAAATTTCAACCTGTATACGAACTCGACTTTTTTACAAGGATTGGCCACAGATAGCAGTAGATAGGGATAATGGGAAGGAGGGAAGGGAGGCCTGTACCCTATAGTTGGACACAAACGGCTGATAATAATGTGTTTATGCACTGTTGTGTTTCGTTGTTTGTGCCAATAAAACAATATTAGTTGGTGGGTGCAAGCCTCTCTTTTCTTGTGCCAATCCCTACGCTCCTGGGCCAGTTTCATCCAGGTTTTGCTCGCGATAACAACAATGTCGTCCACCCATCTTTCTTTAAGGCCGTATTCTTGGCGGCAGTGGGCAGCGGGGCGGCGCGGCGACAGCGGCGCGTTCAACAAATGCATAGTTTTATATGAAACTGTTCTTGATGACAGCGGCGCGGGGAGTGAGAACAGTTCCATATAAAACTATGCATTTGAACGAGCCACTCTCGCACCGCTGTGGCCGCCGGCGCCGCCACTGAGAATACGGCCATACACGCCATGATTCAAATAAAATGACGACATCCATTGATTATATAGTACACTTAAGCTACTCAATCCCAACTTTAATTATCACTTTAAAACTATCTCTTATCTACAAAAGCCCTAACATTAGAGCAATTTCTCAGGATAAGCCCTCGTCGATCGCCCCGACGTTGACAGATGACAACCCTCTATTACAGATTATAGAAGAAAATACTCGACGGTGCTTGTAATTAAACGATATTTTATAGACTTTTTTTTTACTGTAATTGTATCGTAATAAAGTCGGTACCTTAGAAACCATTATAGACCGTAATAATACAATCCGTCAATAACACACACATTGTGATCACTTACCATTTCAAATAATTAAACAGTTAGCAATGCCAATAAAAAAACTATTTATTTATGTAGTTAGTTTTACATGTAAAGTTAAGTTATTACAAATAAACAAATACGATTTTGATATCACTTTGATTACTCTCCAGTAAGACAGTGATAAGTAACTATTTAAAGATGCTGCAGAATTTTCCAGCTGTACAATTAAAGTCAGCTGAAATGCCAGCTGTTCCATACACTTCAATCGATGGAACAGCATATTTTTATTTACTGACGAAAAATTCAACGCTCTCTCCAGAATCTTGTACTGAATCTATGGTAAAAAAATTTCGTTACGATGTCTCTTTCACCGTGTGTTTGCAGGAAAATACCAAATTATTTTGGTACTATCTACTACACATTTGATAAGGTCATTATCAGAAGACCAATTCCCGTAATTATAAACGTTCAAAATCTAGTCGTAATCTCATCTCGGCGACAATCAATGTAAAAAAAAACCGGCCAAGTGCATCTCGGACCACGCACAATGTAGGGTTCCGTAGTTGGAATGAATTTATCCCAAGAACAAACTTAACTTTGTAGTTGAAAAAAAATCTTTCATACGGAATGTATGGGAGAACATGTTCTTACAACCGCAAATCTACGTTTGTCGATTATTACTCGTTAACTTGTAAAGCCTACCCAACTGTGATAGTTTTCCTTTTAAATTCGTTATATAAGCTATTGCCGTGAATTTTTTCACATATAATCTAAAACCAAAAACTTGCACTTCTAACAAAAATTTGCACTTTAAAGCTTAATATTTCGCAAACGAATCTCTCAATTCAAAAATAGTTGTGACACACTGAAAAAAAAAAACATCCCCACTTTACGTGTAGCGGAGGTACCCTAAAAAATGTTTTTCATATTTTTATTTTACCACTTTGTCGGCATGATTAATATGTATACCCTTGCCAAATTAAAACTTTCTAGTACTAACAGTCTTGGAGCTAGACCGCGGATAGACAGACAGACAGACAGACGGACATGAGGAAACTATAAGGGTTCTTTGTTTACTACGGAACCCTAGAAAACAGACTGAAAATGAGATTAGAATGCGAACGTTCTCAAAATACGGGAATTGTCCCTCTGTTGTCAGTATCTTAGATTTCCAGATTTCGGTGGCGATACAATACCCACTGCTCCATCCAAATGAATAGTGCATTGCAAATGACAAGTACATCATTATAAGAACAATGAGACCGCCCCGCATATACAGCGTGATGTACTCGGTAGGAGTAATACTTGTCATAATTAATAACAACCGTTCCATTGTTTCTGGCTCAAAATGCGAACCTTTCAGACGCGTTCCGACCTGTTCCGACCTGTTCTGACTTATTTGCTTAGGGTTCCCACTCAGCCTATTTATTTAGCTGGTGTTTCTTTCAGTCTTTGTTTGGTGAACACGTATTTGTGTAGGGATGGCCACGTCCGGCCTATAATTTCTTCGATAAAAAGTTCATATATAAGAAACTCCGATGCCGTATTACTGTCTTTATCACAGAACTTTTGACGTTGTTTTTATTCTATTGCGATTGTCTAAATTTACTTCACCAAAACACCAATGTAGTGGTGTCAAATTCTTTTTAAATTTAGGAGCATACTGACAAATATATTTCATGTATGAGAGATTTCTACGAGACTAAAAGGATGTTTGATAAAAAAAATCTGGATTTCTTTCTCACACTTTTTTTTTGCTTTTATGTAGGTACCAACCATGACAGTGGGAGATAATTATAATAGCATTTTGCTCTTTTGAAGAACATTCTAGAATCCCTTTATTTCCAATATACCCGCCAACCCTACGTTTATTGCCAGTCACGCGAGTAATTAATGTGAAAACGAAAGGTATCTGTTGTAACGAATCGTTTGTGGTAACCGTATTTTGAGAACTTGAAACACTGCGGAGTTTCGTCTGCCGAAACGGCTTGTCATTTGAAAAGTGAGCTACAATCGATTGTTCATTATTGGGGGAAAACAGTTTAACAATATTACTAATGATTTTACTAATGGATGGACTCTCCACAGTTAGTGGTTCATGGACGGCTTAGATCTTAAGTGCGTATGCGGCATTTCACCACAGATAATGGCCCACCTTCCATCCTGCGCCGCATGCCCTGTTACCTGCACACTTGATGACCTTATGACTGCGTCAGTGAGCGAAGTTCGTGTAGCTGAATTTTGGGCTAAACATGTTTGAACTTCTTGCCATCGACAAGCTAAAAAGAACAGAAGAAAGGAGAGTAATGGTAAACTTACTTTATGAAAATCCGTCCGCGATAAGTGGCAGCGGAAGAACCCCAGGCGTATTAAAAGAACTGTTAGTCCGCAATATTATTTACAATACAGACAATGGTTAAACATTAAAATAATGAGCATTCATCTATGAAATTCAGCAAAAATTGCCTAGTTCCTGAATGTTGATAAAAAATATTTATTTATAGTTAATTAAAACGGTACAACACCAATTACATTAATTAACATAAAAACTTAATAGATTAAAATTGACAATTTTGCTGTGTATAACTTAATTAAAACTAACATAGAACAGTGGACTTCCTTGGATACTTTTTCTCACAGAACACCAGACATATTATACGCAAAAAATATCATACCACGAGGCATGCAGCTTTGTGATGCAGTGGCTTTGCGTTGTTTTTTCATTATGTTTGACGCAGGTCAGGAGGTGTGGCAAAAACCACAGTTAGAGCAGGGTTCAGTATGGAAACTATGCATAACAAAAACGCAATGTGATGCGAAGAGTGATAACTTGGTAGGGAAAGTACGTTTAATGCACTCATCTATATTTATAAAAATAAATCCCTATTTCCCTTGGTCACAGCATCACGCGTGAACGGCTGAAGGGATTTGGATGAAATTTGGCACATGTGTAGACCATGACCTAGAAAAGGACATAGAATACTTTTTATCTCGATATTCTTACGGGATCAAGACTTATGCGGGTGAAACCGCGGGGCGCAGCTAGTCAATAATAAAATCTAGACTCACAACTATGTTTTCCGAAGCCTGCCACACTGCAGGGTAAACGCCTCTTCTCATATAGAGATGGCATGAGCATTGATCATCATTGCTCGAGGCGGGTAGACGATTTCAGACAAATATAATAACACGTCCAGTTTTTTTCACGATGTTTCCCTTCATTGATGTTAGTGATTTCGAAGATAAAGTCGGAAAGCAGGGTACATATGAATTGAAAAAATCACATTGGCATTTGCTCGGATTTGAACCAACAAACGGCCATGAGAGGCGAGGTCTAAACCGCTGGGCCATTATGACACTAACAATTACTTGTAATATTTTACGACCACTCAAATTTTAACAAACCAGTTTCATTAATCACAAGTACCCGGATATTATGACATATGGGTCTCAAATGTTAAAATACGGAACGGTCCCGAACTAAGTTCGGATCTAACTCGTAAACAGGGTCATAAAATCCGTCACGTTGGGTTCCGGTCAGTTGCTTTGTATTTAGTTTTTGGTAACCTGTTTATAGTCCTGTTAATGTCATAAAATATTTTTACTGAGATATCATAAAGTTTTTGTTTTTGTATTGTAGAGTTTCGGTTCAGAATTTTTATCTGAAGAAGGCTTACGCTAGACAGCGAATAATAAATGCTCTTATTACGATTTAAATATAAATAGTTTGTATTAAATAATTTATTGAGTGTTGATATCCTATAAAACCCTTCTCAAGTAAACATTAAACTATTTTCTACGTATCAATCCTTCACGAAATTCAAACCAGTAATCAGTAGTCAGTAATTCCCGTGATAACTTTTATTCATAGAGATACAATCATCTATACTTATACTATATAAAGAGGTAAAATTTATTTGTTTGTAAGTTTGTATGTAGGGGACAATCTCCGGAACCACTTGTCGGATTTGAAAAAAATATTTTTGCATTTGATAGTCCAATTCTTGAGAAAGGTTATAGACTCGTCGCAGACGAAGTGGCAAGCAAAAGCTAGTCACATATTTGTGGCTTGCCTGCTCAAACACAAAGAAAACTAAAACGTTTATACAACTTAGGTACAAAACTAGTATTTTCGTAACTTTGACACAAATACTTTTCGTATCGTCGACCTTTTTATTGAGATAATATAATATGTTACCGTCTAAACTACGGGTTTATTATTGTCAAGTTTTTATAAGTTTTCTTCTGAACACTTCGACTTTAGTTTAGCTGTTATAGAAAATTGAGACAAGTTGTAATTTTTACTCAAGTTTTTAACGTGATTGGAGCGTTAACTGGAGCAAAGAACTAAGTTATATTCAAAAGTATTTCATTAGTACTCTAAACGACGTAAAACGTACGTCATTAAAACTTTTCTCGTTTAAAATTACTTTAGAGCTCAGTTTTGATTTTCCATAAGTCTACACTGATAATATATATATTACTATAAAGAGAACAGATAGTATTTTTGTTTGTAATCATAGAAATATTATATCTATGTTTGTAATGAATAAACTCAAAAACTACTGGACCGATTTAAAAATCTTTCACCCGTATACTGCTATATTTTTACTGAGTAACATGGGCTATAATTTATAAAGAAATCATGCGGCCGAAGCCGCTGGCAGAAGCTAGTACACACGGCTACACATCAAGCTATACATTTCCAGTATAAGCTGACCTCACATTGTACGGAAATCCTATACAAAGCGAGATTAGCATAAACTGGAAATGTATAGCTTGATGTGTAGCCGTGTGTACCTAATAGGTTTACTTTTGCAGGACTTTTAAATTCCGACGGTGTTAACTTTAAGGTTGGACACTAAAAGAAAGACCGTTCTAAGGATTTCAAAAGTACGTTTATTATCCTTTTTTAAATATAGGAAGGTGTGTTTTACTAGTATTATGTGAAGGCTAAAAGTATAGTACAATTGCTATGAGAAAGTAAAGATTTTCAAACCTTAATTGTAAATAGTTAGCTTGCTCCGTTTATTAAAAAAAATATACGCATGCATTCATCGAAAGCAATAGGTATTAAGGAACGACAACAACAACAAAAAATAGCTAAAAAAGACATCACAGACAAAACCAAAAGATAATTTAAATAAAAAAATCTACAAAGGAATTTACAACGGACTCTCGATCGGGGGTTTCCAGCAGAAATATAGGGAAATATACTCAACAATATGTTCCGAAAACCGAGAAGAACCGTTTCAAAGCCCGACTTCGTTTCAAATGGAAATCTGGATGTGAATTTTCATGCAAATTTCCCAGAGGTGTTATACATGGGAGGCTGTAACGCGGATGTTAAAATCTCAGCGTAAATTCTATTCATGTATGGTAACGTTGTTATGGGGTGGATCACTTTTGTTTTGGGCCCCATAGATTTCACAGACACTGTCTCTGCAGGTAGTAAATTCGGGAAATGTTGCATTGTGGATATTATGTGACGTGAAATTGTCTTTTTTATTTTTGTTTGTTAATCCGCCAAATTCAATGGATATTTTTTGTTATGTCGTGTATTTCAATAAAAAAACAATTAAGTACTGTGGCTACTCAAAGGGCTAGTCTTATACCGGGAAAGCTAACTAGGAAACTCGAACATACCGATATGTTTTCCCGATTCACTGTTCCACATTCTATTTCTGCTACATAGTATGTAGGTACCTCAATTAAAGTCAAATTGTTGATAAGGTACGATGGGGTTGGCATATTCTTAAGGATAAAACACCCCTTTTCATAACAAAGAACTGAAAAAATAAAACAATCTAGTTTTATCAATAATACTACTAAACTTCGAAACTACTAAAAATAGGAACTAATAAGAATATTGAACACTATACTCGCAACAATCTAAGAAGTCCGATTTGACAGCTATAAAATCCTTTGTGTAGTGATGGACAAAAAATCGATTGTTTTAAAAACCGATTCTCGAAACATGTCGATATAACATACTGAGAGATTTTGTAATCGATGATTTATCTACATTGCTTGAAAACTGACTCTAGAGCCATAACGTTTTATTACACGTACGAGTAGGAAACGTCAAATCGGACTTCTTAGATTGTCACGAGTGTAAGCAAGTCAACTTTATGACAGATGAAAACTATCTTCGTAGTAAAAGTCAAAACATTTTTGCCGGAACTAAAACAAACTTTACTAAAACTAAAACAATAAAATAATTTTAGTCGGCGACCTCTCACTAAATTATCACTGTTTCCGTATTTCGACAGTGTTATTCATAATTTAAAGGACAAAGACCTTTTTAGTTCCAAAGTTTTGGGATTGCAAAGTTATTTAATGCTGCCACGTTTCGGCGTTTTCATTTTGTCTTTTTTGGGAAGGAACTAATGAAAAATGATTTATTGTTTGTCCTTGTGAGGTGAGAACTTTTTTTTGTTCGATCTTTTCTATTCTCAGAAGGTCACTCAAGAATAACACAGCTACGTAGCTAATTCATCATCATTATCAGTTACAGCACTGCTGATTACAGGCCTCTCCTATCGCACGATACTTAACTCAATCCACGGATGCCTATTACTTTCAGCTGCTATATGAACCATCCCGCAAAGATCGTTGAACGATCTAAAAACCTAGGTTGAGGCTAGTAGGTTCATGCTTCCCTAGAAACAACATATTCTTTTACACGACACTTGCCAAGTTCAGATTGTAACTAACCTTCGCAAAACATAATTAGTAAACATGTTTTTTTTTAAATATTT
Source organism: Agrochola litura (assembly GCA_949152395.1). Lineage (NCBI taxonomy): Eukaryota > Metazoa > Arthropoda > Insecta > Lepidoptera > Noctuidae > Agrochola > Agrochola litura. Next base: position 2,392,967 of record OX424493.1, read on the forward strand.
TTTTGTATAATTATAGTTTTGTTTTTTAATACCATTCGAAGACTTCATTTTTGAAAAAAAAATAGTTATTAAAATTACAATTAAATATTTTTTCCGAATGTATTATCAACTAGCTTTCGCCCGCGGCTTCGCCCTCGTAGAAGTCGGAAATTATCCCACGGGAACGTACAACCGGGATAAAAAGTATCCTATGTGTTAATCCAAGTTATAAAGTATCTTATCCGTGTGCAAAATTTCATCCAAATCCGTTCAGTCATTTTTTCAAACTTTCACATTTATAATCATTATTAGCGACCCGCCCCTGCTTCGCAAGGTTTTTACGACTTGACAAAACATCGAGATTTCTTAATTTTCTTTATTTTATTAATAATGTATTACCTATACACATAAACAATACATTCTCTAAATTGTGTTGAAACCCTCATCAAAATCCGTTACGTATTTTAGAAGAACAACGCGGACATACAGACAAACGTGAAAAGCGACTTTGTTTTATAATATGTATAGATTATAGTAGGATAAGATTCAGCGTGGTTACTAACAGGAATAACCGTGTCTCGTGTATTTCTTGTTTGTGAGTGACTGGTAAGTCTCTCAAATAGCGATCAGTTAATCTAGTCCTAGATTAGTTTGACAACTTTTCTTTAAAATTATAAGCATGTGGCAAAATATGTTTAAATTTAATCGAAGTTTTGATTTATCGGCACCAGTTCATTGAAGATTTAATTACAATCAACTGGATTTAGATTGGAAACTATTAAACTTTGACTTTGTATATTGGGTCGGCGGCGGTTAGAGGCTGATGTTGTTTTGCTGTAGTGAAAATGGTTTTCAGAATGGGTTTATAATAAGTATATATTATATAAATATTTTAATATCTTTAATTCATTTATAAACATATAATTTACATTTTTAAACATTCTTATAAAAATTATTTCATTTATTCATTTTGATTCTTAGTCATATACATTCTTCATCATCGACATTCGTCATCGACATGTGAATGTCGAGGCAATACAGCTGCTAGACAACACGGACATAGTGCGTAGGTTAAAGAGAACTAAACCATTTGAGTTAGTGTAGTGTGTAAATAGTGAATTAATAAATAGTAACAATGCTGTGCTATACATATAACACAAGAACAAAGTGTTTTACCAATTATCAGACCCTAAGAAAGTGCTACGAAATTGACCTTGTGTAAGAGTGCAAATTGACACTATTCTTAGATATAACATAATCTATCTCGTAAAATATTAAGTTAGAATTAAATTGCTTATTAGTCTATTAGGCTAGATTGTAATCAATTACTAAGAACGTCAATTCTTATTAATACAGAAAAAAAAAAAAAAAAATATACATTCTTAAATATCTCTTAAAATAAAAATTGAGGTCCGCCGGTGTCGGGAGCAGGTCCAAGCTACCGGGGTGGTTAGGGCTGCAGAGACAGGAACCTCCTCATAATGCGAGCCATATCGAGGCCTTCTGAATCAGGCCCTTGATCTAACCGCCTAACGAGATCCTCGAGAGATGTGGGTCGAAGTTTTCGGCTATCAGGCCATTGGCCGTAACGACAATCGGCACAATGATAGCCGCTCACATATTATTATTAGTGTTTGCTTGTATTTTTTACCGACGAAAAAAAGGAGGAGGTTCTGATGACAACGCGTGTATTTTATTTTTAATGTATGATGACGCATAACTCGACGTTGGTCCCATTTAAAATTGACCCCTATGGGTAGAAAAAACTTTGTAAAAAAAAAAATACTGACAAAAAAATAAACTGAAAAGCAAACAATAAACCTTTCAGTCTAACTAAGCTCCTAAATTATTAATATTGAGTCGGTGTCAAATAAACAATTAACGCAGACAAATTAACGAAGATCAATTTTATTAAGCAGCCAGTATTTTACTTGGCGCCTTTATGTTTGTTTGGCGCCGACTCAAAATTAGCAATTTACATTAATTTAGGAGCTTAATTGAACTGAAAGGTTTATCCCATCAAAAACATAACATGTAAAAAATTCTTCTTCTAAAAGTCTTCTTCTACCGCAAAAAGAAGTGAAATCTAATGTGAAACCAAGTCTGTTAATTTATTCAGTACCTATCTATTTGTCATCTTTATTTCTTTAATAAATAGAATGACTTGGCACGCACATCGCACGGCAACATAATCACTTATGAATAATCTACTATTTTAAATAGTCCTAATTAAATAAAGCGCAGTGCTAATATTAGGTAGATTTTGTTGTTTGTAGAATGTAGATTCTATTGCCGTGTGCGATTGCCAAGTTATTCTACTTATTTAAGAAATAAAGATGACAAATAAATAGGTACCTTAGAATTTTGATGATCGGTGAGTGAGTGAGTCAGTATGTCAGTGGAAAATTAAGGAACTTTGCCCTGCAATAGTTCTTAAACTACTGGTTGAAATTGAATGTAATTTGGGAATATACCTAGTTATTTATACTAAGTCCTCTTGATCACTGAAAAAAGGCTTCTAGCTTTATCCACAACGACGTTACAGGGGGTTGAAAATGTCCTGAATGGCTTCGAGAAAAGATGGTACGGCTGTGCCTTTGTGTTTGTTTTGCTCGACTTGGCGGGAGCATGAGTGCCGTGCCCCCCGATTTTGCTTTTCAGTTTCTTTTTTCGTCGGTAATTTTTTTGTTGAAATGTTTTTTTTTAAACAAAGTTTAAATTTGAATTCATTCATATTTCAGTGTTGGTTTCAGGACGTATAAAATCCCAAAGTAAGAAGGTTAATTTTTCAAACACAAATTAAATCAATGAAAAAGAAAACTTTAAGTTCAGGATTAATGCAAAAATAGAAATCAATTTAAAACTTAACATTATTAAACAAACATTCGAATTCGTTAATAAATTACCAACAAAACAGAACAATAAAAACAAATATTCTACTAACTGTACCTTTGTAAACTCAATTGAGTCTTCGTTCAAATCTAGTTATTACACCTGGACCGACCCAAAATAACATTTACATTTAAATCCACTGGGGGATATTATTAACTAATCAAAATAATAGTTTGGACTTCCCAATTTCAAGTGGAACTAACGACGAAGCAATTTGAAGTTTAAAATTAGATAACCAGGTTCAGAGCCCGAGGGTTCCACACGATAGGCGTAAAAATCAATATTATTGTTTATCGTCAATATCTCCCGACCGAATTTCGGTGCCGGCAGCCAATCTCAACGCATTTTAGCCAGGTATTCAGGAAATATGATAGAGCACGAGTGCACCATGTGTTTCCGCACACGAAACACATGGTGCACTCTCTGTTTTTTTACTCTCATATTCTGATGAGACGGAAATCTGGGGAGAGATCAGGCGTAGGACCAACGGCTTTATGTGCTTTTCGAGGTATCACACCACAAACTTCCAAACTCCAGGCTGCTACTGCAAAATTCCTAATGGAAAAATCTAATAACACTTTTCTCAACCTGGGAATCGAACAGGTCTGGGATGGGGAGCCCGACCAATAGAGATACAAAAATCCGCAGGCTGGCTTGCTTTTATTGGCCGGCTGAAGGAAGAAAGTATTTCAGTAAGTGATCGTAGGGATCTTGACCATCTTCCGGGCTCTGGGATTGTTCTGAAAGCTGTGGAATACCTCTCCACTCCTCAAGCACCTCAAGATATGTTGCCCCCATGTCGCTACGTCACTATGTGCTAGCGACAGTTTTCGGGGGCCCATTATTTAGTGTGCAAGTCATCCCCTGCCATTGGGCACGCCACAATTGCGGTGATAAGACCCCTCTTTGAGGAGTGGCTTGAGAGGCGCCACGGCGTCCTCACCTTCCGCCTGACGCAGGTCCTCACCGGACACGGCTGCTTCGGGAGGTTCCTGTTCAGGATAAGGCGGGAGGAAACATCCAGGTGTCACCATTGTGTGGATCGGCCTGAGGACACGGTGGAGCATACGGTGGAGGTCTGCCCGGCTTGGGCGGAGCAACGCCGTGTCCTCGTAGAGGCGATCGGCGGCGGTATTCTCTCGCGTCCGGCCCTGGTTCAGGCCATAGTGCGGAGCGAGAGGAAATGGCAGGCCGTCACCTCCTTCTGCGAAGCGGTAATGCTCGCGAAGGAACGCGAGGAGGCGGAACGCGTGAGGGAGAGGCAAATTTCGCGCCCTCACGCCCCTAACCGCCGCCCTAAGAGACGCCCGGGGCGGGAATCGCGAGCCGATTTCCGGCCACCGTAGGCGCGGGCTTGCGGACGGTGAGCAATGGGTAGCTCGCCGTCCGGTAAGGACCAAGCCCGGGTCGACGGCGCGTTGTGTTCCACGCGCGCCTCAAAGAGATGTCAGCAGAATTGACGGGGTCCGTTAGGGCCAATGCCTGCCGGGGGTTCGAAGAAAACCGATGGGGACATCGTGGCCCCCGGCAACAGGGCAACCGAAGGAACACGGGTGGGTTTTAGTCAGTAAGAGTCTGACACGCCCTCTCGCTCCACCCAGAGCGGGAGAAGTTATTTGATAATTTCCCACCCAAAAAAAAAAAAAAAAGGTATTTATTTCAAATAAACCAATTACAGGTAGTTTTGAATTGTCAAGGGCTTGGTCAGTCAGAAAGATGAAGCTAGTTGCCCATTCCAAAGCATAGTAGGTTCGTATGGAGTTTGATACCCAAGTACCTACAGTGTTATTAGGTTTTTCTATGAATTTCTTAGTTGCAGCTTAGAGTCTAGTTTTAGCAGCCCGGGTAATGGCAATCCGCTCGCCCTTTATGATGTTATGGATGCTAAACAGTACTGGCGAAATGAGAACCTATCGGGGAATTAAAACGGGACATAATATGGTATGTGTTGGCCGTTTGTTTATCATGTTATTTATGTTCGTTAAACCACCGTCATCATCATCCTTCTCCTTCCACTATCCCAATTTATTTGGGTCGGCATAACATTTCTTGTCCTTCAATACTTCACTATTAGTCGTCAAATATCAAAAGTCATTTATTCAAACTGGGCGAGAATTAGGACTTTTCGAACGTCAAAATTACATAAGACAATCCTCCAAAATGCCCACCCTTCACCACTTCCTAGTGCTTTGGCTGAGAAGAAGAAGTGGCGCAACAAACTCTCCAGTAGCACAGCTGTCTGTTTAGTTAGAAAAAATATATTCTATACAATAGTTTAATGCAAAATAATTTACATTACGCAACACAAAACATAAATTAAATTATTGGCCATATATCAGCTAGCACACGCCAATATACCAACTAAGAACATCGAAAACTATACTCAAGCAGAAATAAAAAATAAACGTAAACAGAACTTGATCTATACTTCTATACTAATATTATAAAGAAGTAAAATTTGTTTGTTTATTTGTCTGTATGTTTGTTTGTTAGTTTGTATGTACGGAGTAATCTCCGGAAATACCGGTCGGATTTGAAAAAATCTGTTTGCATTACATAGCCCAATTCTCGAGGATAATTATAGGCCATAGCCTATAATATGATGTTACATAAACATCACACTACGACCCTTAGGAGCCGAGCAGAAAGAAACAAAGTCAGAAAGAACGCTTAGTGAAAACAAAGTAAAACCGCGGGCGGGCGATGGAATGCGACGCGGTGGGTCGGAGGCCGAAATTTCACACGGACGAAGTCGCAGACGAAAGCTAGTATCTAAATAAAAGCCTCCAAGTAAGGGCGCACGGGCGTGCCCGCTTACATATTCCCCTACTCTTATAGCCATTGACATTCGTGTCATCAAACCAATGATCTTTAAACTGAAGAGATGGCACTTCATAAAGTAAAATAACTAGTCTTTCAAAATAACAACCAAAGACATCCTTGCACGACAACACAAAATATGTGACTCTAACTGTTCTCTGTACATTATTGTAGTACTGCAGAAAGTAATAAGTTTCTCAGTCTTGTAGGAAATCCTTGCTTGTCAGTAGCTTAAGCTGTTCTACCGCGATCTTTAAACTCAACAGGTAAAAGCCAGTTCTTGATGGAGGAACCACTCATTTGTTTAGTTGATGGTGTTATAATTAAAATAGTTTTCCCAGTGTCTGCCTGAAATATATAACAATACCTGTATTTTCTCTAAAATTATAATTGGGATCTTTTTTTCTTTGTCCAAAGAACGAGCCAGCCCTCTGGTCACGTGAAGTGTCGACCAGTCGACGAGAAATTTCCCTTAAAAAGGAGACGCGCACTTGGACCCCATGATCCGAGCTTATAAAATGAAGTCTTCAGAATTGGATTGTTCATTTTAATTTTCGTTTTTCGTAAAAAAAAATGTAGAGAATACTATTCAATCAAAATCAGAGAAATATTCCAACGTAGATGTAATGGTTTCCTCTTTAGCATACATACTTTTCTGTAAAAAAATCATATCGTCTTCTTTCAAGTCATTATCATCTACCTCAACCTTTTCAACCTTTCCAAAACCACTTTTCACTTTACTTCACGCTATTTCTTCGTTTATATTATTGTTACAAACAAAATATCAGTAAATATCCGCGTCGTCTGACCGCACCACGAACTCCATTATCCACTACATCAAAATGTACACTGAGGAGATGAAGTGCGTACATTGTTCTCTTCCACGCAACTGTACTAAATCATTCTGGGAGTTCGTCACGCACAACTCTTTTGTTCGCCATTGTACTCGCTTCTAAAGGGTATTGTCGAGTAAGTACAGGTGAATGGATGCGGTAGTTTATAGTTCAACAACAGGTAGGGTTGTACTAAAATGTTTTGTGGAGGCAGGGGTAATGCACATAAGGGCCGGATTTTTGTTGGAGTAGTTTTTATAGGTAGGGGAATGAGTGTTTGTGTAACTTCGGGGTTTTGTTGAAATGATTCTCGTAATGGTGTAGTTTAAATGCTTACGCAACGAAATGTTTACGTAGCTGCCTGAACCAAACGGTTTCAGGCACATACTTAAATATTTCATTGCCTTAGCATTTTTTGTCGACAACATGTTTTTTTCATTTTAATTTTTATTGAAAAATATGTGACACTAGAATACTAAAGCAAATCTAACAATGCCAAATTGCTTGTCAAATGTAAAACCAAAAATGTACTATCGTAATACCAAAGGATTATCGACTCAATACTGTACACGAAACTCCAGCATTTTTTTACAGTGACCGTCCTTGATTAAATTTTCAATACCATTTAACGAAGCCACACTCTGCCATCATTTTTAAATCCTTCAATATTACCACATATTCTTCCATTTTATCTTCGTACTTCACATCCACGTCTTATATTATCTTCAAGGGTTACTGTGGTTCCATTGTTGATTATGCTTTAGGCTTATTTACGAGGTTCCTCCTTGAATTATGAGGTGTCACCGCGGGGTTGATTTATATGCTGAGAAGAAAGCACGACACGCGATCATCTATAGATGGTGAATTAAACTTAATTAATGTTGGGTTATGATTATAAATTCTTGAACCTGCAGATGTACGGGTGCATCTCAGGGGTAAGTGAAAACACAGGGGTAATTCCCGTATTTCAACGTTTGCCTTCGAATTTCGATCTCAATATGTCAAAAGAACCTATAATTTCCCTCCATTTTTGACAACTTTTTGACATTGATTGCCGCCGAGATGAGATTGCGACAAAATTTTTAATGTTTTTATTACGGCAAAAATTGAATTTCATAATTTTAAGAGCGTGCATTCTGAAAGTGGGCAACGTCGCAACTCGCAAATAGCTGTCAAATATTTCGGTGTTTCGATTAATTTGACAATATTACTGCTAGTAAACTAAAATATTGATAATGAAATGCAATGAATAATATCGTAACACCGAATATTTAGTATTAGATGTAAAAAAGTATAAGGTTTTTTTCCAAATGCCCTTTTTATCCTAAAAACGGTTACAACACCATATTTAGTGTTTTATTAGCAATTCATTATTAATATTTGAAGTCATTAGGTAGCGATATTTTATATTTTCATACCGTAATATCTTCAAATTAATCAAAAGAGGTAAATATTTGAGAGCTATTATTATTTGCGACGTTGCCAACTTTTAGAATAAACAGTTCGTCGCCAACACTGCAAAGGGGCGAACCTCATACAAACGGTCAAAAATTAGTTTGGTATACAAAAATGCTCCATTTGTCGAGCTCTATGTCGTCACAAAAGGGCGAAGCTCTAAGACTAATAGAAACGAAAAAAGATTGACGGCGTATCTTAAAATCAGTTGTAGGGCTTTTTTTTTTTGTTCTAAATTATACCTATATATTTTCTTAAATATCATCAAAATAAGCGCGTCATCGGGAGAAAAAAAACGTTTTTTGGCTCTCCTGTAAAATTTTCTTATTTGAGGTTCGCCCCTTTGCGGTGTTGGTGACGAGTTGTGGTTTCAAAGGATGGTTGTACCTATACCCGTATACCATTCGTAGATCATATATATAAACTTTTACTTTTAGTTTACATTACTTTTGGTATGTACAGATTATACATTTATGACTACGATACTTACGTTTTGCACGTCCCTTATAAAGACAGACTTTCAGATTTTAAAATACCAGAAAACTAAGCCTATCCTCTTATTTCAAGGGCTCTTCTGTTTTTAATTCCTTACCTCCAGCCTCAAAAACTTTAGACAATGATCTATCAATTCTCACCAAACACTCGATTATTATTAACAATTACAAATCATGAACTTCCGCAATCCAATTAGTTCAATCGATCAAACACATTGTCACGGAGTTAAGTGATTGCACATGAAGCGCTTGCCATTGAATGAAAGGTACAGAAGGACTACTCTTACGAGCGAAAATGCTCGCACACATACACATATCGTCGCCGTGCATTGACAATCTATTGATTACATAAAAACTGTTTACGGGTTAAGATTAAAAACTATCTGAACAATGGTCGTCAATGATGTTCCCCGAGAAACATCAATGGAAGGCATTAGAATCATCTTAGAGCTATGCACGTATTTTCTAATATGCATAATGATGTCTTCTACCCAAAGAGTATTTACTCAAAAGACAAAAAAGAAAAAAACAAAGATTTTTTCTTTACGCGGTTCTCACTGCACGATGACGATATACGCACACATACACGCTTCACGTATAGCGAGAGCAAGTGCACTCGCGACTGGCATCTGTTTGAGATACACCTCACGTACCCACGCGTGTATGTGTGCGTGCCCCTTTTTTCGCCCGTTGTATGGAGCCGACCTTCTGTAACTATTAATTTTGTGCACTTGCTTTAAAACTGAACAACTTCAATGAATGGAACGGAGTTTCTGTCTAGTCGAATCGTTTTACTTGAAACTTGTTTCAACTTGTTCATAAATTTCAAGTTTTTATACGTATTGTTTCGGTTTTTATTGAATGGTTCTTTGTATTAGAAAATCTTAAATTGACCTGACCTATTTAGGTCAGGTCAATTTAAGATTTGGTTGTTTCTCATTTGTTTTGGGAGAAAAAAAATTGCGTTTTTCAGCTTTCATATAGTTAGGTAATTTGTTGGTCATCCCAACCTGCCTATAAATGATTTCTTATTATAACATCTATTTTAGCAAAGTTAACAG